>OY804554.1:15473011-16705993 GCA_963680865.1 Spergularia marina
CTGCTATCTCTTCTCCATCCGTGTAGGTGCGTGGACGAGGATGCGGGGCAGGGTTCTATCTTGCAGTGTAAGTGTAAGCATAAGTTCTCAGATGGTCATTTTACTACGGCGGTTCGTGTCCTCTCTTCTTCTGGCATTGATCCTTACACTAATGCTACTTTAGAGGATCTGACTACTCAGTGCCCTTTCGTGTCGGGGCCATCTTTGCCTTCCCGACCAGCTGATCAGCCTTTTGTATGCTCTTGTTACGGTCATTCGTGAAAATATTTGGAGCTTCCCACGTGGACGTCAACGCAACACCCCCGGATTCCATGAGTGGTGTTGCGGTTGTTGTTTCTGTTGAACTCTTGGCGTCGATCACGTTGGGCGGTCAGTCACTGCTTTGGGTCCTATTATTGCTAGTGCGCCTCTTACATCGTTGTTCAAGCTTGAGGGTGGAGTTCACCCTATTGCGGTGGGAACTATGTCGAGACGGTTTTTCACTAAGGTTGATGCCAATTTGATTGGTCCCTTTGTGAGATACCATATCGGCCTGGGGGTGCACCGATTGGGTCTCGCTATTTTTTATTGGAGTCGCCAGCAGGATTTTTTTTAGGATCCTACGAACCTAAAATGGGTGTTAGGCAACCAAATCGCCCGTCCTAAGACAACCTCTACTAATTAATCCAAAATAAATATAAAGTTCATAATCGATGACGGATCATATAGCAAATAGCATGCAATTACGTACGTATGAAATTAATTACACAAATATTAATATACGAACAAAGAAATACGTAATGAAAACACACATACAGGGACAACCGACATAAATTACCAATCTAAGCAAAAAACATGCGCATGCTATCAAAAAGTGGCCTATTTTCTAAGAGCCCACTCATGCTAGCTATTGACTAAACTACTAAGTACAAATGCATAAAAGAACATGCGATTGCTAACGTAAATCACATTATGAAAACAAGAGCTAGCAAAACCAATAAAACGAGACTATTAGATTTTCGAAACATTTTAGAGGAAGTAAAGAGGCCCTCAGGTGGACATACTTGTGTCGTCGTGTGGTTCTCGATTTCGCATACCAGCGCGCACAACCCTTGTCTTTGAGCCCAACAATCTAAGTTCGACCTTCGCCGCGGTGACCTCGCTATCGTGAATTACTCGCCGATTGGACGATATGTGTGGTGTGTTGTATGTAGAAAAATGTTTGAGACCTTGTTACGAAGATTACGAGAACAAGGAGAATGAAAGTTGTAAGTGTTTTCTTTTCTTTTTGTAAACTTCTGTTTTTCTTTCTAAGAAAAATGACCTCTTTATATAGGAGATAGCATAGGGTTTTTTTGAGATTATTAGCAGCTGATGAAGCCTTGGAGAAGAAGGCAAATGGAGATCAATCTTATCTTTTAACCAAAGAGTCCACCGAAAATGCAAACAAGGTTTCCAGTTGCCAACTGAATTTTATCCTATCTTTTCATTCGTGTATTATCTTCTAATTGTCAAAATGTGAAAGCTATTAGTTAAATGATAAAGATAATGACAAAAAAAGGCTAAAGATAAAACCATATGAGAGCCGAAAGTGACCCCATTAGGAGTTGTCACTCAATTGCCAACATGGGCTGAAATGACATTCATGTCACGTTGACTTTAGTGGGCCTCTGGGCTTGATTAATTTGTTCGCAAAAATGGGTGAGAACTAAGAGTTAACAGGCCAACATGCCAAATCACCAAAAAAGTGGGCCATTAAAGCCAGACGGGCCAAACATTAAACCTCTACGTACTTGGGCCAAGACCAATGGAGTCGAATGTGTTGGTAATCGAAACCTTCCCCGATGTCCACAATCCATCTTATCATCGGGCGTTATAAAAATGGGAATCCCCCGAGTCGGGTGTCTATAGGAGCCCCCACTTTGACCGAGTCTTTGTAAAAGACGAAGGTCAAAGGTTTTCGCAATCACAGATATACATGCAAAAGCAAAATCGCAGACATGACAAAGAACATATGTAGAACTAGGTCACATATAAGACACATCATCTTGAACAAGCACATCAATTACTGAAGAAATAATGTTGTCAAAGGATATAGGCTGACGGGAATATATGTCTCAAACTCAGATTGTCGCAGCATCTCGAACGGGCGCAGTAGTCGCTCGAAATAAATATAAGTCTTCAAAAGATCAAGAGCATCTCGAACGGGCGCACTTGTCTCTCGAAATGAATATAAATGTTCAAATGATCGCAGTCAAAATGCAATCATCAGAAGTGTGATCAAGAACATGGCCTCGGTCACATATAAAACGCAGCATATCGAATAGGCACAGTTGTCGCTCGAAATGAATACAAATCTTGAGATGATCGCAATCGCCAGCGATCATCGCAGAACATCTTTTTTGTCGAAGGAGGGAACGCAGCATCTCGAACGGTCGCAGTAGTCGCTCAAAATGAATATAAGTATTCAAAATATTCTAGTCGCAGGAGGTCATCGCAGGCGTAATCAAGAACATCTTTCTTAATCACATGTAGAAACGCAGCATCTCGAACGGGCACAATTGTCTCTCAAAATGAATATAAATCTTCAAAAGATCGCAATTGCCAGCGATCATCAGAGAACATCAATTTTTGCAAATAAAGAAACGCAGCATCTCGAACGGTCGCAGTTATCGCTCGAAATGAATGTAAGTATTCAAAAGGTTTCAATCATAATGTTATCATTGAAGACTAGACCAAGAACATCTTTCTCGATCATATGGAAACGTAGCATGTCGAACGGTTGCAGTAGTCGCTCGAAATGGATATTAATCTTCAAAAGATCGCAGATATGATGGAGAACATATATTTTAATCACATAGATATGCAACATCTCGAACGGGCACAATAGTCGCTCAAGATGAATATAAATCTTCCAATGTCTTGGATGAGCGCGGTAGGCATCCAAAACATGTTGTCACATGTTGATATATTGTCGCACCTTCTGAATGGGCATAGTTGTTATCGAGATTGAATTGTTACGCCAGATTATTATCTTGAATGGACAAAGTAGTCATTCAAGTCAGGTTTCACCACATTTTGGATAAAAGATCGCAAGCCGGTTGACTAATTCACTTGACAGACTTAAATAAGGAGGATTTGTGAAGGACAATATATTAGATCCTTACAAAACATGCCTTGTTGTTGAGTTGATTGTAGAAATTTCTAGGACGCTAACCTTGGTTTAACCTGTGCTGATTTTGAGAGTCGCTTCAATCTTTGTCGATGTGTTGGGGCATTCTCTTATGAGTATCCCAGCCACGTCTTGTTGGTTGGGAGGTGTTGGTGTACTGTTGGGACAATATCTTCATCTATTTCCCCTTAACTCAGTCAGGCTATGTGAGCCCCCGAGTTTCGAGCAATAATCTCGTAGTTTTTTCTAACATCGATTGCGTCATTGTAATTTTTTTCATATGATCCACAGGTATGATTTTATGATATTCATAGAAAGCTAAGTCATGCACATTACACACATAGACAGATCATGCATACTCAAGTTACACATAAAACATATGCAAAAATCTTATGCGGCACTTAGAAAGCTAAATCCCTATGACCTCAAAGGTTGGCAAAATTTTGAATTGCTAAAAACCTCTAAAAGGTTGGCCAAATGTTGAATTGGATAATGGCCCCCCAACAAAAGAAATGAAACGAATGCAAGGATAGATGGCAATAGACGCTAGCCCTAAGAGACAAAAGAATGACACAAGGATAAGAGACTTTTTCTGTTGAATATGAACTCGCATCGCTGTCTTTAGTAATAAGAAGATGAGCACTATCATGGGTGTGCCAAGAATGTGTCACATGTAGTTCTAGACCTGTCGCTTGAGTCATATCACCAATGGAATGAAGAACCGCCAAATATGAATCCAATATATTTCAAGCAAGGATATGTACTCATACAACTCGGTTTACCAAATTGGCTTCCGTATCACATTGATTTTGCATTTTTTGGACATGTATGATCCATGGACGTGATATATGCTTATGGTAGACGTCAATTCTTGGATTAGCATCTTTGACTTTTTGTACGTGTGATCAGTATGCATACAATTTGAAGTTTGAAATGCTAAACTGGGAATGACGTCTATGAGTGTGAAAAATACCAGCTACATCTGAGTCAAGTGAATCTTTTGCAATTTTATCTTGATTTTGTTGACTTGGACTAAAGCCACGATCTCTCTTGAGGGCCAAACTTGATTGTATCAATGGAGGGTGCGCTACGATCATGAAAATATGCATAATCAATTGTGCAAATACTTTGATGAGTGGCGACGTCAATTTTCGCAACTGCCTTGGACATTATTGATGAGCATAATTATGAAATATTTACCAAACTCTAACACCAAGCATGTGCCTCGTTTAGTGACGAGAACCCTACGTAGGAGAGAAGTGGTAGGATGTATGCGCCATGTAAATTTGAAATGAGCTGAAAGGCTGTTGGTAATAAATGTTTAATTTTTGAGCTGGTAAGGATATGAAATGTAGGGCAACAGGCGCAAGGCATTGATTTTGAGGAGATAACTTTGATCACAAAATAGATAAGTGAGAACTATAGGCCTAACAAATTCCATAGCAACCCTTGTAATGTGACACAAGTGACCAAACAATCTTACCACTTTCAATCCAAGACCAATGACGGATCGGTGGACCCTCACTATATGGGAATGGTCATGCTAAGGATATGAGCATGCGGAGGTGAAAATATGGAACCACTCAACTCTCTTGTATCCTGTAATGTTGGACACAGGTCACACAAATATCCTAGACTACACTCGACCTCGCCATTTAATGTAGCTTTTTGTCTGTGGTCTCTATGTGTCATATATAGGTCTTGGCCACCATCTTACCATACCCGTGTCACAAGGTGCACAAAACAATCATGCTATGAAATTTTCAAGGCGAAAATGTCTCACAAAGTATAAACTATGATCAAAATATGAAACTTGCTGACAATGCATTGTAAAAATAGTTTAACCGGATTAGGCTCATGTGTCTCAAGACTCAGTACTCGCTACACAAATCTCTTGGATATTGAATGGACAAAATGTATGTGTATCCAGGATTGATCAATTTTTGTGGACTATATAACTTATGCGAGTACAAGTCATTGAAAGTTTTCTACCCCAGTCTTGAATTAGGTAAAAATTCAAGGGATACAATCATATCGTAGCCATAAAAAAATTAAGTATTACAAGTATGACATTACAAATACGATTGTCGAACAACTTAAACTTGAACAGATGTAATGTCTTTCTTGGATAATGATCGTAGTTGAAACCACGTTTTCTTTTGATATGCATCTTCTACTTCTTCAATGAACTAGGCAAAATGAGTCATACGGATGCAAATTGTCCTCTTTGTTGAACTTGAGAGGTAAAAGTCGTTTTCAAATTCACGTGAAAACCCCCCTTGATTGATGACCCAATAAATGGCCTTTGGACGATTATCCCTTTGCACATATTCGAATTCGCGTTCATGATTTTTATTCTTCGCTATGCGTAGAGGGATAATCGTCTAAAAATACTTTGGTGTAATTGGATGATAAATATATGTTATGAATTCATTAAATTGCAATAACAATGTATCTATCAACTTAACGCACAAAGAGATTAAATCAGTCTTTTTTTCATTTTTTTAATACATCGGCGATTCGTTTGCACTAAGCTAGTTGCTAGTCAATCTTTTGTTTAGTTGAAAATGAGCTAGTAAAAATATACTAGTTGCTAGCTAGCGTTTTGGTTCCTTCTAAATTACATATAAGTGGTCTTGAGTCTTGAAATGAACTTTGACATTTGCATATGAATTGTAGTCTTTTAAATCAAAGGAACAATTGAAGACGAATCGGACCATAAAACCTTAATTGGCGAAGCAGGCATGGAAAGTGGTGTAGATGCCATGAGGTTGCCAGAACCGACGCACAAGTCGAAGGTAATCCTAGAGACAAATTCCTAGATGCTGAATAGTTGCCAAATACGTACGGTTGACGACATAGGAAAGTATACGTTTATGTCCATTCAGAGACTCATACCTCTTGTACAATTGTGCTTAGATTATGACTCTAAATGGATAAAACAACTAGCTAGCATCCTATTGGCACAAAACTTACCAAGTGCCATGAAAAAGAGTCTATATGCAGAATATGATTTGATCAAGAACAACCTAGAGACTTCTAGCTAGGCTGCCAGGGAGTTGCCAACTCTTCGTAAATGCTAGACTTGAAAAGTTTGGGCGTTTTAAGACAAACAGAGGAGTTTGACAACAAAAAGTGGAATAATTTGGTTCATAGGAGAATAATAAGTAACAAATTACAATTGCTCTCAAAAACTTGACACACAAAAACTCAAGGGGAAGAAGTGGCACAGAAATTCTAAATTTAGCTTAAAAAAATGCCGCAACTAATCACACAAATCACGTAGCATGCAATCGATGAATAAGAAAAAAAAAATCACATTAGAGCACATTATGATAGTACCATCATACTTTTTTTAGGTTCACTAATTCGAGTAGGTATAGGGTGGTCAATTGGAACCCAAACAGAGGATGCTTCTATTGATTTGCGGTCGGAAGCCGTGGCAATAGAAGGTCCTCCTGTACTTCACCAAAATAGATTAGTACCGTTTGGGGCGGACGTCGACCATACAGCACGTCATGAAAGCCGAATGGACCCAACATGTGTATAATCTATGCATCCTGAGGTAAAAGTTTGGGTTTAGTCTTTATGCGCCTTCGTACGAACGTGGCATGTAATCTAAAATGGTATATGAAAAAAAAAATGCAATGTCAATTATGAAATAAACATTTATAATGGATCAATTTTCGAGTTAGTATATTCCCCAGCGGAATCGCCACTGTGAGATACCGTATCGGCCTGGGGGTATACCGATTGGCTCTCGCTATTTTTTATTGGAGTCGCCAGCAGGATTTTTTATAAGATCCTACGAACCTAAAATGGGTCCTTTGCAAAGTACGATTTGGGAAGGTGTTAGGCCCCCAAATCACCTGACAAGCTAGAAAGTCGTTATTCCTAGTCAAATTATCACTATTCCTACTAAACTAGCAAGGGTAAGTGGGTATCGTATCCACAAGGAAAAGGGATAGCCTAATATGCAATTCTAATGCGGAAATGAAATAAACAAATGAAATAAACAATTAAAAAGGGGGGTTTTTGGTTTGAGTTTTGAGTAAAAGCGAAATAAACGAAATATCAATTTGATTAAAGCGACTCTCGGTGATAATCTCTTCTAACACCCTAGTATAGTAAGTTTTACCTCTCTCTAATATTACCAATTCATTAATAATCTCGGTTTTAACCAATTAATCCTCTTTTATGGGGAAGTTTAGCAACCGCTACCAAATTCCCCTCCTTTTAGTCCTAATTTGTCTAGTGACCACTCAAACAAATCACAACCAAAGGCATGAAGAGTAAGAATTAATAAAGGATTAAGAACAAGCCAAATTAAGCCGCAACCGCGACACTAATCAAATATAATCTATTAGTTGCCTAATTAATTCCCCAATCGCTAATTAGCCGCAACCGCGACACTAATCATGTAAAAGTTGCTTCCTTTAGGGTTAATAATCAATGACCATCAACAATTAACCAAGCATATGAAATACCCAATTCAATCCAATCAACCAATTATATAAAATAAAGGTAAATCAAGCAATTAAAGAACAAGGAATTAATTATAATGAAATTAAAGGCAAATTAGAGAGAAAAATATTTACTAATACATAGGATGAAGAATTTGATTACACCAAGAGTCTAGGAAGGGGATTAGCCTCTCATACTAATTATTACACTAATATTTGAGATGAAAATCATAATGAAAATACCAATTCTCCTTGAGTTTCTCTCTCTAAAACTAAGAACAAGATACAAAAATATAATGAAAAGTGATTAAGATTATTGAGGGGTTCAAGCCCCTTTACTAAGTCTAAGTACATAGCACTAAAACACGAATTAGATATTTCTTAGGCAAAAAGAAACCGTCGGAAGCCCATGGGAAACTTCCCGGAAGCTAGCTTCCTCGACTCGAGGATTGGCGACGGATTCCTCGAGTCGAGCGAGGAAATCCTCGACTCGAGGACACACTCCCTCGAGTCGGGGAAATTGAATTCCTCTTCTCTTCTCTTCTTCTCTCGAACTAGTGTAAATCCCGATGCATAGACGAGCTAACTTCTCCTCGAAACCCGCTCCAAGTCATAGCTCGATCTTCTATTTACATCCCAGGGCCGCCAAAGGGTCTTGAGCACCGAAATCCCGTAAAACCATCAAATAAGCTCCAAAATTACTCCGAATAAAATGGTCTACGATTGACGATAAAACCACGCCCAAATAACCCCTAAAATGCCAAAAACATGTGGATTACATACTACATTTTACACCGTATCATCACCCGTCCTAAGACGGCCTCTACTAATTGATCCAAAATAAATATAAAGTTCATAATCGATGACGAATCATATAGCAAATAGCATGCAATTACGTACGTATGAAATTAATTAAACAAATATACGAACAAGGGAATACGTAACGAAAACACAAATACAGGGACAACCGACATAAATTACCAATCTAAGCAAAAAACATGTGCATGCTATCAAAAAGTGGCCTATTTTCTAAGAGCCCACTCATGCTAGCTATTGTCGAAACTACTAAATACAAATGAATAAAAGAACATGCGATTGCTAACGTAAATCACATTATGAAAACAAGAGCTAGCAAAACCAATAAAACGAGACTATTAGATTTTCGAAACATTTTAGAGGAAGTAAAGAGGCCCTCAGGTGGACATACTTGTGTCGTCGTGCAGTTCTCGATTTCGTATACCAACGCGCCCAATCCTTGTCTTTGAGCCCAACAATCTAAGTTCGACCTTCGCCGCGGTGACCTCGCTATCGTGAATTACTCGCCGATTGGATGATATGTGTGGTGAGTTGTATGTAGAAAAATGTTTGAGACCTTGTTCCCAAGATTACGAGAACAAGGAGAATGAAAGTGGTAAGTGTTTTCTTTTCTTTTTTTTTTGGCAAACTTCTGTTTTTCTTTCTAAGAAAAATGACCTCTTTATATAGGAGATAGCATAGGGTTTTTTTTAGATTATTAGCAGCTGATGAAGCCTTGGAGAAGAAGGCAAATGGAGATCAATCTTATCTTTTAATCAAAGAGTCCACCGAAAATACAAACAATGTTTCCAGTTGCCAACTGAAAATTATCCTATCTTTTCATTCGTGTATTATCTTCTAATTGTCAAAATGTGAAAGCTATTAGTTAAATGATAAAGATAATGATAGAAAAGGCTAAAGATAAAACCGTATGAGAGCCGAAAGTGACCCCATTAGGAGTTGCCACTCAGTTGCCAACATGGGCTGAAATGACATTCATGTCACGTTGACTTTAGTGGGCCTCTGGACTTGATGAATTTGTTGGCAAAAATGGGTGAGAACTTAACAGGCCAACATGCCAAATCACCAAAAAAGTGGGTCATTAAAGCCAGACGGGCCAAACATTAAACCTCTACGTACTTGGGCCAAGACCAATGGAGTCGAATGCGTTGGTAATCGAAACCTTGTCCGGTGTCCACAATCCATCTTATCATCGGGCGTTATAAAAATGGGAAGCCCCCGAGTCGAGTGTCTACACCCTCCTTGAGTGTTTACTTTGTTGATCTCCAGCTTGTAGTGGGCATGTCTATGGTGGGAGACAATTTTGCATGCGGTTAATTGATTGGTCGAGGTGAGGGGGGATGAGGTCGGTCTTTCCATATTGGTGGTAAACTATAGAAATGTCTTCAACTTGGTGGACCGGGTTGTTATGCTTCGAGAGGTCCGGCTTCTTTGCCCTACTTTTTCACGATGGGTTGTATGGGGGGCACACTTTCTGATATTGTCAGGGGGTGCAACAAGGCGATCCTCTTGGGCCTTTGTTCTTTGCCCTCGTGTTGCATTGCTTGGTGTGTTGGGTCAGAGATTCCTTTGATTTAATTTGCACTTGCAGGATTGGTATCTGAATGTGGCAGTTATTATCGAAGATACAATGGTTGTTGGTCAGGTATTAGAGTTGATTAAGCTTGCGGGTCCCTCTTTGGGTCTTCGTCTTGATTTAATAAGACTGAGTTTTTTGACATCATGAGGACCCTCCGGAGTAGGTTTGACGGTATTTTCCCTCCTAAAATTTCGAGGCCTCTTCGTGGGGTTAAACTTTTAGGTTGGTCGGCTAGTGAGGATCTAATTTATGCAGCTCTCTTAGCTAACCAAAACCATTGTGCTTATGGATGCGACTGCGAAACTTTGCGATCCTCGATGTGAATTGTTGTTGCTTCGGGCTTGTACTAGTGTCTCAAAGCTTTACTTTGCTTTGCGCATCTGTCCACCCCATATCTTTGAGTCCGCTCAGATTAATTTTGACGCGGCACTTCGTTCTTCTTTAAAGCGTATTATTGCTGTTTTGAGGTCGGGTTTTGGCGATTCGCAGTGGAGGCTGGCCACCTTGCCTTTCTCCCATGGGGGACTTGGTGTTTATTCGGCTAGTGATGATGTCCATTATGCGTTCTTAGCATCTCGTCTTAGGTCTGCTGACTTGCAGGCTAAGCGCCTTCATTGGTGTTGTGTCTATCAGTCCACCTTTTGATGATGTGCTCAGTGTGTTTAACCAGACTATGGAGGCTGATATTTTGGAAACTCTAGTGATATTGCTACCCAAACTCATAAAGAAATTGACAGATATATAATTCACTAGGGTCACTTAGACTGTTGCCTCTGTTTTATCTCTCACGATGTGTTAGTTGATTTTATGGCATTCACACCAGGGTGAGCATTGTTCGGATTGAGATAGGTTTCAGGCTTAGGGCATGAATGGCTAGACTGATCGTTGTGTCTTGTGTTATCATTTGGGGGTCTCTTTTTGTTCTTTTGACCTACCGTATTCTACTTGTTCGCAGACTTTCACTGGTGATGTTTTTGGGGACCATGCGGTATCGTGTGTAGGTGTCGTGGGTATCAAACAATGTCACAATGTTGTTTGCGACACCTTAGTAGACGTTTACTATCGGTCCGAGATTTCAGCTGGTAAGGAGGTTGATATTGGCCTTGTCGGCAAGGATGGTAGACCTCTTCGTCTCGCGGATATGCTATTATATTTGTGGGATGGTGGGCGTGACGTGTGTGTTGATTTGACTAGTTCATCGCCCTTAACTCATTCTGGTTTGGTCGATTTTGAGTCGGGCAAGGTTGTGCATGTTGCGGCTCATCGTAGGCATACTCAGTATGAGACTCGGTGTGCTTCTTTAGGCTACAACTTCCTCCCTTTCTTCTTCTCTTCATTGGGAAAATTGGAGTGGGTGTTGTTGCATTAATTCAGCGGTAACCGATGACGCATGACATTGGTGCGCAAGCTGCGACACAAATTGTCGTTCGTATTGATTTTTGTATAGCCAATGGTATGGGAGTCCCGATTGTTTCACGGCTCCCAACCAAAAATTTGTAATTTCTTATTTATAATTAATATAGCCAATGGTCTAAATACAACAAAGAAGAAGGCTAAATACAACAAACAAATTACTTTTATTCCCAAATTAACCTTACAATTATAAAAATAGTTTGCGAGTCTTTGTCGATTAAATGAAGCAAATAGTCGGTTGCACATTAGCAGCGCCCATGGCTATTCTTGGCCACTCCATTCTTTCCTCTCCATTGTGAACAACCCATTGCAATCAGTTCAAAAATATTATTCACGTACCGCGTCGGCTCCAATTTGCGACTCCCTACCCTACCCCGTCGGCTCGAATTTCCGACCCTCCTACCCGCCCCGTCGGCTAGAGTTTCCGACCCCCCCACCCACCCCATCGGCTAAAGTTTCTGACCCCTTATACCCACCCGTCTGCTGGAGTATCCGACACTTCCCCTTCCTAACCGTTGACTGGAGTTTTTGACTCCTAATCTTTGTTGTTGACTTAAACTATTTACACCATTTAATACTACCAAAAACATGATCAATATTCAACACATTTAGTAAGTGAATTATGAATTACTTGTCCTCAACTTAATTTGATTAGCCCGTCAAAAAAAAAATTGATTAAAACGTCATTCGAAAGATGTAGGTATGTTGTTTAATTAGATTTTGGATATGGAAGATGAGATGAGTGTATTAGATATTTGAGTTTTAGATGGAAGAGTAAAAATTGGGTAAGGGTATTATTTTCCTTTTTAGGTATTTTATTGCAAAAATTGTGTAGTCATTACTGCTAGTGGTAATTACCTAAGAATATAATATTTTATTTTATTTGATATCTTCTAATATTAATTTAAAAACACAATATAAGATTTAATTAAATGGTATCTTCTTATATTAATTATAAAATAAAACATCTTATTTTTATTTTATAAAAAATCGTAAAACCTAACACATTTTTGGTATTAGTTAAACTTCTTAAGAATTAGAATTAAATTAAACCTAACACTATGTTGTACAATTGTACACCCCTCAATATATATATTCACGAAATTCAGCTAATGTTTATCAACTCATTACTCATCGGATCCTACTGATTGTGTTGGACATGTTGCTCATGGACGAGCAAGTCATAGCCTCAACACACACCCTCCAATTCTCATAAGCTTGGTTTTGTTCAAATTAAATTATACTTTTGATTATAATAACAACAACAATAGTAACATACTTCGTATGGATTCAGTTCATATGAGAACCCTTACTCCCATATGAACCATGAGAACCCTTAATAACCATTGGATCTGAAAATGAAAGGTTGAGATTACATTCTTTTTTTCCCCTTTTTTTTCCTCTCCCTCTAATTCCTTTCTCTCTCCTCTATGCGCACCACCGCCACCACCGTTACTGACCACCGTTAGTAGCACAGACCACCCAGTCACCCCCATATTTTACCACCAATCAGCCGCTCATGGTGGCGCGACCCCATCCCACCACCCCATCTACGACGATAAGCCACCCCGCCACCTCAACAACCTCTTCTCCTCATTTTCTTACTCCACAAACATAGATGACACTTCCATTTGTATTGATGCGTGTCGCCGCTTCGACCCACGCCGCCACTCTCACGAGCGTCTCCGACAAGGTTGTTGCCGGAGATGAGCGACTTGGGCCACCCCTCGTCTTTATAACTCGAAATATGCATTCTTATAAAACTAATTTTACAAAATCTTTGAATATTGAATATTGAATGTACAAAATCTTTGAATATTGAATATTGGTACATTCTATAATCTCAAAATGTGCATCCTAAATCTAGTGTGTGTGCATTTACATACCTTTTAAGATATTGATGGTGGAAACGCCAACGCGTGGCCGTGGGGGTGGAGGAATAGCAGGAGCGTGTCGCCGACCAACAACAGTGGTTTCTAGGTGGCGGTTGGCGACGGAAGTGTTGGGGGCTAGGGTGGTGGTTTGTTTTCTTAATTGGATTGCACAATTTTGAATTATTGTTTTTTTTTGTTTTTTTTTTTGTGTAAAAACAATCTTGAATGATTGTATGTGCATTGCACATCATCTAATTATGCATTTGACTATCATTGATTGTGCATTCCAATTTTGCATTATCATCGGCCAGAATCTCCATTGTCGCCGGAGAAGGTGAGAAACAAGGAGAGAGAAATGTGGAAGATGAAACAATTGATGTTTAGGGGAGGAAAGTGGTGTTGCGAGGGCGCAGGCGATGGGCTCGACCGCGGCGGTGGTGGGTCTCCGGCTGGGATGGTGGTTGGGTAGTTGCCGGTGGTCGGGTCTAGGGTGGAATTTCGGTGGTCGGATCTTGGGGTGAGGGTAGGAGAGAGAAGTTGGGATTAGGTTTTTTTTTTTGTGGTTTAATCTTGACCCTTCATTATTGTTATCTGACAGTAGATAGGAGTTCCCATGGTTCTCATAAGAGAGAGGGTTCTCATGAGAAATGGACCATATTTCGTATATGTTTATAATCTAGAGTTCCTATTGTTGTTACTCCGTATTATAGTCAAAATATTATTGTTATTTGACGAAAAATGACCCTTATTTTTTTGAGGAAAAGTAGTAACCATAATTAATCCCAAACAAAGCCTAAAAAAATGAATAATAAAATAACTTTTAATTTTCAAAAAAAAAAAAGATTTCTATTTTAATTAAAATATTGCATTGAAATATCTACTCTTAATAAAATAATATATGTGACATTTAACTATTTTTATTGTTGTATTTAGACTATCTGTATATCAATAAGAGTACTAGGAAGAAGGCCCGTGAATTACACGGGTCACATGATAATGTTTTCTATTAAAAATGATATATAAAATGAAACTAATTTTCACCAGGGGTATAATGTACGGTTAAACACTTAAACATCCAAAAAATAATATATGTTTTATATGTAATCTCATTACTTATAATAAAATTTAAAAAGTTTATTATATTTATGTGGAATCATAAGAGATTTTTAAGTAAGTTAACTTATTATACAAATAATCATTTAAAAGGGTCTTTTATGCTTAATTTATGAGCTGGTTAATCTTTAGTTATATAAATGTTTAAAGTAATAGTACCACAACTTATCGTATCGTACTATATTGACCTTCAAGCAAATATATATTGAAACCAACATTATAAACTCACTTACTCACCCTTATTACATGCATAAACGTGACCACCTCTCCCTAGCTAGCTCAAATCTATTAACCATGTTGCTGCAAATATAGACATAGTAATCGACATAAGATTACAAATTGAGATATTATCAAAGCAATAATCAGGGATTAGAGTCCAATCAAATAGGACATGAGAATTAGGCCATGTATGATACAACTTATGGAGTAGTTAATTTAGTTCAGAAACAATGAATCTGGTCTTTATGTCAGCATATATACAACTCCAATTCAGATCAGTTTAGATAATGTCAGATGAATCATGGGGACCTTAGTATGTACGTACGTATGGTTAGAAATAGAGTTTGTTTTTGCGTTTAGATGGATACCATGTACTTTAATAATATTATAAAATTTAGTATGTACGCAGGAACAACACTAATGAAGCGACAATTAATAATGACGGATTAGTATGTACATATGATTTGATCGAAATACAATTTTTGTGTTTAGATGGACATCAAATACTTTTAATATATTTTTTTTTAACTGAATAAGAAATTATAAATAATAAATTACAAGAAGTTGGTTGAGAGCCGTGAAACAATCTGGGCCCCCACACCCTTGGCTATAGAAAAACCAATACGAGTAGAAATATGTGTCGCAGCCTGCGCACCAATGTCCTGCGTCCTGGAGTACCACTGAATGCGTTGAAGCAAAGCAACGCACCTGACTCCAATTCTCCTAAAGAGGAGAAGGAGAAAGGAAGGAAGTCATAACTCAAAGAAGCGCACAGAGCATCATACTTAGTACGCTTACGGTTCTCTAAAAACATCGGATCGATATGAAAAGTCTCATTCAATAATTTTGAAGGATAGAAGGATTTATGAGACAAAATTACTACACAAGTACGACATACTAGTTACCACTTTGGCACTTTGTGTTCCACATCTCCCGGTTCCCAAACCTTGGGCTTGCCTCTTTCGACGATTAAATTTCAAGCTTAACAAAAAAATATAAAAAAGAAACCTTGGCAAACCCTGAATCCCTTTTTCTTTTTCTTTTTTTTTTCCCTGAGAATCCCACCAACACGACGAAGAAGGATGGCGGATGCAGCAGCTCAACGCCAGCCGGAAACCACCACGAACCCACCACCCGAAGAAACAGCAGTATCGGAAGACCAACAGGAGGCGGCGGTCTCTGACGAACCCGCCACCGCAGTAGCAGTCGCGCCCAAGTGGCCCGGTTGGCCCGGCGACAACGTATTCAGGCTCATAGTTCCAGTGCTTAAAGTAGGAAGCATCATTGGTCGTAAAGGGGAGCTCGTCAAGAAGTTGTGTGATGAGACTCGGGCCCGTGTTCGTGTTCTTGACGCCCCCGTTGGTACCCCTGATCGTGTGGTTAGTTCTCCCTCCCCCCTAACCCACTTTCTGTCTTATTGTTTTTCTTGCTTGAATTTTTAGGGTTTTTGGATTGTTGCTATGTGTGATTTTGCACTATTAGGGTGAAATTTTAGGTGAAAAGGTGGAATCTTTAGGGTTTTGGGGTTTTTTTTTTTTTTAATTAATTTGGTTGGGAGAATTGTGATGGGTTCAGCTTACTAGGGATATTTTATGGGCATTTGGCATTTCTTGAATTTCTTAATTGAGTTGAGCTGATGTTTGTGCTTTTTTGAGGCATTTGGTTTTGTGGGTATGTGTGTATTTGTGTAGCATTTTGACAATTATAGCGAAAGAAGTCGTCTGGGGCTTCTCAGGAGTGCGAATTTTATGTTGGACTTAATTGGACTTAGTCATTTGAGCAGGTGGTCTGCTTTCTAGGGTTATTTGGTTTATGGGAATGTGTGGTTTTGGGGCATTTTGATAAGTTTGGGAGGAAAGATGCAGTCTTTAGGGGTTTAGTAAACTTGTTTTCATCGAGAATTTGGTTCACGTGAGAGTTTGATTGTTGGGTGAGATGGTGGTGTTCAATGTGGATCTGTTGTGTGGGTATGTGTTTCTTTTTGGAGGAAATTGGGGTTTTAGTTAGAACCTTTTTAGGTTTAGTGAAGGATGATATGATGTTGCTTTTTTATTAACAGTCAATCGGTATGCTCCCTTAACATTAGAATGTAAGATCTCCTAAGTGGACGGGAGATTGGGGGTATGGGGTGTATTGTGTGGCCCTTTTTTGGTAAGTTTGTAACTCTCTTGGTAGCTTGTTCGGTTGTTTGCAATGGTGTTATATTTATAGTCAAAGGGGAATCCTGTTAAGGTATTGGCTTAAGATATGTATGTTTTTTGGCGCTAGCATGAATATGTTCTGTTTGGGGAGTGTTTCATGAGCTGTTTAGCATATGAGTGGTTTTCATCATGGTTCGTTTTAGGGAGCTTTGTATGTTTTGGGAGTATTTAAGTGGTAGTTTCAATAATGACAGTTTTACATAGAAGAGTTTTATGGATTTTCGGCTATCAGCAGCTAAGTTACAAAGTTTTAGCATGTGTGAAAACCATTCTCAGTAGATGATAGATAGTAACCCTTATCGTATCAATGCAGCCACTGTAATTTTGGATATCGAAGTGATAGCATCGTGCTATGTAGTTTGTCCTGCAGCTGATATTACTGGTTGAAATATTCTTATTGATCTTACTAAAACCTTACTCTCTGGGGTAGGTCTCTTTCAGTTTGCAAGATCCATGACAATTGTCGAGGTAAGGTTTGGCAAAGCTCTAGGCAGATGTATAAGCAAGTCTAGGTACATAGGAGCCACACAGGCCTTCATGAGCAAATCAACCTGACTAATCTGAATTTGTAATGGCATAACAAAGATTGATTTGAGGCAATCTTTCGGGGTTCCCTGCCTTACAGCCTTGCTTTCCACTGTAATTGCCATTATAGCATGTTTGGTGCTAGTTTGATTGATAGAATTAAAAGTAGCATACTCCTATACTATCTTTTCCATCTTCTTGATAAACCACTTCTCGAGTTGAGGACTTGAGGGTTTATCTAATACACTACTGATATGGTTGATGTTTTGGCTAGATTCATAGGGTCTTAATGAGTTCACCAATCGTTATTAATGATTTCATTTGATAACATGTAGACTGGTGGTTCATCACTTGATATACATATTCTTTAGGAATTTACCTTCTGAAAAGACGAATCTTCATAATATATTGTTTTTACATGGCTTGTGGTTTGTGTGCAAACTTCTTCCAAGTATCCATGCCATGAACAATGCAACTCATCAATAAATAAAAAATAAAAAATAAAAACTTGCTAGGTAAATAAACCGGAAGAAACAAAATTTCATGGCATGTAACATGCTAACTGCCCCCCCCCCCCCCCCTTTGCCCCCAACCTTTCCTGTAAAAAAAAAATAAATAAATAAATAAATAAATAAATTGATCGAATTGGGAAGGGAAGGTAGAACTCTATGCTCGATGCTTGTTATTAGCATCTTGTTTGATAGCTCTTCATGATCTGGATTTGCAATTTCATGAGACCTACTCATTGTCTCCCTTGATTATCTTCAGGTCTTGATATCAGGGAAGGAAGAGCCTGATTCTTCTTTGTCCCCAGCAATGGATGCAGTTATAAGATTATTTAAGCGTGTCACTGGTCTAGGTGATGGTGATGATAAAGGTTCTGCACCTGATGCAGCTGCATTCTGTTCAATAAGGCTATTGGTCGCTTCCACACAAGCTATTAATCTGATTGGCAAGCAGGGATCTACAATTAAAGCAATACAGGAGGGCAGTGGTGCTGTTGTGCGTATTTTACCTGAAGGTTTGTGTTAACTTTTTGATATCCTTTCTCCTGTAAGCTTCTTAATTTGTCGTATATATTTCCATTACCTGTTGCTGTTCAGTTTCTTTAAACAATCTCATGTAAGATGCCAATACTGAATTTCCTCATAGGGTTTCAATAGAGGTAAGGCTTGCGTGCATCGGATCCCCCCTTACCCCGTCTCACTGGGGTTAAAGATGTTGTTGTTGGTGATGAGATGTTGTAGTAGTTTATATATGGATAGAGGTTAACATTCTTAACCGCGTTGCTGCAATATATTCAATGCTTGGACTTTGTCTTGGGTTGAAACATTAGATTTCAGTAGGTAACTGTGGTCACAGTTTTGGATTTGGCGGTTGCAACTGTTTAGAGATGTAGGGGAAGTTGAACTTTAGAGACATTAGTGCACTATATGAAGTATATTTCACCTCCATAAGTGAAATCATGAATAGGGATGTATTTGTGCTTTGTTCTCAATTGTTTGTAACCATAAAAGCATAGTGAGAAACTAGTAGACTACAGACACATTAAAGGATGTGGCATTTCCTTTGCAACCATCTCTTTGTGGCACTAGATAATTAAAAGTGGATATGGTTTGCAGTTTGCAAAGTTATGGTTCGGATTCCTTATATAGAAACTTTGGTCCATACGAATTGGAAATTAACTTCTGGGATTTCAAGACGATTCTTGCCTTCGATATGATACAAGGTTGAGCATGCTAGTTTCAAGGAAGATTTGAGCGTTTGGCTATCTTATTTTCCTATGATGTGGTCTCTCTACTTTGCACAATGCCTCAATCTTTAGTTGTTACATTTTGGTGGCACATTTTTGGGATTTCCGTTTGAGAAGGCCGCCTTATGAGGGCCGAGGGGCAGTGGGTGAGTTGTTGGCTTGGCTTACTAATATTAGATGGATTTATTGATAGAATAGCTGTGATATTGTAGTCTAGAAAGATGAAGTTCCGTGAGTCTTTAGTTGCAAACAGTTTATGGTGGCTCTCACCAAAAGGAATTCCTTCTTTATAAGTGTAATCTTGAAAAAGGTGTTGGCCTGACAAAAGCTTTGTGATGGGGAGAATTTTGTTGGACTATGGTTTTGGGCTGAATAACACTTGTGATAACCTTTGGAGGCTTGAACCAAGTACTACTCTTAGGCCAAACAGGGTTATGTACTTGAAAACTTGCGAGACAGGGTTTCATGTGTTGCTCTGATGGTGATGTTACTCATTTATTATTTTTAAGGTTATTTGGGAATTGGGATGTCAGGAGCAGACAGCAGTAGGTATGTCCTGGCTCTGCAATCGACTTATTAAGCGTTAAATTTTGGGTTCGGGTAACATCAAAGAAAAAAAGTAGTTCTGGTGCGCGGTCTGAGCTACCTTTTTGTGCATTTAGATGGAGCTGAATTCTCGTCCTTGTCTAGGGTAAAGGCGCATTTTCTGTTCTCTGTGGGGACTGGGGAAGTTTGATTTCTAGCTTATTTGCGGGCTAAAGTTGAGGCTGCTGTTGTGGGTAATCCGATTATGTGCATTCAGATTGGGCTTCTATGTAATTGTTTGCACTGGAGGACTTCTTGTTGTCTTTTGCTCCTTTGCTTCAATGACATCAAAGATATGCATTAAAGATATAAGATGGTGGCTTGTTTGGCATTAATTTTTCACCCTTTTCAGGGTATGCATCATTGCAAATGTTAACCCACTTGGTCCTTGTTTTATTTGAGATAATAGAACCTTATGGAGTTTAGGTTGGACATGGAGGGATTATGTTAAATAGTGGCTTAGTTGTTGGATTTGTATTTCTCAAGAGTCAATATGTCATTGTTGCTTCTTTTTGGTGACACGGATTAGGAACCAAACCGATAGATTTGACAACTTCATCACGTACCAAGTATGTGTCTTGACTTTGTTGTTGTATCTCTCAGCAGTTCTTGAGTAATAGATGTTGAAATTGCTCATTTGGCCAAAGTGACTAATGACTTTTTACTAACATACTTTGGCTTATGGTGTTTGATCACCGAATATTGTAATTGCAAAATATCTTTCTGAACTGTGTGCTTTTTTATGTTCATATATTTGACCTTGGAAATTAGTTCTTCAATTGCATTTTTTCTTTCCGGTGAATTTTAAAGGAAAATATTTCACGTAGGTGAACTTCCTTCATATGCAACCTCTGATGAGAGGATTGTTGAGATACATGGTGAGGCCTTCAAGGTTCAAAAGGCATTAGAATTAGTCCTTGGTCACTTGAGAAGGTTCTTGCATGATCACGGTGTGGTGTCTTTGTTTGAGAAAACTGTAAGAAGCTTCTCTTTTGTAATTTTACTTTCTCCTTTCTATTTTTTCTTTGATTATTCTTTTCGGGTGGGCTGATGTACCGTACCGTGTTTATGCAGTATAATGAGACCATTTCACAGGATCGAACAGCAGACATCTGGGCCGATAAAAGCCAGAATTTGGGTATCAGTTCTATGTCTCAGTCATTGTCTGGAGTTGATACTTCCCTGTCATATAAACGGGATTATTTTGACCGTGAGCCAGACCTTGAAACGAAACTCACCCGGTCTGCAGTATCACTTTATGGATCAGATCCTTCCCTTAGTTCTCTACATTCCACAGTACTTACACGTGCACCTGCGCCTATAGTCACACAGGTATTGTTTGCTTAAGATATCTGTTAGAATATATTTTGTCTCGGGCAATTCAGTTTACTGTTAGGATGATACCTTTCAATAGTCTTTTATTTGTCTGTTAAAACTGATTTCACTGCATTCAGTTGCGTTGGTTCAATGACTTGTCGTTGTACCTCATTGTTATAATCATCTGTTCTATCTGGAGCCGTGTAGGGTGTACACGTTTTTCAGACAAAATGGATATGTGGTGTTCATTTTGCCAATGGGAATCTCAATAGTTTACGGTTCCTACTTAGCCTTACTATGGCTTGGAGAGTGTAGTATTCAATAGCAACGGCTGGTAGCGAAGTTACATTTTGGTAGATCTTGTGCATATGCTGCCCTTGAACATTCACTTGGAAGTTCTGAATGTTGTTTGGTTTGCAAGGGCCATTAATTGAAGGATGTTGTGTTAAAGGGCCACTTAAAAGTCAGTCCGGATAGGTATGGAAGCTGTGTGTAGAATCAAAGTTGACTATTCTCGAAGACTTTGGTGAAATGTCTTCATTTTAAGTCACTGCTTCTCCTATCATATCTTCTGATTTTGATATTTGTCAAGTGTTGTGGCATGCAATTGATGCTGCAGCTTCAGTTATTGGGAGGGACATTTGGGGGATCTAATAAGCCAAATGATTACCAGACTGGGGTTTTCTTTCGTTTTTTCTGATTTAAATGTTATGAATGATACCTAATGAAGTTTTTCTACCAAACTAGTGCTGATACATGGTTTCATCTGTAGTTGTAAAAACTGAAGTCGAGGAATTTCTGTGGTCAAAGTAAAAGTTTAGATTGTAGTATAGACAAGGGTATGCTATGGCCCCACTTCCCTGTTCGGTACACTGTAGGGTAAGTGAGAGTGAGTATTTTTTGTGAAGATGTGCCTTTTTAGCTCTCTCTGGTGTATATGGCTAAAGAGAAAATGCTCCAAGTTTCACTAAGATGGGTCATCCTTTGAGAAGGTATTTTGCAGTTGAAGCTGGGTTGAGTTTCTGTTCGATAAGGCAGACAGAAGCTGTCTCCTATTCTGATGCACAATGATTTATTTAATTAGTCTTTTTTGGTGCTGGACTGTTGATTGAATTTGGAAATCTGTGTAGGGGAGGTTAACATTCTTAAGTTCGCACTTCATTGTATTCTTTTGCCTCTTCTGACTTTACAGTTGACTATTGTTTTATATATTTGATCAATATAGGTCACACATTCTATTCAAGTACCACTTTCATATGCCGAAGACATCATTGGAGTTGCCGGAACAAATATCGCTCACATCCGCCGTTCCAGTGGTGCACTTTTAACTGTCCAAGAAAGCCATGGGGGAGGTGATGAAATCACTGTAGAAATCAAGGGCACTTCTATGCAGGTTCAAACTGCTCAACAACTAATCCAGGTTTGTACCTCCTCTAAGTTCTTAACACAGAAGCCTCTTAAGCTACATTTTTTCAGGGTGAAAACATTCTTGTCAACCGCTGTGAACTCAAGAACGTTTTTTTTTTTTTTTTTTTTGTACTTTCGGAGGAGTGCTTGTTTTGTATCTTAAGACTTCCTTAAACCTTGTACGTATGGTTTTATTATTGCTTGCAGGAGTCAATCAATGGTCATAGATCACTGATCGGTTCTAGCATTTACGGGAAAAGTGATCTAGGCCTGAGTTCTGCTTATTCGCAGCTTTCAGACAGCACATATTCATCTTATGCAAGTCAAAGTCTGGGGGGAGGCTACAGTTCCTCCGGCTTGGGAGGCTACAGTAGCTACAGGTACTGAGTTCTCGTAACTGAAGAGTTGCCGTTCCATGTAACCTTTACCTTCTGTTTGATAATATTTGTTTACTAGGCAAGGCTTCCTTAAACACTAGCGTTCAACTTGATACCCTGTAACTGTAATTGTACTCAGCTACAGAACTGACAGAAGGTTCCGTTGTACTCGGTCTTCATCTATCTCATACCTTCTGTCACTTGTGTATGTTTTCCCTTCTACTTTTCCGTGAAGCTTTAATCTGTTGTGTTGCGTGGCTGTTTGTGCTATACGCTTTTTTCGTTGTCAATTTGTGCCTGTTTCGTATGCTGTTCAACCACCCGCAAGTTCAACTCAATCCAGGGGCTCGTTCAGTATTTAGTCTAAACAAACTGATATTTTCAACCCCCTCTCCCGAACGGTAGAATGAACTAATAATAAAAAGAGAAAAATGATTCCCATAATATCTCATAATGTCAGTTTTTCCAATTTACTACCCATCAACGACAGACGTCTCCGATTCCGCAAATCCGTCAGCACAATTGCAGCAACAGGTAGAAAGTACAAAGTCTCGAACAAGAATGTCTATATTCACAGATGTGGTCGGATACTCGTACTACAAGTCTACAATACAATTTGGAACTCATTACCAGAGTAGGAAAATGGTCCCTAGTGATATAACATGGGACATTCTATATAAGTCCAGGTTAATTTATATTGTCGATGTTGAGTGACCCTATCAAATCTTCAGCAAGACATCTTAGGTATGAGTCAGACTTCTCATTATCATCGTGATGTGAACTTATTACAATTCACTAATTCAGATGGTCCGGGTTCTCACTATAATCTCCTCTTACGAGACTAGAACAAGACTATGAACAACATATCGCAATCTTCGATCTCCTATTCTCCGGAGTACACAGCTAGGAACTTCTTCTTATTTGCATTCCTCATCGTGTATATGACTTGTTCCTCGGCCCGCCAGGTCGGTAGGGTTTTCTTGAAGAAGCAGCACCTTGACCACCCTGTTTAGGTGTGTTCCCATACTTGAGAGGCACGATGGGTTTAAGATACGCAAACCCCGGGGAATGGCGTTTGTCTTTCGGGAGTCGTCTTAGCTCTGGCAACCAGTAGGCTACATAATCACCTTCAGGATCATACACTTGCGCCTGAAATCAAATTAAAACGTGTTCCTTTAGCAATTACAGACGTACGTTGATTTAGTCTGAATCAGAATAATACAACTACATCAACCGAGTGCCTAAAAGGCTCCCGCACTTGGAGAGGTAAGGGGATTGGATATATGCAGCATCACACCTATATATTCGGACATTAAGATAAGGAAAACGCAATAGCATAACGAATAATGAACCACAACTAAATGTACACAATTTTTATCAAGAATGACATTTAAGGACTGGTACCTGTTTGGGAATGCTGAAATATCTATCTTCTCTAGGATCATTACCGACTCCTGCATACAATTTGACAAAGGAAGATAATCATCAGATTCTGTAGATGAGATACTAACGTAACGTTTAAAGAAAATCCGGATTTGATTACATTATTTATCGCTCCCCTATTCAAATTACATCAAAAACCTCCTTGGATATGATTGTTGGTGGCATAAAGGAAATAAGGAATACTTTTCGAGTTTATGTTCTATTCAGGAATTATGTTTACAACTATCAAACCATATCTCCTTGAAGCCATTTGCGTCACTATTTAGTTAAATGTGCAGTGCATACAACGAGACATGAATACACTAGTAGGCCAAGTTGAGACACATATATATCAAGCATGGAGCTTGGCTGCTGAAATAAGACTGAACGACTGTAAAACCAATTCAACTACCTGCTCCATAAGTCCAATTTCCATAATTAGAACACGGATCATAATCCAAGAGGCATGACTCAAACCACTCAGCTCCAATCCTCCAGTCAATCCCCATATCACGAACAAGAAAGGAACACACAATCTAACAGCAAATACAGACATTTCCGTCAGTGTATGAAAACCATTACAGGAAATAGAGACTGTTCCAGACATGGAGCAGAGACTGAGAAATTTTCCAGAATTTACCTGCCTACCGCGGTTAGACATGAATCCTGTAGCTGCTAGCTCTTTCATATTTGCGTCTATCAAAGGGTACCTTTCAGTAAAGTAGGATATGTAAGCTCATCAGGCTGTCCATCAGAAAAGGTTAGAAATTCGGAACTAATAGTCACATATGAATGCAGAAAAACATAAAAGAGATGCCAAAAAACATGCACTGAGGAGAGCGATATCCTACCCAGTCTTCCCTTCCTTCCATGATTCAAACAAGATGCTGTCCTGGCTCCATTTGTAATTTAAATTCCTTGGCCCGCCTAGCAGAAGGCAACAAGTCAAGAGCAGATTAAGCTATGACTCATGTCCAAACATATGAAGCTAGTATAAGGAAATGATATACCGTATTTCCTAAAAAAGTTTCCTTTTTGAGGCCAAACTTTCATAAGGCCAACCCTCGGAATGTTTCAAACCCTCCTACACCCATGGCAAAACTCTTACTTGGCCTACCCTCAAAAAAGTTTCAAACCCCTCTATTCAGGGGCCAAACTCTGTTACGGCCAACCCAAAGAAACCTTCAACACTCACGAGGGCTTTATCAAACTTGATCAAGTTAAACTTTTCGCCTCCTCTCCACCTTGCTACGTGAAACTTAAGACCCTGTTTATGTTTTTTTTTTTTTTTTTGAAACGATTTCGTTTATGTTTTTGTTGTTCTTTACAAACTTTTTTTTCTTCAAAATCAAGCAGATTACATACTCAGCTTTTCATTTTCCCAAAAAAAAAAAAAAAAAAAAAAAACAAATAAATTATACTAGGAAATTATCCCTTCCTTAGAGCTGAAACTGGATGGACAAAGTTGCAGACAGTGGATTATCAGTGGAGTACAGAATGGTATTTTACCCAAATGGAAAATAGAATTCCCGCATTTAATTGATAGAAACCTGAAGTAATCTCTCCATATCAATTCGAACAAGACCCTGAAATTTCACAACAATTTCAACCACTAAATCCACATTCCGAAAGCAATGAAAGTAAGCAGTTCATATGTATGCAAACTATTACCAGTATGTAGAATCATTTGCCAGCCTCTCTCTCTCATATCTCTTTACCTGTAAACATCAACCATTGTTGAGCTTACAGAATAACTTAGCATCTGTAAGACAAGAGGTCGGATCTTAACCTCCTCATATATGAAACGTGGGGACAGACTCCCGCTAGCTAGCCATGGAGAAAATTTAGTCGAGTAGTCAGGCCCAACCATTCCATTCCTTGTCTCTTTATATGACTTCACAAGATCCTACACATCCAACAGGTACACAACAACCACCAAGCCTTAGTCCTAAAATGAATTGTTCTCTGAAATCGTCACATGTAGGCAATAAACCATTACCTCCAATCAAAGCCTATTTACAGTAAGCAGATATGTCTAAGCTAGTGATCGTTGAATATAAGAGACTACGTTACTAAGTTGAAGATGAAACAGTGACAAACGGGAGGAACAATTTGCACCATATGTTCTGAAGGTCATGTAACATCTCTAATTAAGGTTCTGAATTTAAGTTCGTTGATCAGAGACAAATGATTACTGTGCTTCTAACCTTTTTCCAGAAATATTCATGGACTCTGCTCAGTGATGCACTTTCACCCCCACTAAACACTAAACCTCTATCTGTCTGCCATAGAAGATAATGTTGGTAAGTTTCATCACTTATATCAAGAAGAAACAGAAAAGTGAAATGAATTCAAGGGGCCAAGTGTGCACAGTAAAAGGAGGAAAAAATAACATGTAATTGCAATAACATACCTCTTCATATTGTAACCCGAGCTGGTCAACAGAAGGAATGGTACCCCAATCTTCAATATCAGGTGGGGGTCCGAGTGATGCAGGAATCTTGATGCAGCCTCTGATTTTGCACTTGGATTCAACGGACTGTTAGAAATAACATATACTCCGTAACTCTTTTGTGCCAAGAGTAAAACAAGGAAAGACTGAGCAATTGTTGATACACGTTGTCATGTGATATTAAGACCTTACCTTGCGGAATTGGGTGTAGACATCAGGAAGGTCAGATGCATCAAAGAGAAGATCATCTAAATGATACAAAGTAGACCCCCATACAAGTTGCAGTTTAGGAGATTTTGCTCCATTTTGGCCAGTGGACTGTCCCACAGATTTATGCAGACCTTTCTGCACCCCTGCCTCAACAGTCAGCTCCTCCCTGCAAGTTTCTTTCTGCGCATATATCTGTTGCAATCAAGCTTGTGTCAGGTCAGTCTATGATTAATAACTAGGTCCACCACATCTGAATATAAGACCACAGAAATTCAACAATATCGTAAATTCATTGTTTTCTTAACTGTGTGAGCTCCAAATGTTTTGGCTAGGACAGGCAGGACTTCCTCTGGCTTCCCATGTCTAATTAGCAGATCCAGGCCATGCTTCCGCAAATTCTTTCTCAAGTCAGCCAAACATTCTATTATAAATTTTGTTCTTAAAGCTGTCAATTTACAAAACGCAAAAGGTCAGAAAAATTTCATGATCTAGCAAAATCATCTACGCCTACACAGACTGCTTCTCTCAACTTAGGTTGCTTAAGCTGAGATATTGCCCGGATAATAATATGATATCAAGGGGAAATACGTAATGTCAACTTAGAAGTACAAAAATCTAACTCTTCAAAATGTTCCAATGCAATAATTTGCGCCTTCTCGTACCCCTTTAGAAAAGAATCTGAATTTTTACTTATCAGTACAGTAGAACCCATTAGTCCATTAGCGCAGGACCTTTTTATTACAGTCCAAGTTATCTCAGTCTATGTTTACTCATTTTAGCATTAAAACATCGCTGATGAACAACAAAAGGGGGTGGGGGGAAGTTAGTTGCATTGCAATCCCAACTTAAAGAACTTTTCTTGCCGTATATGACAAGTTTTTCAATCCTAAGTTATAACAATACAACTTTCCCATGATTTGCAACCCTGAGTTTCAAATTCTAGATTCGTTAATGCTCCTACTCTACCAAAATGTAATCAGAAGCATGTAAGTTCTTAACAAATGAATTGATTAGCTACTTCTAACAAGCTCGTTGTTGTTACCTTTCATTGACATCATTCATTGATCACACTCTAATCACAATGCAGCATAAACTCAAACTCCGAATCCACAACCATAAACATTCATGAGACATAATAGAAATACCATCATGAAGATTCCTAACTACTAACAAATCAAAATGGCAATCATACCTCCAGTTTTCGGAAACCCGAAAGAGCGCGTAGTCCCAAATAACCGAGGATCAACACAATAGACAGGCAAAACCACCTCAGAGGAAGCCCAAGCCTTGAACAATGCCTCATTATCCAACACTCTCAAATCATTCCTAAACCAAACAATGCAGACCCCTTTCCCCTCTCTCTTAATCTTTGACAAAGTCGGAGACGAAGAACATAGGGAGTATCTCTGAAATGTCTGCCCAACAATGTGATCCATTTCGTTTGGTTCTGTTACACCAGGAACATTGTGCACTACTGGGTTACGCGACATGTTTTGGGGTTGAAGTGGTAGAGAATTTGAGCTGGAAGTTGCCATGCAGTGAGAATTCAGGTGTTTTTGGACGTGATTTTGGGTGAAATTGACAAGAAATATTGTTGGTTTTAATGGGTTTGCAAGTTTTTGCAAGAACAGAAAAGAGAGGGAAGATGAAGATCTCAACGTGTACATTTTTTTTCATGGGAATGTTCTTGGATTATGTTACGTGAGAGTGGGAGAGAAAGGTGGGAGAGGAGTCAAGGAGAAGTTGACACGTAGGAACATTGGAAGTTAGTAGTTAGTGATGACGTGGATCTTCTTTGGCCTGTGGTTTTACCCACAATGAAGATGCCGCCATTATAACATTTGTTTCCCAAGTCACAATTCACAAGCTAAACCACTTTCAAATCCCGCCAGTATTATTCCCTTCGGTTTTATCATTTGTTAACGTTTTTTTTTTTGAGTTCTTCATAAGTTCATATATATTCACTGAGAGTATCCCCTTTGAGACAACTTACCGATAGAGCTAACCAAAACATTAAATTGCAATTATACAGTATCAAGCAGATCACCAACCTGAGCTCTGGACAAAAACAGAACAATTTGTTCCCAAAAATGTGAATGAACACTTCCCTCAAAAAAAAAAAAAAAAAAAAAAAGGTGAATGAACACTTGTCTTACATGAATATAAGTCACGCACGTTGGTAGGACATTCCCCGAGCCAGGAGAGCTGGAAACATAAAATTTCAGGGATCTTCTACACAGTAGACACAAATGGCCTTCAGTAATGCAATGCCAAAACAAGAGTGTACATGTCTCATCTACTGGATCTGCACCCTCAAGTTACATAAACAGCCCATCTATCGGCCTCATTTGGCGGCCTCTCACCCATGCCCTCTCCACGAGAGGTAAAGAGCAGCACCCCAGCAGTACAGTAACAGCAAAGCACAGGTAACAGAAACAGTTCGACAAGGGTACATGAAGCAAATAATCCAGAATAATGGCAATAATGCAGCACCAATGTAGCCAGTAATATAAGCAACCAGCAATACCAACCACAGCATCTAGTAAGCTTAAAAATCCACGACCAGTTTCCACCGAGCAGGTATCATCCACCTGCTACATCATTCATCAGATGGGATAGTAATTTCCATCCAGTTTCAACACAGCTAATTCTCAATTTAGGACAATCCAAGAATTAACAGTCGGACACTATTTTGTTCTGACTCTTCTAAGTCTCTGATAGACATCTTTTCTTTCCACCTTATATTGTTGACTGGCCTCTGCAAGTCACAACTTCCCCTACGCAGCCTGAGTACTCAATTTGTCTTATCTCGTATGTCCCTGAACCCTGGAGTCCTAAATTTTGTCATTACACAATTGACATTTATTATGTCTGCTGCTCTCCCTGAGAGGCCAAACGCTTCAGCGTTTTAATCCTATCTTTGCAGGTTTGAGGACAAGAGCAATGTAACCACAGGCAAAGTTGATATCAGGTAAGGAGGAAGCCTTATATGAACCAACTTAACCAAATCAGATGTAACGTGGAGAAAGAAATTTGGAAAACTTGAAGAGTGGATTGCTATTGCAAGCATGATATATGTGCACGACCAGACAAGAAGCAAGCGTATCACAAAGATGTCTCAAGACAAAGCAATAGAAAGCCCAACTGCATGTCCTTTTGAAGGCGAATAGACAGTGCTCAGCTTCCTTATGGTCTCATCAAGGACCCTCAGTTTTTCCACCTCACCTGCTTCCTGCAAAAACCTCTCTAACATGTGAAAGACCGGTTGACTCATATGTCTCCCTCTGCTTAACATCTGTTTGGCACACACAAAAGCTTCTTGCACCCTCCCACGCGAACATAACCCTGTCACCAAAAGAGCCAATGCATGATCATGCGGACAAGTACCTTTCTCCATTAAATACTCCCACAACTTTAAGCCTAAATCAACATGGTCATTGCCACAAAAGAATTTCATAAGCATCACAACCGTACGTGTCTTTGGGACAAAATTATTTGTAATCATCTTTTGGTAGAGATCAGTAACACCTTCAATACCTTTGGATTTCATTAAGCCATGGAACAGGGTATGGTAAGTTAAACAGTCAGGAGCAATATGTTTCTCTTCCATCTGTTTCATCAAAATGACAGCAGCTTCAATATCCCTGCACCTCACAAGCACACTGATCATTGCATTATAAGCCCCAGCATCAGGGTATAGATTTCTCTCAGGTAGTTCATTGAACAACTCCCATGCCCGGTTTACATTTCTGGCAATGCCTGCCCCATGAATCAAAGTAGTCATTGTTTCTAATGTCGGCATGCAATTCACACCTTCCATCTCTTGAAGAAGTCTTAGTCCGTCACCCAGGCAACCTCTTTTGCAGTAAGCGTCAATTCTGATGTTATATGTGATACCATTAGGCTCGAAACCCCTTTTTACCATTTCATGGTAGAATAGTTCAACTGAAGTTATATCACCAGATTCTTTGAAACCCAAGAGCAAAATATTCATAGTTTTGGTGTTCGACGGGAATCGAGGATGCATCTTGTTGAAAACAGATTTTGCCTCCTTCATCTGCCTTTGAGTGCAAAATACACGAAGCAACACATTAAATTCATCACATCCAAAATTTCGTCCAACAAATATGCTTTTTTCCATCCTCTCAAACGCCTCAAGTGTATCTTCATACGTGTGGAATTTAGCAATTTTTGACAAAACGATACTCATTGACTTGAGGGTTAGCAAAGAAGAATCCAAATCTCTAATTTCCTCCATTAATTCCCACGCCTTCTCGAAATACTGCATTCTTGTAAGAATGTGTAGCGTTTTCTCAAACGCATCTGCAGTTGGAGGTAAGCCAGAATATCGAAGTGTAAATTTGAAGAACTCATACGCTTTAACACCATTAGCATGAGCTGAAAACAGACGTCCAAGAATATCCTCCACAAATGTAGCTGAAAGGTCAGACAGACAAATATGCTCGAGGAGAGTAGGTTCAAGTGGCACATTAGGAAATGGATGATCATTTATTATTTTGGTGATTCTCTCAACTTTTGATTTATCTTCCAAAGAAAGGCATGATTGACTGGTTGACTTAAAAGCAATGGGCATAAAAGCTGTTTTCAGGTGACTTCTGATCAAATGCCTAACACTCCTTGAATTGAAGAAACGGAGCATTTTTTAACACAACTAAGCTGAAGTCACACATAAACACAACTGTCTCTTACTTGAATGACGAGTAAGTCGCATTAGCAACTCCAGTACCCTGATTAAGGAACAAGACAGCACTATATCAGAGAAATCACTAGGCACATTTTGAGTCTCACACTCTATCGCAAATCATTTAAAAGGAACTTAAAATTTCAAATATAATAGACCTATGTAGCGAGAGTGTGGGACATAAGACAACATTGTCTACTTCAGAGGCCAGAAATGACAAAGAAGCAAAAAGCCAAGACTCTAGTCCACCTAAGGCCCATTGACAAATGACATCAGATCTTGACACCATTGCGATCGAAAATTCGGAATAAGACCTTTTGTCAAGATGTGGAAGATCAAATGCAAATACAGACTACAACAGAACTATGATTCATTTTCATTTTAGTCATCAACACTGTCCAAAAGCATCACAACAATAGCCGGTTTTAAGGGCACTACATTTCTAATTTCTAAATGTTCTAGAATGAGACTTTTGTCAGGAAGCGTTTCCTTTAGTTATTTTTTTTTCCTGAACAGCCAGATAACTCGTTCTACCTAATGCAACTAAAGGATATCAAAGACAAACATACGCCACTGGAAACTGCTGATCAGTTCCTATACATGATATCAGAACATGACACAGTCTAAAAACGTTGTACATCAAATCCACTAATTGGCATCTAAAAGGAATTTCAAGATAAGTCTCGAGACCCCAATATTTCAGTAAGCTACGGAAAAACCACTTCAAGTGTTGAAAAATTTTTGGCTGCTTGAGCCATCATGTTTTGCCAATCCTTTACATTTAAATGATTTTCCACCTATCCTCAAATAAATGATTTTCCACCTTAATTACAGCTACTTAGCTCATACACGCGCATCACCTCCTATTTTTCTAACCCACCCCCCCCCCCCCCCTCACTCCCTTGAGATTCCTTCGTGTTTCAATGCCAGAAATAATTCGATTGTTTTCTCCTAAGACTCAAAACCAAATGATTTGAAGAATAACAACGCTACATGTAAGCGCTCACTCGAGCATTACCAGTACCACCCATTTGCAGTTGCATTGTAAAGCAAAGAAAATGAACAGTTCAATAATCGGTTCGAATGGTTTTGCTAAGCTTAAAAAGTGTCGTCAAACTTACTCAACTAAGTAAAAGTCCATTAAGAGAATCTACTAAAGATGTGATTAATGTGTGACATTCTGAATTCGCATTAATAATGTAATCCAAACGATCCCATGAATCTTTCATAACAAAAGATTAGTCATTAGTTTAGCAGGCAGCAACATAAGGCCCCCATAACAGTTGTGTTAAGAGTTAAGCATAATGCACAGCAGGCGTTCGACGAAATGCCCCAAAGAGGATGAAACCCCCAGGTATCAATGAATGTAATGAACCAAGGCGATACAACATAATGAACCAAAGCGAAATACAAAATACCAAACACAACAGCAAACGTGAAACAGAAGACAAGAAATGTTTGGTGACAGAGAGTTGCAATAGGGTGAGGACTGAGGAGAGAGAAACTTACCTTACCTGCGAAATAATTCGTAAACTTGGGTCGATTGAGTTGCTTTGGAATGGGATGCGTTGGCCCGATGGGTGTGGTCACAATGGTACGCGCCAGGAGTCAAAGACTTTCAACATAAAACCTTTGTTTGGGGTCTCATCGAGGATGAAATTTTCTTGCTATGAATTCTTTTGTGGATTTTCTCTTAGCTATTACCTCCCTACCAACTCAAAGCCTCGTGTTAAAGAAAATGATCTCATGTTGAAAAAGGTGTATATATTACTCGTTTATCAAAGTTTCAAAAACCTTTGCATAACAAGTTAGAAAAGACACTTCTAATTCGCTATATAATATTTTTAAAGATTTGATAAACCGATTAGTGTGTACACCTTTCTCAACACGGGGGGTATTTTGGAGATATGGCGTTTGAGTTGGGACGGAGGTTATATGTTATTAGCTTTGGTGGATCTTGATTTAATTTATTACAGTTCCTTTCATCATTACCAATGTGGATTTCCCATTACGAGTATCGATACACCAATCAAGTGCACGAAATAGGACAAACGATTTGCCCTGTTGGCCCTGAAAGTTCGGATTATTTCGAGACACCTAAAACTTGTTTGGTATGATAATGGTAGAGGAATTGAGAGGAAAAGAAAAGAGAAGATAAATAAAAGAAAGAAATGGAATGGAAATGGGTTTTCCATTGTAGACAAAAATGGTTCCTTTCTTTCAATTCAGATTTCTACCCATTTCCTCCCTACCACACAACATCATTTCCTCCCTACAAAAAAACGTCGCCAAAATTCATTTGTGCATTCAAAGATTCAGGAGGAGATTTTCACTCGGGTGAACAATATATGAGATCTCATTGATTATTTGAGAAGAATCACAGTTTTAATAAACAAAAAAATCATAGGCACCCTACTCAATAAGGGTTCGTATTATGTGTTGGGTGCTTAGAGTGGGATGCAGGAAATACTCCGTATATATCATCATTTTAGAGATGGAATCGGACGGGTTGGGTCAAAAAATTTTTTACACGTCCGATTCCGGGTCATCTCTGTTTTGGTACGGATCACTATCGGATCAGGTTTTGTCGAGTAAATTTTATATTGGGTCGGATCATTATCGAGTCTAGTTACCGATGATTATTTATCTGCGTCATTTCAAATTTTGGTCAATATTTTTTTTGGTTTTAGGCATAATTAGGTGAAGATATGAGCTCTAGTTAGTAAGTTAAAACCGTCTAAATATTAACTAATTTACTTACATTTGATCATTATTGTCGAGTCATTAGATGGGTCATATCACTGTTGGGCAATGGTCAAGGGGTCACCACAGGTCCGGTCGGCTCACTGGATCATTGTGACATTTTCTAGTTGCATTGTGTGGGGTCACAACTCACAAGTCATTATCAAATCGGTTTGAGATCGGTTGATCAAAATTTTCGTTCTATCGGATCGAGTTTTCAGGTCAACGGATCGGGTCAAGGTTGTCACTTGCCCGCTCTAAATGATTCGGTATCATCACATACCATAAACCATGCTTCTAAAACTGGGAGAAGTTATTAGATTGATGGCAGTTCTTGTGTTAGCTCGTCACCTTCCTCACATTTCCACTTCTTCAGGTTTGTGCTCCCCTCATTCCTAAATTCTATGGCGTTCATTTTATCCCTGAAATCCATTTTTTTAAATGAAAATCTATCTTGTATGGTTCCAGATATCCCAGATGGAAAGCAGTGCAAGTATACTGGTCATTCAGTGGTATGATCCCTCTCTACTCCCCACGTTTTATCTCATGCTTTTAGAATTCTTCAATGGGTACTTAATTAGTTACGGGATGACGATAGGGCATTGCCCGAAAAAGGAAAATGATAGGACGTCATCGGATGATACTGGGATGGGTGGGGTGGCATACTATCGGATTGTACGCCACCTCAAAACCCTCGCCCCTTTTTCGGTATTTCATATCGAAAATGGGCAAGGGTCGTATTGAGATTTAGTATCACCTGATGACGTCTTATCATTTTTGTTACTTTTAGAAATTTCAGTTGCATTGCTTTTATTAAAGCTGATTAATTTGGGGCTGGAATTATAGTTTCTTGTAGTTCACCGATTGTAGCTAATTATTATAGAAGTGAAATTTAGTATCTTGTGGCTTACTAATGTATAATTGGGACTGAAAGTTACCATCTTGTGTGCTGATAGAATATTTTTTTGATGGGTGGGTTGGGTTGGGTTCATGATGGATTGGGGTTTGCAGAGAGCAGTTCCTATAAGAGTTTTAACAGTGGGGAAGAAGCGGTCACGTGGAGTTCAACTCATTGTTGATGAGTACAAAGAGAAAATCCAGCATTATTGCACCTTTGATGATGTCTTAATCCGCTCCAATCCTAGAAATGCACGGTATATATGCATCCTTTCACAAGTTTCTGACTTTCATTTGGCTTGTTCTGATTTGGTAATATTTATATTGAGTTGAATGCTTTACTGGACTCATCCTTTAGAATCATCATGATCATTGTTGCCTTTCCCTTTTTTTTGGGATATGTACTGTTTTACATCGTGGCTATGTCTCTGGTACTGTTGAATGGCTCAACTTGGGAGATAGACTGCTCAAGTATTCATTTTGGGTAGTCACTTTGGCAACAAGAAATGATCTCTTGATTCTTGACACTTTCCAGCAGGCCATATTGCGATCTGGTGGTTTCTTCTGCAGACTAGTATACCCTATTGGCTATATATGACCGAATGCGTAGGTGGATATATATGGTTTTCCGTGGTTGGTAGTTAACAAGAATGCCATGCTGCTTGACTGGTGTTCTGGTGTAAACTGTAAAGAGGGTTAGTGCGTGTCCATTAGGAGCGTTGAAATTAAAGTTCATGAAATTTGAACTTGGGGGGGGGGGGGTGGGATAGATAATTAGTATGGAATGGTGAGAATCTACTGTCCTACCCTTGGTAACATCCACCATTATGGTTATGGTCACAGAGGCTGCCAAGGTGAAATGTCACTGTGGTACTAATCTTCATATCTTTTTCACAATCTGGCTTAATCCTTTATTGGGATTGCAATTCAAAGTGTATCGTGCACTAAGTACAAACTGTTAGGATCAATAACTTCTGGCTACTTAAGAGTGCAGGTTTTGCAGAGGCGCAGAAAATTGAGAGTCTATGTCATAGTTTGAGCTTGTAAGTCGTTTTCAAAGGCTGGCGTTTGTTCAACTCCTAATTTGGGCTTAGGCAAGTGTGCAATATCATCAAGGCAGGTTGTGTGTATGGCTAAGCCATGTATAGTGTGGTTTGAAAGAAATTATTGGATTTTCTGGATCAGGGTGTTCAGTTGGGAGTCTTTATTGGAATAGGTCTCCTTGCTTATTCTTGGTACCATGTATAGCAGTGTGTCATGAACCCATGGTGTAGGTTTTGAAAGATATAGCCAAAACTACATCAAGTTTTGATTAGTTGTTTTATGGAGGACTCGTGGTTGTCTTATTACTTTGTCTTTCACAAGGCATACAATTTTAGCTTGTATAAAAATAATCTTTTGAACATGAGAAGCTTAATTTCCTTGCTGGTGTCATATTGCTAGATGTTATTGGGACTAGAGAGGACTGGTCTTAGTTCAATTAAAGTATGTCATCATTTTATGATAAGTGGATGCTTTTTTAACCATAAAGGCCTAAGAAACAACTAACGGCTGTCACCATATTGCCAAAATGCTATGAGGTTGGAAGCAAAATCACGTGGAGAAGTACTTAAGCACACCCGCGTTTTTGAACAATATTTTGGGCTTAGACTATGTATTTCTTGTGTTATGTCAGTCATATGATATTTGAGTTATTTGGCAAGGCCTGGTGATCACGTAGATCTGGGTGAGAGACCTTTCTTGTCTGTGAGATTAACAGTGCACACATCGTAACTGTTTCCTGGGACATTTGACTTTAAGTCAACTGTGTTAAGTTTTCATTTCTACACCAAGTGCAGGGGTTACGCTATTCCAAATCTCTTGCTACCAACTAGATTCGACACTTCATCATGATATTCAATGTTCTGTGATTCTTTGCATGATACACGTTTTTTTATCAAACATAAGCGCAAAGAACTTTGCTAAATGAAACTATTTCTTGTATTTTTATTTGTCCAAAATAGGGATGTCAAGGCTCAGATTGAGGACGAAGATATTGCTGTCATGGGCCTCATCAATTCTAATGATTGGGTAAGATTTGGCAGGCCTTTGCACTTCAGTAAAAGTAGCTGTGGTTGGATGGTCGGCTGTAAGCAATATTTTTTTGTATGCCGTATGTGTTCAATGAATACCATGAAATGATGTGATGCGTTTCTTTTCCAATCGGTACTCTGTTCTTGATTTTCCAATTTCTCTTCTTGATGAGTTTTTGAAATCTGATTCCTGATTTCGTTCACTGTTGGCTAAGGTTGGTCATTGTGTTCTAGCTGCTTGAGTTGGCTGCTGCCTGCTGGTTAATTGTAACTCAAACTAAGAAGTACGTGCCCAGACTGATTTTGGGTTTCATTGAATTTGACTGCCTTGGATTGCTGTAGACCAACATCTCATAAGAGGAGAAACAAAAACTAGTAAAGAAAACACTAGGCAAAATGTAACAAATATAGTATTGTAACAAAAACACATTCCCCTTAGAAGTTGGTCATGAATGGTATATGGGAACCAAGGACTCTTCGCGAGGTTCGTGCATTTTGCTGGACTATGGTGTTACATTAATTTATACTCATGGGGCAGCAACGTAGACCGGGTATGGCATTTAGGCTATTCGGTTGCACTAGCTGTTTGAATAGCAGGTAGGTGTTCGAGTAGAAGGTATCTATTTTACTAGCAGGTAGCTGTTAAAAGTAGCAGTTGATATCAGACGTGTTCGACAGAAATAGCTGGTGAATTATTAAAACTATCTAGAACATAGAAGAATATTTTAAATGCTAGTTTTTCACATGAATTGTTACTTTGAGTAGCATTTCCCAAATGCTAGATAAAATGCTAACTGCTACTTAAATTATGTCACCCAAACATGTGCACAATGCACTACTCAAAATGCTACTTTCTACGGCGTGTTCGGCATTACATTAAGGCTTTGTTCGGTTGCACTAGCTGTTTGAGTAGTAGGTAGCTGTTCGAGTAGCAGGTAATTGTTTTAATAGCAGGTAGTAGGTAGCAGGTAGCTTTTAGCTCTAAAAGTAACAGTTGATGTTAGACGTGTTCGGTAGAAGTAGCTGTTGAGTTATCAAAACTATATAGTGTATATAGAAAAATAAAATAGAAATGCTAGTTTTTTTTACTCAAAATGTTACTTTGGGAAACATTTCCCAAATGCTACCTAAAATGCCAACTACTACCTAAAATACTACTTTCAAAATGTCAGCCAAACAGGTAAAGTAGCAGTTTGATCCGGTCAAAATGATACTTTCTACTTGTTAATGTGTTGCCGAACACAGCCTAAGAAGTGGAAAGTAGCATTTTGACCGAGTCAAACTACTAGTGTACCGGTTTGGTTGACATTATTTAGGCCCTGTTCGGCAACACATTAACAAGTAGAAAGTATCATTTTGACCCTGATCAAACTGCTACTTTACCTGTTTGGCTGACATTTTGAAAGTAGCATTTTAGGTAGTAGTTGGCATTTTAGGTAGCATTTGGGAAATGTTTTCCAAAGTAACATTTTGAGTAAAAAAAAACTAGCATTTCTATTTTATTTTTCTATATACACTATGTAGTTTTGATAACTCAATTGCTACTTCTACCGAACACGTCTAACATCAACTGCTACTTTTAGAGCTAACAACTACCTCTTACCTGCTAGTAAAACAGCTACCTGCTACTTGAACGCTACCTGCCACTCACACAGTTATTGCAACCGAACAGAGCCTGCTTCTTAATGTATTGCCGCTGCTTATGTCATGCGTATGAAAGGATGTAAATTCTAATCGCATCAACTTTTTTTCCTCACTGTGTCTTAGCTTATGCCTTATGCTATGTGGCTGAGATTTGGGCATCTTTGCTGGTGTAGATGAGAGCTTTGGAGATGTGTAGTTTTACCAATACTTTTTGGTGGTACTTTTAGCTAAGGTGGCTGGTACTTTATAGGGGATCTCTTTTACTTTTTTTTTTTGAGAGGGAATTCCTTTTACTTTCCTCCAAATGAATTGGAAACATATGTAAATCTATTAGAATTTTTTTTGTCCTCCATTCTCGTTAATGAAACTGATTTTTTCTATCGTAAAACAGAAACAGATGTGTTATCTTGAAAAGAACAGTCCTTGGGTCTTTAATACACACGCAAACATTTATGTTAGTGATGGATGGGGAATGGGTATGGGGTGGGCAGATAGCATATCATGATGTGTTCAATGGGAAAAGTAACTTTCAGATTTTGTTAGGTACTTTAAAGCTACACAGATCTCTTAAGTTGCAAAAGTTGATAGATGAAGCAAAATTGCATATTACTACCTGCGCATTTACTTTCATATACTGGCAAACTGTAATTGATCAACACAGTGATATTTGGCATGGAAGATTTTTTGTGTGCCTGTCTCTATTGCCTAAATGTGTTGCTAAAGCCATAGAAAGACTGTGTAGGCAGTTTCTATGTACCTACTCAGAGACAGAGGGAAAAATGGTGTATATGGTATGTCTAAAGTCTGAGCTAGGACAATATGGGGCTTTCACACCAGAGAGGCCCTTAGTTGGAACAAAGCTATCCTACTTAGATGGGTTAGTAAACTTTGAAACGGCTCCACAGTCTTCTGGTCTCAATGGATTACAAGTATCCAACTCAGGATATTTGGAGTGCAGTAGAGCATCAGTTTGATTCTTAAGGCTTGGAAGAATATATTGAGAGTCAGGGATGAACATGTTGGTGAAATGCTGGTAATATTGATACTGCCAAGTGTTTCATTGATAAATAGCAAAGACAAGGGAAGCTACAGGCTAGTGTATGACTTTTTAACAGAGAGCTTAATCACAAGACATGTGGTTTGGGATAGAATTGCATGTAAGACACTAGTAAAAAATTCCCTGGCCACAATTGATAACATGTGTTCAAGAGGTCTTTGTTTGGTGGTAGGTGTATCCTCTGTCAATGTGATGCAGAAACGGCAGAAGCTGTGCAATTTGGATGAAGAGAAAGGTTGCATTTTTGTTAGCATCAATCATTCAGTAGTCAGCTCATTAATTACACTAAATTCTATTTGTAGACCACTAGAGTATATGAATATATGTCAGAGTGTTATGAGGAATTGAGGATGATGTAGTTGATACTCTTTGTAGTTAGTGCCCTTGGGTTTGGCACTTTTCCAAATGCTTTTAACACTTATGAGTTATGATATGGCCAAAGTAGCTTGTACGACTGATAGATGGTGAATCTTGGGTGATGATTATTACTGTTTTTGCAGCTGTAGTATATTTGTGATAATTAGACTTCGACATGGAAACACTTTATCTGGAGTATATTTGTTGTTAAAACAAGTCATTCTCCTAGCATGAGTTCACTACAAATGAAGTTTTAATATGATGGCTACCTTTAATACGCAATGCTCAGAAATTTTGTTTCAGAGGTGGATGTCAATGTTCGATCTCATGCCAGGAGCATAATTAGTGGTTAAATGTGGAAGCTTGATTGGTGGTTTTATTACTTTAATATATTGTGGTTGCGTAGTTCCTCGTCTGGTTAGGAGTTCTTCTGTTTTGAGGTTGATTGTAGCAAAGAGGGGGTTGAAGACATGAGACTCTATTAGTTTTAATTACCTTTTGTGTGCACTCCTAGGATACCACACAACGAGGATAATATTCACACATCAGAAACTTGTGCTCTGCGTGTCAGGCTGTCAGCACTATAACTTCTATTGCGCATCTTATGTAACGTTATAGCTAAGTGGATCTATGTTCTGTAACAAGCATGAAGTAGTGCTTCAAGTCCTCTCTACTCCCTCCTTCTCCGGCGGAGGCATTAGGATAGGGGGCATATGGTAAAGCTTAAGAAGGAAACTTTGATTGAGACAGTATTCTTTGCTTTCCCAGGGACAAATAATTTGTTATTCACTACAGTATGTGCTAGATCGATTTTGTCCTTTTTTTTTTTCTCGAAGCAAAGGTAACTTTCTGAATGATGATGTACCACTAATCAAGTTTATGGAGCTACAAGCTTGTTCTGTTGGTTATTTTTTAATTGCCTTTGTCATATGTTGCTAGGTTGTGATCTTGGATGAGGGTGGACGAGATGTGACCTCGGAACGCTTGGCTGATTTTATTGGTGATGCAGGCCTTACGGTATGGATAAATTGGCCTATTGATCTGAAACTTCTTTTAGCTGTATTAGAGTCTTCTTGGGCTAGGCTGCAGTGGACAGTGGCTTCAAAGCAACTTAATCACCAGTCAATAACTAGGCAAATAGCTAGCTTCATCTTCTGATTGCACTTGGAGTGCTACAGCTTTCTAAACAAACCCATTTTAGCTTTTTTTACCCTCATAAATGAAAGCTTTTTTTTGTTACATTGTCTGATTAGCTTTCTCCTTCTCCTTCATCAATCTAATTGATCTCTGTTAACGGGTTTTTAGTTACTGTATGTAAGCCTCTTAAACTAGCTTGGTGATTTGTTGCCATGTTCTTGATCTGTTAATGGGTCTTTTTAACGGTTTCTCATTTATTTTTTATTTTTGTTTATTCATTGTTTTATGGCGTTACTTTCCCATGTGAATATGTGATGCAATATCTGAAATAATTAGGTTGTGCAGGGAGCTTCAAGAATTTTGTTTTGCATAGGTGGACCATATGGTCATGGAAAACAATTGCGGCAACGCGCTAATTTGTCAATTAAGTTATCATCTCTTATACTGAATCATCAGATTGCCTTAGCAGTGCTTATGGAGCAACTATACAGGTATACAACATTAATAACTATATTCAGGTTTGTCATGGTATGTTGAATAGCTCATCTTGCCAAATTATGTGCAATATGGTAAATCACTTGGGATTTGGATGTGTGAAGTCTATTTTGTGAACAGACTTTTGTTTGATGTGTAGGGCATGGACAATTATCAAAGGTCAAAAGTATCATCACTAGCAGCTTTGCACTTAGGACAACAAGCAAGTTCTTCAGTGTACGAGGACATTGAGCGAATGGCCGGGGCAATGCACCAATGGGTGTCCTGCATTTACTTCTCTGCATAAGCGAAAATTCGCTACTTCTGATTGGTGACAGGAGATGAGTTTCAACTTAAGCCTGTATCCCTTTTCAGAAATCTCACGCACCTGACCTACACGTTTTCAAATGCTAAGGAAATCTGGCTGGAGATTTGACATAGTGTACACTGTCAAAAGACATTCTGTTTATAGTTGTGACGTGACTTGAATGGCTCCAAGACTATGGTCACTGGCTCTTTTCCTTGGTACAATGGCTCTTCACCTGTTCTTGTTCAATGAGGCCGGAGAAAGTGAGATAGCAGAATGCAAGAGTGTTTGTTTGAGACATCAGGATTCAGGGACCAGAAGAGTACCTGTAGGGAGGTCATCAGTCAATTTGTTTGCACCCTGCCATATTAAACTAGTTCAGTGGACAGGTTCACAGGTATCCTCGAGTCTTTTATCTTGTGTTCGGTATTTCGGTTTTTTAGTTTCCTACTTTTTTTTTTTCTTTTTTTTTTGTCTGAAATTGTGTGATATATACCAGACTTTACACTGTCCTAAAAGATTTAGAAACAGTTTGAGGAAAGTATAGGCATTTGACTAAAAAGCTTGCCTTGAGTGGCAGAGAGCACATATTAATCTTTGGATATGATACTTGGGTTCTCAAAAAAATTAATCTTATGGTAATTTGGAACAACCAACTCTATCAACTGTTCAATCAGAAGAGTGAGGGTATGTTTTTATCAAACTTCTAACATCTCTCACAACCTCATTCCACCTTCTCACTTCTTGAGGCCTGCCACGACCCACACGCCACGCCCCTGCTTATCTCATCCGAAATTCATACTACCAAGTATGAATGAAACTCCTGATTCATATATCATGTACCAAATTAGACATATACAACTCAAATTTAAATTCATAGATTTCTTATGCAATTCTACCCCCATTATTATGATGTAATAAACTTCATGATTTTGGTATCCCTTTTTACTAATTCTATGGATGCTTCTTAAATTTGAGTTTTCTACCATATTGGTGTCCGAACTTTTTAAAAAACACGAATTTGGTGTCTGTGAACTTTTGTTGGTTTAAGGAATTGGGGATAGAGGAGAGAGAAAGAGGGGAGAGAGTAAGGAGGAGAAAGAAAATAAGATGAATTGTGACGGAAAATTGGATGGAAGTGGATGGAGACACCATTTTCAGTTTTTCACCAACTAAAGTTCACGGGCACCAATTTCGTGTTTTTTGGAAAATCCGGACACCATTTCAACAGAAAATTCTTAAATGCCTTGGCATTTCAAATTTGAGGGATTGTTTGATTGCCAAATTTAAGGGATTATTTGTTTCCCAAATTTGTAGGATGTATAACAACTTCTACTTCCCACGGGAAGTTGCTTATCTAGAGGAGGCTAGGTAAGTGAGCGTTCCCATGGGAATTTCTTCGTCCTACATGCATCCAAACAACATCTAAGAATTGAAGTCTCGTGTATTCTAAATTCCGAGACTAAATGAATTCACAGGAGTTTTGGCTTCCCTCACCGTTAATCATGAAATGCTATCTATCTAAGTATCTACTTTCTCTTTCGACCTTCTATCCACCCTTCTCTCACAAATACATAGATGAGAAGATTGAAGCGAAGGCCGGAGATATAAGGTAGATAGCGTTTCTCGTCTCCAACAACCGATAGGACCACTGCCTCGGTTATTGCTAGCTCTGTGACCCCTGCCAGTCTACCACCAATTTGAGGTTGAGATCAAACCCGAAAGAGATGGAACTAGTCAGTAAATCCCAGCTAACCACCTCAGTAGTCTGAGTTGCTCTTCTTTTGTTGTATTCCCCTTGTAATGAAGTTATCAACTATACATCTGCCATAGCAATAGGCAATAGCTGTCCACATTAACTACAAAATATGGCCCTCCCTCTATTCTACTCCCTTGGTCCCAACTCAAACGCCCCATATTCCATTTCGGGACGTCCCACCTCAAACACCCCATCTATTTTGGGACATATTTCTCTCTCCTACGTTTATTAAATTATTACATCATCTCTCATATTATCTCTCCTACTTTAATTAATCCTCACATTCTCTCTCTTACTTTAATTAATCCTCACATTTTCTCTCCTCCTTTTTCATAATATTACCCCACTCAACTTACCATATCAATTTTTCTTATTCCACTATAAAAACGGCTTAGGGCGTTTGAGCTGGGACGGAGGGAGTATCTTTTAACTTTAGCCATTATCTTTCCTCTATTATTATACTGTTGACATATACGCCATTATCTTTCCTCTATTATTATACTGTTGACATATACCATTTTTAGATTCTGGGTGTTCAAATTTTAGACACTGTCAGACACGTCTATGTACCTGTTCCTCTTCGGCAAATTCCTCGCTTACAAAGTTTAACTAGAAACTACAATTTACAAGGGAAAAAAATGGTTGCTCATCAATTAATTATGGCTAATGTTATTGTGAACGTTTTTTTTAAATAATGCTCTAAATTAAAATAATTCGAGTTTTGGGTGTGGAATGAAAGTATTTATGTAGTATGGGTCCACGTAGGATTGGCATTCTCCAAACTAGCTTCGGTTTTTTTTTTTTTGACGAAACAAACCAAAACCGTCACGGCGCGTGACAGTTTTACCCATAACCGCTGAGAATTGGGGCGGTTATGGACCAAAACCGCTGCAAATTGGGGCGGTTATGGACCAAAACCGTCTTTTTTTAGGGCGGTTTTGGTCAATCTTGCAATTTTGACGGAAAAAGAACCCACCAAAACCGTCTGAAAATTGAGCGGTTATGGTCATAACCGTCACGCGCCATAGCGGTTTTGGTACAAATTTGGTTCGGGGTTATCCGATCCTACGTGGACCCATTCTACGTAAATATTTTCGTTCCGCACCCAAAACTTGAATTATTTTAATTTAGAGCATTATTTAAAAAAATCGTTCTGTTATTGTCACGGCCCAAATCGCCTCTTCTACGCCAATTCCAATCTGTCGCATGTACAACCGCGCATACTGCAGGTGCGTGTTTAGTACACGCGCTAGATTGTAAGTGGCATGGAGTAGGGGGTTTGGGCCGTGGCATTATGCCAGCCCTTAATTATGGGTCCGTGAGAAGCAAATGCTTTTTCCACTTTGTAAAAGAAATGATTAACAGGGCATTATGTTGTGTTGATGCACACTATAGTCTAAAAGACTTCATTACGGTTTCATGCATTGACATTATTGCCGATGTCTTTGACTATAGTGTGCATCACACAATATAGTATTGTGTTAGTTGTTCTGCAACTAATAGGAGTTGTAATCTTTTAAGAACTTTATATAATCCTTTAAATTTGACGCGGAAACATACACATATTTCTACTTTCAGAATGACATACGAACGAATTGTAAGAGTAGTTGTTTCCGTTGAGATAAACTTATCTTTACATTGTACTAATTCAAAGCAATTAACTAATTAAGATTAGTACTTCATATCATTAAATACTTCGTACCAAAGTTTTTATTTGTGGGTCCAAATTTTCCGAATCTTTAGCTCGACGTGCCAGCATGCTTTCATGCCATATTATGACACGGCTTTACCAGTTTGCCGGCTCACAAATTATTAAAGTTGTGAAGATCATGTGAACAAAGAGCAAAGGAATAGTCTTTAGTCTTTTTACAACTTAGTGGAGAAAAGAATTATATATCACACAAGAATTGAATGTCAAAACTCAGGATAATTGTTTTCCTTTTTTTCTCCTTTTATGGGAAAATAACGAAGCACATTGTTTAGTAATTGTAAGCATTGTTTTCTCCCTATTTATCTACGAAAGACATTATTATCGATAATAGAGTAACTACATCATAATAGAGTAATGTAGATGAATTGCATAATAGAAATATATAATCATATAGCAGCAAATCGTCTTAGATACGACTTCATCAGCTAAGTTAGCTAACCTCGTAAAAAGTTGTTACTATAAAATAGAAAGCTTGTCTAGAAATGGTTCGACTTGAAATATGTCGAATTTAAAACTTAATCATAAGCCGGAGATACGATAACACTTATAATGCACTCGATAAAGTGAAACCTAAAGTTACCGAACCCAAAATCGAGTCAACCAGCCCACTTAACAAGTTTAAATAACGGTCATGACCACGTTTAGCGGTGCAAGTTACTGATTGATTATTTGGTGGTTGATATGCCACAAAATTCAAAATGATCACAGCTAAGTCATGTCCATTTCAATTATTTATTTTTCACCAAACCAAAACCATAAAACCTGCAAAAATACAAAACTAAGTAAACAATTATATTGAAAAAAAAACGATGCCGGCAACTCCGAATGCAGGCCCCACACGGCAATCAAAACAGACATCCAATGAATATTGTCCTCAATCACAGCTCATTTCTCTGATTTCTTCCGCCTTTTTATTTGTCATTATTTTTCTTTTCTAGGACTTAGCATATTCTATACAATTAGATTTTTCATTTTTTTTCATATAATTATTATTTCTGAAATAATGTAAAGATAAAATTAAAAAAAAAAAAAAAAAAAAAACCTATTCAAATTTAAACGAGAAAGTCACTACCATAACGTCTATAGTAAACCTAAAGCTCTGCATCCGACTCCAAAATTATAAAGCATCATGCCAGTTTAGAGAGTGTAATAAATTGTACTAGTTCATACATCTGGACGTTGGAGTTAATCAGTGCCAAAGCGTAGCTTCCTATAGTGTAGTCGATCAACACTTTTCTATGGAGAGCAATTTTTAAGCCCTCAATAAGGATTGAGTTTATAACCTGATACTTGGTAGAACAACACTTTAGCCGTTAGACTGAACCTCTTTGACATGTAACTAAATTTCAAATTGATACATTTACACAAAATGGTCTACAACTACGTACCAATCATAAATGTCAAATGACTGATTGTCAGGCCGTCAGTCCATTTAATATACTGAGTAAAATAATTTATGTTAAACAATAATATAATACAACAAATAACCCAACAAGGAGCCATATATCAAGATCACCCCCCCTCCTCCATAATATTCATGTGAGTTTGTGCTCTCTCCTTCCCTCCTAATTCCCCAAAAATGGCTCCTTCTCCCTCTCCTCCACTCATTTCCTCTCTTCTCCTCATTACACTCTTTACGCTTCCTCTCCTTCACACCACATTTGCCGTAGACCACGAACATGACAATGGTCTACATCTCGGCAACGGTAAGCCAAAACACGAAAAAGACGATAAGCCCGAGCCATACACTCCCAAGTCCGCGTCCGAGAAGAAGGACTACGTCCCTGAGGAGGTGAAGGCTGTGGAGAAACCCGTGTTCGAGAGCGATAGCATCCGTCGTGCTTTCATTGCCCTCCAGGCTTGGAAGGAAGCAATCCTGTCCGACCCAATGAACTTCACTGGCAATTGGGTTGGTCATGATGTGTGCTCATACAATGGTATTTATTGTGCACCCCTCCCGGACATGACTTACGGTCATGCGGTCCGTGCGGTTGCCAGTGTTGACCTTAACCACGCTGACATTGCGGGTTACTTGCCCGAAGAGCTCGGCTTATTGGCCGAGCTCGCGGTTTTCCACATCAACTCTAACCGCTTCTGTGGTACCGTCCCACCAACATTCGGCGCAATGAAAATGTTGCACGAGTTGGATATAAGTAACAACCGGTTTGTGGGTAAATTCCCCAAGGTTTTACTGTCATTGCCAGCTTTGAAGTTCTTGGACATCCGGTTCAACGAGTTCGAGGGGCCGATACCATCAGCGATTTTCGACAAGCAGTTGGACGCTTTGTTCATCAATAGCAACCGGTTCAAGTACGGTATCCCATCGAACATGGGAAATTCCCCTGTTTCGGTTCTTGTTATGGCTAACAATGAGCTAGGTGGGTGCATTCCTTCAAGCATAGGTCACATGGGTAACACTCTGAATGAGATCATTCTTTTGAATAATAATCTCACCGGTTGTTTACCCGAAGAAATCGGCATGTTGAAACATGCTACGGTGTACGACATAAGCTTCAACAAGTTGGGTGGTTCGCTTCCGTCTAGCATTGGTAAGATGAAGAGTGTGGAAGAGTTGGATGTGTCTCATAACAGGTTCACTGGTGAGATCCCAGAAAGTATCTGTACACTTCCTAACTTGCAAAACTTCACTTACTCCTACAATTACTTTACGGGTGAGGCACCCGCTTGTGCCGCCTTGTCTGGTTATGACAAGGTGTCTAACGGGTCCGAGAATTGCTTGCCCGGGAAGGCAGACCAGAGGTCCGCTGAGGAGTGTTCATCACCTATCGCACATCCGGTGGATTGTGATACATATGGAGGATGTGTGAGGAAGAAGCCTCCTGTGTACAGTCCTACTCCTAGTAAGCCGGTGTACACACCCACTCCGGCTAGCCCTGTGTACACGCCCAGCCCTGTGTACACTCCCAGTCCTGTGTACACGCCCAGCCCTGTGTACACGCCTAGCTACTCGCCTTCCCCTAGTGGTATGGCATCTAAGGGATTCGTCAACTCTCCTCCACCACCACAATCTCCACCACCACAATCCCCACCACCTCAATCACCGCCACCAGGGTGGGGTATGTCCTCGCAAAATCGATACCACTCTCCTCCACCACCAGTTTACGACGGTGTGTCGTCAAAGACCTTCCCTACATCACCACCACCACCATCACCTTCTCCTCCACCACCATCTCCATCTCCACCACCCCCCCCATCACCACCACCACCATCACCACCACCACCAATGTATTACTCACCAACACCGGCATACACCTCCCCACCACCACCACCACCTTGTGATGAACATCATGCACCACCACCAGGTGATGACGTATCGTCAAAGAGTTTCCCTGCATCACCACCACCACCACCAATGTATTACTCACCAACACCAACACCAACATACAGCTCACCACCACCATCACCACCACCATACAGCTCACCACCAATGTACGAATATTCACCACCACCACCAACATACACCTCACCACCAACATACGAGCAGCCGTCACCACCACCACTACACCTTACACCGGGCACCTACTTGTATTCATCACCACCACCACCATCCACTCCCGAGTACGCGCCGCCACCAAAGGAGAAATGTCCATTCGAATCACCGCCGCCGACAAGTGAGACTATTCCACCAGTTGTCGGACTACCGTATGCTTCTCCCCCTCCTCCTATTTACCCCCATTACTGATCATTTCATTTTTACCGCGCCATGGTCCAACTGTAATATTTTCTTCATTCATTTCTTTTATTTTTGGGGTAAAAATGTATAACTTGACAGATTTTTTTAATTGTTCGGGTGGGTTCATACCAAAGATCTGGCAAAGCAAAGACAGCATCTTTATTTTATTTTATTTTTATCTTTTTTGGAGAATTTAAACTGTCTAGCAATAATATACGGAGTAGACGTTTAATTTTTTTTTTTTTTTTTTTTCTTTGTGCTATATATACACACATATACTACGTTTGATCATGACTCATGAGTGTAATACGCTATGATGAATCTTTGATCATTTTGATACATTTCATGTTCTTTCTATCCATTTTGTCATGTGTCTCTTAATTGTTGCATTATTTCCTATATATATTCCGTATATTCTCAACACATTCACTTATTACAATAGTTTGCAATCTTGTATCGAAGTTTTTACATCTGTGACAATAGGATATAGCCCATCTATAATGAATGACTAGCTAATTATGAAAGAATGAACCTTAATTTCCCTCAATAATTTGCGCATATAGATGAAGCTCGAAAATGGGTTGGCTATATAATTTGCCGATTTGCGCATTCTAGTTTAGCACTCCTTAATTAGTACTTTGAACCAACAAAATGAAGAACACAAAAACTTGCAATTTGCGTACAATTACTAACTCATTAAGGCCGATTTTTTGTTCCTCTTTTTTCCCCCAAAAAAGTCCAATTAATTTACCACAACCAAAACATGCCGTACAAGTACAACTTTGTTGAGGACCAAGAATACGAAGAGTAGTGTAGACAAAAGTTTGAGTATATCACTGTCGTCCAAAGTTAATTGTTTTAGTATTAGCAAGTGTTAAATAATTAATCGTACAACTATTACTCGGTTATGAGACTGTTAACAGCGCATATGAAGGGGAAAATATGAGTTTAATAACATGCAAAGTAGTTGGGTTACGTTCATTGCGGTTTCGTTGCACTTAATTCCACAAGTGACAAAGACCACAACGGCTATGAAAGTATGAAGAAACCAACTTTTGAGGTGGGATTATTAGCTTACAGTTGATTAGGAATTTAGGAGTTAATCATTGCTTTATTATTATTAATATTCCGATTTTCTGATTGACATTGATTATTATGTGCTCCATCCTGAAGGTGAAGAAGGATTTTCTCGGTCATCATGGCTTGTTGCTTGAGGTACGATGAGGTCGGATGAAAATAAATTGTGAAAACGTAAATGAGCTTGACCACACCCAAAGGAGGAGAGAGATAGTCCATTTTACAAATCCAAAAAGTTCTATCCTAAAACCAATTGGCAAATGACAATAGGTGGAGTAACTTCTTGATTTGTAAACTAAAGAATTTCTTTCCTCATATGCAATGTGGAACACTCACATGTGGAGTGTAAATTGGCACTTCAACATAAATCATTTGTCATTGTACCTAATTGATTGAGGTCCAAATTATAACCTAAATGGAAAGGATTTGAGAACTCAATAATTTGGTAGAATTGCACATATAAAGTTCTACTCAGTTTGATAGATTGGTTAGCGAGTTTCCAAAGTTGTATCTCATCTTCCAGGCTCCCGGCCACCATTAGAGTAGCTAACGCCTAGACAATATTATACTCATTACACAAATACGTACCTTGAAATTGAGGGAGAAATTTAATTTCTAATTAATTGATTATAATTAAAACGGAAAATTCACGTGGTACCGTCGAACTTTAGCTGATTACACATGGTACCCAGTTTGACAGAATTATGCACAAGGTACCCCTAAAGTTTGAATTATGTACACAGTACACGTGGTACCCTTGTTTTTAAGGGTCAGCTAACGCCATTCGAAGGAAAAAAAAAAAAAAGAAACAGAAAAAACAAATAAACGTTTTCTCTCTCCTACCCTTTTCCCCGACCCTCGTCTTCAAACTTGTTGCCGCCGTGCCCCCAACACCCCGTGGCCTCCGACCACCAGCGAGGCGATACCTCCGCCCAAACACCATCAGGACTCCACGAAAACCAGATCCCTGAGCCTCATTCATCCACTCCCAATCAAACCCCATAAAATGCCCTTCCTCCTCCTTATTGAACCCAGAATTTTCTTCCTACCCATAGCACCAATTTGTTCAATGTGGAATCAAGATTTAGATAAAATCAACACAAACTTCGTACAATAGCATCTAAAATTTTCCCCAAATTTAACCCTAAAAATCGCACAAATGAAACCCAGAAAATTCGTACAAATTCGAAATCAAATTGAACTCACCAAATTCGCCAAAATCAACCGACAAATTCGCAAAAATTGTTGTTACCAAATTCAGCCCAAAGAATTCGCCCAAATAAATCTAGATTCAAGCAAAATTTAATGATGAAAAATGATGAATTCATGAGATGATAAGAATATAAGACGACGATTATATTTGAGATCGATGTGAGACCAGTTATGGTACATAGTAAATGAAGATGACGGTGGGTAAGATGACGATGATTGGGAGTGATGTGATGTGATGTGAATTTGTGGATGAAAATGGAGGTGATGAAGATGATGATACGTGAACATGGTGAAAGTGACGAGAGAGAGTGTGGGGATTTTAATTGAGTTTGTTTTTTTATTTTTTTCATTCTAGATTTAATCACAACCCTGCATTTTCATGTTATACATGGCTCAGATTTTACAAAGAATGAACACGACGTTAGTTTGACGGTGTTAAGTGTAATTTTGTTTTTAAGGGTACCATCTGCACATATTCAAACTTTAGGGGTACCTTGTGCAGAATCTTGTCAAATTGGGTATCATGTGTAATCAGCCAAAGTTCGAGGGTACCACGTAAATTTTCCGTAATTAAAAACTCCATTATTTTCAATCAAGCTAGACCTTCAAAATCTTAGTAATTGGTGCCCACAACAAAACCAAGCGAGTGGAATATAAATCCTACAAGACATATTAAGTTAACGTATGCCATGTGATATTGTGACATTCTTCATATTCAAAAGTCTAGTTATACCTAATTTTGAGTAGTTCATAATATTCTAATTGTACAGTTATATATAGGTCTAATGTATAGATAAGAAAAATTTGTCTAATATAGTAATATGGAATCATGATATATTTTATGGAGTACTCCCTCCATTTCTTTTGATTCTTTACGTTTGGTTTGAATTCCTCTCACAGATTCAAACCAAACGTAAAGAATCAAATGAAATGGAGGGAGTATTGTATATGATTGTACATTTGAGTTAGTTGTAGAAAAATAAGTCTGCACTATTTAAATGAAAAATTCAGGCATAATCATAGAATCTTTCGAGCTGGGTGAAACTTTGCATTGATACAGTCAAAATTCATGTTGATCAAAACAATTTTTACTGAAGTATTTGACCTTAACGGGATGTAGCATCATAATTAACTTCCAAGATGCTTGATTGGTGTATACTTTTATGCAATATTGACATGATACTCCCTCCTACCCACTAAAATGTCCCCCTTTCGTTTTCAGTTTTTGAGTAGCTATTTTCGGGGCTACTTCTAGACCAAATAAAAGCCCCATTTACCTTAAAATTAAGTAGTGTTGGTAGAACGAGAGCGAACATTCAGATAAGAATAGAGGGGGCTGATGTGATATGTCCGCGATGTAGGATAGGGGCGGAAAATGATATGCATGCTGTTGTACACTGCCCGTGTGCACAGGAGGTGTGGGGGCTGATGGGGGAGGATACAGAAGAGTGGAGTGCTTGTCAGAACGGGGTGTCGCTACTGGAGTTGTGGGGTAAGGATAGGGAGAGTCGGGATTTGGCTAAGCTGGTGATGGTGGCGTGGTCGATATGGAATGCGAGGAATTCCATGGTTCATGGTGGGGAAGTTTTACCGAGTGCCAGAATAGTGCAGGGAGCTGAAGCGTACTTAAAGGACTATTGAGAGGTGATTGGGGAGATGGGAGGAAGGTGTAGGAGTGCGCGTGGGGAGGGGGTAGTGAGTTGGAAACCACCTGAGGGTGAGGGGGTGAAGGTTAATGTAGACGGGGCCGTGTTAGGGGAACGAGGTTCGGGAGTGGGGGTGGTGGTGCGAGGTGCGGAAGGGGAGGTTTTAGTGGTTGGGTGTAAGCAGGTTCGAGATCAGTGGGATTCTGATGTAGCGGAGGCGAGAGCTGGGGAGTATGGGTTACAGGTTGCGTGGCAGCAGGGGTTCCGGGAGGTGGTCCTGGAATCAGATTCGCTTCAACTAATCCAGGCATTACGCTCAAACTCTCTTCAGGCCAGCTATTTTGGTTTACTTGTTCGGGATATTATTCGTTTAGCTGGTAAATTTAATTCTTGTACTTTTTCCCATGTTCGTAGAGAAGGCAATAAGGCGGCACATATGTTTCCGGTTGATTATAGCTCTAGGGTGTGGGTTGATAGCGGCCCTCCGATAGTACTTGATATAGCTGCTACGGATTTCGTAGCTGCTACCACTTAATATTTCTGAGGCTTTTTACGTCAAAAAAAAAAAAAAAAAAAAAGTAGTGTTGGTAGAATGCAATGCAAAATAGAATAATAACTAATTTTTACAACAAGTTAACGATTCATTTGGTTTAAAAGTAGCTCCAAACATAGCTACTCAAAAACTGAAAACAAAAGGGAAACATTTTAGTAGGTAGGAGGGAGTATTGCACATCTACATTCGCCGGCCTTTCTTCTGTTGCCGTCCTCCCAATACTAACATTTTGCTTAGAAACTAATGATCAATAATACGTGCATTCTTGTAGGAAAAAATGGTACATATACCCACGTAGTAGTTGATGTATAAATGTTTCAGTGAGGAATAGTCATCATTCTTCCCAAACTCCCTCATTCCACTATATGTATGTGGATAATTCTAGAAGTCTATATGTAAACAATAGAAAAATTGTGTATAACATAATCAAATGTAGTAAATTGAAGATTATAAGTAGTAAATAATATGCTTGTGTAGTAAATTTAACACGTTTGCAGTAAATTTATTAAATTGACAGTAAAATCAACATTTTTACGAATCTAATAATAGAAAAAAATTTAAATTTATTTAATTCCCAAATCAATGACCCTTGATTGTCTCTCTTTCCTTATCATCCAACATTTACAAAATTATGCAACAAAATTTACTGCACCTTTGATTAATTTTACTATAAACTAACCATAGATATTTTTTTTTTATTTGTCTACACATAGACTCCTAGTATTTTTGTATGTATATATACGGTGTATGTAAAATATAATCTTAGACTTGAAATGGTTTAAAAGAAACCTACGTGCTCGCAAGTATCTCATCAACTCTTAAGATTATACCTCCTGAATTAGGTTGAAACTTGAAAAGTTAACCTTTTTAGGTAATTTGTAGGTATTCCTTGTCGTATATATTCGGGTAACAATAAGTATTCTGCTTCATCCATATTTAAAAATCAACTCAAGTAAAAGTTTAGACCGATAATTTAAAAGCATGATGATATAATTAGCTCATAACCTCATGTAATGACTTTATATTCTAACATCCCAAAAGTTTACAACTAATTGCGAAACATTTTATGTGTACAATTGTTCAGACTCACGATGATGCTGGATTCAAATGGTGAAGCTTCTTCACACAAATGTGTTACTTAAGCGTAATCCAAATGTAACTCAACAAGCATATTTCCGTGGTTCCCGGAAATTGTAAAATGAATTTATTGTATTTTCTCAGATAATATCTATGGCAAGACACCATCATCAATCATCAACCAATATTATGACAACGTCTGCATAATATGCATGTGCTAAATTGAACTAATAATTAGTGGTTTTTTTTTTTTTTTTGAGCTTTTTATTGTTTGATAAAAAACAAAAATGAGTAGAGTTTGTCACCTTGTTTCCACCCTTGTGTTATTTGCAAAAGTCATCGTAACTTCATATGGTAAGGTTTGGAAATAAAAATTTGGATACCATGTTCTTGGGAGTACAAGGAGCATGTTGGTCCTTCTCACAAGGGAGGAGTAAGGACCACACTTTAAATAATTCAAAATCTATTCATTGTGGTCCCTACTCCTCCATTGTGAGAAGGATCACTATGCTCCTTGTGCTCGCGGGAACATGGTATAACCATTGGTCGATTTAAATCCATCATTTGCAATTCTGAAATACAATTACAAATCACTTGTTTTTAAAAAGAAAATGGATTTTTAAATTCCTAATTTTTATTTTACCATCAAATCTAATCTACGCCTCGAATTTAACATTGGAAAATTAAAAATAAAACAAAATAAGATAACATCACTTGATATCTCTTAAGTTGTCTAAAGTTTCCGCATATGGTACTTTTGTACTTTTATTTTTGTACACAACATATCCGGTTCGTCCACCACGCTGGTTGTTATGGACTTATTATGGTCTACCTCGACCACGGCCCAAACACACCGTAGCCCATAGTCATGTACAGTTCAAGCCCACAAAAACACGCACTTTCAAGTTTCGACATATTATCTTCATGTTTGCTTGTTGACCCAACACACACCGACCTACTAATGAACAAACAAGTCGAGCTAAACCCTCCGAGCACAAAGCGTAGAGGCATCACCCACCCATGACTCCGCGAGGTCTACTCATATTTGGGTTCGAGTTAACTTGAATCACAGCGACTTGCAAAAGAGCCACACCCATGAGCCACTGGGTTTCGTCACGGGCTAATTAGATGTTTCTGGAACCATCTCGAAAAGATTGAAGCACCCAGCTTCTCTTTTTCAGGCATTTGATCTTGTATCTTCTAGAGATTTCTCCTTTCCTTTTTTTTTTTTTTTTTTTTTTTTTTTTTCCCTCCTTTCTCAGAAATCACAAATCTTTTTCTCTCTCCATCGATATACGGTAACACTACCAAATTCCTAAAATCTCACAAGGTAAACCCTTCTTCCTTTCCCCCTCTCTCTCCCAAATTTGGTTGTGTATGATTTTTTCGGGGTGTGCCCATTTCTTCTTTTGTATAAAATTTGTGGTTTCTTTGTTTGATTGTTTGTATATGTTGCTATTATCTCATTTTTTGTAACGATTTGTTGATTATTTGAGGATTAATTTGATTATTATATTACTGAATTTTGACGCATTGTTCTTCATGTTCGATTATTAGTCTAATTAATTGGATTAAATAGAGGGGGCAATTAACAAAAGAGAGTCCAAGTAATCGGAATTATATAAAAATAATAAAAATCAATGAAATTGTGAAATAAGTTTGATTGAAACTACCCATGTTGGTTAACGAGAGATTGAAGTTTGGAATACATTGTTGAAACGTGAGAGGGAAGAATCGTAGAATTGAAGTCTGTTACTGGTTGTTTGGGTTTTTAGGGTAATATGAATTATGAAAATATGGCAAGTTAACTGCTAGGTTAGGGATCAAGGGAGGGAGTGGCTTCTTCCTGTTGCCATATTTGTGTTATAATGGCTTGTGGCTTACGCATGCATGTTCCGTGAAACAAAGCTCAAGACATGCTTTTGAAATGAGGTTATTTTGCTTGTTTGCGAGTGCACTAAGTAATTGCTTGTGTGACAAGATTGATCTTTTTAATTAGTAAATTGAGAACACAGATTTTTTGAAAATTACCCAAAATGAAGAAAATTATTGTCCATATTTGACTAGTTGATCAGCCACCAGCCCACCAGTGTTTTAGCTTGGGGGGAGCAGGTTAACGTAGTTTTTGATGTTCCTGTGCACATACATAGAGTCATAGATTAACGTGTTCTCATACGCCAAAGTGACTAGAACTTAATTATCATCTGGACTTGTGTAATCTGCTGTTTGAGGTGAGCTGGATCTCATGACGACTTTTGGAATTTGTAGGATGTCGGACTATGAAAATGTTGTTGGTGGAAAGTTGAAGCTAAAGGGCAAGCCTCTTGATGTGAAGGGGATTTCAAAGAAACGGAAGCACAAGAAACATTATGAGCAGCTTTTCAATAAAATGTCATCAGGTTTGTGATTTGCATCTATACCTGGCTTGTTGTGCTCTCCTCCTCTGTATTGGTGCCTTCAATGTCTTAGATGATAATCTTGGATTGATGTTCAAGTCCCATTTGTCTACATTTTCTGTTCTCCGATAGTTTTTGCTTCTTTGGCCCTTGACCCTTTAGCATGTTTCTTACATGATTTCCTTATATGTGTGTTGTTTCCTTTCTTATTCATTGGCTTTTTTTCAGACTGTATTCATACATTCGTAGGCATACGAGTGGTGTTGAACAGGTGTTCTGAGCAATGATGAGAAATTGAACACATTTTCTTTTTAATCCAAGGATTTACTAAAAAATTTCGCCTTTGAGCCTTGATTAGCTAGACACACGCACACAAGTAGTGATTTTAGGAAAACTAGTGAGCTAGTTATTAGGGCCAAGATTAGGCATTGTGAATGTAATTTTTTATTGCTAATTAACACTCACCAATTTGGCGTCATGTGCAAGTTAAGCTGAATCTGCTGAAGCATTTTTGTCTTGTACAAAATTGCATCAGTCTTAATTGGCCAACATACATATTAGAATCCCAATTAAACTATAAGTGGTTAGCTGCGGTGTAAAATAAGAGTTCATCCGAAAGAAATTGGCCTTCCACTTCTAAATAAAAGTATATAATAAGTTGGAGATTTCAATTGCACATACACTTTCGGATATTGTACTTTGTGATGTTAAATTGAAGTAGTAAACCCTGTGCAGCATTGTCTTGGTCTTGATGTGCATAAGTAATATGCATTCATATGACCTAAATTCTTTGATATATGTTGTACCTGACAGTGGTAATTTATAATAAGACCCTTCATATCTAAAAGCATTGTTGTTTATTAGGAAGGAAATGCAGACTCAAGAAATCAGTAAAGAAGGCATAGGAATTAATCCAACATGCAGTGGATAGCTGGATTGAAGTAGACCACTATGTTACCACTGGCGTTGCCTTCCTTATGTTTCTATTTCAAGTGTTTGTATGCTGATGTTATCATGTTTCATACTTTCTAATCTTAACAGCCGCTGACCAACTTGTCACCTTCATGATCTTCTGCTAACCAACCCTTCGTGATTAGTATGAGACTGCTGTGCCATACTTTCCAAATTCTTTCAAGGCCCTGAGGTGATTGTTGTTTTCTTAAGATCACTGGTTTGGGTGTGGCTAAATTGATTGTTATCTCATCCCTTAAGCTTTCTTATAATGTTATTTCAAGAATTTCAATGGTTATTGCATTGCGACTAGAGATTTCATGCCGTTACTTCACTGGGTTTACGGTGAACACCATTATTAATTGTTCCTGCCTTCATCTTGTTCGCTTTGCCCTGATTTGTGACATTTATCAAATGTGAGATTCCTGCCTTTAAACTCCGGTAGTTAAGGGAAACAAAAAGACTTCTATGCTAACCTTTGGCTTTCCATCATATCACCTGCCATTAGTTTACATATCAATTATCACGTGCTGAGGGCCATTAGCTCATTAACAGAATAGCATGTGACGCAGACGCCTTTGGCTGTAGGTCTTTCCTTGATCCACCAAAATGATGCCTAATAAGCCTCTTCATCCCAGTTTCCATGTTTCTTGTTTGGTTTCCAAAATTTGCACTTCCCCTATTTTCTCTTGCTCTTGGTGTATGTTTTGACAATGGGGATGAAATACATCTCGGGGGAAGGTTGCTATGTGGTACGATTTTCTGTTTATACGTAGAAGTGCCCCAATGTTTCTGTGCTAGTATTTTTTTTTTTTTTGTGTGTGTGTGTGTGTGTTTTTGACACCACGGACAACTCACCAGATTTCTGTTGAAAAGGTTATTATCATTGCAATTGGGCTGAAATGGATACTTGTTCTTATGATGGCAGACATTGTGAAGGAGATCTGTGATGACAATGGGGTGGATGAAGGGAATGAATTGGCCTCTACTTACGATGAAAAGCTCACTCCTGCTGAGAGACGGTATTTGGAGCAGTGGAAGCACCTTGAAGCCAAAAGACTGATCAGGACTGCTTGTGAATCTCACCGTGACAGAATCAACAAATTCAATGAGCATTTAGCAAACCTAAGTGAACACTACGACATTCCGAAAGTTGGACCAGGTTAAATTGTACATTTACAGTGTCTAGGACCGCATCATTTGTTGTTAACTAAAGCAAGATGAAGCATTGTTTTTGAAGTCTTTGAACTCATTGTGTAAACAAGATTAAGATTTTCGGAAAGGAAAAAATTTGCTTTACTCAGTTGGACTAGTGTTCTCCAATGCGCATTGCAAATGGATGTATATCCAGAATTTCATGAATAGAACATAAGACGCTTCTTATAGAAGGAAAACATACTCTACAGACTAGCATGTTGCCCAAGCAAATACAGGGATTCAATCAGTACTTAACACACATTGTATTGTGAGAGTACATCTAAACGCTTCTTTGGATCAGTGTAAGACAAGAATACAAGATCAGCGTTTGAAATCTGCGTCCTGATTTTCTTGTAACTGACACCTTGTACAAGAATCGCCAATTCATAATGATATATGCAGTATTACCTAAGTCCGCCTTGAGCAGGGGCAGTTTTGTTGAAATATGATAACGAAATTGCACTCATGTTGAGATGATTATGTACGTCTTAGGAACACGAATAATGAACCTCTGGAACCCACTCCCAACCTGATTTTCTCATCTATGTATGTGATCTGCAGTTTCACCTCACTTTGGCCACCGTACTGGAAGTCTAGACCTCCAACCTTCAATTGAGGTGCCTCGAATATCACCTGGATCCACCTCTCATCCAAAGCTATCAATTTTCCTGCATAAAAACGTGGAGAGTGTAAGGAGGTTTGGTAAGAGCAGGAGAACTTCTTTTAGGCCAGGAGCATTGGAAAGCTCTTCTTGCCCAAAAAATATAAAAAAAGGACAGGAAAGCAGGGCATGTGAGAAGTTTGTGTAGAAAATAGTTTCCAAATAACATCGTGAATCTCCATCACTATCCCCATGTTTCCTGTACATTAGAAGTTAAGCGAAGGCAGCAAAGAGAACTTCTAGCATTCAAGAAGAATTGATCTGCAAGGCCGAAGGCGAGTATCTTTGACATAACAGGTTAAATCATAAATCACTTCACAAAATAAGAAGCAAAATCTCAAGAATCAGGACTTGTATAGCGCATTGTATATACAACATTATGCGCACACACACAGACAGATGAAGTGGTCATATACACAGACAGATGAGAAAATACAGAGGCATTTGACACCTACAAAATTCATCCCGACAGCTCTTACGTTCAAATTAGCACAAAGATGCAATCACAAATCACTTCACAAAATAAGAAGCTAAATCTCAAGAATCAGCTCGTATAGCATTGTATGGACAACAATATGCACACACACGTACACAGAGGGAGTGGTCATATACACAGACAGAGATACAGAGGCATTTGACAGAAAGGACCTTTAGGAAACTCGCCTTGACAGCTTTTACGCTCAAATTAGCAGAGAGATACAACCAGGCATATGTCTGGCCTACGGGCCTACACATACACATAGGCATTTGATAGCAATGACTGAAAAATGAAAATCTTAATTCTGATCTTAGATCAAAGGCGTAACAGGTCAACATGAAAGCATGAATGCCTAATACTTATTAATCATAAATGTAGAGAACTTCAGACTACAGAGTTCAGATTTCAGAGACTTAGGCCAACAATTATGAACATGACAATGAATCAATGATGATGGATGAAAAAAAGGTTCACCGGAAAGACTTGGAACGCATATATAGATTCGATTATTCGATACAAAAAATCATCAGAAGGAGTTGGATTCTTGGTTTAAACTTACCTTTCAATGACACCTCTCCGTCGAGAAACCCAAATGCAGAGAAGGATACCTTGTTCCTGATAGTCTCCGGAGCTTCAACAATTTGAATCATCTCATTTGTCTTAAATATGAGACGACCAAACGCACTCCGGAAGCCACCTCCAGGAGAGGTTGGATTTGAACAATAAACTACATCCCAATCTGCCATACAAGAGAGATCAAGTCATGCCATTTCACTAGAAAGTGTTCTGAGGACAACTAAGCCTCCTTCTCATGTCCCATCTTAGTTGGAAAAGAAAATATATTTTTAAGGAAAAAATCGAGTTCTGTTGGTCTAAGGTATGCCAACACGCTTGTCTTTGACCCATGTGATAAATGGAGCACCAAAAAATATGTTACTCTTTTGCACCATAAATAAATGAACTAATGTGCACAAAGAATTATCAAGTTTACACAGGTTTCTGAAATGACGGATAAAATCACAGGTTGTTCCAATATTAACTGACTGCTATAGTAGTAACTGACAGACGTTAATCTGTTACACACGCGATTATTAAAAATACACAAGACCTCATCACTTGTAAGTAGTAAGCTAAACTAATTGCCCCTACATTTTTCATTTTAGACCAGCAATAAACTTCCCAACCATATAAATATCTTATTTGGTCAATTAGACATTAGAGATGACAATGACAAATGCATAGACCAATGCAAATAAATACAATTGATGTCCAGTGTAATGTATGGATACCTCCAAAAATGAGAGGGCATTTTACAGGAGCCTCAACACAATAACTTTGAAGTTGTGTAGCTACTTCACCAACAGCCTTATGCTCATCTCGAGTAAGTAGAACACCTCGATCTGTTTGAATGACCTGTAGGATTGCAAAAAGAAATCAACCTAATGTCATGATGTAGAGTTTACTAATGTCATAACCGAGTTTGTCATTAAGTTAGTACAGCTTTGGTCCATACATCAGGCTATGCTACTCATACTCTTTATATTGTCTCGCATGCTCATGTTGACACTCCATACTCAGACAGAGTTATGATGATACTTGGACACTTCATTAGAACCCTGACAAACATGTTTCTTAAAATTGCCAAGTACAACCTTTGGACACTGATCCATTCATTTGGCGCCTATGTCATGCCACCCGAAGCATGTCTCTGTACCTTTCCTTTTTTATTTTTAGAACGTATATACCTTCTGTCACAATTCCTATACTACCTTCCTCCCATTAAATCACTCAATTAAGACATGTTACTGCTTGGGCTGTTTCAATCCATTTTTTACTTTATCTTCTTTGGCAATTCTTGAACATACGACTAATTCAGTATGTTTTCAAATGGGCATACCTTCCAAATAACATAGGCTATATCACTTGCTCAGAATGTTTCCGAACCCATGGATTGATAAATTTAGTTAATCAACCAACCTCATAAGCATCATATAGTCATCGGACAATGCTAGAGGTCTACAGTATAGACACCCAAAAATGTCTATAATCAGCAATAATTTTACTACACTATCAAAATTTTACTACTCACACAATTAATTTTACTACCCAAAATTTTCATTACAATTAATTTTACTACTCCGATCTCAATTTTACTACCACTAACTCAATTTTAGATTGTAGACAAATTAATTGTGTCTACACTATAGACCTCTAGCAATTTGCATAGTCATAATATCAATTTAGTAGAGCACGAGTCTATGAAAGGAAAACTTCCTGATATGGAAATGGGACATCTTAGTGCTATTACCAAATTTATCATTACAAACCAATCTTCATACAGGTTTGTTCCATACATCAAGCCTATGTCACTTGTCCTCAATTCCTCGTATTACCTCACACACTCATGTTGGACACTCCACATTCAAACATGATTACAAACTTACAACACTTGGAGACTTCATTTAAAGCTATAAACATTAGGTGCTTCCATAAATTATAGCCAAGAGCGGCACTAGGAATTGACCTGTACATTCCGCGCCTAGAGAATCCACTCAAAGGCCATCACATGTGATGCCATATAACCTTATTTTTTGTTCAACGTATGTACCACTTTATACTCCCAACATACCACAATCCACTCAAAGGTTTACGCATTACTTCTAGGCATTGTGTCCTTTCCTAGTGTTTGTGCGAAAAGCAAACGTAGATAGTGTAATTCAAGTTACGTCAATCGTACATAAAATTCAAACCCTGGCACACACTGACACGCCTCAATTAATCTCCCCCATATACTTCCATTCGCCTCAATAGCATAACATGAGGTCAACCACAACAATCATCAATCCTAATTCCAAAGTCCGTGTACTCAGACTCGGCTATCTAGTTGTATCTACACAATCTACACAAGTGTGTATCTAAGTGTCAGACTCGGCTATTTTTATGGACGAAAACCTCGTCTTTTTTGGCCTAACAAGAAGGATCCAAGTGTCACACCCATGTATGAGTGTCCGACACCGCCACACCGGTACCGGAGGTAATAAGAAAAATCACTAATAAAATGAGGTTCCATTTACAACAACAACAACAAAAAAAAAAAAAAATTATCACTTGAGGAACCACCATTGAATATTACGCCTAACTGGAAATGTAAATCATACGCAAAAGAATGAGGAGAGAGAGGACCTTGGAGAGGATGGAGGAGACGAGGTCATCGGGAGCACTTTGAACGGCGGGGGAGGGCGGCGATGACACGGAAGCGGAGACTGTGAGTGGGGTCCGCAGGCGGAGCTGACGGCGGGGAGGGAGATAGCTGAGAGTTGAGTGAGAGCGATGAGAGGAGGAGAGAGAAAGTGGAGTTGCAGGTTCGAAAGTGGACAAGAGGGCTGACGTGGATGAAGCAGCTGCAGTAGCCATTGTTTTTACTCACCGGACAACCACGAAATGTGTTTTGCAGAGAGAGAGAGAGATGATGCTTTTGTTGAGAGTAATGCCACCTCGGATAGAAAATCGGGGGTGGGTCCCTGGTTTGGTGATTTCTTTTCTGCCGCGTATGTCCCTCTCCCTCTACTTTTTTCTCATGTTGTTTAGCATTTCCTGGCTCAATACTATATTTTTGATAAACAAAACATTGGATTAAGAACGAAAATTTGAACAATTTTTAGCTAGTCCATCATAATGTCATGTATTATATTTTTATTTTTTTTTGAACAAGAATGTCATGTATTATTCTATCTGAACCTGGTTGTTAATGCTTTAAATATCACTTATCAAGTCCTAAAATACAGATTTGTATTTTGTAAGCCATTAAGGTTGTTTGACAAAATAGAAAGATTGAATCATTTAATTGTCATATGACTAACTTTTTTCAGCTGTTTGATCAAATTACTTTATCAGGTAACACCACTACGCTACATGAAAATTTTCTGAGGGTAACTTAGACCAACTCCACTGGTAGACGGAATTAAAAACGGCTTGGAGTTGACATGTAATAAAAGTGAGTCAGATAGCATCAGAGCACAATCTCCTCCAATAATAAGTAGGACTTGAACTTACTTGGATAGAACCCACTGTCTTTTTTTGTTTCATGTAAATTTAACCAAGCAGAAAAAGTGAAATAAAAAACCGAAAAAACACCATGGAGAAGTGTACAGGGACCCGCGTAAAAGTAGGAAAAGCAACTAGAAATTTTAAATGGAAGTGGTCAGTTAGCTCACTTGGGCAACTTGCTCAAGGCTGGGTAGATTGCATTTCTCTTCCAACAAGGGGCGATCTACCACATCCTTCCTACTAGTTCCAAAAACAACCATTGGAGTTGCACTTAAAATCTAGATAGTTTACATGATTTGAATTTTCACCGCACATTTTTATAAATATCGACTATCATTTTAATTGTTCTCACCAGTGTTAGTTATTTACTATTAACTACTTATATCCGTTACAATTTTAACATTTAGCTAGCATTTCAGCGACCATCCGTGAACTTTAGCTTCTAAAAAAAATTTAGCTATTTTTACCAAACACAACAATAAGTTCAAGTTCAAGTTCAGATTGATAAGGTGTTTGAATTTTTCAGACAACATGAAAATACTCCTTCAACATGCTTCACACTCTATAGTCTAAAATTTGATGTGTGATTCTTTTTTTGAAGGTTTAGCGAACTGCTAAATATTAAAAACTTTTCGTTTACGACCATTTATATTAAACTATACATACATAGTAAATGGTATTTGAATAAAAAGAAACCAATTGAATTATGTGTAGTAATAATTTACAATGTACATATAATAGGAAATGTATGAGTCAATAACTTACTATATGTACCAACTACGCAACTATGTGTCTTATATATAAAATGACAGACAAGGCGTGTATAGATTGGTGAACTTCAATTCTATTATTCTACACTTGTGCGTTAGCTTGCAGTGTAGTAGTCGTCTAATTTCATGTCATTTCAATTGGTCTTTCTTTCGAGCAAACAATATGGAAATTTTTGTTTTCCGTTGAATCTTACAAATTCAGTTATTTTTTTAATCTAGTATCTTCCAATCTACTTGCTGAACTCACTCTGCCTACATTTAAAGTTATCATACAAGATAATGAACTATCACACAGTCACATACCATGTCAAAATAAAATTTACACATTCCTTTGCCTTACCCAATAGTCCAATATCCAATACTATTAACAATGAATAATGTTATAAAAAGGTGACAAAGTGACAAAAGGAAGACCCCTTTCAAACAACATACACATGTATAACAATGACACTCCTAATCCCATGTTATCCATCTCCATACCTTAAGGAAAGAGACATCCATACCTTAAAAAAAAAAAAAAAGAAAAAGGAAAGAGACATCCAACATTGGCATCCCTATTTTATGACATTTCATGTCATATACTAAAAAAATCATCAAACATACCATAATAATAATATTTTATTGAGTTCCAACAGCATACAGTCCATAGCCACTCTACTCATCACTTCCCCAGTAAGGAAGAACAATACTCTTCCAAGATTGCCACTTTTTAGGGTGTGCCACCAAACTCTTTAAGCAAAAGCAATGTACATATTTCTACACTCAAATTATAATTTGAACCAACCAAAAACAAATATAAACAAAATAATATTAAAAATAAATACTAACAAAATTTCCCATTTTTTACCATATAAAGTATAAAACATTGGAACATATACTATAAATTTGGTGGACAATACATAATTTTGATCCATTTTTTTCCCTCAGATCAGTGCGCTCTTTCAACCGTCATCATCATCATCATTCATTCCATAGATCTCCATTTTCTCTCTCCTCAATTTATCTCCTGCTTCTGTTTGGTACGTTTTTTCTTAATTTTCTCTGAATTTTAATCTCCGGAATTTTGGTTTGTTTCGCGAAATTAAATTGTTTATTAGGTTTTTGTTTGATTGTAATCGTTTTGAGTCGTGATTGTGAAGATTTTGGTACGGTATTACGTGAATTTGTGGCGGATGATTTTTGTGAGGTTTTTTTTTTTTTTTTTTTTGGGATTGTTGTACGTGAAAATGTTGATGGAATTTGATTATGATGTGTGAGTTTGATTGTTGTAGGGATTGAATTGTGAATTTTGGCATTAATTGTGATTTGGTGGATGAATTTAGCGTAAAATGTCGAAATTCAGTTGCGGCATTTGATTATGAATGTTGTGTTTTGGTGGAAGAATCTTGAGCTGGAAGATTTCACCTTTTGTGTTTAATGAGTTAATGGAATTAGGTTTTGAATAGTGATTCCGTTTAGAAGTCGTAATTACGCTTTTCAGAATGCGGTTTTGTTGGAATGGTTTTGAGGCTGCCAGATAGCATGGTGAATGTGATGTTGGGGGTAATAATATAGTTTTTGTTAGTGGGTAAATTGCGGAGTTCTGGGTGTCGAGAAGATCGTTTTGTTGTTGAGGCATTTATAAATATAGTGTTTTGTAATGCGAAAATGTATGATCTTTGTTTGCTGACGCGTAATGTGGTCATAGAGTTCAGTAAAAACCCTTTCAAAGCTGTTTAAAGATGACAATAGGTTGAAGCTCTAGGAGGAATTTTTTTCCCTTTTTATTTTCTTGTTTAATTGTTATTCGACGTGGTCTCACCTTGGTTTTGAAGTCTCTCGATTGCATTTTGATACAATGTGCCTCGGCTTGATTTCCAAAAGAGAAGCAATTCCCACAGAACAAAGCTTCTTTTCGACCTTTGCTTTAGTTGCTGGTGAAACTGGCAAGAACCTATATTCTTGTTTTGGGAAAGCAAGTTGATGTGGCGAGTATCACGATCTTCAGGTGGTGGTTTTTCCTTTTTTTGGGGTGTTTGGCAGGGTTTATAGGAGCGTATTAAGGTTGTTTTGACATAATCAATCCGAATTTTTTTTCTACCTTGTTTTTTTTTTTTTTTTTTCCAAACCTGTCTCAAGTATTGAACATAAATGTTAATTTGATAAGAAAAGGAAACATTGTTCGTAAAAGTTAACTAATGCACAAGAAGCTACACCAACTCAAGCCTAACAATGCTGCATTTAACCAAGATTTCTAGTCCTATTCTGTTTGTTTGTAGTTGATTGAAGAAATTTCACTTAACCTAAAACAACTGGATTGATTTCTTGTACTTCATTGGATTTATTTCTAAGTCATGCTTCTGTAGTTAATGATTTACGAAGTTATAATAATTTACGAGCTTGCTCTGATTATTTATCGTATTGATAACTCACCATATACGCAGAAGTTCTGTTAATCACATTTATTATTAGCTTAGCAGCACAAGCGGACTCTTTCTTAAATTTAATTACTGTCCTTGTTATCACAATTCTCCTTTCAAGGAAAACCATGATTAATTTTTGTACTTTGTGAATCCAGTGTTCTGAATTCAGGTCACTCTCTACAAGCTGAACTCAGGGAATTGGTGGACTCGGCATTGTACTTCTACCCAGTCCCTGAAGTTATTAGTAATGCTTGATGTGAAGTTGGTGTGGTGCATAATGCTTGGTTTTTAAATGAAGACAGCTCGTGCATGGCAGTTTTGCTTGAAAGACCTGCTGACCATGTCTGGGTCACGTCAACGGCCACATATGAAAAGGCCAGTATGGATAATAGTGCTAGTTTCTATGGTGTGTTTCTTTCTCATTGCTGCCTATATCTATCCACTGGGAAGCTCAGCTACTTGCAGTTTATTCTCAACTAGAGGTTGTGGACTCTATCCAGACGAAGAATTAACACCTTCCAGAGAGCTAACTGATGATGAGGTTTTTAGCCGTGTTGTAATTAGAGAGATGTTGAAGACACCTCCAGTAGAATCTAAAAACCCGAAAATTGCATTCTTGTTTCTTACTCCGGGAACCTTACCTTTCGAGTTACTTTGGGATAAGTTCTTTCAGGTAACTTCACTTTCTGTTTACATTTCTTATTTCTCTATTCTCATAGCACATAATAAAAATCTTGAAATTTGAATGCTCTTTCTTTAGCCTCTTTTACCAGCTTTGTCCCTTGTTTCCCGTTTCTGTTTTCTTTCGAATGACTTAGTTGGACCCTCTTTTGAAAACTTATCTGTTTCTGTTAGCACAGCTGTCTTTCTTTTAGTTATATATCTAAAGTCCACAGATGGCAAATAATGAATGTATGGATCCTGTCTCGTGACCATGTGTTTTGAGAAGCAACGGAAAAATAGATATGAAAGGTGGACTTTGCACATTGATGCCAAGTATGCGGAAGTCTTGTCGTTGTTTGGGGGATGGGGGGAAGGGGGAGATGTGTGTGCTCAGATAATAATAGAATGTTAGGAAGTTTAGGGAGACAGCTAATATTCTCTGTTGAGGAAGTTGAAATCATGTGATGCACTTTACCCCTTTGTATCCTGGCTATTTGGTGGTGGTGATATCGCTAGAATAGAACTACATGAATTTGCGCAGTAGAGTGTAAGTCTCTTGGGATGAAGTTTCTTTTCTTAGTTTCACTATGGTCTCTCGTCTTCCAAGCTGCTATTGGATTATCATTGTTTAATACAGTATGGTTGGACCTAAAAGCTCTGTTTGTGGAGAACTGCATGTCTCATTTCTGATGTATATCTCTCTATCTTTATCACTTATTTAATACTTTGATAGCCTTTCATTTGAAGACGTAAGGATTTGGGCTCTTATAGGTATTTTCTTCCCTAAATCCCTCTCAAGGATGCAGTGACAGAAATACGAAATGACAAAAGGGGCGTTTCTTTAAGAGATTGGTAGCCATGATCGTATATGTACAGACCAATTCGTCTTCTAGGATGGACAATGCTGAATGCTCCATCCTTGTTCTTTGTCAGTTTGTCTAATGATTACTATGTTACAATGTGTATGGGCAGGCAGGGGGGAAGGGGTTAGGAGACATTCATGTTAACACTTCCTCTTGACTCATTTTAAATTTCTGACTTTTTGTTATGAGAGTGCACGTAGATTGAAGTTGCAACGTATTATGCCTTATTGTGTCTTTTCTCTTTTGAATGTATATTTGGAAAAGTTTGTTAGGGTGGAACGTAAGTACATCATGGGATATGTTTAGCAAGCTATAGTTATTTACCTTATGGGCAATAACAATCACAAAATCTAGCTGTTGCGTGTTTATAAAAATTTATTACCAAAGTTATAACTTCCTAATACATAATGAAGTAATGACGTAAGTTAAATCCTAGTCTTGATCATTTGTCATACTAAAAGTTCTCAAAAGGGAAAAAGGTCAAAAGACGTGAGTACTATGAAGATTAGATGAAGATGAGCAGAAAGCCTGAAATTGGATACGACCCCTTGCTTCGGAATAATTACACAAGAATCCATTCTATGTATCTCTCTTTCTTGCTTGACTTTTGAGTCGTTTGAACGCTGTTTTCAACTGCTCTCTGGCTTGGTGTGATGGCCTGATTGAGTATGCATTTTCTTTTCTTCAAGTTGGCGATGTCAGAATCCGTATAAAGTGTGTTTGATGGAGTCAGCTGGAAGAAAATTGATAAATAGAACAGAATCATAGCCAATTGCCAAGACATTTGTTTGGTGCCAAGTTGGAAACTACTCAAATTGAACTTTGAGGTGTTCCTTTTAGACATCAAATGGCCAGTCTGCCTTTTTGTTTTTGTTTTTGGAGCTTCCTTTTCTTTCAGAGGAAACGGAGTTAGACTACTGTGATTTAAGACCGCTAAGCTGATGATGCATTTATGATGCCTGTTAATTTTGTTTTCTTACTCTCAACAGTGTCATAACATATGAAACTTTTTCTACCCACAGGGTCATGAAGGTAGATTCTCTGTTTTCATTCATGCGTCGAGGGAAAGACCAGCACACATAAGTCGTCATTTTATTGGACGTGACATACGGAGCGACAAGGTAAAATTGAGTCTGCTCAAATGTCAAACCTCTTTTAATATGCATCTCGTCCTGCTGTCTGTGAGCGATCTTTGTACAAGAAGCTTTAAAACGAAAGTTTAACAAGGTGAAAGCCATGTGATATTTACCTTGTATTTTAAAAATTAAAGTGACATTCTCTTAATAGTCTTTTGTCTACAGTGCTCTAGCTCAATTTTTTTGACGAGTATTTGGGAACATATGCGTCATTTCATTTACCTTTGCAATTACATCCTAGATATCTGTTCTCAGTATCTTCCGTGTATTTGGGGTTTTGACTCTTCAATTTTCAGTGGTTATTCCTTTTTTTTTTTTTTTTTTTTTTTTTGAGTACTGAAGAAAAAGTCTCATCTATTGCATTGTGGTTGTCGCACAAGATCTCTTGAAACCTATGCATTGTTGCTCAGACCTGTTTTTGTTTGTCTAGCCAAAGATGTTTCATCTTGAGAAAACATAGAGCCAAATTGTGATCTAATGATCTTAGATGACATTTCACAAGAATTTTAGTGATGAATTTATGATTTTGTCTTTTACCAGGTGGTGTGGGGCAAAATTTCCATGGTTGATGCAGAAAGAAGACTCCTTGCTCACGCTCTCAGAGATCCTGATAATCAGCACTTTGTCTTACTGTCAGACAGGTGTATGCCTTTGACATTGCTTTCAATATTTCCGTCATGTACTTTACATCTTCTTTGAAGGTCATGTTCACGAGCTCATGATAACATATTTCTGTTTGCTTTTTTTCTTCGCAGTTGTGTACCTCTTCATAATTTTGACTATGTTTACAACTATCTCATGTTCACAAATGTCAGCTTTATTGACTGGTGAGAAGCTTTTCTTTCACTAATATTTATGTGGCATTCAATGTTTTTTATCTATCTGTCCTAGGCTCAGTATGGTGTTTGATCATTTTACAGTTTTCCTGATTCATGTTAATTTGTTATAACCCTGTCATATCCGAAAGCTCATTTTCATATTTTTGAAAGCTGCTTTGACTGTTTTTGGAGATAGTAGCCAAGTGAAGGGGTTGAGAATTAAAGCTTGTTTGGATATATGGAAACTAGAGCCACTGTTTCGAAAAGAATTTAGAAGAGGGGTAGAAATAGGAATAGCTCAGAGAAACAAGCATTAGAGCTTTGAGGTTGCAGTTACACCTATCTGCTATCACTTTACTCGTCACTATTGGATTTGTTGGCATTTCATTTCTTGGCTGCAAACTTTACTTTGATGGGCCCCCCCCCCACTATCTAGTCTTCTTCTTTGACATGTATAAATATATGCAGTAAGGGATGAGGCAAGTTGGTTGGAACAATGTTCGGGAATCAGCACATCATGATATATTCATGGAGGGGAACTTTTGCCTCTCAAAACTATTCAACTTTGAAACGACATCATTCGTTAGAAAAGATGGGAAAGTAGCTCCTCCCACTTCCCTTCCCTCCCTTTCTCTCCCTTACATATTGGTTATGTAAACAACAAATTATAATTTCATCTCTCTCCAATTTCTTTATTTTCTCTCCAATAACCCTTCTTCTCTTCCTTCCTTTCCCTCTTATTTTGTTATTTAAACAAAATCATTAGTTCCTAAGTCCTATAATGGGGTTCTGGTACCTTTGTTGAAAGGATACATAGCTTGTTCCACTCCTGTAGCTTGAAGGAGCTTTTGTGACTGCTATTCTGTTTAGCTAAGAAAAGAATGTGATCTGTGCTTATTGATAGCAATTTTAGAGAGGCTATGGGAGCTTTGCTATTGTACTGCCGCTGTTGTTCTTTGTACATGCAGTTGTAGGCTTTAAACTGAAACAATCTTGTTCATCTTTTTCTTTTTCAAAATAATAAAAATAATTAAATTGATTGAAATCTTGTAAGATTATGTTTTGGGTAAGACCATCCTCCGGTAAGTACAGGAAGTCATGGTGAGACTGTAAGGTTGGGTGTGAACTATTACAGTTGCAGTTCTATGTTAATTGTTGAACACTCATGCCTAAACCTTAAACCCTTACCACAATTTACCATACCTTACTTAGGATATCCTTGCCAAGAATACAATCATCGCGTAAAGGAGGAGCTTGTCCACTGGAAAGCACAGCAAGTTCTCTTTATTCAGTACAAAAATTTAGTTCGAAGTCTAACTAGGTTTTTGGTCTTTTTTTTTTTTTTTCTTTATTCAGTACTAGATATCAGTTGTTCTTGTTCTTGTCGTCGTTGAGGTTCTTTTTTTCGTTTTTTTGTTATCAAAATTACCCAAAAGGGACATATAATTTCAGTTGGCTGGCCTTTTACTGACATGGTTTATATTTTATATCCTTGTGAATTATAATGTGCTTCAGCAAAACTTTATGTCCTCGTGTTTCACGTTTGCTTTTTGCAAGTCCATAAAATCTAAATTCTTCTATGAGTTACTGGATGAACTGTTATGCATATTCATGAATGCTTCTTTTGCCATACCCTAACTCCTCTCACTATAACCACTCACTTTCAGTTTCATTGATCCTGGGCCGCATGGTAATGGAAGATATTCTGACCATATGTTGCCTGAGGTAGAAAAGACTGATTTCAGGAAGGGTTCACAGGTATAACATATCGATTGACTTTTATTATTCATAATTAGTCTTTGCATGATAAGAATAGGTGCCATACGAGTCAGGGCCGAGTTGATACAGTGCTTAGTTGGACTATTTGAATCAACATAATCGAAGGTCAAAATCATTTAATGAGATTGGAATTACTCTTTTTGGCACGAGTGTATATTTTGAATGATATATTAACCCGGAAAGTCAATCAGAAGTAGCATCAGTAATAAACTTTCATGTTTCCCTTCTCAAAGGAAAAATATCATTTAGGTGTCTGCCTTGCTCGATGGTTCCTTTTGACATCTTTACCTGATGATATGGTGTCTGTAGTATGGCCAAAGATCTGCAATGCAATGGGCGTCTTCATCTTTTTTGGACTGTGATTGTTAATTTTAAGTAGGTTGCTCCCTGCAATCGGATAATTTGAAAATGTAATTTGCTATTGTTCCCAGTGGTTCACCATGAAACGCCAGCATGCTTTGATAGTGATGGCCGACAGCCTATACTATACGAAGTTCAAGCTATACTGCAGGGTAATTCTGCTCTCTTTTCTTTTGTTTCTCTATTGATCTGAGTTTAAATATGCGCACTGTTTTTTGCAATAGTAGTCGTGGATGATTGTTTTAGTAATTCAAATTAGATTTTCCTTTTTCATCTGCTGTCATGTGCGGCCATTCTCTTGTCTTTTAATATATTTAGATCTTGTTTTTTGAGTGTTTGAGAGTGTTGAAATACTTCTCACATTTTTACACGTCTTGGTATCTGGCGGCACAAAAAATGTATCTAACACCTTGTAAAAAGATGTCCTATACTTGGACCTGGAATTGAGGTCTGAAGAGCCGATTGTGTTGTGAATCATGATATTAAGTCACATATGGAATTTTGTTGCTCACATCTCGTCCTTTGGTCTCTTTCTATTTCACATTTGGTAAGAACCCAGTGGCAGTAACTAATTACAAAAATCCCTTGTACAGTATAGTAGAGCTTTACTACTCACTGCTCTGCTAACACCATCTCAAAATTGCCCTCCAAACAGTTGATGTCCTAGCATATCACGTGCTTGAACTAGGAGTAATCTTAATATTTGTAAAGAAGTTGTATACATATGGACTGCCCGTAATGTTCTTCACTTGTTCTCTTAGAGTATGCATTGTATTTGTACCTTTTCTCCGAACAATGATTCAGGACATTCAATCCGCCAATTACTTGTATGGATCACACCTGTACTGCTTTCGAGTATACATAGTTCTTCAATTGTTCTGAGGAACAACTTGAGGCAGTTCAGCCAAGTCAATAGAAAATTGTTTTTTCTTTATTGTAGCTAGATTATTTTGAATTTAGAAACATGTGGTATTCCTTCTCAAGATGTCTGTCATGATGTGGTTTTCTTGTCTCCCACAGCCAGGAATGGAGCACGGGAAAAACTGCTATGCTGATGAGCACTATTTGCCAACTTTCTTCCGCGTTAGTAAATTAGCTCCTTTGATCTGTATTCATTTACATGTCAACGCCATCCTTATTATTTTCTCTCCGAATATGTTAGATGATTGATCCTGGGGGAATAGCGAATTGGTCAGTGACGTATGTTGACTGGTCCGAGAGAAAGTGGCATCCAAAGTCCTTCAGAGCTGAAGATATCACTTTTGAGCTTCTCAGAAATATGAGTGTATGTTCTATATATACCGTATTGACAGTTTAGTTTATAACGAGATTGTCTGCTGATTAATTGATTTAATGCTGCAGACTCTGGACGAGACTACCCATGTCACCAGTGACAGTATGGTAAGCAGTCTTCTTTATATCAGTTACTTCTATAGAGAAGTTGTGTGATGCTTTACCTTTCGTTTGACATGCTTGAGATTTGCTGCCACAGAACACAGAGATGGTAAAGCCATGCATGTGGAATGGTCTGAGGCGGCCATGTTTTCTATTTGCCCGGAAATTTTATCCCGAGACTTTAGAAGGGTTGATTAATCTGTTCTCCAATTATACAGTGGTCTAGCCCCCAACTTCGTCATTCTTTGGTCGATTGCAATATCGACCTCGTATTTTTGGTATATAATCATTAGACTGCAGTGGGCTGCAAGAACAAACGATTTGATTTTCAGCATAATGCCGCTGCAATAGTTGGGATTTTCAGTGATTATCTGAGCACAGCATTAGTTGATGAACGGCAAAGGTCAAGCATCCTATTTTCTCTTCCTGACTTTAGGCCGACTGTAATTCAGTCTTAAATCCTTCTTTTTGTTGGTATTTTCTGACCGATAAAATTTTGGATGCACAAATGCAATTAGTTTTTTTTTTTTTTGGAAGCGAGTTATGAGTAGGACTGTCTCGCATAAGTAGAAATTTTTACTAGTATTCACTTGAGTAAATACTGGTAGTGCTATTCTAGCACTGCATTTGCTGTGTAATTCACTAGCCAAGTCATCTAAACCTGTAGTTTTTTTTTTTTTTTTTTCAGCCAGAACAGTCTCATGACATACTGAATACAAACCTACCATATCAAATTCATTTTTTTTCTTTTCTTCTTTCAAAAGTAGCAAATACGGAGTATATCACAATGCAAATTGCATGCAAAGAGTTGCAAATGGATCAATTTACTAAGAGAAGGTAAACAATGGGTATGAGTCGACCTATAATCTTAAACCATTTCAAAAAATTCGATGTTACCAAACATAAAACAACGAAACTAAAAAGTTCATTAGTTATATATTTATAAACGAAGCTTTTTTCGTGGGCATTGAAGAGATCTAGAGCATTTCGAATTTTCTTAGAGCTTCTGGTAAATAAGGAATTAATTTATGTTATGGAATTGTTGTTATACCATATGTGAGTTTATGGTAATCATATATAAAATTCATATAATTTACTTATGGAATCGTTGTATACCATATGTAGGTTTATGGTAATTTTGAAAAAAACCATTAATATAAAAGTTTTCTTTTTAAGTAATGTTAAGATAATAAGTAAAACCTACATTTTAACATAAGAGAAAACTATACGAAATTTTTTACATTTTGGTAAAATATAAGAACCAAATATCTTTTTTTTTTTTTTTAAATGCGTCTACAATTAATGAATTTTTAATACAGTTTTAGGTGAATAAAAGTCCGTTATAAATTCAATAAGTGTAGAAATGGCTCCCAACATGGATAGTCAAAAGCAACAAACAAAACAGAAAATCATAAAAAGATCCCTCAACAATCATGACCATGGGAACATTTGTTCGCCAAGGGAGTATATGACAATTAATCACGAAATGGTAAGATAATACAAAAGAATTTTTAACTTATTCATGTAAACTCCCCAATAGTAATAACTACGAGTAAAGGCAATTATTTACTCGCTTTAATATATGTGTTATTCTATAGTATTATTCTTTTTTTTTGTAATCTATGTTTTAGTATATATATAAAAGATTGACCACAAACTACGAATAAATGTAGTGTTTATATTTTTTAATGAATCTGATCTTTTCTGCATATAACCATAAGCTTTTAATACATCTAGAGACATTGAAATTTTATTTCATTTTCAAGTGAAGAAAAATTCGGTTTTTTTTATAAAAAAATCATTTATAAGTTATGGAAGATAATATTTCTAAGCAAGTATATTGTAGTCAAGAAATGGTAAGATAATACAAAGAATTTTATCATGGGTAATGGAAATATTACATTATATTCCAAATTTAAATTTACTGTAATCATAAAAAGATAGGATACCGCCTCCTTTCAGAAATGTAAGACGATTTCATTTTGCAAGCTAGGGCATTAACTGTCGGTTTCGCAAAAACTATCAGATTTGCACACTTTAAGTTTTGAAAAATTTAATACATAGTACTAGAAAATATAATATTCTATTTATAAATATAATCTATCTATTGAAGAAACAAACAATTATAGATATTTTTATGGAGGTCTAGACAGGCCCTCGAGCCATAATATTGAAAATGATAATATAAGATCTTTAATTGAATAATAACTATAAGTAAATTCTTGATTATCAAACATTTGCAAAGTGCATTTATATATATTCCAGCAGTCATAAAACCATTTATCACAAATCTAGAATTACCTTTTATTGCTAGGTAATTTGAAACATGGCCACTTAAGCAAAGTCATTGGTACGAATCATAACTTTTCATCTTAAGAATTTGTAATGTACAACGTGCAAGCATTATTGCAATTATAATATTTAAAATAACTAATGTATAATCTTTAATTTGAGTCAATGATTCAACATAACAAAATATAAGATGACTTAAAAGAAACATATAATTAAGATAATATATTTTTTTGCTTCGGTTTCGTAAGTTATGATATAAATTTATTTTGATTTATTTAAATTTATTAAACTTGCACTAAACTTACTACATTTGAGCTAATATAAATTCTTTTGGAATCAACTCTTTTACTAGATTCATTATAGTTACAACATCTTACTATCGTGATACGAATATGTTAAAAAGAATAAGTTAAATCATACAAAATCTTACTAACATTAAGTGTAATAAGCTTAGATTTCGGTATACAATGTAGAGAACAAATTGGAAACGGAAACTTATTGTATTCGGTACCTCTATCTTAACCACTATACCACAACATCTGTCAATTTGTTATTTAGGTTTGTTGATGTGAAATAAATGTATATATCTTGCATAGTTTGTGTTCAGTTTTATTTAGTATTGACATCTTTATACTTTTGTTATGAGATATAAACACGTAAAACGATAAAGGTTGGTTAAAGTAAGTAATGGAAGTAAATGGTTTTATGATAAAATTTAATTAATTAGCTAGAACATTAATGTCATGTAAGTATACAATGTGAGAACTTTAAAAAATGAATTACTCAATAATTCTAGATAAATGGTAACTTGATTTCGTTGTTACCTTAAAAAAATTTATTTAACTTCAATAATTATAATGATTTTGGCAATGAAAAATGTCTAAATAATATAAAATATTGTTAATGTCACCGTGCAACGCACGGGCTTTAAACTAGTTAGTAATATAAAAGGAAAGATTATACATTTATCTATTTATTTATGTTTATGGGAAGAAAGTTTATGGAAAGAAAATTGAAGATCTCCAGCTGGACATGAAATTGCGCCAAATTCAAGCAGCAAGTAGTTTACCGTTAACTTACCGCGTAAAACTGAAGAACTTCCAAATATCAGACCAACAATTTTCCGAATTACAATTTGATAGCCGTTGTTACTCAAATCCTTGACATCCAAGTAATCCTCATCTTCTATAAATACGAATTCTCATCCCTCTCAAATCATTCACTACTTTTTCTGTTTCCCTAATTTTGCTTTGATTGATTTTCGCCCAAATTTTAATCAATCGTACTTTGGATTTTCCTCAATTTCCCAGATTTTATTTCCATTCAATCGAAAAACCCAGAAAGCTTTTTCATCAATTATCAATCATGAACTCAGTTGGGAGTTCCTTTGATTGTTCAATTAGGGTTATGAATAATCAGGAAAAGATTGAGGCTGTGATTAAGGGAAAAGAAGCTGTAACTTGCTCTGATTGTTCTGATGTTATTCACCCAGAAAAGTCCGGTGATTTTTCCGCCAAATCTTCATGTGAGTCTGCAGAAATCCCTGATTTGAAGAAGCGTGAGAGGAAGAGGAAGAGGGCTTCAAATCTTGATCTTGGTGCTGGTGTTAAGGTTGAGTTCTTTACTGTTCCAGTCAATGGAGCGCCTTTCTTTGATTTCTTTGCCAAAGAAGTCGAGACTCAGAATACTGATGATGCTGATGTTGTTGTTCCGGTGATCAAAAGAAGACAGGTTGTTGAATCTGATTCTTATCCCAAAAACCCAGGAGAGAAACAGAATACTGTGTCACCAAGTTCGTCATTCACATATTCCGATTCTGCCCCTGCTGCGACTCAGAATACTGTGTCTGATTCTTGCAACTCTGACATAGGGAAAGGTGTTGACAGTAGTACTCATGTGGGTTCAGATGATGAGGTGTTTTCTTCCTTTGAAGGCGGTTCTTGTTCCGGAACAGCTTCTCAGGTTCCCCTGGATGTTGTCCCTCTGAGTATGTATTATCCTGAATCACATCCTGCACTGCCATCAGAAAATATTGAGTGGACAGTGAAGAAGACACTGACAGCAAGTGACTGTAGTCCACAGCAGAACAGGCTTCTGATCACGAGGAAAGCATTGGAGGAGCAAATTCTTTGTCATCTGGATGATGCTAGCCAGCTTGAAGTCAGCACACCTAATGGCCTCCGGGTTGATGTGTTGGACTGCGATAAAGGACTTCAAGTGAAGCTCACGCTGAAGAAGTGGTCATCCTCAAGGTGCTACTTACTGATTGATAACTGGAACAGAAGTTTTGTCGTGAGAAGAAAGCTTAAGCCCAAGGATGAAATCGGACTGTGCTGGGATAAGAATCATAACAGGCTGTTGTTTTCTGTCTTGAGATTTTCTCCAAAGGTTGATCAGACGATCAGTAACCAGGAAACAGCTGCCTAGTTTAAGTATAAAGCTTAGATTTCTCTCCTAATTGTTTTTAGCATACTCCATGTTATTATTTGTGTAGCAGAAACTGTTAGGAATTATGTTGTATAGGCTTAGGCTAGCTCTAATTTGAATGTTTGCTGATTATCTCTCGACTAAATGTATTATATGTCCCATGATTCATCAATCATAATTTGCCACTTTTTCAATCCACACGTGCTTCAAAAACTGTGTACTATGTGGTTACCCAGACTTTGAAACAACGAATGAGCATCATTAGGTGCAGATCAGACTTCAGAGGCAGCAATAGCAACTTCTCTGTCCCTCTCTCTCTCTCTCTCTCTCTTTTTTTTATTATTTTAATATGGCTGGTGGTGAAACTAGGGATTTAACCTAAAACTGTCACTTTTAATCCAATGGTGACTCTCTTACGAATCTGAGTTCCCTGTCTGACTGATGCGCTCGGTCTGAAGTTGCTACAGACTTCAACTCAGGTAAGCCCGAGCTGTGGACTGGTGAATTTGTGATCAATGTTTTAGTTTAGCAACGATGATAGAAATTACGTACTGATCTGTAAGAAATTTGGTCTCCTGTGAAGAGGGGGCACAGTGGCAAAGGTGATCTAAAGGGAATGTCAAGTAAACATCTGTCTTTTCATTTCAGAAGAGAACAAACAAACAGTACAAATACATATCGTGATTTCTCAATTCAAAAAAAAAAAAAAAAAACATATGGTGATATTGCTGTTCAAACATAAATTCAGTTTCCTTTTAGATGCCAAACTAACTATTAAGTTAATGCAAGTCCTGAAGTGCTAATGGTAAGAAAACCAGTTGGGCGCAGGGTACTTGGCTCTGCTCCAGATTTTTTACTTCTCGGCAAGTTGCATCCTCGCAAAATCGCCAACACTCGCAGTCTGAAAAGAACACCCTACGTAAATCTGAAAATACTTGAGACTCAACTTCGCAAATCACAACATTTTAAGTGATTCATAGCATATGACGCCAAGCATAAATCATCTTCTTGTGAAAGGTGTCATGTTCTTTGTCAATGCTTCAGCTATCAGAAGTGGCATGTCTACCGCCAGTCTTTGAATTATTGGCAAATTCCACAAAAATTAATCGTCCTTTGACAAACTGCATCGACAATAGAAGCCAAAACACAGAATTATTTCATGTACAAAACACAAGGGAACCTGTGAGTCTTGGCAAACATATGAGTGAACTCATCAGTGGTCACAACAATACGGGTCAAATGATGTGATCAGTGAAGGAATTACCAACTCTGTTGTACAACAGACTATATAAAAAAAAATTGCTCCAGTATCATGTGATCTGCGCTTAACCAGAAAGGAGGAGAGTCGCTACTGAACTCTTTGAAACTAAGTAAGTGTCATTATCAGCAGTCAAATATAAAAAATGCAAACTACTTCTGTGTTACTGGTTTTAATGATGAAAAATTAAAAATGATATCTCAATGCTCAATCATCCCATGACTTGCACCAGAAAGAAAGGGATCCCTCGTCTGACCTAGCTTATATCATCCGTTTTGGAAGAGGAAAAAACTTAATGCTATGTTTGGGAACTTGGAATTGAAATTCAATTCCAGAATTGAAATGATTTCAAGTGTTTGAGAACTTGTGGAATTTGGAATTGGAATTGAATCAATTCCCACCCAATTCCTAGCATGAGTAAATTTTATAATTTCAAATTCTCTCAAAATAGGAGTCATTTAAAATTCCACCCACTCATCCTCTCTCCTCTCCCTCACATTTTTTCATATCAGATGGACTGATCCCCTCATCCTTCACCATCACGTTTCCTAATTCCATTATTAACCCACCACCAACCAACAGTGACTCCCTCTACCACATAGCAGCCCCGTCGACCACCGCCCTCTGCCATGTCAACCACCGCCGTCTGCCACATCAATCGTCGCCGTCTGCCCCGTCAATCGCCGCCACCTGTGTGGTTCAACATCCCCAGTTTAGCTTCTTTTTCCCCCTTTCATAACACCTCTCATCCTCTTCCCCAACCCCTAGCTTTCTCTCTCCTCAAATCTCGGCGGTGGTGGCAGACCAGCGGCAGAATCAATAGTGGTCCGGTAGGGCGCCTGGTGGGGGCTGTGGCAGGTGGTGGTTGGAGAGGGGGAGGGGTAGTGGTGGTTGTAATTATGAATTCAATTCCAAGGTTACCCAAACACAATGTTGAAATTGGAATTGGAATTGAAATCCAAGAATTCAATTTCTAGAATTGAATTCCAGAAAATGAAATGAATTCGAGTTTCCAAACGCTACCTAAGGGAAATAGAAAAAAACTTGAGGATGTTTGATGCACCGTACAATCCATTTCCTAAACTTATTGGCCTGTGTAACCTTTAAAAAAAAAAAAAAAAAAAAACTTATTGGCCTGTGTTTAAGGTAAGCTGCTTCCATTAAAGTTCAAAACTCACATTGAGCTACTATTCTAGCAAGATCAGGCACACAAGACATTGTAAAGTGGGTGGATAGAAGGTTAAAGGAACCAAAGAACCCTAAAAGGGCTTATTTGTCTACTCATAATGTTTTGAAAGAACTTCCAACAGATTCGAAAAATACGTTGGAAGACATCTTAAATCACAACAACATGTACTCTTCAACAATCCAAATATATTAAAAACACGCTAGATAGCATACAAGATAACATTTGTTGTAATCGCAGAGACCAGAGAGCACAGTGTCTTAGACAAGTAATCTCAACAATGCCAAGTTCCGAAAACATGAACACTGATTACACATCTCTAACAAATTCACGCACATCAAGAAAATCCACTAGCTAATCTTTGAACACAACAGTACTCAGTACCATACAAAACGAGGAGAAGAAAAAAAAGATCGAATTTCGCAAGACGAAGAGAAGATTACCCTTCCATCCAAAGCCTTAACAGCATCATGAGCATCAGCTTCATTCTTAAATGTCACAAAACCAAACCCCTTTGGCCTTCCTGTTTGATTGTCCATTGCTAACCTTGCTGCCAAAATCACCCCCCACCAATAAACATTCAATCCTCTAACTTTATCATTCCAACAATACCCTTTTAAAATTCACAGTAGAACAACATAAACTCCCCATTCAAAATTTATTATTGTTCATAAAAGATTAAATTTTGACGTATGCCCACAACAAAAAAAGCCCAAAATAAACCTGCCCAGTAAAAATTTAGAGAAGGTTACCTTGTTTAATTTCACCAAATGGTGAAAACATGCCATACAGTTCTTCATGTGTGGTGAAAAATGAAAGCCCTGTAAAATCCCCCCCCAAAAAAAACAATATGAGAATTTGTTTAATATAATTGCTTGATAAATTTATGAAATTAGGGTTTCTAATAATAGGAGAGAGAATTGGAGTTGGGCCGAAACTTACTGCTGACAAACAGCTGAGAGCTGAATCTGACAGGTGAGAAGCGCGAGTTCAAATTTGTTAAGAATTTCAAGTTTGCTCCAAATTTCATCATTTTTTGCAATTTCTCAAACCCTTCACTCACAAAGTCACAAGTCACAAATTAATCACTTGTGAAATTAGAGGTTCATGAATGAATGTGCCCAGAAATGAAATAGTAGGGCTAAAATGGGAATTTCAAATCCAAACAGCTTCAAAGACTTGTGTGTATATAAATGCAAAATTATCCCAGTCGAAAGAAATAAAGCGAGAGAGAGTTGGAGACTGTCCTCTCCTACATCAATCTCACCCAAGAAAAAAAAAAAAAAGAGATCATGTAGATGGTGAAAATCAGAGGTAAGTTATCCAACTCTTGGCCATTTTGGTTGTAGTATTCAATTTGAATTCGTATTCCTCCCTTTTAATTTTTAATTTATTCAATTTGTTTAGCGAATTGGGGCAGCTGCTAAGAGAGTTGTGTTTAGGAAAGCCGTGTTTGTGATGGCAACGCGGTGTATAATTCGTATTTAAGAAACCAGTGTTTAATCATCCCAAAATTAAATTAGAATTTAGGCGTCATAATTTTTTAGGGTTTGAAATTCTGAAACGCACCCCTTTTGAATTGTTGAAAATGAATCCGGAAAAGGCTTTGAAAAACATCACAATCCAGCCTTGTGGAGGAAGACAACTGAAACAACGTCTCTTTTCTGAGAGTGATCATGAAATATGGTTCGAAATTTTCGAAAGATTGCCAATTAAAACGCTTTACGCTTGTCGAAGTGTATGCAAGCCTTGGAAAAGTAAGATTGCCCAAGTGATTAATAACTTGAAGTCACCATCACCATCTCTTCCTCTATGTGGTCTCTTGCTTCGCTCTTCGAGTTTCGGATCAGTAAACGGTGATGTGAATGTTAATGTGGGTTACCTTAATTTAACTACCGGGAAGATTACTGGCTTGCGAAGAGATGACCTAAAAAGCCTTAAGGTTCGCAATGCTAGTGATCTTAAGGATGAGTATCGGCCCTTGTCTAACTTGTCGTTCGATTTTCGTGGGATTTATCCCAAAGATGTGCACCTGCTCTTGGATTTCAACCGATTATCTGTCAAGAATTCTCAGAGGCAGAGTAGTGTGGTTTACTTTGCCGTTAACAAAGGGTTCTTACTTGTTGTTTATGATAATGGGGATTATGTGGTGTATAATCCGCTCATTAGGAAATGTATTTCACTGCCCAAGCCCCCTAGTTTTCAGCAGTATAAATGTTCCAATTTGCTTGAGAAGGTCGGTTTCATTGTCAAGATAGGTTCATCTGATCGATCTGCCTACCGAGTAGCTCGAGTATGTCGGGTATCCAGAGTTATTGAGGTGTATCGGTCCTACCGAAAACCCAAGTGTTGGAAGGTGTCAAAATTGACATTAGATGATGAAGAGTTGATGCAAGCGTGTTGGCGTTGGGAGAATTATGTGGCGGTTAATGGAACTCGAACCTTGTTTTTCCTAACAAACAAGGACCGAGGAGTGGCTATAAAGTTTGACGCCATAAATGGCCATGAACATGTTCACGCTTGTGTGTTTGGCTTACCTCGACTTGTGCAACAAGATTTTGAGAATGCGAGGTTAGGACAATCCAGAGGGTGGCTACATCTATCATACTACAACCCGAGTGGGGTTTGGGTTTGGAAACATGTTGATAGTGGTGCTACTCTTACGCCTGAGGCCTGGGTTCCTTTGCTTGAGATTAGTGTATACAATCAGATATGCAAGCCTTTGGGTAAGGAGTATTTTTGCTATGCTCTGAATGCTGGAAATCAAGTAATACCTATGGCATTCCATCCTGCTGCCACAGTTGTGTTCTTTCGCTTCAATTCATCCATTGTAACTTACAATCTTGAGAACGACCATCTAGAGAAGGTTGCCGAGATAGATGAGAAAGAGTTTGGAGCATCAGTGGTTGCGTTGCCATATTGTCCAAGTCTTGCCCTTGTTTAATTTCTTATTATCCCAACCTACTTGTTCAATGTTCATTCCCCCACTTGTAAATTTGGGGTTCTGTACTTGCTGTTTAAGAACTGTATTTGTTCCGCAATCTCCAGTCGTAATTACTTTTTATTGATCAAACATTTGGGTCACAAATTACTTGCCTATAATGGCCTGTGACTAGTTAGATTAACATTTCTATTACCGTTTCTAAGCTGTTGGCTCTATGCCCTGTTGGTTGCATTTGAACATATTTTTGATGTCTGTCCTTGTGCATAATTCGAACAGATAAGACTTTTTGGTTTGTCTGTGTGAATAGTAACTTGGAAAAACGCTGTTGGTCCTACTTGGAACGCATGCTTTGCTACTGTTGATAAAAAAATCCCAGGCTTGCTGGATCCTGAAAAAACCCTTGCTGTTTTGAAGCCCTTCTCAAGATCTCCTGAGTTTCCCCAATTTTTATTATTATCAGGTTTTGTTGAATTTAATTTATAATTTTGAATCTTTGGGCGGTGAAGAGGATTTGGCATTGACGCAGCAGTTGGAATTGTATGTGGATATTGGGGAACAAGCTCAGACTGTGATCCATTTTTTCATGAATTGGGTGAGTTTTTCTATATTTAATTCATCGATTTTCAATTTGTTTGATTCAAGATTTCGATTTCAAATGTCGTTTGTGAATTTTGTGATTACAGAGTCACAAGAATGTTGAACGATTGCTCTTCGATTTATGGTATGATTGTGCTGGTTTTTTGCAATCTGATTGCATCTTTAATTGGTAATGTAGCTGTGTAATTCAATAATTAACGAACATGGTTGCAATTAATAACAGAGCTAGGTCATAGATAGATCAAATGTTTAGTATGAAATGAGAAACTTCTCTCCCATTCACATCGACTATTTAATTACACGTTATTGGCTTTATGTAAGTCATTTGATGAAGTTTCTAAATTATGTGCTGTATTGATCATGATTTTGATTAATATATCGCTACATTGAAGCCTAATTTGATTGGTGGGCAACCTTGCGCTTGTAGGATGGCATTCTAATGGATTGGTAATGGGCTTTGATTCCTCGATGCAGGTGTGTTCCTCCTATTGTTCCGTACCGGCCTTAAAGAGCTTAATTTTCTGTTTCTTAGTCAAGGTAAATTTCGTTAGACTTCAAAGTTAGTATTTCAAATTCTGTAATTAAGCTTTGTTAATTGGTCTGTTGCATTAATTGTCCTGTTTAATGTCTTTGCATCTTGAACTTTGGGCGAGTCTTCAACCTTGGGTGAGTATATCAAGCAAACATAAATTTGATGGTGCGAATTAAAACAACTACGACGCTCCATTAAATACACTGTCAGAGGTTTTATATGACTTTCATATCGCATCTGAAACTTTCTGATTCAGAAGTGGTTCCATATTGCTTGTAATGTGTTTCTATGTTTGCCTAGCATGGCCACTGGTTTTGTTGTGGCATGTTACCTATAGACTACTCTCAATTTCATTGCACTGTCAAACCAAATATACATGCTTAGCTTGTGAAATAATAATATAACGTGCTTGAGATTTGAGAACCTCCTGCTTAATTATCATGATTAATTTTTCTTCAGTTGCACACCTAAGTGTGATGGTTGTTCAAATATGGTAACCATTTTGTTGCTCGACACCTGCAAAACCCCTCAATTTTGTTTGGGCATGCATCGTGTTTCTGTCCGTTGCAGCTTTTAGCTCAAATCACCTTCGGGGTTTATACCGATATAGTACTTAAATAATGGCTACTAAAAGTGCCAAAAAAATGTCAATGATATTGTAGTACCTCGCAAATGTGCTCCTCTTTTGTGCTCATCTGTTACCCACATGTAACCCGCATTTCACATTCTGCCATCATCCTTATAAACATCATGTAGTAGTTAATGACCAATTCGGATTGATCACATGTCTGATCTGGAGAACTATGGGGTGACAGATCTTGTCCAAAAGTGGCGATCTTTGTCTTCTAAACAGATTGGGAATTGTATTCTTCAAATTTACTGTACTGAGATCTGATGTTACTTACTATATACACGCTACTTAGTAGTTTCTATATATAACTCTCAAACTCTGCGTCGATTAGAATGGTATTGGTGAAGGCCAGTTTTACGCGAGATGAATGAATAATATGATTATTAGCTATTATTTCCCTATTTTTTGACTTTAATCTATTATTTACCTAGAACTTACCCCCCTTTAGGATCCGCTTGAGCTTCATGAAATGGAATGATTTATTTATAGAATTATTTTTTTGGATTTGAATTTGTGCTAAACTTACTTTATTATTTTGACGAATCATTACACAATAATACTCTTGATTGTATTTGGTGCACCGTTTGTTGCTGTTTGGTGAGTCAAGGAGATTATTACAGGCCTGTGAGTATGAGGCCTGGGGTTTTTTTCCCTTCACCTAGTTTTCAAAAGAGGTTGGGGTACGCCGGATCTAAGGATTACTGTTTCTGTTTCTGGTGTTGTCATAATAGATATGTGGTTTCCATTGTAGTCTACTTTGTTCGACTTACTTGCTTTGCCTCTCGAACTTTTGGTGAATACATCAAACGGCTATAATATCAAGCTCCTCAGTAGTGTGAATGTATGATGCTCCATTAAATCGAGTATCTCAACCGTTAATGTTAGTCATCTCTAACTGTGCTTTTTGTCTCAGAAAAACATCTTTGCTTATTTATGTGGGTATACATCCTTGTTATTTGGGGACTTTCCTCGTGTGGCATTTGCTATTGATGTTGCCTATCACTTACAAAGTTAATATTTATCATAGGCAGAAAAGCTTTCTCTATTTATTGTGCTTACAGTAATATTAGACTCCACTATGTTGGCTTGCGGGTTGTCCTTTTTTCTTTAAATGTTAATTCGCTAAGGCCTAAAAGGATTTGAAGTCGTCTTATTTTCCACGTTTAGGCATTATTGCTCTTCTGTCTTGACTTTGTTTGTGTCCTTGGCAGGGAAGGCACGTAGTGTAGAATACAGTCAGTGATGGAGGAGGATGGAAGCAGCATATGATATGGGCGCCTGATACGAAGATAATCCTTCATCTAAATTATGGGTAATTACTCTGCAAACTGAGATTTCTGTTGTAAATTAAGATACTGAAGATGTAGCAGTATAAATTTGCTGAAAATAAGCTATGCCGTGTGTATGTGGTGGATCTTCAATTATTATAGTACTGTTGGCTGCTCTGTCTGTTACTTTCTTGACAATCTGTGGTTTTACCTATCCATATCCTTACTTTGGCAGTTTGGCCCCCTCACTCTATGGAAATGTCATGTTACTGATCTCGGTAGGTTATGTGTGCAGATTATCTTGTTGATCACAAGACTATCATTTGTTGACAGTAGATTTCATGTGCATGTTATGATATTTATGCTCTTATGCTAAATTCTTTAAAAGCTTTGTTTAAAGATAATAAAATGTTATGGATCATGAATGGTTTATATAATTATTCTATATAGCCATCGGTGAAAATGTTTGTATTAATTTAAGTACATATTCGCACTTACTTTATGTGATGAATAAAAGTTAACAAGTTCAGCTATTCAATCCATGGAGCTTCCTTTACTACTAAAAGGACTCGGGGTAAGGTCCTTTTTTGCGTAAATTTGTATCATCATCATAATAGGAAATTTCATTGGCGTTTTGTTTGAAAAGAATGTTACATTAATTCTTTTGCAGTTAGTGAAGAAATATAGGATGGAGAATCAGTTGTGTGGAACTATGGAACGTTTGAGTTTTAATTTGTTTCAAGGGGTAATAGTAAGGCAGTTTGATTCTGATTGCTTGCTGTCTGGTTAATGAATTTTACGGTAGTTGCAAGTAAATTTTCCAGACATAATATGTAGGTTTAGTTTTCACATTCTAATAACTGGTCACGAACCTTCTGAAATCAGGTTCATCCTGGTTTGGCTGGATAAGAATTATTAGGGAAATCTACACGAATAATTAGTATAGGATAATTTTGAGAAATATTACTTAAGTGGCTAAAGGTTGGTTCCAGGGATATGCTTGATCTCTACATGTGTCCATGGTGGCAGGTGAATTTTGTTAGGTTAGATTAGGTGGGAAAGAACTGAAAACTCTTCGGAAATTCTGAATAATTGCTACTGATATTGAAAATGTGACGCTTTGGTTTCTTGCAATGTTAGATATCTCTCTTATAGAAATTCGAAAGATGTATATTGATGTTTCGTTTTTAGGGGCCGGAGGTTTGATGTACTTGAACAATGAGAAATATTACTATTGTGTTGAAATGCTAATGTTCGACTTCCGCTTCACATATTTGTATTCCAGAGGTATCTTTAGCTTAACTGTAAATTTAAGAATGTAGGACTGATCTGCTTTTTCATGTTTTTTTGCAGATTAATTCATGGCAAAGTGAAACAGATAGACGAGGCAAAAACCAAAGACAGAGACGAGGCACAAAGTAACACGAAGAAAATACAATAGCCGAGTGAATATTGCCAAAGAAAAAGAGTTCGCGTACTGCGAATAACTTATTCTCAACTTATTGGAGTTAGAAGACATCTATAGTAAGAGCTAGAAGTGAAGTCCTTCGTCCTTGATATCACAGCACAATTAATTAAGTGATTGTGATCAAGTTCCATTGTTTCTGTCAATTGTAATTCATCCATTATATGAGAACACAATAACCCGCAATTCTTCAGATTCTTTTACAATGGTTTTACCCACTGAGAGAATAAAACCGGATATTCTTCAGGTGCATTTTCTCATGCACTTCTGATGCATGATTTTACTACTACAACTCTAGGTAGTTGGTACAATATCTTAGATGATTTACTGCTCCCGCATCTTTACATGTACTTATGGCATTGCTGTACCATACCTGAGACCTAGAGTCATGCTTAGAGAGTACAAGAAATATCAGAGAGGTGATATTGTGATAGTAATATTGGAGATATTGTAGCAGTAACTAGTTTGCTGGTCCGGGTCACGCCCGAGCTACCTATTTGTATCATTCATACTCATTTCACACCCACAAAAAAAAAAAAAAAAAAAAAAAAACCAAGCTTTTATCATTGTTAGATAATTAAGGCAAAATACAAATCTTATAAGCGAATTAAAATTTTGAAAAATTAGAAACAATAGTAGTCAAGAGAATCCAAAAAAAAAGAGAGAAAATAAATTGGGATCAAATTCTTATATCACATTCATTTCATTAATTTTTTTTCTCTACAAAATTATTACTCTTTGTATACACACTAGTCGTTGACCCGTGCGAAATTGCACGAGACGCCCTACTTAGTTTAATATTTTATACCGATTCATGAATTTCAATGTATGCAACACCACCTAAACTTTATATGCAAGCTTGTTAGTTTTAGGTTCACTATTATGTATTAAGGAAAGGATCGTCTCATGATCAATTTCCCCTTTCTCAGCAATCTTTTATTATACTGTCATTAATTTATGTGTTCCCATGTACACCGTATTTCAGTATAGATTGTTTATATGCTCCCATGTATTTTAGTATGGATTGATTTGTCATTATTCTCTTACCTAGCTTAGTTTTCTAATTGTATTACTCTTACCTAGGATAGCCTCGTAATTGTAGGAGTTTGTCTAGCCTTATGATTCTCTGTAACATGTATATAAACCCTTGTCAATGAGAATACAAAGTATATCTTCTATTCATTTCTATCTCTCTATCTAATCTTACATTATGAATTATATATTTCGTATTGAATAGGACCAAAACATGTCAATTGGTCGAATTGGACGAATTTGCTATATAAAGCACATTATAGACAATAATATTCACATAGTTTTTTATTCCACGGGGTTCTGAAGTGTGACGGACGAAGTATGAAATTAACATTATGTTTTTTTGCTTTCAATTTTTAGCAATTCAACATTTGCTTGCTTTACTGGTTTTGTTTCCTGTGGAGGATGTATTAGATACTACTTCCTCTATTTCATTAAGTTCTTTGCATTTGGTTTGAATTCCTCTCACATATTCAAACCAAATGCAAAGAACCTAATAAAATGGAGGGAGTAGTTAATTTTAGTTTTTTTTGTCGATGTAACAAAAAAAAAAGAATACTTATTCATTTATTTTTATATTTTTAGAGGAAAAGAATTATGGAAAGAAAATTGAATCTCTCCAGCTGGACTTGAAATTGCGCCAAAATTCAAGCAGCAAGTAGTTTACCGTTAGGTTTACCGCGTAAAACTGAAGAACTTCTAAATATCATACCAACAAATTACAAGCTGTTCAGTAAAATTATAGCCGTTACTCTAATCCTTGACATCCAAGTAATCAGCATCTTCTATATAAACCAATTCTCACAGCCCTTACTCTAATCCTTTCTCTTTCCTACTCTGTTTCCCTAATTTTGCTTTGATCGATTTTCGCCCAAATTTTAATCAATCGTACTTTGGATTTTCCTCAATTTCCCAGATTTTATTTCCATTCAATCGAAAAACCCAGAAAGCTTTTTCATCAATTATCAATAATGAACTCAGTTGGGAGTTCCTCTGATAATTCTACTAGGGTTATGAACCCAGAAAATCTTCTTGATTTTACCGCGGTAAATTCATACTGCTGTGAACAATTCCCTAATTTGAAGAATTGGGAAAAACGTGAGAAAGAAGCTGTAAATTGCTCTGATTGTTCTGAGGTTATTAACCTAGAAAAGTCTGGTGATTTTCCCGCCAAATCTTCACGTGGTTCTCCAGAAATCCCTGATTTGAAGAAGTGTGAGAGGAAGAGGAAGAGGGCTTCAAATCTTGATCTTGGTGCTGGTGTTAAGGTTGAGTTCTTTACTGTTCAAGTCAATGGAGCGCCATTCTTTGATTTCTTTGCCAAAGAAGTCGGCAACGATTTCGAAATCTATGAAGCCGATGTTGTTGTTCCGGTGATCAAAAGAAGAAAGGTTGTTGAATTTGATAAATGTACTGTGTCACCAAGTTGGTCATCTACATATTCCGATTCTGCCCCTGCTGCGAGTCAGAGTACTGTGTCTGATTCTGGCAACTCTGACAAAGATGTTGACAGTTGTACTCCTGTGGGTTCAGATGATGAGGTACTTTCTTCCTTTGAAGGCAGTTCTTGTTCCGGAACTTTAACAGCTCCCCTGGATGTTGCCAAACTGAGTATGTATTATCCTGATTCACATCCTCATCAGAAGAAATTGAGTGGACAGTGAAGAAGACACTGTCAGCAAGTGACTGTAGTGCACAGCAGAACAGGCTTCTGATCGCGAGGAAAGCGTTGAAGGAGCAGCTTCTTTGTCATCTGGATGATGTAAGTCAGCTTGAGGTCAGCACACCTAATGGCCTCCGGGTTGATGTGTTGGACTGTGATACCGGACTTCAAGTGAAGCTCACGCTGAAGAAGTGGTCATCCACGAAGTGCTACTTATTGATTGATAACTGGAACAGAAGTTTTATCAAGAGAAGAAAGCTTAAGCCCAAGGATGAAATCGGACTGTGCTGGGATAAGAATCATAACAGGCTCTTGTTTTCTGTCTTGAGGTTTTCTCCAAAGGTCGATCAGTTCACTAACCAGGAAACAACTGCCTAGTTTAAGTTGAAAGCTTAGATTTCTCTCCTAATTGTTTATTGCATACTCCGTGTTATTATTTGTGTGGCAGACACTGTTAGGAATTATGTTGTGTAGGCTTAGGCTATCTCTGATGATTGCTTAAATATGTTTGTTGATTATTTCTTGTGTAAATGTCTGTATGTCCAAGAATTACTAATCAATATTTACAACTTTTTTTAATCAACATATGTCGTTTATATACGTTCTACTTCTAAGTTTGCAATATTTTCATATGTGCTTCAAATACTGTGTGCTATCAAATGTTCCCATACAGGGCGTGTCAGACTTGAAGCAAAGAATGAGCATCATTAGGTGCAGATCAGAGGAAGCAAAGACGTATTCATCTAGCATTCCTTTTTCTTTGGAACAGATTACCAAAGGTTTTTTTTTTTTTTTTTTTTTTTTTTTTTTAATGCCTGATTCACGATTGTTTTGGGTCATTATGGGTCATCCGTTCGCAGCCTCTCTATGTTTCAATAGGGGTAAGGCTTGCATGCATCCGACCCTCCTTACCCCACCTTATGGCGGGAGCCTTTAAGACACTGGGGTTAAAAATGTTGTTGTTACTGATTCACGATTGTGAAACCAGGGTGACCCTGTGATGAATCTGAGCTCTCTGTCTGAATACTGATGCGCTCAGTCTGAAGTTGCTACAGATTTCAATTCAGGTCACCCCGAGCTGCGGACTGTGGTGAATTTGCGATAAATGTTCTAGATTAGCAACGATGATAGAAATTACGTAGATATAAGAAATTTGGTCTCCTGTGATGACATACATAGCAAGATACATATTCCAACCTTAAGGAAGAGTAACAACAGCCAGCAAGAGGGGGCACAGTGGCAAAGATGATACTGATGGGGATGTCAAGTATACATCTGTTATTTCATTTCAGAAGAGAACAAATAAACAAGAACAGATACATATGGTGATTTCTCATTTCAAAAAAAAAAAAAAAAAAAAAAAAAAAAAAGGAATCATATGGTTCCGACACTACAAGAAAACAGGTGATTTGCGACCAAATTTTTTAGTCGCTAAACGCTTTATGGTTGCAAATTTGGTCGCAAAATCGGTTTTGCGACCAATTAGAGACTAATTAAAATTTGGTCGCAAAATGGCCAGTCGCTAATTCAGTTAGTCGCCTGATTGGTCGCTAATTGGCGACCACTCGATTTTGGTCGCTAATTAGCGTCTAAACCCAACTTGGTCACTGATTTGCATCTACCTCAGTTGGTTGCTGATTCACGTCCATTTCCCATTGGATGCTAATCAGCGACCAAAATTGGTCGCTAATCTGGTTAGGAGATTTTAAAAAATAACCCTCCCAACCCATTTAGGTTGAGAGGGCGGTTCAATTAAATTAATTACAATATACATACGAAAATTAATACTATACAAAAATCAATAAGTCAAGGCTAAAACTTTATTGATACCATACCCAAATTACAATCACCAATTGAAACAGGAAAAACAATATAAATCAAGAATCTGGGTAGTAAAGAGTTTTCCAACTTCAACTCACACAATCCTTATGAACTTCAATCAACTGACACTTTGTTCTTTCATGAACTTCTAGCCAAGGTGTTCTTCGTCCTTTGTCGAAAAAAATTCCAGATCTGAAAATAGAATGCGAAATATGATTAAATCCAAACCTAAAAAAAAAAATCCCAACAACACAAGTAAAGAAAATCAAATCAAACATATGAACCGAAAACTCAATACATCAAAAACTTAAACTCACACTCAAGATCTATAAGCCCTCAATAAAAAACAAAAAACAAAAAAAAAGATCTAAATAGTAACAATAACATACACGAATGTATGTCTAATAACCAAGATCTTGAATACCAAAACAACCAAATAATGAAAAGAAGAATGAGAAAAGCAGATCTTACCTTTTAATTAATTGAACTCATAGGCGGATGGAGACATTAGATACACATTGGGATACGAGGAGGGTGAGATAACTTTTATTTGTTCTTGGAGATGAAAGGAGGAGAAATTAAGATGTGTTTTACAGTAGATCCAAAATTTTATTTCTCAACAAGTTGCATCCACGCAAAATGCCCAACACTCTGAAAAGAACACCCTACGTAAATCTGAAAAATCTTGAGACTGAACTTTGCAAATCACAACATTGTAAGTGATTCATAGCATATGACGCCAAGCATATATCATATTCATTCTCGTGAAAGGTGTCATGTTCTTTGTCAATGCTTCAGCTATCAGCCAATCTTTAATTTATTGGCAAATTCAACAAAAATCAATCGTCCTTGGACAAACTGCAAATTCCTCCAGATGCGGATAGCATGTTGAAAGACATCTTCATTCACAACATGTATTACTCTCCAACAGTCCAAATCCATTACGAAAAGGCATGCACAATGTCTTAGAAATGCAATCTCAACAATACCAAGTTTCGAAAAAGATGAACACCGATTACAAATCTCTAACCAATATTCTCCAAGTCTTGCCCTTGTTTGATTTCTTATATTCTGAACCCTAATTGTTCAATGTATAGGAATATGATTCTGGGAAGAGTCCTCAATTGAGGCTCATAGGTATGTATCATATATATAGTGAATATACAAGGATATAACAGTAATTATGTATTAAATTATTTACATATAATTTATATATTATTACACCCCCTCAGACGAAGCAGGAAGATGACGAACGTTCAGGCTGGAGCGGAAGCGTTCAAAGAGAGGACGAGGGAGACCTTTGGTAAAGATATTAGCGTACTGATAATCAACGGGAACATGAAGGACCCGAAGCTGACGAACCTGCACCTTTTCACGTACGAAATGAATATCCAACTCAATATGTTTGGTACGTTGGTGCTACACAGGGTTATTGGACATATAGACAACACTAATATTATCACTATAGACAAGCGCGGCATGCTGAAGAGGGACATGAAGCTCTAATAAAATATTACGCAACCAACACGTATCAGCAACAGCATAAGGAACACCCTATATTCGGCCTCAGCACTAGAGCGGGACATGATGGGCTGGAGCTTAGACGACCAGCTGACCAAATTATCGCCGAGAAAAACACAATAGCCAGACGTCGATCGGCGAGTATCAAATTAAAACAGTTGGCCCAATCCGCATCAGAGTAGGAGGTAAGGCCAGTCACTGGACCAGCGGTAATAGAAAGACCCTGATCTATAGTACCACGAATGTAACGCAGAAGCCGCTTAAGGGCATGGAAGTGCGACTCACGAGGGTCATGCATGTACAAACATACCTGCTGAACGGCATATGAAATATTCGGGCGAGTAAAAGTTAGGTACTGAAGAGCACCAGCAAGGCTACGATAAAGAGTCGGGTCCTTCATGGGAGGGCCAGAGGACACCGTAAGTTTGGAGCCAACCCCTACTGGAGTAGCAACAGACTTGCAAGACGACATGGACGCGCGCCCAAGAATGTCAAGGGCGTATTGTCGTTGAGAAAGAAATAAAAGGGAGGAATCCCGAGTCACAGTAATGCCCAAGAAATGACTTAAGGGTCCCGAATCAGTCATAGCTCACCAGACAACAAAGCAATCAACCGACGCATAATGCAGGAGTAGATGACGTGAGAATAATATCATTAACATATAGGAGAAGATAAGCAGTCCCAGTGCCATGATGATAGATAAACAAAGAGGCATCTGTTGCGCTACCGGTAAAGTTAGATCGAAGGACGAAAGAAGCAAATCGCTGAAACTAAGCACGTGGTGCTTGTTTCAGGCCATACAAAGACTTTCGGAGAAGGCACACATGATTAGGTTGAGTGCGATCGCGATAGCCTGGAGGTTGATGCATATAGACACGCTCCTGGAAATCACCATGTAAGAATGCATTTTTAACATCAAGTTGATGTATGGGCTAATGACGAGACATAGCCAATGTTAAAATAGTACGAATGCTAGCTGGCTTCACCACTGAGCTGAAAGTCTCATCACAATCCACGCCTTCTACCCGATTAGACCCATTAGCAACCAACCGAGCTTTATAGCGCTGTAAACTCCCATCGGACTTAAACATATGACGATACAACCACTACCGTAGAACATTAGCACTAGGAGGCCGCGAAACCAATTCCCACGTGCCATTGTGCATGAGAGCTCGATATTCGTCATCCATGGTGCCCTTCCAATGAGGGTCACACATGGCCACATCCACAGTCTTAGGCGACGGAGGCAAAGGTGGCACATGATTAACAAGAAGGTTCAGCGGAGGTTTGGGTTGAAATATACCTTCACGAGCGCGAGTAGACATGATGTGAGTGGTATGGGGAGCTGGGCGAAACAGAGAGGGAACAACAGACACACTAGTAGAAGGACCACTAGACGGACCAGAATAAGTGACACGAGATGGACCAGTAGATGGAACAGTACACGGACCAGAAGAGGGACCATTATACGGACCATGGTATACAAGGATACAACAGTAATTACGTATTAAATTATTTACATATAATTTATATACTATTACAATGTTTCTTCCCCCACTTGTAATTTGGGTTCTCTACTTCCTGTTTTATAACTATATGTATCCGTTCCGCCATCTACGTTTTTTAAATCCCCAAAATAGATTAAGTGGTTTATAAATTCATTTTGGTAAATTTAGTGTTTAAGAAATCTAAGTTTTCATATTGGTGGTTTGTAAGTCTCATCCATCCTATTTTGTGGCTAAAAGATACTTCTTTGAAGTTATTAATTGGGTTAGGCGAGATCGAAAGTTGTATTAACACACAAACACAAACCTTTCTATCGATAAGCTCAATAAAACAAAACTAATTTATTTTAAAAGTAATATAATGATCTTTCAAAAATAACATATTTGAGTGGTCTAATACGATGAAGCGGTCTTGCATTAAATTTCTTATACTCCGTATATAAAAGCATCAATTTATATAAATTTTACCCAGTGCCACAAACTTTAATGAATTTTCGTATTAAAAACAAGGATTTTGTTATACTCAGAATTTATTGTGCAGGGAATTTTTGTGAGTTCCTAAAACTAATAGATACAAAGTGCATTTAAAAAATAATAATCAACTTACACCATTTTCTCTTTCCTACCTTACTCATCCTACTCTAGCAAAACGCCACTACCCGAAAAAAGGGGTTTAGGGTCCCACTTTCCAGCGCCGCGTTAGCGACTGCGGAAATTAAAGTGGACCCTAAACCCTTTTTCCGACCACTTTAGAATAGCATTTTCCGATTTGGGTTCACCACACCCCAACTAGGGTGTCATTTTATTTCTTTCGTAGACGGTTCGTCGGAGGCCGGGTGGTGATTGGTGGGGCATGGGTTGGGTGGAGAGGGAGGAGAGAGAAATAGGTAGAATTGTATTTTTATTTATTTATTTTTTAGTTTTTCTAATTTTATATTTATTAACTAGTTAGAAATCACAAAAATTGTTGCATACTAAATTCTTAAAATTAGCCCTAAGGGCTAAGGGTAACAAAACCCTAAAAAAAATAATAAACAAAATAAAATAAAACGCACTCTCTTACTCAAGAGTCAAGACTGAACTTGCCCTAGAATGGAAAATGATACACGTACAATGGTTGTATGTGAATCTTCCATACAACATCAATAGGAAGTTGGCAAATTACCAAGTGAAAGAGATTCTATTTTTCTTTGGGAAATGTGTCGTTTGAGAATTGGAGGGAGACTAATATTTGGAGGGGAAAAAAATTGAGATTTTGGGAATCCAAATACTAATAATCAACCTAACAATAAAAAAGTAAATCATATACTGTATAATTACCAAGTTATTTATTTTATACCATCACTTGCTCTCTGCCTCTCTACCACCATTGTCATGTTCAACCTTAGTCTCCACCATTAACATCATCACCCAAAGCTGGAAAATAAAAATTCTCATTTCATATAAACTAATGCATGCGATTTTTCAATGAACTAAATTTTCATCATTTATCAACGCCTACTCTTATAAATTTGTTTTCGACATTTAACATCTTCAATGATCCGAAGTAAATTTTCCACTCCAAAATTTAAAGTTAATTTATTACATACATCATATTTTCACAAGGTTAAGATATAAAAAATTTCTTGTTAATTGTATTTTGGGTATTTTTTTATAAAGACTAAAGAGAACCAAGGAGCATGCTGATGTTAATTCAATGTTAGATTTATTTTCATTCCAATCTACGTGTATGACACAATTGTACAAAAGCGGAATATATTATATTTAGTTTCAACTCTTATATTTTTTTGATGCATATAATTTGTTTAGTATTATACTGCGAGTACATTGTAATTAGTATCGGTTGTGTTTTACATTGTCATGTATTATATTATTTAGTATCCGACCAGTGTCTAATTGGTTTCGCACGAAGGCAATGGATGATTGATATTGACTCTAAAGACAAGAAATTTCTTTCGATCTTAATAATGACTGGGCAGAGAATATTGAAGTCCAACAAGATAATGGTGTTAGCGAAATAGTGCAAACATAACCCCAACTTTAGCTTGTCATTTTTGCAAATGTTACCTCAATATTAAAATTGTTAAAAAGTGACAAGTTGGTTACCTGTGTGGTTACCCTTGCCATTTGGCAATTTAATATCTATTTTGATGAAACAACGTATTCTACTAATCATACCCCAATTGGCAACTTTTAACTCTACTCTTGCAACGAAACTTGTTGCTAATTAAGTGATTATATGAAAGAAGACATAATGGATTATTATATGAATGGAATCTATTGGATATTTACTTTAAAACTATAACAAATATTTGATTCTATACGTATAAAGTCTCGTTAAAAACATTATTAATTATAAGTCAATTACATACGCATTGAGAATAGGGGTTTAGGGGTAGACTTATTAGAAGGGTAGTCAAACACAGGTGTGTCAATAAGGGTTTAGGTCGGGTACAACGACTCTAAGAACTTTATCAATGAAACACCATTTCTCATCACACCACTATTATAAACATGTGTAAGACCTCTAAGAAAAAATACTGGAACAATATAAGTATTCTCTTTTATTTTTTCTTGACGTGCTGAATTTTATTTCAAAAATAAATTTCGAACAACAACAATTATCATATAGATGTGTTTTCTAGGAATTTCAATATCTTTTAAGTAGTATTTCTTTTCCACTATTTAGTATCCGACTGAATTAAAACATTTGAGCGTGATTTTTTTTGTTTATAGAAACCGTAATTAATAAGTTTAAATTATAATGATTACTTATTAAAATGTTACATGTTCATCAATTATTTTTGCTCAAGCTACTAAAACTACCACATTAAGTGTGTTACGATTGAAGGTAAAATATCTGTGTATAAAATCTATAGTGATATCACGAAAAATAAAAAATAAACACTACTACATTAATGACATATTGTAACACCTCAAAATCGTTACATTAGACCTAAAAAACCGTTATATTAGATCTATGGTGACGCGGAGAGGCGCTGCATTAGGTCTAAGGTAACGCCATTTTGTATCTAATGTAACGCTTATGGAGTTAACTGATATAAGCATTACCTTAGCTCATAGTGCTGTTACAATATGTATCCTGTAAAGGTAACGGGTCTAAGGCAACGCTCTTACTTTCAATTGCAATAAAATGCACACTAATTGAGCTAATGTAACGCCGGAGGCATTAATATTATTTTGGCGGAAATTAATATAATAATAATAATTAATATTATTATTATTGTTATTATTATTATTATTATTATTATTATTATTATTATTACTACTACTACTACTACTACTACTACTACTACTACTACTACTATTGCTATTTACAGTAGTTATATAATAAGAAAAGTAAGAATATTATTAGACTAATTAATTTGATGCTTATAATACTTAATAAGTAGCGCTTTGATTACAAAATTCAATCAAGCTATCTAAAATGTACGTGTCGAGACGTATAATAACCACCTACAACTCATAAGCCAAAACAAATTGCTAGCACATGTGATAGTCGTTTCTTATCCAAAAAATTATATTTACAAAATTTCATTGGCTAGCCAGCTTGAGCTTTCCTTCAAGTCTTTCCGCACTACTCCAATAAAGCATCATCTTTGTTGGGATCCTCAATCATCTACAAACATTAAGAAGCAAAATAGCAACAATAATATTAAATTCCTTGCAAAATAAATAATACTCCGTATTACTTTTGTGAATGACATAATGCCGACCAATTGAAACACTATCAAACCTAAAATTTCAAACAAAGGGATATAATCTCCTTATATATGTTGGGTTCCTACAGAAAAGTCGCCATGACCTCCCCATAAAATACACATCCAAATAAATCATACAACCATATCATAGAAACCTGCATGCATAACAATCTCCACAACCACCACTACTCCCACAATGTTGTACACATCACGAACCATATCCATGCCAACAGTACTTAACAAAATTTATATAAAACGAACAAGTTTCAGTTTTAAAGAGAAGCCATGATCATCACTTGTTTTTCAAGTGTCAATGATTGGTGCCTTCCTTGATGACATACTAACAAATGAAATCGGAGCTGGCCACAATCATCCAACTATCAGCATTATAACCAATGCTTATAGTTCAAAGCAACCAATCAAGTCATAATGTATTTGACAAGTTACCAAAAAAAAAATAATGTCTTTGACAACCAGGCTACTAATGTAGTTCAACCAAGTCATATTCTCTAACTCCATCGTTCTCTCGATCTTCTGGTAGTAAATTTAGTTTTCATACCATAGAAGCTTCATAAAATCATTTGGTTGATACCAAGAGAGAGATAGAGTGAGAGTGGGACATAGATAGAGAAAAAGCAAGAGAGTTTAAAAGATAGAGAGAAAAATATTGAACCTGATTAGTTGTGTTCGTTCCAACTGATGGTAGGCTATTTTGCATATCTTGATGTTTTTCGGGATCACTACTTGGATCACGTGGCTGAATGCTCACATGGAGATCAGGAACAACAAGATTCATACTAGGATTTGCTGCCTGAAATTGGGCTATGATGGCGCTAGCTATCTAAGGTCCAATCTGTCACACCACATCCGATTTTATGCTCTCCATCTACTCAGCAGCTCTATATTAAATTATGTAAAAGAGAGTTCCAAGTTGCATAATAAAATCATACCAACGTGTTTAAAGCTCTATATTACCTGGGTTGCAGGCAAGTTCCAAAAGTCTAAAAGCTCCAAGAAGTCTTCTTTAGGCACTTTGTCTGGACGATTAAATTACAAGAAGTTGGTGGGGAGCCGAAATACAATCTGAGCCCCCACACCCTTTGATACGGAAAAACCAATCCTAGTGAAGATAAAAGTTGCAGCCTGCGCACCGATATCCTGCGTCTTGAAGAACGCTAGATCCGCTTAAGCAGAGCAACAACTGTGGGTTCCAACTCCCCCAAAGAGGAGAAAGAGAAGGGAAGAAAATTATAACCTAAAGCAGCGCACCTAGCCTCATACTTAGCACGCTTACGATCGACCGCTTCCCGCACCACCTTACCTCGTTCAAAATCAATCAATCCCGTCTGAGTCAAGGGCGACGACCCAGTCATATCGACGCAGACGTCGCGCCCTCTGTCCCAAGAGTAAAGCAGCATGTCTGCTGGGCGAAGAGGTCGGCCATCAGCACCAAGCATACCAATGTCGACTTTCTTTCCAGCTGAAATCTCTGATCGATAACAGATGTCAACCAGCGTGTCACGAACAGCATTATGTCGATGTTTGACGTCAACCACTCCTGTACAGGATACAGCATGATCCCCGAATATACCACTTACGAATACCCGCGAGCAAGCAGAGCACGGGTTATCCATTGTGAATAAAGGTACTCCTAGACGATAGCAAAGCACGCAACGATAAGTGCGGCCATTCATAGTCTGACCCAACCCCGTAATCAGGACCACCCTAAGCCAATCAGAACAGTGCGTACCCCGCTGAGAACTCCACAAAGCTAACTGACGCGGTGTCAAGGAATAAATAAAAGCAGCTTACCTAGCGACTCGAGCGAAATACAAATCTGCCATTCTTTTCATAAGTCTGGGGGCATTGATCTCACCAGGATTACCCAAGATATCAACCTCTAAAGTCCGATTAAAAACACCAACAACATCAGCAAATGCAGGCCCCATAGAGACGACACCAACCTGACGAAGGAGCTTAGACTGCAGGTCAGTAGACTGAAGTCGCGACGCTAAAAAAGCATAATGGATAGCATCCCTGGCCGAATAAACTCCAAGCCCTCTGAATGAAAAAGGCAAAGTAGCGAGCCTCCACTGCTAGTCCTTAAAAACTAGGCCAGAAGCAACAACGATACGCTCTAAGGAAGAGACTAAGGCGGCATCAAAAGCTAGCTAGGCCGACTCAAAAAAAACGCGGCGCACAAGTACGTAGGGTGAAATATAGCTTAGAGAAATCCCGAAGAAGTAACAACTCACTCTGAGGATCGTTAAGCTTAACGACCGCACCCGTGAGTTCAATGGTCTTAGCCACCTTCTGCATAACCATAGAACTACACCCTCTGTATATTATTAAGTCAAATATGTAATGGGGTGCTACCCTTAGTCTAACTGTCAAATTATATGGTTACGATGAGATATTCTCTTGTCATCCCTAGTCAGGCCCGCTAATTATATTTTAATTTCATGTTTTAATTGTCTACCAAGAAATAATCTAGAAAATTATTACTTGAACTTATTTCCAAGGGAAATGCTACGGTCACTCTCCTTAGAGAGTGATCATAGACACTCTATCTTATATTGGCTATTGAGCAATAAAATATTCATCTACTTATAGCATTAATTGTAACAATAATAAATTACAACCAATGAAATGTAGACTGTTTATTATCACTCTCCCAAAGAGAGTGACCATAGCATCTCTCTATTTCCAATGTCTTTTGTTTTTATTTACACATATTTAGTGTATTATTTAGTATCACATTCAAGTTCGAATGTTGTCACATAGTATCATGTCATGACGTGTTTTGCACAAGAATTCTATTATCTAGTCCAAGAGAATAATAATTAGTATCACGAGTTACTGTTAATGTTATTATTAAACAAAGGGGTTTTCTATAAAATGGACATTGGCATTCTATAAGAGATATTAATTTCACCACTTTTCAATAAAAGTTAAAGATCCCATAATAAAATATATCAATTCTACAATAGCTACCAAGTCTTGGTAGCCATTACAAGAACATCCAATAATGTGCATTGATTCTATTGACTAAATCTCTCCTCCCACCCCCCATCCTCATCCACGGCTTCCCCAACAACCGCCATCCCCGACCTTCACCATTACTAACACCTCCCCAACCAACTTGGCCACCATCTCCGTCTCCCGTCGGCTCTGCTCACCACCTCGCGACCACGCCCGGTCGCCCTGTCTCTACCGTATTGGATGACTGGATGAGGCGGCAATCACTTGAGGGAGGCGGTGCCGCTGCGGAGCTTCTTTGGGCTGGAAATGAGGGGAGGATGGAGGGAGAGAGGGGGCTCGTGCAACCTTTAAACATGGGGCCGGGGGAAAGGGGGGAAGGCGACGACGGGCGACTCTGGTGGTGACGGAGGCGATGGTGGAGGGTTTTGTGCCTGGTGATGGAAAGAGGTACGACAGTTTTGGTTTTGTTAATATATTTATTTATTCTTAAATTTTTTTTTTCTTCCTATGGTCAATATATTGAACGGTTGGGATTGCTCAAATAAAATGAAGGGCCGGATTTGATTTTCTTACAACGGCTACCAATGTTTGGTAGCCATTATGGAATCACTCAATAAAATAACTAATATAATTTGTCGTATTCTCTAACTTCAATCTAATCCAAATTCATGCGTCACCGGCCCTAAACCATTTTTCGGCAACACTAAATTAAATTTCCATTTTAAATCACATCCCCAAAAGGGTTTAGTAGTTGAAAACGGATATAGGGAGTCTATATGGCGGCGAAGCCACCGGAAAAGGAGCTTGTGCATTATTTTTCCGTTGGAGTTGTTGTTGCCGAAAAGGATGGTGATGGTGATTTTGGTGGTGTAGAAACCTGCATTTATCCCTACCCAAATGACCAATGATGAAAGGACACTATACTGTGAACTGCGTCTACTTGCTCTACTATGTGAACCACCATTTTCGTGACTCCGTTAGCAAATGCGTCTCAACCCAAAACCATGCCATTAATTGCCCATTAGCAAAAAATGAGAGTTTGACCCACTTCAACTCCTCAAACACACAACCTCAACTTCAAACAAGAATAACTCCTAAGACATATGGAATTTGACTGAAATTAAACCATCATGATAAACATTATTGTCTTAGCTTTCTAATGATAGGTAATACGCCTTATTTGAGCCATAGACGAGTGAGATATGATCGTTACAAAACAGTCGCGCAAGCCAGTCCGCGCACAAGCCAGGCGCACTCCCGGTGCGCCAAACGCACGTGTTCAAGACGCAAGCCACCGTGCGCCAAAAGCATGCACAATGCGCGAAACACAGACCACCCTGTGCGCATGACGCACGCCATGGTGCGCCAGACGCACCACCCCGTGCGCACGACACACCAAACCCTAGGGGGAAGAAATCCTAGCCTCTCCACACCTATAAATACCCCCTCTTTCCACCCCATTTGACACACCTTACACACATCATTTTCACCCTGAATCTCTGCTCATCTCTCTCCCATTCTCTCACAAGAAACCCTAGCAACTACGACACAAATCCTTAACACAACGCAACTACAAAAACCCTAGGGCACCCTTAAACCTTTAGGGCACCCCCAAACACAATACATCTCAAACACAACACAAACTAAGCCCCTCTCAATCACCTACGTGGCTACGTTCGAAGAGCAACGCATCGCTCCACGAATACATTTAGCCCCTATGACGCATACTAAGGATCAACGCAACGATCTCGAAGCATAGTTGAGCAAGTAGTGGTATCACGGACACATGTAAGTCCTGAGGGCACCCCCTCTTTTCTAAACTCCTCTTTTACTTTATTCTCATCTTCTACCCCTTCTTTACGTGCGCAATTTGTTGATTGATTTCGACCTAGATTTATATTTTGCCTAACCAAGATTAGATCTAAAACGAATTACATGAATCACGCCTAACACACATATCGCAAAGCGATTGGACAAATTGGTAGTTAGGGACCGTCAATCAATCTTAACAACGTTGCGATCTAAGATCTACTTTATTTGCTAAATAACCAACTTACCTAATTTACTAGGTTGTATATAACTTGTAAATGATTGTTTCTTGCATGGCTAACTTCTAAACGACTTGTAAACGATAATTCAACTAGTAGAGGCAGCTATACGTGGGCGGGGTTGGGTGTCTTATTGTAATATCCCGAAATTTCAAAGTATTTTATATTAATAATGTAGATTTATTAATTAGATTATTGGAGTGCAAAAGATTTTAAATGTTAATTGTGGGTCGTTTTCAAAATGAGTTCGAAAATGGTTTCTAGAATCGGAATTTCTATTTGGGTATCTATTCCTAAACCGGGCCAGACATAGCCAATGGACCAACACCAACCCAAAACCAACACTATTGGCCCATACACAAATCATACCCCAACCCAACCCAAAAAGAAAAAAAAAAGAAAAGAAACCAGAAAAAAATAAAAGGAAAAGGAAAAAGGAAAAAGGAAAGAAAAAAAAAAACAAACGAAAAGAAAAAAAAAAAAAAAAAAAAAAGGAAACCCGAAACCCCCCCCCTATAAAAACAGAACCCCTGTTTTTCCCTTCCCCTGCTCCTTCTTCACGCACGACCTAGCTTCCCCTGCTTCCCGTCGATCGCCGCCACCATCTCCTGCCCAGCTCGCCGCCGTTCTTCTTCTTCTTCCGACCACCGCACTGCTCCCTTTCCTCCTCTTTCACGCCGTGGGTAACGTGTTCGCCCCTAGCTTCCCCTGTTTTTCGTCTTCCTTAATAAACATCGTTTCAATTCGTTTTATTGCTTAAAATCATGATTAGTCAGTCCTAGTATATGTTATAAGTATTGGGTAATCGATTAGGGTTAGTTTTATGCATAAAGATTTGATTTTGATGATGGTTTTATGTTGATTTTTACTAATTACGAATTTGGGTTTAATTAGTGTAATTATTCGAATTGTGTTTAATTAGTTTCGTAAATTATGATTCTAGCATGTTTATAATCTGTTAAATAGGGTTCTTGAATTTAGTTGAGATTTAATTGGGGTTTTGTTCAAGTTTGTAGAAATTTCAATTTGGGGGAAATTTGGTTAATTGTTTCTTAATTAGTTAATTAACCCAAATTAATTTTAATGATCAATAACTCGAAATTATGATAACTTAGGGAATTATAATCTGATTTTCGAATTTAGATTGATTTAATTCGTTTTTCTATAATTTTATGTAATTTAAACCATGTTTTTCATAATTAACACATAATATAAATTGTATAAATAAATCCTAAATAAATCATAATAATTAAAAGTTTGTTTTTATGAATTAGATTCTGTTTTAAAAGTAATTGCAAGTCTTTGAGAATTTTTGTTAAAATAAATTGAGTGTTGTTTGAGTATTAGAAGCAAAGTATTGAATTAGAATTGGAATTTCTGGTCAGTTGTAAATTGTTGGGTTAGATTTAAAATTATCATGGCATTGCATATAGAATAGAATCATTATAAGTATTAGATGAATGGTTAGGTGAGATTGGTATTGATTTGGGATTTATTGGTTGTAATTGTAGCCCCTGAGTTCGTAGACGAAGAGTATTAGTGACCGTTGTGCTGTCGTGTCATTGCGTGCATTGAAAAGGTAAGCTAGCATGCTCAACCTTTCTTAAACTTGTAGAAACCTTTTTAAAATTATGTGCTATATGTGAATGGTGTGTTTGGATGAAAACTTAGTATCATGTTAGGTGGAGAACGATTCAATTTTCTTTGTGATTATTATGTTATACTTGTGTGGTTATTTGCAATGAAAATATAAGTGGTTTTATGTGTGATATTGGTTGTGATTGGTTCATGAATGATTCAAATTGTGAATGTGAACTATGATGGTGATATGGAGATTTGACGGAGTATGGTGGTATAATGATTGTGTCGGAGCCTCGGAGTTGCTCCTAATGATTGTGTCGGGGCCTCGGAGTTGCCCCTAATGTGTCGGAGCCTCGGAGTTGCTCCTAATTAATGTGACGGAATCACATCGATTCCTAATTACAGCCTCACCGCATCGGTTTTTAAGTGGGCTTGGCTCTAGTACTACTCTATTAAGGTTAAAAATACTTAATGGGGGGTGTGCACACTTAAGGTCTAGTAGTCTTTGGTTTGATATGATACAATGAGTTGACAAAGTTGTGAAGTAGTACGTTGGATTGGATTGGAAGTTCGGAGTGGATTCATTATTTGATTAAGCTTGGATCGATGATTGTGAATTTCGTGGAGTTTGATCTCTTGTTGTTGAATTGAATTCTTTTGGTTGATATGAATATGTGCTAAGTGCGTTTTCGAAAATAAAATTAAAACGTTTTCAAAATCCAGGTAAGGGTTTTGGTTTTCTACGAGTTGAGGTGTTAGCTTACTCAATTTCACTGACTTTTTTTCAACTGTGGTTTTTTTGTGTTTTAAATCCACCACAGGTCTGGAGTGTTTGATGCATTGCGGGGACGACGACTCACTAGATATTAGTTGAACCAAATAAAGCTTAACTTTAAGCTATAGACCATTAATAATACTTAGACTATCTCGTATTTTACACTTCAAATTTCGGATTGTTGTAATTTAATTTCGAATGGTAATAGGTTATTTTAGACCATTAGATAATCATATTCTGGCTTTTGGAATCTCCTAGCATACGGGTCTTTGACTTGAGTGCGGAGTGACACCTCTGAATTTCCTTATTTGTATTTTGGTTCGTGGTAAAAATGTTTTTAAAAGAGAAAGGAAATTTGGGGGTGTTACAGTTGGTATCAGAGCCAGGTTAGGTCAAAAACTTAAAATGAATTAATAAGATTAGGAAAATAGAATGAAAGAATGAACAAGACAAAATAATAATATAGAATTTAAAATGAACCAAGCCGTATGGGGGATGGGTTGTTTATTTATGTGTGCTTAATTCAACCTTACTTACTACTTGTATTGATATTGCATGCGAGGTTATGTATGATTACTCTTGATCGAATTCAAATCATGGTGGTGGAGTTCTGATAAATGAATGCGATGATTTGAAAATTTAAATGATTGGAATGCAATGAATGAGATTGATAGAATTCCAGAAGATCAAAAGTTACCTTAATCGTTTGGAATGATATGGATCACGTTACGAAATTATGAATTTTACAAGCATGCTATGAAATGTCTATGGTTGATAAATGGATTGTAACTAAGGTGTGAATGTCATAATCTCTTGTGATGATTGGAATAATCCACCTTTGAGCTGGTGGAGATTGAAATGTTAGGAATTTCAAGTTAATTCATTTATATGTTGATTATTGTACTCATAATTGCTCCATTGGGGATAAGTGCTAAGTTAATGTGTACCTTTTATAGGATGGTTCGTTTAATTAGGACACCAACCAAAGCTGAAATAAAAGCCGACAACCCATTGAGGCTTAGGATGGGAGACGATGAAGAGATCGTGGCATATTGTCAAAGGGTAGCTAATCAATGTGACTATTATGGGCGAAAATATAAGGATGACTTCTATTTCCACCCTCTTGCTCAAGCCAGATTTATTCTAAGGACTCTACCAAATAAAGCACCATGGGCGTATTTCAAGGGTAAATATAGAGATCTTATCAAGAAAGGAGCATTACCCAATGTAGAAAAGTATACCCATCAAGGTAGATGGTTGATCACTCCAGAGACTTTAGCTACAAGACTCTTAGAGGCACACAAGGAATGGCTAGAGGATGGAGAAGTAATTGACTCGACTATAGAGGAAGCATGATAAAACATGGATAGTGCCCTCCCACCCTACCCTTAGTAATGGAAGTTAGTGACTAGCATAATAACTATAATAAAAATGCTCTATAGTAGCATCTTAGACTATTGTTTGGACATCGCTGCGTCGATGATTTATATGCTTTATTATTTATGGATGCTTTAAGCTTTATTATTAATGAAATTTATATGACTTCTTTTATTAAATACTTGAAATGTTATTTTGTGCAAATTGCATTATATATTGAACTATTAAGTAAAGTAGAAATGTAATCATAGATATTTCGTTAGTGTAGGTTATATGCACCCCATTCATCGCTACTATACAAGACGAATTAACAGAAACATGAATCAACAACAACAAAATGATGGATTTCACCAGTTTGCAGCTGCTGTGGTTCAATTGCTGCAAAACAATAACCAACCACCTGTGATTGACTGGGCTAAGAAGATATCCCAAAGGAAACCTGAGTTTTACTATGGGCGTGAAGATCCTACTGAACTTGAGAATTGGATAAGAGATATGGAGAAAATCTTCAACACCATTAACTGTCCAGCAAACCAAAAGGTAGATGGAGCTGTCTTCTACTTTAAAGGAGAAGCTGACATTTGGTGGTCAGCCACTGGAGCAACCTTCCAAGCTCAACCAAACTTCAATTGGGATAGCCTTAAGGATGCCCTAAGACAGAGATTCTACCCCGAGCATGTTAGGCAAAGGAAACTCTCTGAATTCCTAGCACTGAAACAAAACCGGGGAAGTGTGAGTGATTACTATGCCAAATTTCTTGAACTTTCTCGTTTTGCAACCACTATTTTGCCGGATGACGCCTCGAAGATCACTAGATTTATTGAGGGACTTGACTACAGCCTCCAGGAAACCATGGTCATGATGACCTTTGCTGATGTGCATGAGGCTTATAGAAAAGCTGCTAGTGGGTGGAGAGTGCATGAGCTTAGGGAAGAAACCCGCAACAACAAAAGAAAGTTTGAACCCCAAACATCCAGCACTTATGAAACTGGCAAGAACCACAACCATGGGAATGATAAGAGGGGGAAACCAAATAACTTTGGAGGAAACCAAGGGTTCAACAGGAACTTTAATGGGAACAACTTCCAGAACCATGGCCGAGACAAGAAAGTTGAGCGCCATTTTTACTGTAGGAGATGCAATGGGGACCATCCTGGTACTGACTGCTTTGGGAAGACTATCAACTGTCTTAATTGTGGAAAGATGGGGCACAGAGCTTTTGAGTGTAGGTCTAAACCCCAAAATCAAATGGGAAATGGTTATGTGGGAAACAATAGAGGAAACCAAAACTTCAATCAGAACTCATACAATAACAATCCTCGTCCTACTTACCAAAACAACAACCAAAACTCCTACACCACTAACACTCGTCCCAACTACCAAGGCAACAACCAAAACCAGAACCAATTCAGGGGCAACTATAATGGGAACAATGCTAGATTCCAAGGTAACAACAACAATGCTCAAGCTGGTAATGGTAACAACAATGGAGCTGCTGTTAGGAATGCCAATGGGAACGCTGGTGGGAATGCCAACATTAATGCTCAAGGAGGGAACAACCAGCGCAATCCAGGTCAAATCTTTGTCATGAATAGAGCTCAGGCTGATACTACGACCAATGTGGTGACCGGTACTTTCCTAGTCCATAATACTCCTGCTTTTGTCTTATTTGATTCTGGAGCCTCTTATTCTTTCATTTCATCTTCATTTGTTCATAAGTTGTGTCTTGAACCTAGTTCTCAAATTTCTACACCTATAGCTGTTCCATCTGGTAAAGTCGTTACATGTGATAAAATCTTTGAAGGGGTAGATGTAGAAATAATGGGAACCAAACTACCTGCAGACCTTATCCAATTCGACCTTCTAAATATAGATGTTATCCTAGGGATGGACTGGTTGGGTAGGTATAAGGCCAACATTGACTGTTTTGAACAAAAAGTTAGTATGAAAGGACCCAAGGGGCAAAGAATTTCTTATAGAGGGGTAGTTCATAAACCAGCTATCAAAATTGTGTCTGCCATGTCCATCTTCACCAAAATTAGGAAGGGCCACCTAGCCTATCTCTGCTTTATCCAGGACACGAGTGTGGAAGAAAAAGGACTTGATGAAATTGCCGTGGTAAATGAGTTTCCAGATGTGTTTCCAGATGAAATACCAGGAATGCCTCCTAATAGAGAAGTAGAGTTTACCATTGACTTAGTACCAGGAACTGCACCAATTTCCAAAGCACCATATAGGATGGCACCGGCTGAGATGAAAGAATTGAAAGATCAGATACAAGAGTTGATAGAGAAGGGATACATAAGACCGAGTGTATCGCCATGGGGAGCTCCTGTTTTGTTTGTTAAGAAGAAGGATGGTGGGTTAAGGTTGTGTATTGACTATCGAGAGCTGAATAATGTGACCATTAAGAACAAGTACCCATTGCCGAGGATAGATGATTTGTTTGACCAGTTAAGAGGTGCTGACACTTTTTCTAAGATTGACCTGCGATCTGGGTATCATCAACTTAGGATTGCTGAACAAGATATCCCTAAAACTGCCTTTCGGACACGTTATGGTCATTATGAGTTCACTGTGATGCCTTTTGGATTGACTAATGCTCCTGCTGTGTTCATGGATGTGATGAATAGAATCTTCAGAACTTATCTTGATCGTTTTGTCGTGGTTTTCATTGATGATATTTTGGTGTATTCAAAGGGTAAGGAAGAACATGAAAAGCATCTTAGGCTAGTCTTGCAAACATTGAGAGATCATAAGTTGTATGCGAAATTGTCTAAATGTGAGTTCTGGATTAATAAGGTAGCCTTCTTGGGACATGTCATTAGTAGTGAAGGAATTTCTGTTGATCCAGGAAAAATTAAAGCTGTGAAAGATTGGCCTACACCTAAATCAGTTACTGATATCAGGAGTTTCTTGGGTTTGGCTGGCTACTATAGGAAATTTGTGAAGGATTTCTCGACCATTGCTAGACCCCTCACTAATTTAATGAAAAAGACTACAAAGTATGAGTGGGATGACCGTTGTGAGGAAGCATTTCAGAAATTGAAAGAATTGTTAACTACGGCACCTGTTTTAACCTTACCGTCAGAATCTGAGGGATTTGAGGTGTATAGTGATGCATCGAAAAAGGGTTTAGGTTGTGTGTTGATGCAGAAAGGGAAAGTTATTGCTTATGCGTCTAGACAACTAAAACCTCATGAAGAAAATTATCCCACCCATGACTTAGAATTAGCTGCTGTTGTGTTTGCATTGAAGATATGGAGACATTACTTATATGGCACGACTTGTAAAATCTTTACTGACCATAAAAGCCTTAAGTATATCTTCACACAGAAAGAACTGAACATGAGACAAAGGAGATGGTTAGAACTCATTAAGGATTATGATTTGGAAATTCAGTATCATGAAGGGAAAGCTAATGTTGTTGCAGATGCTTTGAGTAGGAAATCAAGTCATACCTTGAACTCTATGTGGGTCGTCCCTAATGAACTGTGCGTGGAGTTTCAGAAAATGAATCTAGAGGTGGTAGAACATGGGGCTTTGGAGAATCATTTGTTTAGTATGACTTCCACTTCGGACATATTTAATGAGATTCGTCAAGGACAACCTGGTGATGTCAAGTTGGAAAGAATCAAGAAGAAGATTGAGAGTGGTTTGACCAATGAGTTTCAGATTTTCGGTGATGGTAGTATTAGATTCAAAGGTAGATGGTGTGTACCTCAGAAGTGTAGTGATGTGAAAGAAAGATTGATGATTGAGGCGCATAACACTCCATACTCAGTTCACCCTGGGGGTGATAAGTTGTACAAGGATTTGAAGAAATTCTTTTGGTGGCCAAGGATGAAGAACGAGGTTGCAGAATTTGTTTCTAGGTGTCTTACTTGTCAGAAGGTAAAGTTTGAGCACAAAAGAATGGGAGGACTAGTGCAACCATTAGATGTACCTACTTGGAAATGGGATTCAATATCCATGGATTTCGTGACAGCATTGCCAGTTACAAAGAATGGTATGAATCAAATTTGGGTGGTTGTAGATAGACTGACTAAGACTGCTCGATTTATTCCTATGAAGGAAACTTGGAACATGGAGCAAAGGGCGCATGCGTATATCAACAATGTTGTGAGATATCATGGGGTACCTAGTACGATTGTTTCTGATAGAGATCCCAATTACTTAGCTCATTTTTGGAAAGAATTTCAGAAGGCCTTGGGTACAAAATTGAACTTCAGCACTGCGTTTCACCCAGCCACAGACGGTCAGACTGAGCGCACGATTCAGACCTTAGAGGATATGTTGAGAGCTTGTGCTATGGATTACCAAGGTTCGTGGATTGATAGATTGCCATTGATTGAATTCTCCTACAACAATAGCTACCATGCAAGCATAGGGATGGCACCGTACGAAGCACTTTATGGTAGAAAATGTAGGACACCTTTGTGTTGGAGCGACATAAGTGAGACAGTGGTTCTAGGACCAGAGTTGATCGAAGATACAATGAACCAAGTTCGTTTGATACAGGAAAGAATGAAATCAGCACAAGATCGTCAGAAGTCATATGCAGATCAGAAACGGCGTCCAGTTGAATTCGAAATAGGAGAGAAAGCATTTTTGAAGGTTTCACCGACAAAAGGGGTTATGCGATTTGGTCAGAAAGGGAAACTAAGCCCAAAGTTCATTGGTCCTTATGATATTCTAGAGAAAATTGGAAAGGTGGCCTATAGACTAGATCTTCCTTCAGACCTCCATAGGGTTCATAATGTTTTTCATGTGTCACAACTCAAAAAGTATATTTCACATCCTTCTCATGTTTTAGAACCTGAAACAGTCGAATTAGATCCATCTTTGACTTATGAGGAACATCCAGTGAAAATCTTAGACACAAAAACTAGGAATACCCGTACCAAGGTCACCAAGTTGGTCAAGGTGTTGTGGACTAACCACCAAACTGAAGAAGCTACATGGGAAGCCGAGGATGACATGAAACGAAAATACCCACACCTCTTTGATCAGGTATAACTAGAGTTTCGAGGACGTAACTCCCTTTTAAGGGGGGAAGAATGTGATACTAACTTCGTTCTTTTACTTTGACCATGCATTGCATTCATACACTTGCATCATATGATTTGGTATGTGTGATGTGTTTGTTAAATGAGTTCACCTAATTACTTTGCGCTTCGAGGACGAAGCATTTTCTTAAGGGGGGAAGGATGTAATATCCCGAAATTTCAAAGTATTTTATATTAATAATGTAGATTTATTAATTAGATTATTGGAGTGCAAAAGATTTTAAATGTTAATTGTGGGTCGTTTTCAAAATGAGTTCGAAAATGGTTTCTAGAATCGGAATTTCTATTTGGGTATCTATTCCTAAACCGGGCCAGACATAGCCAATGGACCAACACCAACCCAAAACCAACACTATTGGCCCATACACAAATCATACCCCAACCCAACCCAAAAAGAAAAAAAAAAGAAAAGAAACCAGAAAAAAATAAAAGGAAAAGGAAAAAGGAAAAAGGAAAGAAAAAAAAAAACAAACGAAAAGAAAAAAAAAAAAAAAAAAAAAAAAGGAAACCCGAAACCCCCCCCCTATAAAAACAGAACCCCTGTTTTTCCCTTCCCCTGCTCCTTCTTCACGCACGACCTAGCTTCCCCTGCTTCCCGTCGATCGCCGCCACCATCTCCTGCCCAGCTCGCCGCCGTTCTTCTTCTTCTTCCGACCACCGCACTGCTCCCTTTCCTCCTCTTTCACGCCGTGGGTAACGTGTTCGCCCCTAGCTTCCCCTGTTTTTCGTCTTCCTTAATAAACATCGTTTCAATTCGTTTTATTGCTTAAAATCATGATTAGTCAGTCCTAGTATATGTTATAAGTATTGGGTAATCGATTAGGGTTAGTTTTATGCATAAAGATTTGATTTTGATGATGGTTTTATGTTGATTTTTACTAATTACGAATTTGGGTTTAATTAGTGTAATTATTCGAATTGTGTTTAATTAGTTTCGTAAATTATGATTCTAGCATGTTTATAATCTGTTAAATAGGGTTCTTGAATTTAGTTGAGATTTAATTGGGGTTTTGTTCAAGTTTGTAGAAATTTCAATTTGGGGGAAATTTGGTTAATTGTTTCTTAATTAGTTAATTAACCCAAATTAATTTTAATGATCAATAACTCGAAATTATGATAACTTAGGGAATTATAATCTGATTTTCGAATTTAGATTGATTTAATTCGTTTTTCTATAATTTTATGTAATTTAAACCATGTTTTTCATAATTAACACATAATATAAATTGTATAAATAAATCCTAAATAAATCATAATAATTAAAAGTTTGTTTTTATGAATTAGATTCTGTTTTAAAAGTAATTGCAAGTCTTTGAGAATTTTTGTTAAAATAAATTGAGTGTTGTTTGAGTATTAGAAGCAAAGTATTGAATTAGAATTGGAATTTCTGGTCAGTTGTAAATTGTTGGGTTAGATTTAAAATTATCATGGCATTGCATATAGAATAGAATCATTATAAGTATTAGATGAATGGTTAGGTGAGATTGGTATTGATTTGGGATTTATTGGTTGTAATTGTAGCCCCTGAGTTCGTAGACGAAGAGTATTAGTGACCGTTGTGCTGTCGTGTCATTGCGTGCATTGAAAAGGTAAGCTAGCATGCTCAACCTTTCTTAAACTTGTAGAAACCTTTTTAAAATTATGTGCTATATGTGAATGGTGTGTTTGGATGAAAACTTAGTATCATGTTAGGTGGAGAACGATTCAATTTTCTTTGTGATTATTATGTTATACTTGTGTGGTTATTTGCAATGAAAATATAAGTGGTTTTATGTGTGATATTGGTTGTGATTGGTTCATGAATGATTCAAATTGTGAATGTGAACTATGATGGTGATATGGAGATTTGACGGAGTATGGTGGTATAATGATTGTGTCGGAGCCTCGGAGTTGCTCCTAATGATTGTGTCGGGGCCTCGGAGTTGCCCCTAATGTGTCGGAGCCTCGGAGTTGCTCCTAATTAATGTGACGGAATCACATCGATTCCTAATTACAGCCTCACCGCATCGGTTTTTAAGTGGGCTTGGCTCTAGTACTACTCTATTAAGGTTAAAAATACTTAATGGGGGGTGTGCACACTTAAGGTCTAGTAGTCTTTGGTTTGATATGATACAATGAGTTGACAAAGTTGTGAAGTAGTACGTTGGATTGGATTGGAAGTTCGGAGTGGATTCATTATTTGATTAAGCTTGGATCGATGATTGTGAATTTCGTGGAGTTTGATCTCTTGTTGTTGAATTGAATTCTTTTGGTTGATATGAATATGTGCTAAGTGCGTTTTCGAAAATAAAATTAAAACGTTTTCAAAATCCAGGTAAGGGTTTTGGTTTTCTACGAGTTGAGGTGTTAGCTTACTCAATTTCACTGACTTTTTTTCAACTGTGGTTTTTTTGTGTTTTAAATCCACCACAGGTCTGGAGTGTTTGATGCATTGCGGGGACGACGACTCACTAGATATTAGTTGAACCAAATAAAGCTTAACTTTAAGCTATAGACCATTAATAATACTTAGACTATCTCGTATTTTACACTTCAAATTTCGGATTGTTGTAATTTAATTTCGAATGGTAATAGGTTATTTTAGACCATTAGATAATCATATTCTGGCTTTTGGAATCTCCTAGCATACGGGTCTTTGACTTGAGTGCGGAGTGACACCTCTGAATTTCCTTATTTGTATTTTGGTTCGTGGTAAAAATGTTTTTAAAAGAGAAAGGAAATTTGGGGGTGTTACACTTATGGCTTCCCAACACGTACCGTCACCCCCGAACCCAGTCTTGCGGTCCGTACACTGCATATTGGCGTAGGGCACAATGCGCATTTTGTTCCTTACGTCTCTCGGTTTTGTCCTTTTCGGTAAACGACTCGCGAAAGTGTTTTGTACTTGGCATGACTCGCTTCCCCAAGCATTTATGCTCAATGGGTACAGACTCACCTAGTGTTTACGCACTCCCTCTGTAACAAGGAACAAGACCGCGTTGCATGGTTTCCAAATACCCCACAATTGTTTGGTGGCGACTCCTATCCTAGTGCAATCATCGCACGACTCGCGCGTCCACCACGATAGAGACCATCCATGAAATCTACGGGTGGTGGTTATTGGGGGATGAAATTAAGATTGACTAGTGTAGAAAAATAAGGCTTAATTTAAAAAGAATATAAATTGTGTTTATTTAATTATTTTATTTCTGGGAGTAATCACGCTTTTGTTGGGAAGTGGAGAAAGTCATTAATGTTATAGAGTGCCCATTGGCACTTTATACAAAGACCCTTAAACAAATTACCTCATGAACCCGCTTGCAAACATAAAAGTCATGTAGATAATGAGTTTTGTTACTGGAATTTAAACAAGTTTCTTGTGAACTCGCACAATCTAAAATTTAAATACAATTACTTTTTAATTTTTCACTAAAAAATCAGATGAATTTGAATTTGAAATTTAACTTTTATAATTATTGTTTTGTTTTTGTGACCCAATCATATAATGACACCTAACGTCGTACATAAGATTCACGTACATCTATTGTATGTATATGTAGCATTTACTCCATATAGTAGTCACAAACTAACACAAATTCAAAGAAACCGTGAAATGACACCTTAATGAATAAATCATAACCGTCAAATGCGACCTTAATCTCAAATCTGGACCATCCAAAAAGGCGGGAAAAATGAGATTATCTCTCTCCCCAGTCCCCACTCTCTTAAGCAGTTGTAAAGTTGAGTAATTAAGAAGACAACACACATTGTCACACATACACTGACACAAGTCACTTCACAGTTTCTCTCCCCTCTCTCTCTCTCTCTCTCTCTAACAAACACAAGAAAGAAATTTGAAACTAAGATGGCTCCTCAGAAGCGTAAGGCCGCCGCCGCCGCCGTCACCGCCGACAAGACCGACGCTGCTGAAAATGGCCCACCAAGGAGGAGGGTGACTCGGAGCGTGACTCGGCAACTGGAGAACCCGGTCGCCAAGTCAGCTCCGCCACCCAAGGCCGTGAAGAAACCCAGGAAGAAGGAGACTGGTGAAAGGTCCAGAACCACCGCTGCCGAAATCGTCATCGAGACGGTTGAAGCTGTTCGAGAGTTGCCTGCTGATGGAGAAGACAACAAAGCGACGTCCCAGATGAGCGAAACGACAACTGATGAAAATGCCGAGGTCACCAATGTTGCTGCGAAGATTGTTGAAGAAGTTGCTTCTGGGTCTTCCTCTAAGTCCCCCACCTCCACTGTCGTCATTGAACATTGGTATACCAGATTCTCTCTCTTCTTTTTCTTTTTTTTTTTTAATTTTTATTTTATTTTTAATTTATCACCATTTTCTGGGTTATCTGTTGATTTTATCTGGGCTTTTTGTCTGAACTTTATCTAATTACATGTTCATATTTTTTTTTTTCTGGGTGTTCATTAAAAGTAATGATGTTTTGTGGGCTATTTTGATTGAGATATATATCTGGGTTTTCTTTGGATTTTTTAAGGTCCCCCATTTCTCTTTATATTTGTTGTTGTTATTAGATGGGTTGTGTTTATTTGTATGTTTGCTATTGCGGAATTTAGGGTTTGTTTATCTTGAGTCGAAAATTTTGGGGGTTTTTAGTAGGATTTGGTTCTGTTTTGTGAAGATTAATTGTGTTTGATATGTTAATTGTGGGAAGGATACTCTTGGATTCTTAATGTTGCGGTTGTTCGGACTTTGTATTATTGATAGTACTGGGTTTATCGAGCGAATTTGGGCACACCTCAATTGATGATGGTTAGGGTTTTGGATAATGTAGAACATTTTAAGCATAAAAGATTTTGTACATGAAGCGTATGATATAAATATCTTTGAGATCTTTGGCTAATGTAAGTGGGTTAAGCATTTTTAGTAGGCAATCTAACTATGAAGTCGTACATAGAACAGATAAATGTGAAGGGTTTGCTGACATGACTTTGCATTGATGTTTATGAGTTATAAGCTTCTTTCTTTATAAAGCTGGTCGTAATTTAGCGGGTGTATACACATCTTCTTTCTTAGTTTAGCAGGTCACATGACTAGGGTTATATTGCATCATGACTGGATGAGCAAGTTTATTACTTCTTTTTATCTTGCTTGTGCTTGATATCAGACGTTCGCTCTCAGTTTTTGTCCCTGAATTGTTTGATTGTTGGCCTAAGATAAGGATTAATCGGACAATTGAAGTCTGGCAAGTACTGGCTGGATTGGCTTTATGCAAGTAGTGAATGGTATGGTATTATGTCGTGAACATTGTAAGGCGTTCCTTTGAATACTCCTGTCACTAGGCTCCCTTCTTGGCGGTCTAGTTGAGTAGATTCTATTGTTTATGAGTGGATTAGGTCTTAAGCTTCTAATAACTTGTGTCTGGAACTTAACAAGTGTATGCTTTCTTTTCTTCTTTGATCCCAGCCTACCATAAAGTACCAACCCAGTGCTTTTGTAAGTTGTAACTTCATCCTGCCAAGTTTTATGTTTGCCTCACTTGAGTTAAATTGATGAATCAGGAGTCATACTTTCATTTCGCCTTTACTTTTGAAGCATTGAGAGATGTGACTTGCACATCTTTGCTGAAAGTTGGTAGTACTATGTTTCCATATTTTTACTAGTCCCGAGATGCTGGGATTTTCAAACTGTTCTCCAGTAGCAGAGTTTATTTTTTAGTTACATATTTTACTTAAGTTGGGGTTCATTAAAATTGGATAGCCCTCAACAATTAGCTTCCCCCCTATTTTGAAGAATTTTTCTGACTATCTCTTTCACTACCCTTGCCCCTGATATTTGCTGTTGGCAAGATTTTGAGTTGTAAGAGGTTACTGCAAAGTGAACAATGCAGGTAATTATTAGTTATAATATGCATTGTCTTGGACAAGGCACACCTGAAATTTCTCCTGACCCTAGGCATTCTCGTAAACGTTGTGGTATTAGTTGTAGAAAGTACGACTACTAATCTCAATTTAGGGCTCCATTACTCAATGTGACATATCCCATATGAGTACTATTCTTGTGCATCTTCAGCATTCGCTGTAGCTGGGTGAAAAATCTTGTCTATGTTTTGGCGCCTCTCCCTTTTGTATGCTATACTGTTGGTTCGCACTTTCTTGTATCTTTTCTTCTAAGTTTTTTGGTAGTGCAGAATTTCTGTGTTACTTGGTCATGATATACTTGCTTTTGCATTTTTATGGCAATCTCTAACGTGACAGCAATTCAAAGGATGTTGATATATGTGTGTTTGGAATTCCCCTGGAACTTAGCCATTACATTGAATTCTTTAGTTGGACTTTAGGTCAAAGGGTAATTACCTTATATAATGTTCAACGATGTCTCTTTCCCATTGCCATTCAAATAAACATTATTCTTCAGACATGAACTTTCCGAACCTGTTATAGTCTTCGAGAGATAGCACTCTTATTCATAAGAACAGGTTTCCACTCTTCACGTATTTGTTAGCCTAGAGCATTCTGGAATAGTCATCTGTGAATTTCAGTGGTTAGACAGAGATTAGTAAGAACATCAACGCTACTGCCTTTCCCCCTTCTTTTTGTTGAATCGTTGATACATGCCGGACTGTCGGGTAATGGGTATTGCTCAAGATAAGTTCAGTATTAAGTATTAACAGCCTTTGAGTTAAGACTTTCAAACTTCGTGTTTGTGCACATGCAACACATCATGCGGTGTATGCACGGAAAACTTCTCAATAAAAACTTCTGATAATAATAAGATAGAGGCATCAGTCTGTGGCAGGGCGCTTGTGCTTATCTTAAATTTCTTATTGTGTACTTCCATTTTGTAGCCTTAAGCTCTAATATAATTAACATCTACCTGTGAAGGAACATGGACACTAGTAGCTTGTTTGGATATGGGATTGGGAGGAAAAGGAGGGGAAGGAGAGGGGGAGAACCGGAGAAGTAAATTCCCTTGTTTGGATAGTGGTTGGAGAAGGGAACGATAGGGAATTGAAGGGATCTATTTTCTCTCTCTCCAATTTATCCTTTGAAGGAATGATTTGGAGGGAAAATGAAACATCGCTATTTCCTTCCCCTCCCTGTCTCTTCATTTCTGCTCCTCCCCTCCCATTCCTTTCAATTTTGTATCTAAACAATACTTAGGTGTTTGAGTTTGCTTATGATGCACACTAGTTAAAAGCATCCATATGTTAACTACATAAGCTTCTATATGGTATGAGAAATGCTTAGAAAATTTGAAAAATTCTGCTAAGGACTGAGAGAGTGCCCTTTCTATACGTTTTGCTATCCCCTTATTCCCAGTGTACTGTTCCTCAGTTTGGTGTAGCCGTAGGAGTTTGAATTGATGTATTCTTCTGTTTATATTTATTGCGTGACGGCATCTGAAATCTCCATCACTTAAAACATGTTTGTTTTGATGGTCCAATTGTGTTTTGCCTATGTCAGCAAGCAGTGCAACCGATTCAAGAAAAGAGCTCATCAAGTGCAGAAGGGCCTAGAGGAAGCTGTTCCCGGCATCACTGTGCTACTTAACCCTGAAAAGGTAAACTCGAGAGGTCTTTGTCCTCTTCCTATATTTTTGGCGTAGCTCACCTTAAAATGTATGGACTTGCTAAATTCTACTGTCTCCCTGCGATTCCATGTATGCCGTCATTTTTTAGGCTTGGTTTCTTTGTATAGAATGGTTAACCACGTATGTTAATAGTCGTGTTAGGCCTAGAATCTTACAAATGGAATCATTTAGTCCATCCCATTAAGTCGCGCACTTAACAATCTGTGTCAAGCATGCATTAGACATATTGCAAGGGAAGCATAAATATTGCATTAGGTCTAATGGAACAAGTTTAGGCGACAAATGCAACAATTTGAGGTGTTGTTATTGGCCTCTAATGTAGTAGTGCTGAACTGCTGATTGCATAATGGGCTTTTCTATGCGGTAACTTAGAGAGGATACATAAACAATCAAATTACTTTCTTTCAGCCAAGACGAGGATGCTTTGAAGTTCGGATGGAAGGTGGGGATACATTCATCAGTCTTCTGGTAAGATTTCAGCTTTGTAACTTGAGTTGCCAAGACATCTTTAACATGAAACATTAAGCTTACACTTACATGGCTGTGTTTAATATCTCACTGTTTAATCTTTAATGTAATGTGGAAACTTTTATTGCAGTGGTGTGGAATGAAATTTCTGATTCTTTATGGATTACAAGTTACTTGATCAAATTACAACCCATTATTGCTACAAAGGTTTGCAGGTGTACTATTCCATGGCGTAATAAATTCCTCAAATTTTCGGTTTTGTAGGGTATGCAGAGACCATTTCCTCAATTGACAGCCCTTAATATGGAGGAAGTCATCGCTGACATTATCGGGAAGATCAAGGCTTGACAGTTGACATAGCACAGAATCTTTTGTCAAGAATGGACATATTTTGCATGAAGTTAGGTATATCATAATGTGTGTTAGAAACTTAGCTTGATGTTAAGCTCATCTCATCTCATCGGAGGTACCATGTGTTTTGAAAAGTGCAGCAGCACATACTTGCTATTATTAGTGGCTAACTTTTGTCTATAAGGATGGTTTGAACTGCGCCTATGCGCTCACGAAACTAGTACTCTGTTCTGCTTTTAGATTACTTATAAAATTGGTTATTTTAAAAATTGCAGTTGCATTTGAACCCCCCCCCCCCTAACACCCCTGTTATTGCGACATTTTTTTTTTATTTTTATTTTTTATTTTTATTTTTTATGAGGCGTGAGTGTGGGTTCGTCCCTGGCTGCACTAATATTAGACAAATTGTATTCTGGAAAGATGACAATAAATCTGAAAATAAATGTACACTGAATATTTGTCATTTCCATGATCCACAGAGTGTTCTGGGTGTAAGGTTGTTATTAGATTGTAAGGATTGATATTGCTCTTAGCATTTCATCCCGACATTGGCATGTTTAGAGAGACCATCTCAGTGAAAAGTATCCTGTATTGCGTGCAGCTGAGGCGCTTACAGAGATATGCTACAGAGTTATGCAGAGCAACGTATCCTAAAACACCTTTAGAATATGCTTTGATTTCAGACTTCTCTCATCTTCGTTTCCAATGTTCAAATACTTCACCTGTTAACAGTCCCTGCCCAAACCCGAATAAAGAAAGAGAACCAAGCTAAGTACGTAGATAACCAATTAGGAAGAATTTTTTCAGTGAGACAATGCTGACAAACACATGAAGGCTGAAACCACCACAGCGCCACCAGCAGTCAACTGGGCCCCGGCATTCTTAGGAGGTGGAGACTGCTTTGCCGGAACCTCTTTGTCGGCCTCATCCCCTTCTGGAGCGGGACCTGGAGAGGGGCCGCTGGCTTCAGCAGCTGGACCTTCACTGTCTGGAGCATCAGCTGCATCGTCTTCTGCAGGTCCCTCAGCCTCAGGTGCTGAAGCCTCGGCCTTCTTAGGTGGTGGCGCGGCCACTGGAGTTGGAGGAGAAGCCGCAGGGCTGGTGGATGGTCCACTGGGGGCTGTCTGGTCTAGTCCTGGAGTAACAATTGGTTGACTCAGCTGGATCACAGAAATGTTAAAAGGCTGTGCAGCAACAGACTTGACCATCTTTGAGTCGTGTGGGGCGCCTTTCATGGCTGATGAAAAGATGACTTGCCCACCAGAATTGGTGATGTGGGTCTGGCCTTGTTCCCTGTAGGCTATCCCAGAGTTTTGGAAGAAGTTGGTAACGTTGGAACCAGATTTAGACAAGTCTGCAATCTTGTTTGTGTCAAAGTAGTCCAAGAGAGCATGGGTTTGAATTATCTTCTTCACTGTGCTCTCTGGCTTGCTGGTGATGGGGCCTATGTCAGAGTTGGCGATCGCGAGGACAGTGATGGTCTGGCGTTCGTTGATTTCGGCCGCCACGCCGGTTTTGGTCAGGAGGTCATTGAAGGTGCTGAAGTCTGGGTGGTTGTTAAGGAGCCTAGTGATGTTGAAGGCTGAAATTGTAGTTGTACCGAAAACCATGATTGACAGAAGAATCATGATACATGTTGAGGCCTTGGGAGCCATCTTTAAGATTGAAAAAAAAAAGAATAAGTTAGAAATTTTCTCACAAATTTCAATTCTCAAAGATGATTAAAAAGTGTGATTATCCTCTTGGGATTAATTAAACTCCCTGATCGAAATTAACATGAAATGCATGCAAAATTCTTTTTATAGTCCAGGTTGAAAATGATCAAGTTAAAATTAAAATGGGTTGATTAGTTAATTTACATGGCTATGAGTGGATGTTTCTCTACTTCCAAGCTGTTTCTGGTGGTGGAAATGTAATGCTTAATTTTAGAATATAAACTGATATATGCCCATTATAGATAAAACTTAGCAAAATGTTGTCTGAAAATACTCCAATTGTAGCAAGTGTTCGTTATCCAGAGTACATGTCAAACATAATAGTCGGAACAATTTTTCTCAAAATAGTTTCCCCCACCCCTTCTAATTCAGACTAATATAATTTTGCACGTATACTTTTACTGTTAAGGTCTACATATCTGCACATAGTACTCTATCTCAGACTCCCTCCGTCTGATGTGGTGAGATGATGGTGCGTTAATCCGCATGTTTTAGGCGTCTTGGGGTGTGTTTGAGCATTGTTTTATCGTGATTCGTGGACCACACCATTAGTAGTAGTTTTGGAGCTTATACGTGGATTTTACGAGGATTTTATTGCTCCGAACTTCTTGGTAGGCCGTGGACGGAATTGGAGTACCGAGCCTTGATTCGGATCGTGATTCATGGAGAAGACGGCTCGGTTGCGTAGCGGATTCACGCGGAAGCTCGAGATTAGGAGCGGAGAAGAAGAAAAAGAATTCAAATTCCTCGACTCGAGAGGTGCTTCCTAGAGTCGAGGATTCACACGCTTGACTCGAGGAACACTTCTCTCGAGTCGAGAATTATCTCGCTCGACTCGAGAATCCCTTTCTCGAGTCGAGAATTCCGTCGCTCGACTCGAGGATTTCTCTCATCGAGTCGAGAATATTAGCTTCCGGGAAATTTCCGAGGAGCTAATGACGGTTTCTTTTTGCTTAAGAAATATCTATTTCGTCTTGTAGTATCTTTGGTACTTATCTTTAATAAAAGGGGCATGTAACCCCTCCCTAGGGAATGAACCTTTCATATTATTTTTCATCTAGTTTTCATTTTAGAGAGAGAATTAAGGAGAGATTAATATTTTTATTATGAATTTCATCCCAAAAATTGTTGTAATTATTTTCATGGAGGGCTAAGCCCCTTTTAGATTCTTGGTGTAATCAAATTCTCTCATCCGATGAATTAGTAAGACTTTCTTCTCTCTAATTTGCCTTTAATTTCATTGTAATTAATTTCTTGTTCTTTAATGCATGATTTATCCTTGTTTTCTCTAACTGGTTGATTAGATTGAATTGGGTACTTCATATGCTTGGTTGATAATTGATGGTCATTGATTATTAGCCTAAAAGGAAGCAACTTTCACATGTTTAGTGTATGGTTATGGCTAACTTGTGATTGGGGAATTAATTAGACAACTAATAGATTAGATTTGATTAGTGTCGCGGTTGCGGCTAATTAGATACTAATTTGGGTTGTTCATAATCTTTTGTTAATCCTTGCTCTTCATGCCTTTGGTTTTGATTTGTTTGAGTGATCACTAGACAAATTAGGACTAAAAGGAGGGGAATTTGGTAGCGGTTGCTCAAATTCCCCAATAACGTGGATTAATTGGTTAAAAACCGGGATTATCTATGAATGGTATAATTAGAGAGAGGTAAAAGCTTGCTATATTAGGGTGTTTGAATAGATTATCACCGAGGGTCGCCTTAGTAAATTTGGTAAATCGTTTATTTCTCGTTCAATCAACTTTCAAACCAAAACCCCCCTTTTTAATTGTTTATTTCTTTTGTTTATTTCATTTCCGCATTAGAATTGCATATTAGGCTATCCCTCTTCCTTGTGGACACGATACCCACTTACTTTTGCTAGTTTAGTAGGAATAGTGGTAATTTGACTAGGAATAACGACTTTCTAGCTTGTCACTGTCCCAGCTCAAACGCCCCGGGTGTTTTTTGTAATAGAATATGAAAAATTGATTTATTAAGTTGAGTGGGGTAATATTAGGAAAATGGAGGAGAGAGAATGTGGGGATTAATGAAAGTAGGAGAGATATGTGAGAGAGGATTGTAATAATTTAATAAAAGTAGGAGAGAGAAATATGTCCAAAAATAGATGGTGTGTTTGAGGTGAGACGTTCTAAAACGGAATATGAGGCGTTTGAGATGGGACGGAGGGAGTAGTTGATAACATTTGATTCATCTCATTCAAAGACTCGGTCAGAGGTCTTATATACCTTCACATGCCATCTTGCGTAAATCCCTTTGGGCATGAAATATTGAAATGTAATCATGCAGAGACTTGTCTTTGCTAGAAGTTAACTTGTAACATCCGGCATCAAAGTCATGAGGTTAAACCACATCAAACCAATTTGGTATTTACTGCAACGGAATCATAAGTGACCTACAATATTAAATGATTCTTTAAATTGTTGAGATATCATCGTATCAACATTACCTAATTTCACCAGTTTATATATTAGACCATTCCCATTTTAAAGATTTAACGTTACCAGTTATCAATCTCTTCGTACTAGCATAATGTTAGCACAACTGCACAAGATTGAGAATTCATTGCCTTTTAGCTTTTTATAGGAGAAGATGCCTCTCCCCGAAACGCCCCCCCTACTTCCATTGAGGACTTTCTTGATTTAAACAAAAAAAAATTGGCATCCTTTTTCACAAAAAAAAAAAAACAGAAATATCAAAATCCTTCTATATGTTTTTTTTAAGCTTCCACAACGACCGATTATTTTTAGAGTGTTTTTAGAGAGTTTAAGCAATTAAATATTATTAATCGAAATAATATTAATTAAATATAGGTATTTTTGTGGTAATCAAAGAGTAAATAGTGACAACTTTGGTTTTAGCATAATCTACTTTTTATTGTCATAGTATTCCTTCTTTTAGAGTCAACTCACTCTTATCATGGTATTACATATTGGTTTTAAATTAAATTAATATAATTTACTGATGAACTTCTTCTAATTATATAATGAACTTCTTCCAATTATATGGCTCTATTACAATCCTACTTAAATTAAATTTGTAACTCTTATAGTCCTATCTAAATTAAATTTGTATCACAGTTTTATCAATCTTAGGACCCATCGATCAGTTTTACCAACCTTAGGACCCATCGATGTTAAGTATTTAAGCAATTTTGTAAAACACATACTCCCTCCGTCCCCCTTTAAACACCCCACTTTCCTTTTCGGGATGTCTCTCTATGAACACCCCATTTCAAAACTTTCGAAATGGGGTAAGTTTTCACCACACATCAACCCTCCACTATCTCTAAAAATAATAAACAAACCACCAATTATCTCTAAAAATAATAAACAAACCACCCATTATCTCCAAAAATAATAAACAAACCACTAATTATCTTCAACAATAATAAACAAATCACCCACTATCTCCAACAATAATAAACAAATCACACCACCTTAATCGACGTGAAAAAAGAAGCGGGGTGTTTAAAGGGGGACGGAGGGAGTAATAATCAAATCATAGAACATAATAATTATATCGCTACATATAGTAGAATCATCATGGCACCACGGTAACAAAAGATAATCATTAATCTACTTTTCATTGTTAATTAAATAGTTTGAATTGTAAGTAATATGACTTTGAATTTTAGAAAGACGCCATAAATATCCACATTGCATGATACAATATTGAAAATATCAAGACTTAATAAAGTGGATTCTTCATGGATGAGTACACTAGAATTTTTCATGCACAATTTAGTCTATCTATATTGTTGATTTTCATCCAACATAAAGATAGGAGTATAATTCAGATTTATTACATCTACCACAACAACAAGAACAATCAAGTCTTATTCCCAAAATAATTAGGAATCGGCTAACAATAGATATCATTATTAAGAGACCCGTGCAATGCACGGGCATTCATCCTAGTATGACTTTAAACTGAAATACTTAAAAATTCAGTGTAGATCACATGTGCCACTTTTGTGTCTCACTTTGTGTACCCCTCCAATCGCATGCTACAATTTTATAAATCTTTCCACAAAATATAATCTTTAAAAGATAAAAAAAATAAAATGGTAGCACGTGATTAAAGGGGTACACAGAGTGGGACAGGAAAGTGAGATAGGTGATCCGCACTATTAAAAATTGAAACATAAAGAGAGAATTTGTTCTATCACTAATGAGATATGAGGTCATCAAAGTTTAGTTGATCTTTCTAAATAGGCCTCCATTATAAGTGTAACTTTACGAGGTTGATGAAAGTGGTTTATCACCCCCCACATGTACGCCTGTATGTAAAATATAACCGCATAAGTATTGATGGGAGCAATTGAACCTCATAAGTTTAATTTCTTAATTGCTGAAGTCGAACCATTTTTCAATTTTATCACGAGATATTCAATATCTCTGCAACATATCACCTACAAAACAAATTCAATGAATCGATGATCCTTATGCGAGGTAAAGAGCAGGTCACCATGGGCTAGCATAGCTCAGACCTCACCTGAACTCGCTTGCATGTAGACTCACAAGACTGCCATGCATGAATACAAGTAGTACGCCAATACTAGAGCTCGGTAAACATTGGTTCCATCTTGGTGGATGGAGGATAAGCAATGGTGGAGAAAAATGAGAATTAAAGGAAGTGCAAGGGGGAGAGAACGACAGTGTGGATTCGGGACTTTGTAGCAGCTTCTAAGGATTGTGCACTGATGGTATGGACTATGGAGCAAATTTTTCCGGGATAACATGTTGTCGAGAGAGCGCCGAGCTAACTGCTGGAAATTTAGCGATGCATTGCAAAACAAGGGAGAACGGAAAATATTAGCTGATGCAGCTAGTTTTTCTGGACAGTTACTATCCCAGATACTGCAGTCTAGGACTCTGGGTATGTTCCTTTCTCCAGCAAACACATGAGGGTCAAAATTAAAAAATGTGAGCAACCAAAGCAAAACAATAAAGCAACACTTCGCTCAATCTCTCCTTTCCTTTCTCCCATACAAGGATTATTATCTGTCTCCCAGAACAATTTTTCGAGCATTTACCACATTGCCTGAATCAACTGTAATCGGCATCACATGGTAGGCTATAAGACAGCATTCAGTGTGTGTTTAGTCAAATTCCGCAAGCAGTGTAACAGTGAGTGCCTGATATGTCTGATAAGCATAAGCATATGTAAGCTTGAAGCAGCAAATACTGCTGCTATGAACACCGAAGCTTCTGATATTGGATCCTCCAAAAGCTTTCAAAAAGGAGACCAGAAAACTATTTTAACAGCAAAGATGAAATTCTTGCAAGAATTGGTAAATAAACAAAAAAGGCCATTGAGGAGCAAAACATGCACCCACATTTGATTATACCACCTAGTCAATGTACATACAAAGTTATCTTTTGTAGATCTTATATCAGAACCTAACAACAGTTGCCTCATCAAAAATCAAGAATCTACTTGGAGGTTGCCGGGGAGTCTACTTTGCAGTTTGTCCCTCAAAAAGTTCGATAGTTTTGCTGTTGCAGCTTGTCCTCTCTCGAGACATGTAAAATAGTTCTCGACTGCAACATAAAGCATGAAGCAAACAATTGTTACAGCAATCAAGATGCGAAGGAGTAGGTAGTATGTAGCAAGAACTACAAATTTCTATGTGTAGCAATAAATCAAATTGCACCATCAACCTCAAATGAAAACTCATTTAACTAGAAGATGATGACATTACAAAATGCAATACAAGTTCAGTAATAAAGAGATAAAGCAGACCACAAGATGTCTTAAGACCTTTGACCTCAAAGAGGATGTCTTAAAAGCTTTGTAAAAGCAAAATATGGTGATAGGAGAAGGATCATTATTCGAAGGACGCATAATATTTCAGAAGACCAAGTGCTCATGAAGACGCAACAATTTTTCTTTTTTTTTTGAAGTGGGAGATGCAACAATTAGTACAGTAGCCCAACATGCTTTTCAGGAGGAAAAACCAGATACACAGAGACTTAATTAAATAATTTTCTGCAGAAATAGATATCTATGACAAAGTTTACTTGTCCAAGACACCCTTGTTGCAATTAAAACTTAATTAATCTGATTAACCATCTCCCCCCGAAGTCATAATTGTGTTCGTACGAAGGTTAATAGGCAGAGTCCACAATAATCTTCACACCTATAAGCACCACTCAAACTGGCAAAGGATACATTGAGCACAAGATAAGAAACTAAGGATAATAGAATGATGAAACTACATGCTCTGTCATACAACTTTAATTGCCAAAAAAGCTGTGAACCCCTCAAAGAAAAAGGAAGAGAATAACAAGCACAACAATAGCCAAGTACCTGACATTGCTCCATGAGTAACAGATGTGATGATCCCATGTTCCATTGGTTCCTCATTTGTAAGTGATGATCCTTGAAGTGGAACTGATGAACTTGAGTTTGGAAAAACAAAATACACAAAAGCCTTCATTGTCTGCCAGCACAAAACCTTGGTGAGAAACGTTATATATCTCCTGCCCTTTACCGCATACATGTGGTACTCCTCTTCAGATTGTGACTAATAATAGTAGGGTAAACTTACCTGCTCTTCTAGTTTTGTAGGATCTAGTATAACATCTCCTGTTTCAGCCAAACAGCAACATACTGAAACTGCAGAGAGAAATAAACAGTAACATCATCAGGATCATAAATACGAAAATATCCATGTCAAAAAAAAAAAAAAAAACGAAAGTATCAAGTTTACTTGAAACACTGCATGTCCAAGGTAGTTTTTGAAGAGCTCTTAAATATATTGGAGTCACAACTTACGATGACTCGAGAGAAAATCCAAAGTATTTCAACATCCTAGAGAACACAATAAGAACTTTTAAGTATAATTTCGGTACGAGACTTTAATACCAGCAAGATGCTTTAGAGGAATCCCAGCATCAACAAGTGCCAAACAAGCCGCATTGATTGCACAAGGGAGAAGCTAGCGTAATTTTTGTCAAGGAAAAAAAAATGTATTTACAATTGACTCAAGGCTGTCGAAGAAGAAAGTTAGAAACAGTTCACACTCAAAAAAGTGACTTTTGTTCAATGTTTCAAAGAATGTAGCAAGATATGCTGAAAAGGGGCTAAAATCTACTCATATCTACAAAAAGATGCAAGGACTGGAAAACACACACAACGCGAAAGTGTAGCCCAAGGATACTGCCCCATCATCATTGACGACCTGCAAAATAAGGACAAACAAATTTACAACACGCTTATGCTAGAGAAGTCGATAAATGAAACTTTTGCTTCAAGGATGATGCTAACATATCAATGAGTGGTTCAGCCTTATAATTAAAAGAAACAGAACACCATCACTAAAGTACTCAAATAGTAAACTTGACAAAAGTGGTATAATAGGAGTGCAACTTTTAGTTTCAACTGATTTGTCACAACATTGTGAAATTTCTACAACTGAAAACACAAATGTTTCTACCAATTCTCAATTGAGGTCTGTGAATCAATCCTACTGCGCAGCACTTATCATTGTTTAAAAGAAACTGAGTTATACTGTTTGACCAAATTTATAAACTCAAGACTAGGTAACAGGTATGGATCATATCTCCGCTGGAAAATGCAGGACTTAAAAACAACACCTCATACCAAATCTCATCCTTCAATAATTGTAAATGTTATGACTAGGTGGAATATTTAGTGATGTTTCAAAAGATCTCACGTGTATTCTGACAACCTGGGATACTTGGACAAGAGACCAGAATCCGGGAATCCGGGATATATAGTGAACCAAACATATGTTGGTTTCTTTCTCCGACTGAAGGTAGGTAATAGCCTCACACTAACAAAAGATTCTACTAATATCCATCAGCAACTTTCGAAGATATCTGATTAGTCGTTGAAGATGGAATAAGCGCAACGATACATGGTTTGGATAATTATGACTTATGAGCCTATGATAACAATTTTTTATGTGTCTAGCAAGCTCAAGAACACTGCGGTTGTATGACATCCTAGTCTGGTTACATATCGAAGAATAACAGATAGTAAAGCATACATCAATTAAATCGAATCACATACCATGTAGGCTACAGTAGCAGAAGATCTCTTAATTCAAATGAGATAATGTGTTGGAGCTAAACTATCAACAATTCACCATCCGGTCTACAAATAACAAAAAACGAAATCACAAGTCTCATCCTTGAAGAAGAATATAATCCAACTCGTGACACAACTCTTTTTCCCATAAAGGCCAAGCTATTTACAATAAAAAAAAATTAAAATGGAGCAATAGACGACAACAAGTCCTCAAAGTCAATCATTCCAAAGCCCAATTCTGTTTTAAACTTGAGCATGATACCCTTAAACCCACTCCTTTACTTTGGCCACTACAAAGCTAGGAGAACAACTATTCTGCTAATCAAAAGAATATCTCGTTCTCTACTCCAAGATTAACAAACAGCCAAGTCCTAATACATCAAAGATCAACTATAACAGCAAATGAGATCATAAAAAAAACACTCCCAAAATCACGACTGCTTGAATTCTTGGAGGGCAATAATTCATCATAGAGATGAAATAGCTAACATAACACAAATGCTCAAAATCAGATGAGTAAACGGAAAGAATCAAGGGCTAAAGGGGCATAACTTCTTCAGAAATGCTGAGCCAAAAGTCAGGTGGTTCAAAACCCTCTGGGACCCCTGCAATCTACCAAAAAGCTCGGAATTTCAGTCTTGGCAATTCCAAATGGCCTCCCTACTACAGATAACCTACAGAGAAGGGGTATGTCGATTCCTAACAGATTTAGTCTCTGCCAGAAGAATTCAGAGTCCACTGAACATCTCTACTTCCAATGTCAGGTAGCAAAAGATGTTTGGTGTAACATTCTGTGCTGGCTTGGCCATACAGAGAGATATTGGAGCTTAAGACATGAAGTTAACTGGTTTTCCAATAAGTCCAAGGGAAAAGACGTAGACATCATATCCTCAGAAGTGCAATCTGTTGCACTATTTACGCACTATGGAGAGAGCAAAATCATAGAATTCTCTCTGATTCTTGTAGAAGTCTTAGTAGCATTATCCTCGGCATTCAATTTCAAACTTCTATTAGGGTACAAAATTAATTTTAGTTCAGCTATTCCTAGCCAAGTCTAATATTTTTGGTTTTTTTACGGGATAGCTCATTGCTCTCCGTTGGAAAGTTGTATTAGTTTCCTTCTTTTCCCTATTGTGGAAGAATATAACTTGCTCCTTTTCCAAAAAACAAAAACAAAAAAAAAACAAAAAACAAAAAAAAAAAAAACCCTCCTAAAGTGATGCGAAAGCAATACCTTATAGCAATCTAACCTAACCGACAGGGTTCAGTTGTCTATACCATTATGGACTGCAAAACCGATTAAAGCCAACTTCACCACAACCTTTGCCTGTAATTAGCTTTAGAAACCATGGCAAAAATAGTCAGCCAAGGGAAAGATGCCCGCCCATACCTCTAATATACACCTCATCAAACTTCTAAAATGTCGATTACAATCAAACTACTTGCTAGTTGTTCTATCTGTAACCTCTTGAATCCAAACAACACATGCAGCTACCTACAATGACCAACTTCAATGAATCCAAAGTAAATCAAGAATTAAAATGTTTCACTGAATATTTTGAACAGAAAAGATTTCTTTGGGGATTGCTGAAACTACTAAGAAAGTGGCATCAGTGATTAGAACTTGTCAACAAGTACTTACCTGAAGTTCAGAGATCAAGTGTAAAGCATCATATGCCTTTTTGCAGACGTCAAATTTACGCCGAACTTAGAAGCAATGAAAATGAAAACTGTAAAACTTTTTCAATGAAAGGAAAGAATTAAAAAAAAAAAAAAAAAAAACCTTTCTATGGCTCAAATACATCTTTACGCTGATTTATAATTGTAGAAAAGGTCATCTGGTGAAAATATTCAAATGACTTGCGGAAACTGCTAAAAAGATGGCATCAGTGTTTTGAACTTGTCAACATGTGAACTTACCTGGAGTTCAGAGATCAAGTGTAAGACATCATATGCCTTATGCAGTTGTTTGAAGAGTTTTAAGAAATGTTTAAGTCTGGAAAAAAAAAACAAAAAAAAAAAAAAAAACTGCCTCGGTGTAAATACTCCCTCCGTTCGGCTTTAAACTTCGTAGGGCCAACGGACACGCTTCTTAAGGTGGGTGTACACGTTAATCGGCTAATCGAAGTTCTAAAAAAATTGCATGACGGGTTAGATAAAATATTGATCTAACCCGCCGTGCAATTTTTTTGGAACTTAGATTAGCCAAAAAGCGTGTATACTCACCTTAAAATGCGTGACCGTTTGCCCTATGAAGTTTAAAGCCGAATGGAGGGAGTACAACTTAAGAAGCAGAAAGGAAAAACCTCACTCTCATTTCAAGAAAGATCATCATTTTGCTTTGAAAGTAAGCATCAGCTCAAGATATGTACAACTTAGTCAAGATTCATCTTTTGACAAAGTATACATCTAGCAGAGTGAGGCTTAGTTTAAAAAAGCGCGCCTAGGGGCAGCTGGATCCCCTCAGAAGCTCGAGGCGCACAAGTGTGCATGAGGTGCAACCGAGGCGCACAACTGTGCAATTTCGATTTTTCTTTCTCTTGTAACCTTATTTCTACCCTTCCCTTTGCCCCTTAATCCCTTGTTTATACTTCTTTACCCATTGGCCCTCTTTAAATACCAAAAAAGGGGTTATTTTTCGCGAAATATGGTTTTGAAAAATAGAATTGTGTTCGCTAAATGAGTGCGCCTTGTGTGCATGAGGCGTGCGCCTTCGCCTAGCGCCTCGGTGCGCCTCGCGCCTCCTTAAACTAAGGTGTCGTTTGGATACACTCGGGAAGTCGGAATTCCCATGAACTTGTAAATCCTAGGAATTAAGAAAGTATGGGAATTGGGGAAATTTGTTTGGATGAACAAGCGAATTCAATTCCCATGGGAATTTCTACTTACCTAGCCCCCCAAGGTTATTAAATTCCTACACTTTGGAGGAATTGGAAATGCTTTCTACACTTTATGGCAACCTAACAACTCATAATAATACAATTCCTAGGAAAATAAGGTGTCGTTTGGATACACTCGGGAAGTCGGAATTCCCATGAACTTGTAAATCCTAGGAATTAAGAAAGTATGGGAATTGGGGAAATTTGTTTGGATGAACAAGCGAATTCAATTCCCATGGGAATTTCTACTTACCTAGCCCCCCAAGGTTATTAAATTCCTACACTTTGGAGGAATTGGAAATGCTTTCTACACTTTATGGCAACCTAACAACTCATAATAATACAATTCCTAGGAAAATAAAATTCCTATGGATTTTGAGAGTATCCAAACGACACCTAAGGAGTGAGGTGCGAGATAGAAGGAAAGAAAAGGGATAAAATTCAAGGATGGAAAGCAGGGAAAAGGAGAACATAGACAAAAATAGAAACATGGAACAGATAATGGAAGGGGAACAACATATATACACACCAAACGCAGTCTGTGACGCGCATTTACGCCTGAACTAGTTTTCATCCGACGTCATACTTTCATCAATATTAATGACCAAGTAGGCCCATGCCTTCATAGATCTCCCCCTGGTCTTTGCCACTTCCTCGTACTATATCTTTAAATTCTCCTACCTTGGTGCCCAAACAAAATTCTCTTGCCATGTCCATGGGACTAAATTGAGGTACAAAGATAAATATTTCTACAAAACTGATACCAGAATTGAATGGTAAGACAGGAAATTAAGCGAAGTAATGAGTAACCTCTTCCCCCCCCCCCCCCCCCCACAAAAAATAAAAAAAATAAAAAAATAAAAAAATAAAAATAAAAACAACCACAAGAATGAGGGTCCTTTTACTGTGTTTTTCTTTCCCAAGAGGATTTGAGGTCAACTTTGACAACGAAGCTCATGTCAAAATACATATCCAATATTTAGAGAGATAACGAGAAATTAACTCCTTTTTTTTCTTTGAGCTGGTAAGTGTCAATTAACATGTGAGGGAAATGGGGATGTGTGTCAAGTTCCAATATAAGGACCCCATGTTGTGTCTCTTTTTAGCCGTGATCAGGCCCCTAATCTGTCATTTTTAGGTGTTAAAAGCACACAACCGGCCTGTGTCAACACGTAACTTCCGATCATTTCATCTTTTGCTGTATTGGACAGGAACTAATGACAAACTACCATACACATTTGAAGAGCCATGTTTTCCGGTTCTAATTGAAGAAATCAAGGTAGAACAAATACCATGGTCTATGATACTAATAGATATTCCCTAATTAGACATGCTTAAAACATAGAGGCATAGAGCACTACCAGAAAACTCAAACATAGATGGATATACCATGGTAAGATTATGAAGCCTATGCTTCTGGGATAGATGTGGAAATCCAACAATAGAAACTAGCTTTGTTGTTCAGACATCAATCGCTCCTAAAGAACCATGTCGGACACACAAAGATGGTGGGAGACATGGGTATGAGAACAATACTTGGGTCACTTCAATCTAACCCAAAACATGAAAACTTCACAAATGTGGCTAACTCAGACCATCTTAGTTAGACACCTATAATAAAGTTCGAATAACAAATGACACCAACCAATGCTGCAGTGCTGGCTAAAAAAGTCCATTCAAATTAATGAACTGTTGGAACATAAATTTTTAAGGAAATTTCATCTTCAAAAAATTATTGCAGGGAGACAGCTGGACACTAAAGCCTCACCTGAAGAATTACTGAGGTGGTCGTATTTGGATTGATTGTCAAAATACAGATGCTTTGCAATGTTCTCTTCAGAATCATCTCGTACTCCTTTTCCGATTTCCCTAGTCAGCAAATAGGGATTAGTCGGTAATTCTCTGACCTAAAGTACAGGGAAACAAGCTTCACATGAACCACATATAGCAAAATTTACGGTACATAATACAATTCTTATGAACACATCACCTAAAGATTTATAGATAACATGCATGAGGACTTATATATTATCATACATATCTTAATACAACTTAGATAAGTCATGGACTGGCTATATCGTAAAATGGAGTGATGCCCTTAGCATAACTCCCCAAACAGCCATAGAAGAAAAGATTAGATAGTATGTGCTGAGATGCATATCAATATTACGGATCAAATGTTACTGCTAATCATAATATACAAAACCGAGCTCATCTACATCACATGTTTTAAAGGAAATCTTACCAATTTGTCCGGTTTTGGGCTTCCAAATGACTTCAATAAAAGCCTTCTCAGGATTCTCATTCTTCTTAGTCCCAGCTTTTGGTCCATATACTGAAGCTATGACTTTAGTATCCCCTGAGATCGATAACAACATAACACATCAGGACACATCCAAGCAATGAAATGCAAACAGTTTATGTCTCGGTACTACACGACGAGTGACCCAAAGTTCATAATTATTCAATCCTTTATTAGAAGAATGGATTTCAAAGGTTTCGACAAGCGGGCATTCTCCCAAAGTGCAACAACTTACTGGTTCTAACCTGTATAAATAAGTTCCACTAACAATTAGAAGGAAAACCAACCCCATCCATACTTTCAGCATTATATGTCCTCAAATGAATTCATACGAAGCTTCCCAATGACATAAAAGCTTGACGTTTACGATATCAACGACACATTACTAGCAATCTAAACCAGCGTACCAAATTCTACATTGCAACAATACAACTAGAGATAAACACCAAAATAAAAACTCAAACTTTAAGCACAGGAACTAAAACAGAATAATCAAAGAAGAGCAATATGAAATCAATCTACTCAAAGTAATACCCAATTAAGAAAAATGCAATTAAATTAAAAATAAACCTTGAGACCAAGTAGCAGAGCCATGAGCACGATTTAAGGAGCTTCTTGAACACGCCAGAGGCCTCAATTGGTGGGGTGTACGACCATCTGCCCTGTCTATTTCCATTGTATGATATTAAGTACAAGTTCAGGAATGCGGAGATGAAGTGCGAGAATAATTAATTAAATTGATATTGAGGTTTAGGGTTTCTGGTTAGAGTTGTATTGAAAAGATAAAATCAATTTGGGGAGAACTGAATGAAAAGAGTATTGGAGTGAACTCAAAGTGGATTTTAGGGTTTAGGGTTTATCTGCAACAGTATCGAGGCTAAACAACAAATAAATAAATAAAAGATATTTTTCAGCTATACCCCTCTGGTTACCGAGCTGTTCAGCGTGCCGCTGAGGTTTGCAAAATGAGGTTTTTTTGTATTTTTCAGTAACAAACACTAACACCGTTAACCATTTTGATAAAATTTGATTTTTTTTTAACAAATTGACCAATAATAACATAATTAAAAAAAAACAATCTTCTCTCACCGCCCTCCCCAACCCCAACCCAACCCACGGAGCCGCCGCCTCACCACCGCACCGTGCACCGACCACCACCGCACCGTGCACCGACCACCACCTAGGCCACCAGCACCAGCACCACCATATGCGCTCCCCTCCCGCGACCACACTCCGACCACCCATTACCGCGATTTCTGGGCTTTTATTCATGAATCTGATCTTTTATTCATGAACCTGTAAGTGATTTTTTTTTTTTTTGTTGATTTGATTTAATTGTTGAATTTTATTCATGAATCTGATCTCTAAGCATTTTGGTATCTCTGGGTTTGATCTTGCTATAACATTTTGAGCTGCGATCTATTGTTTTGGAATTCGAGCGATTTGTGGGATTTTAGGGGCGTCTTATTGTTGATTACATTTTTTTGGAATTTGAGCCGTGGGTGCTGGGTGGTCGGGGTAATGGGTGGGTGGAGTGTGTTCGCGGGAGGGGGGTGCATATGGTGGTGCTGGTGGTGGTGGCCTAGATGGTGGTCGGTGCACGGTGCGGTGGTGAGGCGGCAGCTCCGTGGGTTGGGTTGGGGTTGGGGAAGGAGGTGAGAGAAGATTGGTTTTTCTTTTAATTATGTTATTATTGGTCTATTTGTTAAAAAAAAAAATCAAATTTCATCAAAATGGTTAACGATGTTAGTGTCCATTACTCAAAAACACACAAAAAAACCTCATTTTGCAAACCTCAGGGGCATGCTGGACAGCTCGGTAACCAGAGGGGTATACCTGAAAAATTCGGGAACCTCAGGGGTATATTGGAAAATTTCCCAATAAAAAAATCATTTATCACAAATACCCTTATGGACCCGATCATTATTGAATTTTACATATTTAAGAAAAATTACACAAAAATAATGCTAAGTTTAACTGATCTTCCACAAATAATCTCACCTCGCATATGTAACAACAATAACAGAAAAATTTGCTTAGTGTCACAAAAATGGTCTAATTTGCTCTGAAGTAATGGTTATCCACCAATATGGCATTCCCGAAATTGATAAAAAAATATAGAGGTATTGCAAAATTAGAAAATTCATAACTACTAGCATTTCCTCTTCCCTTATCTTCCCTCTCCCCTCCCCACCACCACAAACCACCACTCTCTACCACTACCACCTGCATCAACCACTACCCTACTGATACGCGCCACTTAGTAGTGGTATAAGACAAGTTTTTTGTGCATAGAAATAGATGCTTTTGGATCGATTTATTGCCTAGTTTTATCTTTTCTGTATTTGTGTTATTAATGAAAAATTAGCGGTTTTATATGTATTTATGGCCTCAAGATTAATGTGCAAATGTGTGAAACGACAATGAGACAACGAAAGATGATCCAAGTAGCGAAACGACAATATTTAGAAGTTAGGTTGAGGAATTTCACTCTATTTACGGAAGGTCAATCCTGAAACCTGTCACACCACTTGGAATTCTGCAGTGAAACCAACGACATATTAAACTACATGATCTTAGCTTTCGAATGAAGAACTGAACACACGTCCTCAGAAGCCAAGTAACGAAAACGTTATAACTGTTTAAAAAACATTTCCAGAACTAGTCTGACGACGAAAAATAGAAGCTTAAGGCGACTCGTCTGGAATCAGATGACTCATCCCAGACAGAAGAGTGGAACAGGAAGGTTCCGATGACTCGTCTGCTCCTAGACCAGCCGTCTGGGGAGCGATGAGTTGTCCCGCTGTGTCGGCGTGTTAGACGGGTTTTCTAATCCTGTTTTGTAAACTTTTAGGGGCCGTTTGGTTCAAATTTTGGAATGGAAATGGATTGGAAACAAGAATGGAAAGGGAGTGGAAACAAGTTTCATTCTTTATAAATATTGTTTGGTTAAATATAAGGTGGAATGATTCCATAAGTAAGGGCAAAATTGTAAATTTCTTTTCGAATCAAAATAACCACCAACACCTCAACTATTCTTTCTCCTCCCTCGGCCGCCACCGTTGACCACCCGCCGCCGCCGTTGACGCCAATCGTGACTGGTGCGACAACCAATATTATCATCTCAACCCAAATTACATACTCCCTCCGTCCCATCTCAAACGCCCCAAGTCGTTTTTGTAGTGGAATAGGAAAAATTAATATAGTAAGTTGAGTGGGGTAATATTAGGAAAAAGAAGGAGAGAGAATGTGAGGATTAATAAAAGTAGGAGAGATATGTGAGAGAGGACGTAATAATTTAATAAAAGTAGGAGAGAGAAATATGTCCCAAAATAGATATGGTGTTTGATGTGGGACGTCCCAAAACGGAATATGGGGCGTTTGAGTTGAGACGGAGGGAGTAACTAACAAGCCTATATGATTAATTTTTATTAATATTGCTCCAAATGATGTAGATCTAGGAATTTGTTTTCGTTTTTTTTTTTTCATGGTGGAAAACGTGGTGAGGGAAGGATATGGATGGCCGAAGATGTGGCCGGTGAAGTCGCCGGAGCAAGGGCGACCGGAGGGTGGCGTCTCCGGTGGGATGGGCGGCGGCTTGTGGTGGTCCGGTGAAGGGTTGGGGGTAGGGGGGTTGGTGTGTGGGAGGAGAGAGAGGAAGGGAGGAGAGAGAAAATGATTAGGGGAGATTCAATTTTGTAACCTTAGGTTTTTTGTGGGGTTCATTTTGGGGGATTGGAAAGAGAGTGAGAAAGGATTAGAAAACAAAAAATATAAAAACAAACACAATGTAACGGAGTAGTAATCGAATCCATTTTCAATCCCCCAAAAATCATGAACCAAACACACCCTTAGACTCCTTAGTATTTATACTTCAAACTTTCTTTAGTTATTAGCATTCAGCATTTAGGCCATTTACATGCATCAAAACTTTTCGGATATAAGCCTACCTACTATAACCGGCATCCTTTTTTTTTTTTTAAGAACTATGCAAGACCAAAAACCTTTATTCTCGGATCAAATAATCGAAACTAAAATTTATCGACAATTGTGAGTTTCATTCTAATTTCCTTTATTCATTTGAGTATTGTTTATTTATCTCGTTCTTATTGTTATTGATTGATTTATTGCTTAATTAGGTTGCAAACTAATTAGCCCTAGATCTATTATATAGCTAGATTCACATTTTCAGGACTAATTGTTAATTAGATTGTTGATACATAAGTAGCAACTAACCTATTAATTCTATACTGAACATCTGTATTAGGTAAGAGAGAATAATCATATTAACTGAGGGTCGAAACCGCGTGTGTCTATATCTTATTAATGTTAGCTGATATCGTTTTATCGCTTCATGCTTTAGCTGGAATAAATTTAGGGCGCCTCTCTGTTATCCATCGATTAGGGCTAGGGCTGTTCATAAACTAACCCCCCGACCGTAAAAAGACCCGGACCGACCTGGACCTGGACCGGACCGGACCGACCTGGACCTGGACCGGACCGGACCGACCCGAACCCATTCGGTCCGGTCCTCGGTCCTTAGTTTTCCAGATTTCTGGGTCCGGTCCGGTCTGAAACCCGGGGTTTCTGGTCCAGGACCGAAGACCGTTACAGCTTTACTTTTATGTTTAAAAAAAAAAAAAAGCCCCTATTTCTACTAGACCCCTCGTGAAAATCCCATTTTACATCACAACTTCTTTCCATCTCTATCCTCTCACATCACCAAACCTTCCCTCCTCAGTCTCCCATAAAATCATCTATCATAAATTCATATCACTCGCACCATGATTCGCCGACAAGTGATTGCCGCCGATTCGCCGACAAGTGACTGCCGCCATCCACCAGTTGCACCACCAGCTTCACAAATCACAAGTCTATTTTTATCGATCTGTATTGCTACCGATTTGTCAAGATGTCGCTGCTTTCTCTTGGGATCTTGTTAGCCATTGCTGCAGAGTTTGTTTTAATTTTCATTTGATTGGTTTTTTTTTTTTTTTTGGTTACTGTTCTTTGAATTTATGTTCTAGTTTTGATGGGCATATTTATGGTCATTAATTTAGCATTTGTGTATGCTTAATTTCACATATTATTCAATTTTTTTTTGTTCCTATCCATCTTTTTTCAATTATTTTCTGTCTAGGTTGCTTTGTGGTCCGGTTCGGGTTATAGACCGAACGCGGCGGTCCGGTCCAAATTTTGGACCGGGCTTTCCGGTCCGGTCTTCAGTCCTCACATTTTAGCAAATTCAGTCTTCGGTCATCTTGGGTCAGTCCGGTCCGGTCCGGGTCTGGACCGATGAACACCCTTAATTAGGGCTATTAGGTTGGGCTGATCTATATTTCTAGACAGAACTAAAAAATGATAGGAGATTCTTTCTCCACAATTAGGTACTCAACGGATTAGGATTATTTAGTGTGCAACAAGGATCAATTAGATGAACAATAGTGGACATTAGTTGACCGAGATTTTTAATCTTCACTGACTTCTAATTTACTTGCTTTAAGTCTGTTACTTGACTCAATTACAATTATAAACCCCTCATTTGGTTAATTTACGTGCTTAGATAGTTACCGTTCTCTATGGATACGAATCTTACTTTTCTATTACTACATTTAGGTTAGTGTTGATAATTAATATTTGTTTGGCACACGACTTTAGCCTGTCAAATTTTGTTTAATTTGTCTTTAGGTGTTTTTTTTTTCTTTTTTTTTTCTTTTTGGTGGATCCTTTATGGTCCATCCACACCCGTGCTACTAATAAATCTCTAGAATCTTTTGATTCAGGTATAGAAAGAACTTTGCGAGCTGTGAGGAAAATCATTGAGAGAGTTACCATTCGCTTAAGCAGATTCCGATTCAGATTTCTACAATGTTGAAGCTATGAGTATTGGGTCACTCTCAGCCCCCGGATCTCACCAAACAGCCGTCATGCATCACTTATCCATAAGAGGAATCTGGTAAAACGGTGGAGATCAAAGGGGGCACTTTTATACCAACTCCCTACCTTCCATGGGAGTCAATTTGAGGATCCCAACTGACATGTATCGGATGTCTCATTTTATTATAGCGGAGTGAAGTTCTCTGCGGTCTCGATTGATAACTTCCTATTGAAGGCGTTCCCGTTTACTTTGAAAGAAAAAGCAAGAGATTAGTTATGTACACTTCCGGAGGGTACTATAACGTCGTGGGAGGGTATGAAGAATGATTTCTTTCAAAAGTATTTTCCGGTTACCAGATCTTCATCCTTGAAGAACAACATTATCAATGTCATGCAAGAGGTGGATGAGCGTTTTTCGACCTATTGGGAAAGGTTTAAACAACTATATATGCTCCAGTTGCTCATATGATGGGTTTACCGATTGGAGATCTCATCCTATTCTATTTCAATGGCCTCAAGTATGATGATCAACGCCATGTGGTTGTTGTAACACCCCGTATATTTTGGAAATTTACATAAATCGGGTGTTACTAATTATATTATTTTGAATTAATTTTGTAAGCAGCTAAAAGGATTTTCAGAAATTAAATAAGATTTTATTTGGTTTTATACAAAAACTAATTTAAACCAAAATTCTTTTAATAATATCAAATTACACTTTTACCCTTGTTGGTTTAGTTAAACCCTTTTGTTTCAATCCCTAAATCCCTTTTTCTACGTATCACATGATCACACTAATACATCATCATCTTCGTTCATCGTCTTCATCGTTCGTTCTACGCCGCCACCTTTCAATCGCTTGTCGACTCCATTTTCTATCCCGGTTTTGGACGAAACTAGTACCGATGTTCCTCTTTTTTTCTCCTCTACACAACAGTATGAATTTCATCTAGTTTTGTTCATGTCGTACCACATCGTCCTTTTATGTTTTCGTTAATTAATAGTTGGTTATGAATTTTCGTTGTTTTTAATTCTTGAATTATTGTTCCATGTGGTTTTTAGAAGGTTTTCATTTGTTCTTATGAATATATAATTTGAGTTGGGTATGTTGTTGAGGGTTGTTGCGTTGTTTTGTCATCGGTGTTGTTGGTATTTTTGTCGGTGTAGTTAGTATTGTTGATGTGGACGTTGGTGTTGTCGCTATTGTCCAGGTTTCTGTCACGACTGGCCGTAGTATGTAGGTCGTTGTTGATTTTATTTGTTTGCATTGGTTGCCGTGGTGAATGGTGGGAGCCGAAGGCTCTGTTTTGGACATGGCACGACTCTGTTTTGGGTCATTGTAGGTGTGTCATTGTTGTGAACTATGGTTGCCGTGTTGTTGCCCATAGATGTTGAGGTTGCCGGAGTTATGGTTGTTATTGGTCGTGCTCTTTGTTGGGGTTGCAAGTAAGCGTAGTTGGGTTATGCTGTGGTATGGTTGGTGTGAGTTTGTCTAAGAGGCCGCATATGGAAACCGTAAAGATGGCCTACTTTGCTTTGGGTTAAAACTAATGGAGGTTTAAGTTGTGCAAGTTGGGTTTTAATTTTAATGCTAATTACTTGGTTTAAATTATATAAACGCTAAATGATTTGGATCGTAGTGGTAATCGTTGGGGTTATATATATAAATTGGGTCTTTGATTTAAATACTTCGTTAGTAAATTGGGTAATGGTTATCGTACGTCTATTAATTTTAGCTATCATTTTATGATATATAGCTTGCGGGTTTAGAAAGGTTCAGTTTGCTGACTTTGAGAGGAATAGTTGAGAAGAAGTTTAGCGCTATCGGTAAGAACGCCAACTCTTGAGCTTGAGCATGTTGTATCGTCTTCTAATGTGATCAATTCTTGTTTCATATACATCGACTTCTATAATTCTTCTGATTGATCACAATAACTCTTGTTTGGATGGGAATTGGTTATACATCAAATAAAATATCTAATCATGGTTTGAATATGTGTTATGGTTAAAGGGATTTTCTTCAATACACTCTAGAGTAGCGTGTTAACTCCTCCGGGGGTGCTCGTTTACAAATGATTCATTATACCCCTGATCAAGGTAACTCTTAACTAGATTAGCTACCAGTTACCTATTAGAACCTCCTCCTTGACCGATTACATCATACTGGCCCTCATGCGAGGGGTGTGCACACTCGGGTTCTCTTAGGGTGGTTTGGGTTGGTTAGCTCTAGAGTTGTTCCTGGTTAGGGGTAGGACCCTTACCAATCCCTACGTCAAAAAAGGCTATAAGAACGGTTCCTCTAAAGCTAAGCAGAACGGTTGTGGAACTGTTCTCTAGACGACGGTACTTAAATGCTAAGAGAACGGTTACAACCGTTCTAAAAGGCTTTAAGAACGGTTTTGGGTAAAACCGTTCTCTTAGGTATAAAAAAAACGGTTTTTGAAAAAACCGTTTTATTATGTTTGGTGGATAAGAGAACGGTTCTCATCATAACCGTTCTAATAGGTACCCATTTTTTCAAAAAAAAAAAAAAATCATAGTTTTTTTCCTTCCCCAACCCCTACCCACAACCCTGAACCCATAAATCAAATTCGAACAACATAAACGCCAGAAAAACATCAACTAATACAAAAAATTACACGATAAAAAATTGGGCATATAACTCCCATCAAATTAATTATACGAGATCTTGTTCATACAAAATCAGTAGAAAAGAATTACATAGTAAAATTAAAAATTTGCAAATTATTCTTTGGAAATGTGGATCTATGACTATAACTATGATAAACTTTAATTCTTATGTCTTATTATGAAATTATTCTTGTCTCCGTTGCCGCCATGGCTACCTCCACTGTCGTCGTCGCCTTCATCTTCGCCTTCTTCCTTGTCTTCGTCGTCTTCAAGCACATGAACAGATCCGCACAAATAAAAAAAAAATTGTTGTGATTAACTTCAAGCATGAACCGATCAAATCCTATAAAGCTCATGCATTAAATATAACTTTTAAAACACACACAAAAGGGGATTGAACTTGACATTCAATTAATCAACCATGCATCCTTGATTTGGAAAATTACCCAGATCTATTGTAAGAAAAAAAAAATCAAACAAACAAATTGAAAAAAAAATATTGTAACAATCATAATTAAAGAAAAACGATCCAATGTCAGTAACAATTAGATCTAAGTTAAAAAAAAAAAAACAAAATTGAAACTATAAAATGTAGATCTGAAACTATATCAAACCTTGATTGCCGACGCCATCCCATCACTGCTGATGTCGTTTGTCTCGGTTTCGTCTGCATACTTCACCAAAATCGTTTGTTTTTTTATGCAATTTGATGTTTGTAGGATTAAAGGAAACAATAACTTAAACAATAAGGAAAAGGGAGAGAAAAAGGAAGTGAGGAAAATAAAATGGAAGAAATTGATTGAGGGAAAGAGGCGTTACAAGAGAAAAGAGAGAGGGACAGGAGAGAGGGGGTGAAGGCGGAAATAACGAGGTGAATAAATGAGGAGGGGTGTTTTATTACTAATTATTTATTATTTTATTTTTCAGTGGGTATTTAGAACGGTTTACATAGAAAACCGTTTTGGTAAGTCACTCTTTAGAACGGTTATGCTCAGAACCGTTCTAAAAGATGTGGTTCCAAATTTAGACGCTCCTATAAGAACGGTTCTTCTAAAAACCGTTCTTAAAAGTATTTAATATTTAATTTCCTTTTTTCTCAAAATATATTTAAGAACAGTTATTGGGGGACCCGTTCTCTTATACTGTAAGAGATCTGTTTTACGAAATTCCGTTCTCTTATGAGGGGTTCTCGAAGCCCAATTTTGACGTAGTGAATGATGGGTCACTGATGTGGAATGCCTATTCCTGTATATTTGGCCCTTTTTCACTGAAATTTATAATATACTTCTTGGTTTATATCTCTCTCTAATCATTTTGGTTAATCATTTGATTGTAAGCATTGCTTGTTCAGCTACGCGCCTCAAAGGCGCGTATCTTATTTTCCTGTCTTACTTTGAGTTCTTACTCAGCCTGTTTGCTGACGTTCTTTTGTTTGGGTTTGTCCCTACCCTATTTTGGGGCCTGTGTCATTTTCCGATGGTGCAGTTAACATGTGTGTCTGATGGTGATATGTTGATCTTGCAGACGTCTGCATTCATGGGGTCTTTTTATTTAGACAATCGTTTAACATCTATTATTTATTTGGATTTCGGATTTGGATTTTGTAAACTTTGACTAAGTCTTCCGCTGTCGTACTATTTTATTATTTACATTATGGATTTATTATTTTGGTTTTGCCTTGCAATTAACTTGGTCAGTTAATTGTGTCATAATAATCCTAGGTTTTCATTATTTAATTGGGTCGAAAATTTAGGGTTGTTACAGTTGCTGCAAGTCAAGAGAATATTGATAAGTTAACTCCCTCTTAAGCATTGGAGTTGCTTAATGAATTGCCGGATGAAGATCAAGCTCGTGTTAGTGATCGACGTTTTACAAGGAAAGTTAATGTTGTAGATACGGAAGCATCTAGGGAGAAGGAGGTGGACGAGTTGACATTATGATGAAAGCATTCATGAGAAAAGGTGGCATGCAACCCTTGAAGAATTGTGGAATTTTCTATGTCGAGGGGCATCCGACTGATGCTTGCCCCTCCATATAACAAGATGAGGCTGTAGAATAGGAGAATGTGGTGGGATTTCAAGGTGGTTTATAAAGGAAATATGATCCTTTCTCCAATACTTTTGCTGCCGAATGGAAGGAGAACCCCAATTTATGATGGAGAGATCCCAATTCTAGTGCTCAAGGAGGATCTTTTGGTCCTCAAGTTAGCCGATCCTATCCACCTAGGCCACACAAGGACTTGTGCAAGATCAGTCCAACAAGCTTATTATGTCTACAAAGGATATGACCCGTTCTTTGGCATCTAATATGATCACTATGCAAAGTGGTATGCAACAGTTTTAACCACAAACTCAAGCGAGTATCCAGAACTTAGAATATCAATTTGGCCAATTATATACAGCGCTTGAACGATTGGAGGCACGAGATTCTGAAAAGCTCTTATCCCAGAAGGAAGTCTCCTAACCAAATGTAAGTGCATTCATGGTAAAGAGTGAGTAGCCTCTTAGAAGTGACATTTGTGGAGGAGGTAGATGATGATGACAAGTCGTATGTTCCTCCACCATTACCTACTTACAAGCCCGTGCCACCTTTTCTGGATTCATTGACTGACACTTGTCCTTACGCCAACCATAAGGAGATGTGAGAGACATTTCGTGGTTGGGAGGATGATGAACATTTCAAGACTCTTGAGAAAAGCGACTCTAATGTTGCTAAGTCCTTTAGAGGTATACTTTCCTCTAGAAAAGAGGAAAAGGAGACGATGAAGAAGAAGGTGGTAGCACATGAGCATGTATCGGCTATATTTCAGAATAAGATGCCCAAGAAATGTACTGATCCAATCGTATTTTCTATCCGTGCACTATTGGTGAGACTAGTTTTCCCCAAGCATTGATCGATTTAGCTGCCTCATTTAACGTGATTTCCCATTCTTTATTGGGGAGTTTGAGTCTTGGTTTATTGTAAAAGACTCATATGATGGTCCAACTTGCTGATCGATAGGTAGGGTAACCTAGGGGAGTGATCCGAGATGTGCAAGTGAGGGTATGACATTTGATATTTTTGGCAGAATTTTATGTGGTTGGCGATGATCGGTATGCACCTCCTATTTTGTTGGGGAGACAATTCTTGAAAACTCCTAGTACCAAAATTGATGTGAAGATGAGCTCTTTAACTATGGAGTTTGAGGGTAAGGTGGTGCGTTTCGACAATCATCAACGTTCGGAGGAGTCTTCTAGCACTAAACTCACTACAAGAAAAACGTTCATTTGCGACCAAAATTACGATCGGTCGGAATTCTCGTTGCAAAAAATGCATCGTTTACGACGAGATTTTTGATGTCGTTGTAAATCACATGCACAAGATGACAACCACCTACTTTCTGTACTAGCCAATAGGAAATTAATTTCTGTCATAATTAGTTATTTTTCTGCATTTCTAAAGTCATCCTTGTACGAAAATTTCTCAGCCTTTAGAAGTATGCTGGAGGGTCGGGGTGCATTTCCTGCCTCTATATATAGAGTGCAAAGTTGTTAGGAAAAGACAGTTTTTTTTTTTTTTTTTTTTTTTTTTTTTTTTTTTTTTTTAATGAAATTGCTGAGTTTTACTTATCTATCCTTCGTGGTTTTCCGACGACCTTTGTGGCTTCTCACTGCCTTCGTGACTGGTTCCGGTGTGTTTTGCACCAACAAAATTCACCATTTTTAGTGCAAAATTTATAGCTTCTTTTCTTCAGTCCTCTAAAACGTAATATTAACAAGAGACTAGGTGAAAACCCATTGGACGCCTAGGAAAAATGAGTGGAGTGTGCTACGTACCGGTGATGGAATAAGAAGAGTGTTCTGAAGGTCATGTCTCGATAGGTTTTTATTGGATGGTATAAGAAGGTTTAGCTATTTTGCATGATATAAGACTATAGGAGACTGGATAGAAAATTCTCGTTACGCTTGGTTGTTTAGGGCGATTGGTGATTATATCGAGTTAGTCTTTGATCCGACGATATTATTCCGGACCTAGACTCATGAGGGAATTGCGTGTGAGCTTAGGGACATTTGATGACGTTATAGGCCCCTTTGCTAATTTGTTTTTGTTTGTGGTTTGGTTTGCCATGCATAAGATGGTTAGGGGTCGTTGCGTTGAGGTTACACCCGTGACGACACCTAACTAGGACGACGAAAACCACATGAGGAGTAGCAGACATAGGTAGTTGTCATTTTCTTCCTGTGCTACTTGCTAAAAGCCCTTGGGGACAATTTATAGAAGTTTTTTTTTTCTTTTTTTTTTTTTTTGTAAGAAATTGATTTTATTCTTCCATATGAGGGAAACAAAAACCGATCTTACAAAACCTAGATTACATCACATACTAGGAAAATTTACCTTATGAGTCTGTCTATGATTTGCTGAGAAATCTCATTTCCAACCTAATTGTAAATCCTAATACAAACTAGATATTGGATTTGCCTAACTATCCACTCTCTTGAGTGTTCTTCTTCTCTAAAGAGTCTACAGTTGCTCTCATTCCACAGTAGGTAAACAGTAGCGTTAAGGCTGCACTTAGTGGTCCAATGCTTTTTCCTGTAGAAGCTACCCATCCAGTTGAGCTCCTTAATTAAAGTCAAATTCCTATTTCCAATACCTAGCCAATTAAAAATGTCATTCCATACTTCTTTTGCAAAGTTGCATTTGAAGAAAAGGTGCCCATGGTTCTCGTCAGCCTTCTTGCATAGAGTACATGTATTAACCAGTTGCATATATACCTCTCCTTTTCATATTGTCAACAGTTGTCAGGCTTCTCTGAGCAGCAAGAGCTACTATAAAACTGTGTTTTGGTAGTACTATACATGCTGTCCCATACTGATTTACTCCATCTCATCTTCATAAATTTCTTTCGGAAGTGATCATATGACTCAGCTACCTGAAATTTGCCATTTCCCCCTCTATGATTTTATCAGGTGTTCAGCACTTGGTATGGTGTCTTGGCTGGGTAGAACTTTTCACTCTGGATTCTTCAGTATCAGCCACAATTTTTAATCTTCCTCGTTAGGGCTGGCAAACCCGACCCGACCCGACCCGATTCGTTGACCCGAGAATCTGACCCAAAATTGTGATCAACCAAACCCGACAAGACCCGACCCGATGATGACCTGAACTGACACAACCCGATAATGACCCGACCGTAACCGACCCGACCTCCTGTTACCCGACAATGACCCGACTGGTAATGCCAAAAATTGAAATAACATCCATAAATGACCATTAGTAACTAAAACTGATTGTGACCCGAATCGATCAGGCACAAAATTTCCTCGATAGAACCGACCCAACCCAAAACCGACCCGAAAGATCATCTGACCCGGTATGACCCGACCTGATACGAACCGACCCGCCATAACCCGACCCGAAATCGACCCGACGACCCATTTGCCACTCCTATTCCTCGTTATCAGATGCATCTTCCTGTGTCCTTATTTTGCGAGGGCGTCCCCTCGCTTTCCCTTCCTTAGCCATGGTCAAGTTTTTGGTGTTGTACGGATACTTGGAGAGAAAGCTTTCTCTCAGAGCATGGCTGTCTTATATTTTTTTTTTTTTTTGAGATCTCTTATATTGTTTGTTAATTATAGGTATTAATCCAATTTGTAGAAGTTTGGTATACTCGAGGACGAGTAAAGGTTAAGCATGGGGGAATTTGATACTCACCACTCAGTAGTGGTAAAATATAGGTTTTGTGCATTGAAGTGGTTGCTTTTGGGTCGATTTATTGGTTAATTCTATCTTCTGTGTATTTGTGCTATTAATGGAGAATTAGCGGTTTGGTATGTATTTATGGCCTCAAGATTAATGTACAAATGTGTGGAACGACAATGAGGCGATGAAAGATGATCCAAGGAGTGAAATGGCAAGATTCGGAATCTAGGTTGAGGAATTTCAGTCCATTTATGGAAGGTCAACTTTGATGTTTCATAGCTGTCAAACCAGTTGAAATTTTGCAGTAAAACCAACGACATATTGAATTACATAATCTTAGCTTTGCGGGAAGTAGTTACACGTTCTTACAGGCCAAGTAACGAATAAGTTATGACCATTTGAAAAATATTGCCAAAACCAGTCCGACGACGAGAAATAGAAGCTGAACGGGACTCGTCTGGTATCAGACGACTCGTCCCAGACGGACGAGTGCAACAAGAAGGTTTAGATGACTCGTCTCTATCGACTTGTTTGACGGGATTCCTAATCCTGTTTTGTAATCTTTTAGTATTTATACTTCGATCTTTCTAGTTATTAGCATTCAGTATTCAGACCTTTTAAAAGTATTTTGAAGAATTCTGCGAGGGCAAAAACCTTTATTCTCGGATTGATTATCGAAAGTAAAATTCATCGAAAGTTGTGAGTTTCATTCTAATTTTCTTTAATCATTTGAGTATTGTTTATTTCTCTCGTTCTTATTGTTATTAATTGATTTATTGATTAGGCTGCAAACTAATAAGCGCTAGATCTATAATATTGCTAGATTCACAATTTAAGGACTAATTGTTAGATTGTTGATACACAAGTAGCAACTAGTCTAGTATTTCTATGCTAAACATCGGTATTAGGTTAGAGAGAATAAACATACTAATCGAAGGTCGAAACTGCGTGTGTCCAGATCTTATTAATTTTAGTTGATATCATTTTATAGCTTCATGCTTTCGTTGAATTGAATTTAGGCGCGCGTCTATGTTTTCCATCGATTAGGGCTATTAAGTAGCGTTGATCTCTCCTTCTAACTCGAACTATGAAACGATAGGAAATTCTTTCTCCACAACTAGGTACTCAGCGAATTAGGATTAGTTGGCAACAAGGTTCAGGATCAATTAGATGAACCTTGGTGGACATTAGTTGACCGAGATCTTTAATCTTCATTGACTTCTATTTTACTTGCTTTTAGTCTGGCACTTGACTCAATTTCAATTATGAACTCCTCATTTGGTTACTTTACGCACTTAGATAGTTATCGATCTCTGGATACGAACTTTACTTTCATATTACTACGTTTTAGGTTAGTATTGATAGTTTATACTTCCCTCTTTCTTCCTTTAAACACATTGCTTTACTTTTCGGGGTGTGTTTCTTTAAACACCCTACTTCTAAATTTCTGAATGTGATAAGTTTTTACACACTCTCTCCTCATTTCCACACTCCATTATCTCACAAAACAATAAAGAACCCCACCACTATTTTACAAACTAATATTCATATCTGCCACTATCTCTAACAATAATAAACAAACCACTCATTATGTTTAAAAAGAATAAACAAACTACTATGACTGTTCATAATTCAGGAATATCGGACCATTCCAGCGAATTGGCCTGGACCGGGCCGTTCAAAAGCAATCTAGGTATATACGTTCCGGTCCACGGTTCTCACATACAGCATATTCGATTTTTCTGGTTTTTTCGGTCCGGTTCCGGACTAAAACCGTATCTGACCGAAATCAATTATATATATATATATATATATATATATACTAGTTTTTATGCCCGTGCAAATGCACGGGAATTACAAATGCTTATATAAAATAGTTTTGTGGCATATTACTTTAAAGATATTAAATAAAAGTATCATAATATTGACAAATATAAAGGAATTTAAAACATAGCATTGGCAAACATAAATTTAAAATTTGTAAAGAGAATTTGTAGATGTTGATAGAAAAGAACACCAAAATTTATAGATATATGAATTTAAGACCAATGATAATGATTTCGTGTTTTCTGTGTGATTAAATATGTTTAAAAAAGCAAGCATCATATAAGATATCCTCCCTACCAACTTATTTCGTTTTGAATCTCCTATTGAACGCATAATCCAACAATCGACTTTTAAACTTGACATTAGTTATTATCCTGAAACTTTCTTAGTTGATCCCCTCTCCCCCTTAAAATCCCTAAGCGTCCCCACAATTCGTTTTAACTCTTATACAAAGATCCTCAACCGACACCCTCGTTCGAAGAGCAACACATCTCTCCAAGAACACATCTAACCCCTACAATGCATACTAAGGATCAACGCAACGATCTCGAAGCATAGTAGAGCAAGTAGTAGTATCGCGGACACACGTAAGTCCTGAGGGCACCCCCTCTTTTCTAAACTCTTCTTTTATTTATTCTCGACTTCTATTCCAACTTTATGTGCGCAATTTATTGCTTTTACAACCTAGATTTACATTTTGCCTAACCAAGATTTAGATTTAAAATGAACTATGTGATTCACCCTTAACACACATAGCGCAAAGCGCTTGGACAAATTGGTTGCTAGGGACCGTTAATCAATCTTAACGAGTTGCGACCTAAGATCTAATTTATTTGCTAAACAACCAACTTAACTAATTTATTAGGTTGTATATAACTTGTAAATGATTGTAACTTGCATGAATAACTTCTCAACGACTTGTAAACGATAATTCAACTAGTTGAGGCCGCTATACATGGGCGGGGTTGGGTGTCTTATGGTTTCCCAACACGTACCATCACCCCCGAACCCAGCCTTGCGGTCCGTAGACTGCATATTGGCGTAGGGCACAATGCGCATTTTGTTCCTTACGCCCCTCGTTTTGTCCCTTTCGGTAAACGACTCGCGAACGTGTTTTGTACTTGGCATGACTCGCTTCCCCAAGCGTTTATGCTCAATGGGTACAGACTCACCTAGCGTTTACGTTGTCCCTCGGTAACAAGGAACAAGATCGCGTTGCATGGTTTCCAAACACCCCACAATTGTTTAGTGGCGACTCCTATCCTAGTGCAATCATCGCGCGCGTCCGCCGCTATAGAGACCATCCGTTTAATCTACACCTGCTTAATCCGTGCATTATGAAAATGGATTGATGTGTTCAAAGGGAGACGGAGGGAGTATTTGAAAGGCACACGGCTTTAGCCTGTCACCTACACACTACCACCACCTTCATCTGACGCCGCGGAGCCGTCTTGGGCTGAAATTAAACAAGGGGAAATATATAGTAGGAGTAAAGACTCAAAGAGAGATAAAGTTTCGTTGATGACGTAGAACAACGGCGCATAGCGAAGTTGGGGTTGGCGGGGCTTCGATTACGTTCTGTGTGTCATAACTCATAAGGAGGTGACAACGGACAGTGTGCGTGGTGGTGGGCATGGGAGGGGGCGAAAGAGGAGAAAGATCATAAAGGAAAGGGGGAATGCCCGGAAGGGTATCGGGTTAATGGATTTGTTTATTGTTTTATTATTTTTTTCTTTTTTTATTTACATCTGAAAGAAAAACCAATTTAAAAGAAAAAAAAAAGAATGATTAAAGAGAATGAGTAAAAAAAAAAAAAAATCTCAGCTTCTGGAATGTCATATAGGTGAATTTTGAATAAGCATAGATTCAGAATGTATGGGCTCATTTTTGTGACACAAAGTAATACTTGACACTCTAAATTCGTATGCCTAACAAATATAAATTACAACACAAATCTATAAATGTAGTAAACGGGTAAGTGGGATCGTATCCACAGAGAACGGTAATTGTCAATTTATATAGAGTAACTAAATAGGGGGTTTTGAGTTTGTATTGATCAAATGTTCAAATCTAAAGAAGTAATTTGCAATTCAATTAGGAAAGTCTCGGACGATTAATATTCACTACTGTTCATCCAATTGATCATTGTCCTCACTTAGATCAATTATGTTGAGCACCTAGTTGTGAAAATGGAGTTTTTGGTCGTTCCTAATTAATAGCTAGCAAGATAGATCAACCCTCCCAACTAGCCCTAATCGATGAATAACAAAGATGTGCGCCTAAATTCAATTCAACGATAGCAATAAGCAATAGAACGATATCAACTTGGAAGATAAGATCTAGACACACGCGGTTTTGATCTTCAATTAATATCTCAATCCTCTCCAAAACCCTAGATCTATGATTAACACTAAATTAAGATTTAGTTTCTACTAGTGAATCAATTAAACAAACGATTAGTCCTTTGATTAATGATTCTAGCAATATGAATTAACTTAAGGCCAATTAGTTGTACACCTAATTAACAATAAATCAATCAATAGCAATTAAAATAGAGAGAATGATAATACTCAACGATAATTGAAATAGATAGAACTCACAATTGTGCGGATGAATTTGTAACTTCAATTAATCAAATCCGAGAATAAAAAGTCTTTAGCCTTGCACAGTCTTGAAAATAATACACTTCTAAAGTCTGGAAACTGAATAATGATTAATAGACGGACCTTAGGTTTTAAATACTAAATTATTACAAAACGAGATTACGCCGACACAGCAACGGGACAAGTCATCTTAGCTGGGACGACTAGTCTTATGCCTGGGACGACTCGTCTGGGTTATGACGACTCGTCAGTCAAAGTTTCTGCCCAGTTGCGTCCTTTAGACGATCGTCTGAGGCCAGATGACTCGTCTTAATCGGCTTTTGATCCCCTCTCCCGGAGTCCACCTTCAAAATACTCCAAATGGCTCACTTTTCACCTCTTCGGACCTTCAACGCTCTCGGGGACTTTGCGACTCATGACATTCTTCCCCGAGCTTGCAATAATCGTTAAAGACTTGCATATTATTCAAATAATTAAGCTGTTTTCAAAAAAAAAAAAATTCAAGCTCACAAACCCGATAAGTAGAATATTTCACAAATGATCCGAAAAGCTGTGAAAAACCAATATAAAAGGCCACAAAACCCACTCTAAAGTGGGTTGTATCAGCAAGGTGGGATTATTTGGGGGGGGGGTTGATTTTATGCCAAAACACCACCTTTTATCTAACAATTTATATTTAAAGCTGAAATCAAGTCTTTCATAGGAGGATATTTGGCACCCATATTAATTGGATGGAACATAAAAACAGGTATTAAATACAATTATTTTTTTATTGTAAAGATCAAAATTTAATATAAAACCGAGGAAAAAACCCCGAAAACCATTACAAAAAATTGCTAAACTACACTTTAAGCCACCATCAATTTGGCAACTTAAACCATAGTAGCAAGAACATCCTCGCTCAGAAATACCTGAGTTTAGGTACATCATTCTAACTGCCATTATGTATCTAATTCTCCTAATCATATCTTCAACATTTCTCTCTTTCTCACTAAAGATTCTCTGATTCCTTTCCCTCCACAATTCATAGACTGTGTAATAGAGCGCGCATCTGTTTCGCCTTTGCTTCCATCCGTTGCCCTTATTGTACCTTACAAACCAGTTCATTTCTTGTCTAAGGGTAGTAATGCCATGAGGGATTTGATACTTTGCAAGCATTGCTCCCCGGACTCTTCTAGAGAAGCTTTAGCTAAAAAAACAGATGGTTTGTAGTCTCGTATTTCTTGTAGCACAGGACACACCTGTTAGCAACCTGGGTGCCTCTTTTTCTAAGACTGTCCAAGGTAGCTAGGCTTTTTTGCAAGGCAAGCGACCCAATGAAGCCTTGTTTGATAATGATAGCAGAGTCACATAATGTGTTGTGTGCCAGAATTTCTCTCCCTCTTTTCCCCTAAAGATATCATACAGGTGTGAGGTTTTCCTTACTGAGTTTATCAAATCCTTTTCTTTATCAACTCCCCCAGCTTTTACAATCAATCCATCCCTGATATGAATGATGCTTTTCCAGCTGCATGACCACACAACTTTAATTTCCATACTCCACTGGTCTTTGCTGCCTAATATGTATGCCTGCAGCCATTTAGCCCATATATTATCAGTGTTGTGCTCTACTTTTCCCAACCATTCCACCAGCAGAGCTTTGTTCTAGCTGAGTATCTCCTTGATATCGAATCCTCCTTGTTTTCTAGGTCTGCAGAAACTCGACCATGATTTGAATACCATTCTTCTTTCACCTTCCTTTATACCCTAGAGAAAATCCTTGCAAAGCTTGTTTATGCTCTTAATAGTTGCCTTTGAGAGTAAAATACTAGCTCCCCAGAAATTTTACAATCCAAATATAACTGAATTTTTGAGCTCTACCTTACCAGTATAAGAGAGGAATTTATTTGCCCAATGTGTGAGCTTTTGCTTGATCTTACCTAGCAGTGGTTGGAACATGATGTTTGTGAGTCTGGCATGGTACAAAGGTACTCCTAGGTATCTAAATGGGAATGAGCCTCCGAGAATCCTGTTTCTTCTACTATCAGATGTTTTACCCCCGAGGTACACCCCCATAACAGACATCAGTCTTTGGGGGATTTGCTTGCAAACTACAGTAGCCTGCAAGCTTATCCAGAGAAGAAGCAATAGCTTTGACTGAAGGAAGATCTCCCCTTGTAAAAACCATCAGATTATCGGCAAAGACTAGGTGGGTGAGGTTGATTCTGACACACTTAGGGTGATATGAGAACCCTAGAGTGGTGGGAGAGTTCCTCAATGGCCTAGATAAAACCTCCATGCATAGCACAAATAAGTAAAGAGATAATGGGTCTCCTTGCCTTAACCCTCTCCTCTCTTTGAATAAGCCCTCTATCAATCCATTTATATTAATGAAAAATTAGGTAGAAGTGATACAAGACATTACCCATTGAGTAAACTGAGCAGGGTAGCCAAAATCATTCAAGATGTGCTTGACAAAATCCCAAGACACAGAGTTGAATGCCTTCTTTATGTCGACTTGAATAATACATCTTGGTGAGATGCTCTTCATGCCAAACCTTCTAGCTCATGTGCTAGCATGGTGTTGTCAAAAAGTCGCCTGTGATTCACAAATGCAGCTTGCTCCATACCTATAATCTCAGGGAGCACTTCCTTCATCGTTAGAGCCAAAATCTTGCTAATAGTTTTGTATATTTTAATAAGCAAGAAATGGGCCTATAGTCAGCTACTGTTTGAGGGGTTTTTCCTTTAGGGATAGGAGAGATCAGAGTAGAATTGGCTTGTTTAAGCATTTTCCCTGTTTGGAAAAACTCTTGTACAGCTTCACAAAAAAGATCACCAACAATATCACATGCTTGAATGAAAAATCCCGAGGAGAAGCCATCAGGGCCTGGGCTTTTGTTGATTTCTATAGTTTTGAAAGCTGCTTTGATTTCCAGATTGGTTATGGGAGAGGTCAGGTTTGTTCTATGCAAATTTGTAAGAGTCACCTCTGAAGTAATGAGTTTTGATGGATAGGGGTGAGTACTAGACTTAGTGTCTAGCAGGGAGGTATAATAATCGATAAAAGCATCTGCTACTTCCCTGTGGGCACTCTCTTGAGCTTTTGCAATTGTTTGAATAGAACCCATGGCATTCCTGATTTTCTTCTCTGCAATGGAATTAGAATCGGCTTGTTTAATGTCTTGTACCTTTGCCCTTTGAGACATCATGCTAATTTCTGCCTTCTTTAGCTTAGTGTATTTTACGTTCAGCTACCTTTTCTTCCTCAATCCTTTCTCTATTCATAGGACCTGCTTGCAAAACTGCTTGACATGAGAGAATATTTTCTTTTGTACTTCTGACCCTACCAGGAAAATCAAAAAATTCATTCTTATTTAGCATTCTCAACTTGTTCCTTACCCTTTTGAGCTTATTCATCAGCCTGAACATTCTGCATCCCCCCATATCTATATCCCAAGCTTCTTTTACATTGTCTTTGAGTTGGTTTGACAAGCTCCAGCAATTCAGATATTTGAATGGTCTTATAACTGGGTTGTTGTCAAAAGGAATTCTTGCCAGCACAGGAGAATGATCACTTATACTTGGACCTTGAAAATTTGTGTTTGTTTCAGGGTATGTGTTTATCCAGGCACTATTAACCATTGCTCGATCCAATTTGCACCATACTCTTTCAGAAGGATCCTGCTTGTTAGTCCATGTAAAATAATGTCCATGGGCTGGTAGATCAACAATCCCATTTTGAGTGACACATTCAGTAAAATCCTCTATGTCCCTCATCACAAGGTCTACCATACTTATTCTTTCCTCCAAATTGAGAATGATATTGAAATCTCCAAGTAATATCAGCTTTGGGATAATCCAGAGATATACCTCCACAAATATTTCCTTATAGCACCCCTATTGCAGCATAAATAAAGGTGACTGTTCGAGGGGGCGCAGGCCAGCCACCTTCGAATGGTGTTTGTCCTACGGACCGTGAAGGGATTAGCCTCTGACCTCTAGGCACGTCGGAACTGCATGAGTTCACCGGGGATTTCACGTGTTTATGGATTGAACGAGATTCAAGCTGGAGAAATGGTGGAATTTGCCCTTCCATCACAATTGAGACTCTTTCTTTTTATTTGTTTGATGAATGTCTTCATGCCGTCCGACCTCTTAACATTACACCACTGAATCCCCAATCCTTTGCTTGTTAAGGTGAAGGGGAGCGGAGCAGGCAAAGAATTAAAAAAAGGAAGGAAAAAGGATGTCATATATTTTAGGAGCTAGATTAGTTGACGAGTTCGGTGATGTCTATTTTCACCTAATGGCGCAGTCAGGTGAGACCTAGATGGCTAGTGGATCAATGATGAGTTGTTCAACCAGGAAGGCAGTCTTCTATTTCCCGCAAGAAAAACTTGAGGCTTATAGTAATCACCGTCAAAGACATAATTCGAGGTCTTTGTCTGCCCATTACTTTATAGTTATAATTCCCTTTTGTTAACCGCTTCGAGCCAGGATTTGAAGAAGTGCTATGTGAAGCGAAATAGATCAAACAAATAGAAGATCTACTACGAATGCGAGTTGCGACGGAGATCTTGATCTAATTCACTACTCTACCATTCAACCTCATATTGACCTGAACTTGTTGCGACCTCCATGGAATCCATATCCTACCATTTCTATGGTGATCATAATTATTTTCTACATTAAACTGACTGAAAGATCTACTTACTATTGAGGGAGCTTTGTGTGGCTTTATTCTTGTTTCCAAAACTGCTAAACAATCCACCTTGTTTGCAAACAAGAAGTCCCTCGCTACTTGCTGCTTTAGGGGGTCATTGAGCCCCTTATATTCCATGCTGAGAGGATCATGGTGTTGGGAGAGGCTCCTCACCTCCACCAAGGTCATCTATCACTCCCACATTCTCCTGATGATCCAAGAATAGTTCCATTGGTTCCACCAAAAGGGACTGAAAACCTTGCTTAGCTAAGCTAGCATATTGTTAAGCTGCTTTCTGAGACACACTTTTTCTTTTAGCTACCAAAGTGAATCCATCTGCATCGACATAAGTAGATGATGGTGTTGTAACCACAGTCTTAGGCTGCTGAGTTTGAGGCTCTGGAGGAGGCTCAGTTTCTTTCTGTTTTCCTTCTGCAACTGATTTCTCTTTGACCGGAACATAGACGCGGCCTCTGGTTTTTTCTCTTTCCTGCAATTCCCACTTGTATGTCCCAATCTCTTAGAGGTTGAACAGAGAAAAGGAACCCATTCATAGGAGTTTTGCTGCTAAATTTGATCACCAAAAGGAGCATTAATAACCATGTGATCCGGCGACTCCTTTGTGATATCCACCTCAATTAGCACTCTTGCAAATGAAATATTGGTTTTGTTCGTAGTCAGCTCATCAGCACATATACTACTACAATTATGACATATTGTAACACCCCAAAATCGTTGCATTAGACCCAAAAAAGCGTTACCATAGACCTAAGGTAACGCTAAAGGGCGCTGCAATTGCTCGGGCTGCATTAGGTCTAAGGTAACGACATTTGACACCTATTGTAACGCATATGTATTATCAAAAGATAGCGTTACCTTAGCTTATAACCATTGTTGCAATATGTACCCCAAACGCAACAAAGCTAAGGCAACGCTTCCGACTTTCAAATTCAACAATTTCAAGCTAATGCAACGCCTATTTTGCAATAATAATAATATTTAATATTAATAATAATAATTATAATAAAAGCAATTCATTAGGCTATGTGGGATTCGAACCCACACATTTTGTGCAAATGTTGCACATAGCTCTACCATTAAGCTAATAGCCTCTTTAACAAAATAAAACTCATTATAGCTAACATGTATTGCAAATTTGAGGATAAGGTAATGCAAATTAAAAGTACATTAATTAATAAGGAGGCGAGATATAAGAATATAACCAGTGAACGGTGAATCACATTTAGATGACCAAAACTAGCATTTGAAGTTCACAATCACACTATAGTCGAGGCAAAGTGTAGAGAAAAAAAAGTTGTAGTAAACAACTCTATATACAGGTTCATAAGTTAAGAGGAAGGGCTATACACATCATGAGCACAAGCTTTAAGTTAACTCGTGGAGTGTTTTTTGTGCTCAATAATGTTGATTGATTGAATTTCAGCAAGACTTCAAAAAAAAAAAAAAAAAAGTTGTTGAGCAAGTTGCACAGGTATTCCACATCAAATGACTATCGCTTAGCAGGAGTAAGATAAAGATAGAGCGAGTACATGAACAAAAGCATTCAACAAAAGCACAAGGATTACCTTACAAACAAACATACTTAAGACGTATATGCCAAAGTAGAAGCCTTGTGTTAATATATTGCATTAACCATTAGGATTTACAACAAGAGTTAAACAGAGACTCAATCAAGCTAAAAAAAAGGAAACTCTATATGGACTTCATATTGTGATTGTATTTCCAAACAGGCATTCATAGAGCTCGCCATATTCAGTTTAGGAAGATGTTCACAACCTAGCTAATCTTAAAACGAAAAGCGTATTTGAATAACACACATGTACAAGATGAGGATCAAGAAACAAGGTTACCACAATCAAACACCCTTGCCTATTCCCGCTCCTTCATGTCCAGATAGATTCAGCCTTAAGAGCAGACCATTAGTAACTCTCTAAATTATAGAGTACAAATTGTACTAAACTCCAACCTCTAAACAGGCAATCAAAATGATCACTTCGGCAAATAATTTAATACTGAAGCATGAGTTAGTATTCTTTCTATGATGAAAACCAGTCTATAAAGGCTTGTTTACTATGTCAAGTCCTTATGCATGTTTACACTATGAGAGGTAAAAATAGAGTGGCTAAAGCACAAAAAATGGAGTGACATTGTTCACAGAGTGATCCTTCAAAACAGGCGCGGAATGGGAGTAGAGTTCCCTAGTTCTAGTACTCTAATAGTATATTTAGCATTTCATACATGACGCTATTCACTTTCGCACACCCTGTTTGCACTCAGACATCACCTTAGGTGAGCATCCAGAGGCTTTTTGTGTAGCCAAAACAATTACACAACTTAGAGATTGACATGAAAAATCCCAAAGCTATACACTGGTTATCTCATAAATCCCAAAATACTTCATATGACCATCAAAGCAAATAAAACTCAAATTTAAGAAAATAAATTACACATGCGAAACCCTAGATTTACAATAACTCGAAATCAGCACACAAATACACCAAATCAAATTACCACAAGGCATCGAAGAGGGGGTGGTTACCTTGACGGTGAGGCGGGGACGACATCAAGATAACCGGAAACACCAACTCAGACATGTTCGGGTACTTTCCGGCCTTCAAAAACCAGATGATAAGACCGACCGGAAACTGCAAACCGCTCTTGCTACTCCTCGAGGTCGTCTTCTTCGTTGCATCGGACCCCAATGTTTTCCCTTTTCCGGACATTTTGAGAGAGAGAAAGTGTGAGTTATTGCAAAAAAAAAAAAAAAAATAGATCTAGAAAATTTTTCTATGAACAAACTTGGATCGAAAATCAAGTTGAGGAAACATACCCTGTAACACCCCATATTTTTGGGTTACTTGAATTGTACAAAGTATTGGGAGAATCTCGTTTTAAGGGCGTGAAAATCTATTTTGGGAATTAGGGTATACCTTCCGTTTAGAGACGCTTTCCTAATTGGGCAACTGTTTGGCGAAATTACCGAAATACCCTTACTAAACCCTTCCTATTTTCTACAAAGGAATAAAACAAACACTCAAACCCTCCCCATCACCCTCACGGCAGCAGCAAAAGAAAGAAGAAGAAAAAAAAAAAAGAGGTACGTGAAAGAGGAGAGGAGAAGAAGAGAAGAAGGAGAAGAGAAGGAGGACCACCGCCGGCCGCCCGTCGCCGCCACCCCCGCACCACCGCCGACCCCCTTTGCCCTCTCTCTTGGTTTTTACACCAAGAGTTGTAAGTTTAACCCCTTTCTCTCATAATTTTCAGATTAGGGCTTCTAATTTATCATGTTAATTAAAGTTAAAACATGATTGTAGTATTGGGTGTTGTTTGTTTAGATTATAATCATGCTTAATTGTGGTTTTGATGCATGAATAATTGAATGCTAATTTAGGGTTTTTGAATTAGGGCTTCCTTAATCTTATGCCTTTTGTAGTATGATCATGTTTATAATTGTGGGAATGACTTTGATTAATCCTATCCATGCTTAATTGTAGTTTTGGTGCATGAAATATTGGTTCTATATTAGGGCTTTTGAAATTAGGGTTCATGGTTGTTTGGGGGAGATTTCATGGGTGGAATTATGTGAAATTTGGAGGGGATGCTTGTTATGAGATGGGTAAACCATGGTTTTGATTTGAGAATGTTTCATGAGGTTTTAATTGATGAGACTGTATTCTGCCCATTTCTGAATTTTGCCTAATTTGGATGTTTAAGTTGTTATTATGGTGATTTATAGATGGATTAATGTTGTTAGTATACTTGGGAGGGTGTTGTGCGAATTTGGTGTTGTTTAGAGGTCGTTTGAATGTCGAAATCCAAAGTTAGAGTGCCTTGGATGCACTAGTAGGGTGATGATTAGTAATTAGTGTATTGTTGATTGATTCTAGGTTGTGTGTTCGAGGAAGTACCGTTCTAAAGTCTTGAGTTGATCTTGTGATTTCGCTAGTAAGGTAAGAAAGTTGATCACAAATCTCTCACTAACCATTATCTTGTTTGATACGCTTGCTTGATCATCGTATGTTCTTGCTTTACACAATCATTCTTGTTACCCGTTTCGCTTGTACCTAACTATATCATTGAGCATGTTTTCCTTCCGTCTTATCAATGTTCGTTTGCGGTCTTTCGACCACCATACTCCCCACGGCCTTCGGCCCTCTTGCCTTCCTCGGCCCTTCGGCCTCTAGCCGAGACCACCACTCGGCCACTCGGTCGAGTGGTGTGTTTGCTTGTTGCTTGTGTTTTTGTTTCACTTCAAATATCTATCGGTTATGATCATTATAATTTGTATCGTCAAATAATGCATCTTTGAATAACATATATAAAACGGATGAAAGAAAATAAATGACTCCACCTAGAGTACGATGGATTCGGCTCGGCCGATCATCGTTTGATATACCTCTGATCAAGGTACGTAGGGTCGGATTAGCTACCGACTTCCTAATAGTCTTCCTCCTAGATGGGAGCTCGTCCTACCGGCCTGTCTTGTGAGGGGTGTGCACACTCGGGATTATTAGGGCGATAATTACAACTCTACCTCGAACAAAGTTCGTTAAGTGTGGCTATGGGGTAGGACCCTGGCCGAATAATTAAACAATATGTATATATTGAGCGACGATGCTCTTTTGATAATGCACTCTGTTGCTATTGTTAACCCTATGATATAACGTCAACTCGTTCTTGTTAGCTACGCGCCTCAAGGCGCGTATCTTATTTGTTCTTTATACTTGTTATTTCTTACTCAGCCTGTGCTAACGTTCTGTTTCCTGGTTCGTCCCTACCGTGTTCTGGGGCCTATGTCAATCTTCGATGGCATAGTTGACAGGTCTTGATGATATGGCTGCATGCTTACGAAGCTGATCATGTTGGGGTTTTCGAAAGACTTTGTTTTATCTCAGACTTCATTTCGTTCTAATTATGTAATTTGGATTTCGTTTTGAGAACTATAGCTCGACATGTAAAGACTTCCGCTGTTTTATTTCCCGTTGGTTAATTGTTGTTGAATTTCTAGCCTAGCAATTGACTTGGTAGTCAATTGCGGCGTGACAATTCTAAATTTATTTCTATTTATAGTTGGTCAAAATTTAGGGTTGTTACATACCCGATATTCAATCGAATTCGCTCAAAAAATTAGCTCAATCGAAAATCAAGTTTCAGCGAGAGGTAATCAGGGAGAATCAGGGAAGAAGTGAAGTCAAGAGGAAAACATAAAGCATTAGTAATCAGAAATTTGAATCAGAAGTCTAAACCCCCTTTTCAAAACCCTAGAAATTTCAATTTATTACCATTATCAAATTGAACCTAAAAAGCCGATTGCTAGACTTACTGTGAGATTAAAACACCAAAACATTAAGCAATTAAAATCAATAAACAAAGAAAATGTATATAATCGAGCCCCAGATTTAAAGAATCCAAAATTTGAGATTACAATCACTTACCTTATTATCACAACCCGAGTTTAAGCTTGGAGGAGAAGAGGAAGAAGAAGAAGAACGGCGTAGCGAGGAGATGATGAGATAGAAGGATGAGAGTTTGGGAGAGAGATGGCAATCGGAAAGAGCAGGCGAGAGATGGCAATCGGAAAGAGAGATAGAAGGATGAGAGTTTGGGAGGAGCAGATGATGAGACACACAAGAGAGAAAGAGATCAGAGAGAGAAAGAGAAAGAGAAGGTGTTGTCGTGTTGATTACGATTGAAATTTCCAAATTTTTTTTTTTCCCATATCAAGCGTTGCATTTGTTGGGGATAAGGCAACAGTGAACCACCTAAGGCAACGGTTGATCCAAGTACCGTTGCATTAGGTTAATTTACAGTGTATTTAATTCTTAAGCATTACAATAGCCTATCAAACGCAACGGTTATCCCACGTACCGTTATATTAGACCAACTTATAGTGTTACATTTGCTCATTTTTGTGGTAATATGGGAGTGCCACAAAGCTTGCAATCTTGCTTAAGGTTGAATAAGACCATAGGCAAGGTTCCAAGTTTGGAAAGAGCACCCAAACAGGAACTATAGGAGTGGATCCAACTCCTGCGATATCATAGGGTTCCATTCCTTAAGAACAAGCGAGCCACCATTTATATTCCATGGTCCTTGTATGCATACCTGAACCTTATATAATACCACCCTTTAGTGAAGTATAGGATGGGGGGGGGGGGGGGGGGGGGGGGGGTTCACTCCACTCCAGTTCTTTGTGGCAAAGCTGGACATCTGTGCCAAAGTGGTCCGCTTCCCTACAACAGTACCAACCAAAGTGTTATTCCAAAAAAGCACTTCCTCATGAATGTCAGCCTCCTCAATAACCACTTCAGCTGTCCTACGATTCTCGACAAATTCTAATGACATACCCTGGGGGACTTTTTTCGCTACACTCGTGTACGAAGAGGGTTTTTCTGGGTTGCTATTCTCACCCCTTGTTTGTCCAATTGCGATGTTACCATTTCCAATCGACCCATTTGCAGATCTAGGGTTTGTCTTAATTCCATTCAATTGTTCCATTGTTTGGTTTCTAACTTCCCTATTACCTTCCTGACCAACTACATTAGTGCTATTTTTCTGCGAATTTGGGGATAGAACAGCATTCAGGAAATCAATAAGAATCAGAGTTGGTCGCCATTTTCAATTTCTGGGAGGGTGTCTCCAAATTTGGTACTTGGATGATCCGATGGGTTTGCTGCAGCTGAAACCCCAGCTGTTTTGGGCGTCGTCCTCTCTTCTTCGGCTGATTCTCTTTGTTCATAATGACTTAAGCTAGAAGAAACACAGATGGTTTCCAGAGCATTTTTCTTCTCTCTAGCTACCTGGTTTTTTTCTTGGTTTTGACAAAAAAAAAAAAAAATTCTCCCGATTAAATACAATTATTGGTTATGATATGGTAATAAAATATCATACAGTATATTATTACCTAATTTATGAACAATATTAATTATGCTAATTTAATTTATAATATGAAATCTAAGAGATAATATTATGGTGGTTAGCTAATTTATGGTGATTAAATTTAAATATAATGTGATATAACGGGTGACGTAGTAGAATGAAAATTAATAGAATAATAGGTGACGAGATAGTGGAATGAAAATGAAGTAATAGAATGAGTGATGTACAAAAGTGGAAAAGTAATGATAATGTGACGAATGAGTAGAGATATATAATAATAGAATATGGCATGTGACAAAAGTTGGAAGAAAAATGATATGTATAGTACCTTTCATAATAATATTAGATAAAGATAAACATACATTTTATATAAAACGAGTATAAACAGAACGATCGGGCGTGACACGGGCATGCAAACTAGTATTTTTAAACTTGAAATCTAGTGTTTGTTAGGACATTTGACCCTATTAATCGGATAAAACATATAAATAGTATTAAATGCAATATTGATTGATTAGATAGAGAGGTTAACTAATCACCTCGTTCGTATGATTCGGCCAATTATTGGTTTGTTTGGCCTATGTTTCTCGAAAGTGACATTGAAGTTAAAGTAGTGCTATTTTCAAATGATTGAGCATTAGATTAGGACTTAAGTTCATACTTTGTGAACATTTGCAGTTGTGACGTGACTAACTTATATTAGTCATCTTTTATTATTTATGTCGACAGTCGACTACTAACATTCTGAGCCATTATTAGCATTCCCACAAACAATTTTGTAAAAGATAAAGAGATTATTTATGTTAGTGGAGCAGTGGACGTAGAATTTTGTTTGATAATGTTAATATATATGGAGTATATGCTAAATGATGTTAGAAGCTATCTAGCTAGGAGAGTAGGAGTGACGACTTAATTAATCCTCTTTCTCAATTACTCCGTATACATATCCTCACATCTAGAGGTGGCCACAACACGATTCCCACGGGGCTAGGTTCGGAACATAAATCTTCACATACACGATGAATGAGCATGTCAATGAATCAGATTGAGTCGTGTTGATTTGTGTTTAGGGTATACTTGGTTGTCATATGACTCGTATCTTAGTCACTAAGCCGAGTTGAATCAGAGTTGTACAGTCATTAACTCATTATGCCTAGAAAAATAAACAATATTTTTTGTTCTTTCTTATACATTTGAATATAATTATTACTTCTTTTATTTTTTAAATAGTGTAGGAGATAACAGTACTTAAAAGTGTAATTATGTATACAAGCTTGATTCGCCCCTATTTCCCACACCAAATCAGAAGTCTTCGACACGTACAGTTTCAAACTCATAACTTTTTTTTTTGGGACAAATGGAAAGAAAAGTGGCTACTAAAGATGAGTCTGATTCTCTGACTTTTTATTTTCTCTAGCTTAATCATACGACCATGACTTTTTAAGAATAGTACCGTACATATATATACTCCCTCCATAAATAAATATATGATATTTTCATTATAATGTAAAACACTGACTTGCGATTTTAAGTATAGTTTCATAATTTTTACCAATATATCTTATGAAATATTGGCGGAAAAAAGGAACGCATCAAAATGTGAGAAAATCGTATAGTACTACCATGCATGTCGTGGTCATAATCTGTAATTAAGCGCTCTCGATGTACAACGAGTGGTTAGATTCGACCCAAAAATTGGCCTGTACACATACCCAAAACACTAAACTTAAGCTGATTTTATCCAATGATAGTCTAAATTATTTGCCCTGTATCGCGTGCCAATTAGACCAAGACATAACTCTATCTGGGAGACAACCACGAGCATGCTTAATTCACTACGAACTACGTTACTATGAATTGAAGGACTCTTGTCATAATTAAGGAAATAAATGTTGTTGTGTAAGACCTTGTCTAGTTTAACTTTGAAAAAAGAACGAATTCAATTTAGATCAAGTTAGTTCATATCAAATTAGAGAATTACCAATGAATCCAGCTAGTTTAAACTGTCACCTAATTAATAATTAAATTCAGTTCGATTTCAATTAACTTAGATAAATTCAAACCACACAGTGGAATAGATTTAGATTCAATCTATGATTAGCTGGCAGATGCAGTAAGTCAATGAACAATACAAAAAGTAATTTATCTTTTTGTTATGAAATTAAAAATGGATATAGGGATATACTCCCTCCATTTCATTAAGTTCTTTGCATTTGGTTTGAATTCCTCTCACAGATTCAAACCAAATGCAAAGAACCTAATAAAATGGAGGGAGTATAGCAATAGATAAAGCCCGTCTTTTTTCTTTTTATGCAGACTATTTAAAGAATCAATAGCAAATGTCTCAAAGTTCTAAGTATGTACTAGATTTAGCTGCTATAGATTTCGTAGCACCAACCACGGAATGAAAAGTTTAGAACGTGACCATTCAAAAAAAAAAATGTCTCAAAGTCCTAATAAGTCGGATCATCACTTAAAAAAATAGAAAAAAAAAAAAATCAACCTTATGAATCCGTTTGGTGTCAATTTTGGTTTTCAATTTTCATTTTTTTTTTTTGAAATAAAAATCTTGTTTCCGAAAACCAGACCAATAACAGTGGTTTCTAATTTTCACATACCTAATATTAACCACCTTTTAGTAAGTGTGGGATGAAAACTTATTGAAATTAGACATATGGAAAAGCGAAAATTGATACAATTAACACATATATACCTAATATTAACCACCTTCGAATATATAACCCGAATAGTTCAACTCGTATCCGAAACTGAGCCCAATCCATAAATCTGAAGTTGACCAAAACCAACTTTGACTCGAATAATTCCACATGTATCCGAAACTGACGTAAATCCACTAAATCCGAACATGACCCGAAATCGAATTAATAATTGGACCAAATCCGACAATGACTCGAATTTCGAAAGACCTGAAATGTACCGACCGATATTGAACCGGCTGAAATTAATTTACCATGCCTGAAATTCATCCGAACAACCTGTTTATCGTGTATCTTTACACACCGCTATGAGTCATTAATGTAAAAATAACATTATCGCTAGGGCCCTCAAATGATATACTCGTATTATAGTCCAATAGTCATCTACAATCATACACAAGAGACATGTAAAAACTTTAGGGAGTGGTACACAAGGAGTTGTTGACATCAACCAAACTCAACTTCATATTCTCTCCACACTTCTCACTCAATTCCAAACCATAAATCATTTGTAGGTTAAAAAACTCATAATAACCTTTTGGCCCATTCTATATGATTATCAATTATCATCCCACACTTCATTCACATGGGCTATGCGTGATCGAAGTGGGCACACCATTTTTCTTATCTTTAAATTTTATTTGATTGGATAAATATTTCCGCTCTATGTCTTTCTTTTCTTGTTTTCCTGCTCCCCAGATTCCTCAAATAACACAAAATTAATCATCAAAGGTTCCTCTCAAATATGCGCCCACGTGTGCCCTAAATCATAACCACCATGGCATCCCATTAGATGAAAAAAGAAGGAAGGTTTGGACCCACACTATCTAGATTCTATTATGCCAAAGCTTGACAAACTTAGCTATCTATCATAAGAGTATTTCTGATCTCCTTTGTTTTATCTTCTTCACTTTCCTATATATATATATATATATATACATCTCCTCATCTCCCCATTTCCATCCTCAACCGATCATTGCTCTTGTGTATCGACCAAATTAAACCACCTCTTAAAGATAGCCCGAGTTTGGGAAAGTTCAATTATAATATATATAAGGGATGTCGGGAGTGTGGGTTTTTAAAAATAATGGTGTGATCCGCCTAGTGGAAAATCCTCAGGCGGATCATCAGGGTGGAAGTGATCAACCTAGAATAAGGAGGAAGGTACTTGTACACTTACCCAGTGGACAAGTGATTACTTCGTACCAAATGCTTGAAAGAATACTTAGAGAGTTGGGTTGGGAGACTTACTATGGTGGTGATCCTGAGCGGTACCAATTTCACAGGAGTTCATCCATTGACTTAATTTCACTTCCTAGGGAGTTCTCCAAGTTTAGCTCGGTATACATGTACGACATCGTTGTCAAGACCCCTAACGTCTTCCAGGTTCGCGACATGTAGGGTACTAGCTAGTATGCTACATGCACATATATATATATATATATATATATATATATATATATATATATATATATATATGGACTGTATATCTACATATATGTATTACGGCACGTAGCCGTATGCATATATAGTAAATGAATCATAGGTTTGCTTGGTGCTACCTTTTGTGTGCATTTCGATCTCCTCTTCGATTTTCTACTTTTTTTACTGCATCATCTTGAATTGTTCGCAAGAGTAAATTCATGTTTAGTCTCTCGTGTACGTCCCAAAAGAAGCATGTACATGCATGATGAGGAGTCATGTACCAATATATAAGAAAGTACTTCACATCATATGTAAGCTTCTGATCAGATGTAAGGCTTTTGTTGTGGATGTGAACTTACTACTGATTAAATTGATTTCTCGTATACGTAACATGTATATGCATGTGATTGATTTTCAATCTCCTCCTCCTCATTATTGTGTTTAGTTAGGGCCGTGTGAGAGATTTCGGGGGCCTTGGGCGAACTTTCAAATTAGGGCCCCCTAATGCATGCAGTGTGAATCGAACTCGGCTGCCCTACATATGATACATTAGTCATTCCCACTAGGTTGGCAGAAATATATTTACTATAGTAAGACTTTTTAATGTATTTAATTTGTTTTTTCAGGCGGGGGCCCAGCTCGCCCAGGCCCCGCCACGCCACTGTGTTTAGTCATTTGATCATGCATACCATATACTCATATAGTAAGAGTTAGCTAGCTAGGTTAATTCCTACATATATCTTTGAGGGCTATTACATTCCTACCCCTATTCCCTCGAAATATATGGATATATGTTCATGTTAGAGGGAAGGTTTGGAATAACAACTCTCATACATATAATAGTAAAAACCTTCCGAATAAAGTTGATCGGCTTAATCTCAATAGTTAGTGAGCAAGTCTTTAGCATGTATCGATCAAACTTAGTTTCTGATTCGCTGGTTAGCTACCGAATTATAATGATTTAGACACTAATAAATTGAATTCTGGTCTCTATTTCGAGTTTCCCATGTAGTGATATAATAGAATTGAAAAGGCTTCAAAATAAAGTTGATCGACTTAATCTCAATAATTATATTTTAGAGGGAAGTCCTCTAGCTTAAAGGCAGCAACGATCTCCAAGATGCCGGAAATTAAACCCGAAATTCTACATATATCTTATACTATATATTAAAAGTTGTGTTAGACGCAACGTCAACATTCACCATTTTCAGTTCGGAATTACGGATAACATAGTTTAGCACCTATATATAGGGGCGAATCTATATATAAAAGTAGTATGTAGAGATAACACTCCCTAGTTTAGCACCAACGTCTACATATATCTTATACTATATATTAATAGTTGTTGTAGTATGTAGTTCGTGTATTTTTTTTTTTTCTTTATGAGAGGCCGAAATCATGTGTTTTAAAAAGGAAGAAAGTATAGAACATTCTTCCAACCTAAAAGTAGAAAGGAAAAAAACTTACTATATATTATTGTTTGCCTAGATTAAATTTCATATTATTATGATATATAGCATCTTCCCTGGCTAGCTAAAGGGATTGATTCTTTGTCTGGACAAACGAATTTCGTTAAGTAGTGTCCATCATTCCATCAAGGGTTTGGTAATTACCTATTTAATTGATTATGGATTTAAAAAGAAATTGGGTATATATATAATTAATTACTCACATCTTCATAGAATGAATGGTTTTGTGACTGATCAACTTTTTGGAGGAGATGGTCTACTCTTGGGTGAATGGTTAGTTAGATTCAAATTCGTCGACTGCGTTCAGGTTTCCGACATCCATTGTTTGCAATTTATGCATGTGAAGTTGGGGTGTACTACTCTTACATTGTGGTGAATATTAGGTTACAATAACTTCAGTCAAGCCTTATGATCTTATGGTTGGGACATAAGACTTTGTTCAACCCGACACTGTCACTTTGATTTCATATTGGCAGGTACAGAGTACGGAGGATTTAGCGTTTTGATTAAGTAAAAATACATGCTATGGTCTATGGACATATTTATTTTGGGGCCAATATGTATTTTGAGTAATATTTGGACTAGGGATGGCATTTCAAATGCATTTAGAAATGTAGGAGTTGATCGATACATTGTAACAAATCAAGATTATGGTCGTATATTGTAAAATTGCGTACAAAATGGTTGGCAGAAATCTTGTCCAACACCCACTGTTTGACTTGGGTCTAGTTTGCACCAAGCGGCCTTCCCTATCTATATAAGCACACCATGTCTGATTGTATGCATGTCTGTATATGCATGTATGACTATTCTTTGGCATAATGGAGGGATTCAACTAAGATTATTACCTACGGTGTGACATAATTAATTAATTTGTTTCTTATACGTATGGCTTTTATTAATGGATGATCGATTTCTTCCTTTCAAAAAAGAAAAATGAGGCTTACTTATGCGTTATCCAAATCTCAATAATGTCTAACTTAGCAACTACATGGATCATCATTTTCATACTATGATCGACTCCAGTATCTCTAATTCGAATTTTAGGAATCGCAGTTAACTAAACATCATTAATATTTTCATAACTTACCCCGTAGCATTACCTGCTCTTTATTTTGTACAAAAATAAAGTATATTTCCTCATTTTATACAACTGTGTCAAGGCAAACTACATACATGATACAATTGCTCACACCATTCTCCATCTATTCCTATACATGAACTTTTATTCTAGAATTTGTATAGAAATGATATGTTATTTATTTGAAATGAACTATTAATTATTCCAAATAAACGATAATAATTTAGAAAAAGCACATGTTTATGTAATTATGTACCATAGCTTTCTAACCATGTGTGCCCTCAAAAACATTGATCCTGAAAATGTCCCATAAAAACCATAGAAGATCTACATGAAAGGTGATATTCGTTGGTTCCCAGCCATCGGATTATAAGAAGGCGGAATTTTTTACTGCATTTTAATTGGCTGATGAAAATGCCAGGTCAAGAATTCAACAAAAGCCCAGGAAATGTGGGAAGACCAAGTACGTAAAAACCTTAAATCTTATCCAAATTTTGATGGAGTTCGGGTTTTTCTGAAATTCTTGATTGTAAATTGTCGGGCACTTTAATAATTGAAAGGTCCCCAATACATACCTATGTCCCTTCACGTGAACTACTACATTGAGCTTGTATGATTTGATTTTGTGGCCAAATTTCTTCTTTTTTCATTTGAAGCTTATTTGATACGGAAGTAGTGGTGAATTGGTGATAATGGAATTTTCCTACATATGCCACATATCGTGATTCTTCGGTTCATTCCTCCTTTATTCTCTCCTTTTCCTTTTAATCAAATTCTATTTGTGGTTCCCCGCCAGGCTGTCAATCACCAGATTACTTATTAGACTATGTTTGATAAGACTACATTTCTTTTATGATCAGATCTGATATGGTTGCAACAACTGAATTGATCTGATTCGATTTGAATGATTCTAATGTGATCTGATCTGGTTTCTATATGTTGAAAAGTTAGTTGAATTTCGACATATTTATATATAAAATATGGACTAAATTCATTGATCGTTATTTAAACGATTCGGAACTGATCTGACTTGATTTAAATGCGTCTGAACTACTCTAAATTGATTTGAATGCATCTGATATGATCTGAATACACTTTTTTTTAAGTCATATATATCAAACTGGACATTGTTGTTATAGATGTGTAACTTTTGATCTTTCAAAAGTGGACTCAAACCAGCTAAGAAACCATTTAAAATTTTCAAAAATATGACCTAATAAAAGAACCAAAGGTGCTTTCAATTCGAATCCGAAATTAACTCGACTTGAACCAGTATATATGGTCGTATACACCTAGCTCCAAATCGAAATACATCCGACTTGTATTCAGCCAAACATCAGCTCGGCCCGTATGACGGATTTACCTGAGAAGGTGAAAGCAAAGTAAAGTAAATTGTGTTCCTGAATCCTTGGTAATAGCAGCTTTGGACTGACGTAGCTGCATGTTATATGCATGTTGAGATGACTGATCTGGTAAAGATATAAATTAGAAAGTAAGAAAGAGATCGAAGAGAGCTAGAGAACGAAAAATGTCCACTGTGATCCACTACCTGAGTTTCGATGGGAATTGGACTGATAAATTTCCTTGATTTTACAGGGGAACCCCAACAACAGTAGTAATGATTTTACAGTTTTCACGTGAGCTTACCCTATTAGTTTATTTGCCCTACGACTATGGCTGCTCCTAAAGGCAAAGTTACCCTTTGAATTGATTGGCTTTTTATTCTCTTTCTTTTTGCTTAACACATTTTTGGGTGTGTTGTGTTCTGGCAAATTCTATTTGGTCCCCAACTCTGAATCTCGGGCATTTGTTCCCGGGTAGACATTTACACTTTAGTCTTTAGAGTCGACTAGGGCTAGGGAATTGCTACATGAGTACATTCCATCCTGTCATAATGTGCTACTGGTCTTTGTACTTGTCGAGAGTTGGATCGCATTATGCATCTTTATTTTTGTATGCCGGGCAGGATCGGGAGGGACGACAGGTGGGGCGGACGCCCTTGGCCCATCTCCGGTAAGAGCCCAATATGAAACATAATTAAATATAAAAGATCTTGGATAACATATGAGAAACGACATAACTTGATGGTTATCTAATTAGTGGAGATTGTGTTTCTTGCTTGTTGACTTCTATACTTAAACTAAGCTAGCATTGCTGGCAAGAATTGTTAGACTACTAGCTAGCCAACCTAACAAATCTATCCCCGCAATACAAAACACCAATACTGTAAAGTCTCGGATGACGATTCTACATTTCTTAAATTTATTTTCACAATTCATGATAATGCTCCTCTCATAGGAAATAATGTAATTAAATAATTTTGGGAGAGTAAAGCCGATTATCTAGAGTTTATGGTCTACTAATCTATGTACATGCGTTTCATGTTCCAATAATAAACTCATAGTAAAACTTTATTGGCTAAGGTAGCTAATAACCTACATTTACATATAGACATATAGTATGGTATAGTTAGTCTATCCTATCCGTTAGACAAGTCCACTCTCCCTCGTCATGGAGTCATGGCTCCCGATCACAGGTAAACTTATGATTAACACAATCTGATGAAAAGGGAGACATACGAAACATAAAAGTCACAAGTACGTCAGCAGACAAATAATCCTCATCCATTTAAGATTTTGTGTTGATGTCTTTAATAATTGAAGGTCCCGAATGACAACAATGGAGGGGTCTTTACTCTTCACGTGAAGTAATACAAGGAGATTTGATTTATCAGGCTTATTAACTTTTACTGCTAAAATATCTTGCAGATGTTACATAAGCCACATATCTGATGTTCTTATGTTCTGTTGTGTATCCATTTACTTCTTGTTACATTGCAATCATTGGGTCACTTATTGTCAGGGTAATGTTCCCCTGAACTTGGAAAGCAACTTCCTTACAATTGTAGTCCCAAAAGATTTGCTATCCCTATCTCTTATAACTGCCGTTTTCTCTTCTTAATTCTCTAGTGAGACGGAATTCACAATTTGTCGACTTTTGGTATAGTAGTTCGTTAATTACCTGTTTCTGATTTGTTGCAAGTAAACGATGTTCAGTGTAATCTTCATTGAGATTTATTAAGATTTTCCACTAATACTAGTATCTGTTTTTGGGGGCAGGATGTGCATTCAACCTCACTAAAATGCAACCAACACCCATCACTCTAGAGTTATTTGTCGAATTGGTGTGCGAACTTTTCAAAATAAATAAATTTGGTGTCTGATTACTTTTGTCAACTAAATTGGTGTCTCCATCCACTTCCATCCAATTTCCCATCCAAATTGTTCTTTTCTCTCTTACTCTCTCCTCTATCCCCAATTTCTTAGTGGTCGTTTGGTTGCTACTTAAAATCATTTGAATTCAAAATTCCCATGAATTATTTTTTTTGGAGTTGTTTGGTTGCCTAAATTCGTGGGAATTGAGAAATCATGGGAATTTCCAATTCTTACAAAATGGAGGAATTGAATTAACTAACCCCCCCCCCTTGGTAATTGGCAATTCATGTGGGAATTCAATTCCTATATGCAACCAAACAATTTTGAGAAATTCATGTGAATTTCTACAAACTTGGGAAGTAGAACTTCATGGGTCATCTGAATTCCCGTATGCAACCAAACGACTACTTAAACCCACAAAATCCCCAAATTTCTCACCCTAATACCGAGTCTAGCGTTAATTTCTTTCCATTTAACAATGGTGTTGTCTACATAAACAGACACATCCCGCCTTCTTCTAGTTCTCTTCCGTCAAATGGTAGAGAGGAAGATGAAGAAACTGGGTTAGGATGAAGTATCTTTATACCCAGAAAGAAAAAAAAAAAAAATCCCGTCATCTTCATATATCCATCCCTTCCTCATCATAAACTCACAAAATTCGCATTGTAAGAAAAGAAATAAGATTTTTCGAAATAAAATTGTCATGAGGAAAAAAAATCGAAGTTCAAGTTTAAGAAAATTTTGCCTTGTGATCATAGCACCTATCAGCTAAATCTAAGATAGATCAAAACTTAAGTTCCTTCAAATTTCGAAACATTGACATAACCTCGACGAAATTTCTCACACCAAAATAGAGAAAAGAGGGAGAGTAAGAGAGGAGAAAGAAAAGAAGATGACACCAATTTAGATGGAAAATTGGATGAAAGTGGATGGAGACATCAATTTGGTTGACAAAAGTTACAGACACCAATTCAATTATTTTGTAAAGTTCGCACACCAATTCGACAAATAACTCCACTCTACTTGCACAATGCACATGCCGTAGTAAAGTTATCTGATAAAATGTAAAACGTACTTATACTGGCCGCATATATAGGCAGTAAGAACCAACGCAGTCATGCAGATAATGTGAAAGCACAGATTAATTCATCGGTCAATCATTATATTAATGCTTGGCTAAAGGCGAAAATCTGTAGCAAATAGAAATATGACCTTGAACAAACAAGTTTATATTACTGCTGATGTTCCACTCCGCAGGAAGTGCACAACTTCTACGTGACAAAGAAAGCAAATCCCTCGACTTGGTTGATATGTGCAGCAGTTGGATTGCAAAATTTACATAAGCTGCACTATAGATGTTTTCCGAAACCAAACTATGAACATATGCCTATGCTGATAACGAGATATAACGACTGACAACTGCTAGCTAATATCTGAAGAAAAATGAAATGACAACTTATATGTCACACTTCTTAAGAGTATTATGCAGCTGTCGACTTGAAGTGGAATTCATCAATTGTAGAGTATATCAGGCCTTCATCTTCGAGACATGTAATGGATTGCCTGGCAGAAACAAAGAAATTAACAAGGTTATTCGTAATCTTGCAGAACGATTTGTTGTGATGTATGAAAAAGGAATTTAAGGGAGAAGGAACGCAGATGTAGGGAAAAGGGATTACATGATCTTCTCCACAGGAAGCTTCAGATTGCGAGCAATGTCATCCCTGTGTACACCTTTTTCTTGGGCTCTGAAGGGAAGTTAACAGGAAGATCATCAGGCATGAAACATTGTAAGAAAGTGAAATCGACTTTCGTGTCAATCATTAACTAAACAGGAAATGCGGAGTTTCATTCCTCACTTTTACGTATATAATGATAGTATATAAACGAACTTCTACTTTCAGACTGGAGTCTGAAAAAATGAAGAAACTAGTTCCTTTAAAATAAAATAAAAAGAGGTATTTGGGTAATCCGACAACTTACAAGCTTGAAGATTGCTGCAGATAATCAAGGACTCTCTGATCAATGTCCTTTATTCCATCAACACTCATCTGCACAGAAAACTGAAACGGTGGGAAGGATCAATCAGAACACGAAATTGGTAATATTCCAGAGTCCAGACGAGAGATGTAATTGTCTAAGTGACTTACTTGATTAGTTGGAGATGAGTGAACCCCATTAGATTCAATTTTGACAGGGGTGCTCTGAGATGCATCTGACATCTGACTGAAGGAATCACCACTCTGCTTGAACGAAAAAACAACGATTTTTGAGTCTTTCCTAATTAGATGGGAACGCACTCGTACCAAAACATGGATGTTCTTTGGTAGAAGACCAATTACCTGAGACTTCTTATTTACCATATGCTGGTGAATACATTCAACATGATGGAAAGTAACCTCATCAAAGTTACTCACAGGCCTGACAACACCAGAAACCAAGCATTTATCAGAAACGAGAAGTTAAAATTCATAATACTCTGTATCCTCTTTCACGAATAAAGCATGGCCTTCCATCCCATTCAAGAGTGCTCTAGCTACTAGTCATGCTTCGTTCAAAGCTAAGAGAAAGCACTATTTTAAATTGGAAAAGAAGCCTTTCGATCATAATAGATACGTTCCCAGTATGTAATTAACTAATTATTGTATATCACCATTTCAGTAATGAAGCTGCGAGCAACCCACACAATCCCACCATTTCACTAAAGTTTAGAAACTCATTTCTAAGACATATTTGAAGCATATCATTGTGCCTCCTCTTTACTGTTACAGTGGTGCTACATATTGTAAGATTGGAACGACAACTTCTATTGCAGGAAAGCTGAAAAACTTTCAAGGTAAAAACAGACCTAGTTCTTCATGACTATTTACTGGTTCATTGACAAAGAATTTAACACATGAGAAAGAAGCCTTTATATGAATTATTTCAATTGAGCTCAATCCCAATCAACCAACCAAAGCTACTGATTTTGTCTAGTTTGTCATTAAATCCCATACTTTAAGTTTGATACACTCGGAATAAATTCATACGGCATACAACAGCTTAAATTACATGAACAATAACTCACATTTTCTTCACCATAAAAAAAAGAAAAAACAAGACGACTTTAGTTTTCATAGCAATTCCCTGACTTTAATGAATAACACAAGTCAGCAGACAAATCACAATCAAGAGAGTGAACCAGTTCATTGTTAAGTTCTTGGTCAATCATTCTCAGCACCAAATGACAGTATGAATCCCCACACAATCATAGTGAAACATAGCACGGAAGAAATTGCATTTGCGAAGTACCATGAAAGAAAGTCTCGCGCATTGAACTCTCAAGATTGCTTAGGAGTCACTTGCAAACAATCACTAGTGACATTCCAAGACTTTGATAAATTAACACCAATGTGATAGTATACCTCACGTTAAATGCAACCACTTCAGTATTGCCTCGCACATTCTTCAAATGACCGATAAGCACAACATACATGCCATTTCTGTTGATGAACAACTCCTTAGGTGAAACAACATTCAGGGATCATAGAGAACTATAAACAACAAATGCGAATCAAAAACTTACTCTATGGCCTCCATTTGCTTTCGATCAAAACCTTCATTAAGCCTGATATAAAGAAATGAAACATGAACACAATTATTCTCATATTGTCACAGAAACGTAACCTTCACATCCTCGCAAAACTATAGCACATATATACGAAAATTAAGAAGCGATATATGACTAAACATTCATTGCAACAGGAAAGTTACCATCTTTTGCTGCCAATACGGCCAGTTCCATCATCAAGGACGAACGAGACATCAGTCACCTTTTCTATCATATCAGACACAATCCCCACCAATTTGACCTAAAAACAATACAAAATAAACTCAACAATCACAACTTGTAAATCTTCATGCCAAACAAAAGTTGGTAACAACTCCATCAACAATAATTTTATCCCCATTTACGCAATCTATGTAACTAATGTGTGACATTCGACCTCGACTTTGTAAACTTGCACGAATTCTTCTCTATCAAACAATGAAACCACTTAACCATCAAAACTATTAAACTAGTCAAGATTTTGCCCTAGCTTATGAAATATTGATCATATCCTAATGTCAAGATTGTGCCCTAGCTTTCTAATGTTCAAAATTCAAGCAGAAATTCGATCAATTTCGTCATAATTACCACCTAATTTTAAAAACTACAGAAAAATTATTCTCACTTTCACACACTGGATATAACTAAATAGAGAAATCAAGATCAAAACTCTGTAATTGAAAATTAATTTAGAGGCGTGAAATATACAATTAGCTGGAGTTTGAATGAAATTAACAAGAAAAGATAAGAAAGGGAGTGAGAAGAGGAATACGTTGGTGATGGTGGCGCCGTCGATAACGTAACTGAATTTATCGTCGGAGGAAGAGTGAGAGGCTTGGCTGATCTGCTTCACCGTCACCGGCACGATTCCCTGCGCATCTCTACTCTGCTCCCAAATCAAAACAAATAAAAAATCAATTTAGTCAGGGATTAATGACAATCAATCAAATTCGGTGACCGAGAAATTGGACGGAAATAAGAAGGAAGAAGCGTACTTTGGTGGCGGGAGAGATGGCGGCGTCGGGCTGAGTAAGCTGCGAGGATGAGAACCCGCCGTCGTATTGGCTTGCAAACATCTTACCGGAGGAGAGAGAAAAAAAGGGATCTGAGAATTGGAGGATGAAGGTGGTGGGGGAAATGGTTAAGGTGGGGAAGAGTGATAGAGAAGGTAAAGGGAGGGCAAATTGTGGTATTTGATAGGAGATTAGGGATTCTTTTCCCGCCATCTTTTCGCTTACTTTCCCGCCTTTTCTTCTATTTATCTATTTCATTAAAGAAATTTATTCTTTTAGCTTATCAATCTTCCGGAAACTAGGTTTGTATCATTGTATGGTTCAGTTAATCGATAGTTTGGTTCGGTACCTAGTTGACATAAGCGGTTAAATCGCAGTTGAATACAGATATACAATAAAGTGCGTACGTTTTAATTCAACTAAAAAGGATGTAAATTTCGAGATTGAAAGTAAATTAAAGAGCAAATTCTATGTGTGAGTAGATACTCGTATTAGGTTTTACCCATAAAAAAAAAAGTAAATATTTGGTTTACTGCTAAATCTGTATTAGTATAATGCTCCACCCTCACAATAGTGGAGTATCGGGTTTTCTCCTTCCTAGAATACTAGCGCCACAACTTGATTGTGCATTCAAAATTCTCTAATTTTCATAGAGATCTCTGGATGCCATGACAAGGAACCAATTACGACAAAAATGCTACAGTATCTAACCTTCTGTGACCAATGCCACATGCCGGCCCACATCCACCATCCGAATTCAAATGGACCGAATGTGAGACCAAATAGTACACCGAGATCAACTCGTATCATGTTTTGAGGGAGGCTTTCATTGTTCATATCCAGAACAATATAAGTACAAACCAAAAAAAAGTTGTCAAAGCCTGAGATTTAGTCCAACCGATTTCTTATCCATATATTCCAAGAGAAGAGAACTTAACAGAGACAACGAAAGGGTAAGTTTTATGCCAATCGAACAAAATTATTTACTCAACCATTCAGCAGGTTGAAAGATGAGCATTTCCTGTGAAATACAAATTAAAGATTGCTTGATGGCAATATCAAATTTTTTTCTTCTAGTTCGAAATAATCCTACATCTTACGCTGCAAGGTCAATTCAAAAGTACAAAATTCCCAGTCTCGTCTTCTAAAACACAGCATCCTGGTGTAAAATCAAATCTAGAACATGTCCTATTGCTCTACTTCTTCTCGGCCTTCTTCTCGGTAGCAGGTTTCTTATCGGGCAGAACCTTTGAGACCACACCAGCACCGACTGTACGACCTCCCTCCCTCAAAGCAAATCTTTGCCCTGTTTGTAGACGATTAAAGTTGAGACAGCTTTTTCATATATAGTAACACGACAGCAGAAACATTTAAATGTTTCACTTTTCAGATAAGACTTCATAAACAAACACAGTAGTGTTCAAGGATCCCCCTAGTAGCACAGTGGTGAAGGCTTACCTTATAATAAAAAAATTTAAAAAAAAAAAAAAAGTGTTAATGTATAGGCTAAATTGGTCATGCATCCAGCCTACCAGTTCTAGCATTTATGTTTTGATTTGATGGAAAATTCTGAGCTTCCTTCAATACAAAGGCTTCCATAAAACAGCAAGTCACTCCCCATTGGGCACTAGGAGCCCGCACCCAGCCCGGCCCTGGTCAACGCACAGCCCGGCCCAGCACTAGCCTCAGGTTAGGTAGCCCTGGTCAAAGCCCGGTCAAAGCCCTGGTCAACCCGGTCAAAGCACTGGTCAAACCCGATTTTTTTTTTCAGCCGAGCACTGGCCAGCCCGATCAAGCCCAGTCAAAGCACTGGCGGGCTAGTGCCAGTGCCCAGAAAATCGAGCCCTAGAACTAGCCCGGGTTAAACCCAGTCAAAGCACTGGCGGGCTAGTGCCAGTGCCCAGAAAATCGAGCCCTGGCACTAGCCCGGGTCAAACCCAGTCAAAGCACTGGCGGGCTAGTGCCAGTGCCCAGAAAATCGAGCCCTGGCACTAGCCCGGGTGTGTAGGGCTAGTGCTAGTGCTCGATTTTCTGAGCACTAGCCCGGGTGAGCCCGGCCCGTGGCCAGCCCTAGTTATAAGTCTTCTGAAGCAATAGCAAATCACAAACCTCTTCGAAAGAAATATCAGCTAAATGCTACGTCTTTCTAATTCCTTGGCATAACAACTAACAATTAAATTATACTCCAGCAATCCACAAGAAAAGTATCAGAAGAATTTGGGTTCAATACTTAGATATGCTAACATTTTGTGGTTCAAAAAGGCAAGTGATTTGAACTTCGGAAGTATTTGAGATGCCTCTAGTTATATTTAAGACTTTCATACTAGTTTCAGTTATAAATCACTTCAACAGCTGAACTTACTTCCAGAAGTCGAACTTAGAGGCACCATGCAGTAGAATAATAAAAGATAGCAGAAATTGACTCGACCTCTATATGAAAGACTATAAAAGACCAACATGACAATCTAGGTAGTATATATGACTATATGAGATAAACTGACCTGGTTGCAGAGGAACAGGTGACATCAATTCGAAAATAGCAGTAACATTGTCACCGGGTAACACCATCTTTACATCCTCGGGCAACTCAACTGTTCCAGTCACATCTGCAGTTCTCAGATAAAACTGAGGTTTGTAGTTGCTCACAAAGGGAGTATGACGTCCACCCTCATCCTTAGTGAGAACATATATTTCTGCTTCGAACCTTCTGGATGTCGAGCAAGATGCTGGTTTAGCAACCACCTGAAGGTCAAAAGAATATGGTTCAGTCTTAGCTCAGTATTTGATCAACATAGCAACTTTAATCTGCATGACAATTTCTACAGTTATATCAGAGGCCCATTAAAGAGGGTCAAAATCTCCGAGATATTTTTGCCTCTACCCCAAAGTAGAATGTTCACTGCAGTAAGTTAAAAACATAGGACAAGAAATGAACTTGAACTCAAATACATAACAATGAGTTAGAAATCAGATGCATAAAACTCTGTCTATGAACATGTTACAAAACACTTGTTGAATTACAACTGCAATTCTTTGAAAGTAAATTTTCACACTGGTTCATAAGGAATTCTATCAAGATACAGAATGGTCATGAGGGTTATGTGGCAACAACAGCACCAATACAGCAAAAGAAAGACCAAAAACCTGTTTTTTTTAATCAAAGAAAAAGATCATACTAGGTATCCAAGTGTGTTCCACACATCAATTAACAACTGTTGCTATACGGGGGACAGTAAAAAAATTTGAATTTTATTGTGCTGCCAATCAAATTAACAATCCTTCGCTAATTATAGAAGAGTACCTGTCCTCGCTGCACATCTTCCCTTTTCAGACCACGCAAAAGGAGACCCACATTGTCACCAGCCTAGTAGACACAATAGCGTGTCAGTATCGTACTAGTACACAATTACACATACATAGAAATTAGAATGTGAATCACTGCACCTAGCAAACTGAACTCAATTACCTCTCCATGATCCAAAATTTTCTTGAACATTTCGACACCAGTTACTGTAGTTTTCAATGGACCACCCTGAAAGGAAAAAATTGTGTTTGACAGAAGTCACGCAATGAATTTTTTTCGTTCTGTTCTGAGAAGAAGCATACAATGTCAAAACTGCACTACCAAAATCTATAAAAAAAAAAAAATACATGCTAAACAGTATATGCTCTAATGACAAGGTCACAGGTTACCTGCATCAAACCCAATATCTCAACCTCCTCCCCAGTTTTAATGGTTCCTTGTTCAACACGGCCAGTCACCACAGTACCACGTCCCTACATCACAAAAAATGATAGTATGTCAGTGTACCTAGGAAGCGAGTTCGTGGGCTTATGCAATTACTTTTTCCTCTATTACACTGACCATGAAGAGTTTAAACAGAGGCCTACTTTACCTGGATCGAGAAAACATCTTCGATCGGCATCAAGAAAGGCTTATCGAGTTGGCGAACAGGGTCAGGAATGTATTCATCAACAGCATCCATAAGTTTCAATATAGCTTGTCTTCCTATTTCGTCGTTTGTTCCTTGTAAGGCAGACAATGCTGAACCCCTAACAATAGGGATATCATCACCAGGGTACTTGTAGAAGCTGAGAAGTTCTGTAAAGAAAAATAGAGAATGAATGTTTGAACATACATTAGACTACAAAACAAAAATCCTGCATCAAGTTATCATAAAGTCTTCGCTCGTACATATATCAAAGACCTTACCACGAAGTTCCATTTCAACTAGTTCAAGCAACTCTGGGTCATCAACAGCATCTACTTTGTTCAAAAAGCACACCAATGACGGGACACCAACCTACAAAGAAAATTAGAAATTCAGAAACATTAAAAAAAAAAAAAAAAGATTCACATACCAATATCTGAAAATATAAGTCAGATACTGATTGAACCAAAACAAAATATGACCAAGACTGAAACAACAAGACGTACCTGTCGTGCAAGAAGAATGTGCTCCTTTGTCTGTGGCATAGGGCCATCGGGAGCAGATACAACAAGTATACCACCATCCATTTGAGCAGCTCCAGTAATCATATTCTGGAAATTAGAGAATTCACCATAAGCACAAGAGGCAAAACAAAGTCCATTTGAAGCACCTGAAGTCTATATATGGGACTATGGGAGTTTCTTTTGCAGAGGAACAAATCAAAACTTATCCAGACTCCGATCTTATACAGTTATATGAATTACGAAGGCCATCATATAACACCCAAAACGCTCAAATAATACGTATGTTTCAGTCTAACAGCACAGTTCGATGATATACAGGACACAAATATCATAAAAATAAAATTAAAAAACTACGAAAATCATGAAAATAAATTAGGTAAAACAAAAGCAAGCCAAAGTGTTCATCCCAGCATAGTAAAGATTAAAGAAACACTTTTTAATCTTTCAGATGGAATGAACCTATCTCCATACCTATTCCCACACTTCCAAGCATTGACCAAATTTATCTCATAGAAGGTGCATCATAAATGTGCCAAATACATTAATTTTATAAGCTTAGCCGGTCGCGCATCTATTTCAAAAGCAGAGCATCTATCCTAATACTTACTTTAACATAATCAGCGTGTCCTGGACAATCGACATGAGCGTAGTGCCGCTTTGCAGTCTCATACTCCACATGTGCCTGAAAAGAAATATATAAATCATCTCAGATATAGAGGCACAATCATACTTCAGTAAAGTAAAAAAGCAATCAGATCACTAACAGTGGCGATGGTGATCCCTCTCTTCTTCTCTTCAGGAGCTTTGTCAATTTCATCAAAGGCAATAGCCTTGGCTTTTCCTTCTAAGGCCAGGACCTAACAGGAAAAAACAAAAATCAGTTTCTCACAAAAATGGAAATATGATATATAAATCAACTCGTCCACTTCCTAGTATACCTATATAAAGTTATATTTGGGACTCATATAAATCAAACTCACGGAGGGGGAAGCAAGCATAACCCTAAACAAGGGGGCTGAAGCACAAGAAAAATAAGAGCGCGAAGAAAAGGCTCAGTATAAACAACAAACAAAAATAATAGTTACTATATAAGAAGTTCATTCCACCTTTGTAATTGCTGCAGTCAATGTTGTCTTTCCGTGGTCAACATGGCCAATGGTTCCCACATTTACATGAGGTTTTCTGTTTCATCAAAATAAGAAAGAAGGGGCCATTCAGAAAGGTCTAAATTCCAGAAAGATGGATAGCGAAAGTACAGCATTACAAACGACTCCAAAATTCAACGTCATCCCAAAGCTACAGCGGTAATTGGGGCTGTTATAAATGATTCACTACTATGTAAAAAAGCTATTAACTGATTGCCACTACAGTTTATCACTTATGTGGCATGCCATTATCAATTCTGCTATAAACCAAAGATGCACACAATTTTCGAAGGACTTCTTCCAGCTGCTCTAGAGGTAACCATAATAAACAATAAATGCGGAAGCAATACAAAGAGGAAAAACAATTAGCCGAGCCATACACTACTTAGGGCACATAGTAATCACCACCACAACCTATCTAGTACAAAAATAGTGGGGATATTACGAGAGGAGAGGAAAAGGTCTAATCCCCGTTAGAAGATTTGGGCTCCGATTACATCAACTCATGTAAAAACTACGAGTAATCACACCCAACCGACTTCAAGTTGTTATCTCTAGTCGTCATTTCCTAGCCAATTTGGAGGTAAAAAAAACATCCCATTCCATTACAAAGTTGTACATGCTACCGAAATCAACCTTAACTATTCCAAATGTTCAATCTGATCTAAGGGTTATAATTAATTAACCGGAATTCGCAAATCTACATAAAGGTCGCGAGTGGCATGTGCACTTTCTCCTCCTCTTGTTACAATGTTTTTCTATAACATCAATCAAATCTAACCCTTACAGATCAAAATCTCAACTTTTACGGATCAACCCAGCAATTTATTATAAAGTTTGCACCCAAAATATATATTTTTCTCCGAATTCTACTACCAAATGATCAGATCAGTATATACCAGAACTACTACCAATTTCTCCTCCCAATAAAAAAAAAGTCAATTAATTCATCAAAAATCACAATGAAAAGTCTCAACTTAATCATACAACTACACAAAAAAATCAACAAACAACGAATCTCGCAAAACTTGCCGAAAAAGTTTAGTTCATCATTTGTTCCATAAATCGCCTTAATAAACACCAATCAAATTCGTACTTCAGCAAATTACAATTCAAATCACGCATTTTCAATTAAAAACAAACAGCAAGAACAGCAATTTACAAATCAAAAAAGAATAAAAAACTCACGTTCGTGTGAAAGTAGCCATAGATCGCAAAAAGGACAAATTAGAAGATTCATTGGGAGCAAAATGATCGGAAATGGTGGGGGGAGAAGAGAGAAGAGCGCGGCAAGTGGAAGAGTAAAAGTTGATATGTTGAGATGAGAAAGTGATGAGGCGTTTAGAGTTAGGGTTTCGTAGGAGCACGGACGCCATTTCTGGTTCAAGGAGAGAGAAAATGGAACAAGAAATATTTTGTGTTTGAGGCAGGCGATGGAATGGAATGGAAGTGAGTGAGAGAGGTTTTAGCCAAGGGTTTTAGGGGTTTTACTTTTGACCCTTTTTTTTTTTCCTTTTTGTGTGATCTGCTAGAAATTTGGGAAAAGAAAATTACTGCGAGTGAGTGACGTTTTTACTTAATTCCCCCTTTTTGTGATTTTTGGGCTTTTGTTTTTCTACTCAAGTGGGAATTTGAAAAGGAATTGATGTGGTTTTGGGCTTTCGTTTTTCCGAGTGTTTGTTGGGCAATTATGTCTATTTGTGTCAAAATATCAAAGTGTTTCTACTTGTGTACTCCTTATGTTTTATACGCATATTTGGCATTTCACCATTGTGTACTCCGTATGTGTCAAAATATCAACATTGATAACTAGGGCAATTTTCAGGGATTCAATTTCCTTATGTCAACCAAGCAGCTTTGAACAATTCACACAACATCTAGGAACTTCAAGTGTTCAACATTCTCAAGTGACCTAAACAAGCATCGAGCTAGCAACTTGCAAGCATTCCCCCACTCGTACAAAACAACAAGTCAATGTTTATGGAACACATTTAACTAGTGCAACTTGTGTGTTCTTTATTGTTTTTGTTCATCGTTTCACACGCTTCCGCACAACAATTGGCACCAGAGCTTTGGTTAAGCTTTGACCTTGGAGGAGACGATGTCAACCACGACAGCGAAGATTGACAAGTATACTAGGTTGAATAGCTTCGCGCTATGGCAGATAAAGATGAGGGCTTTGTTAAAGCAGCAGGGCTTATGGAGACCGCTCAGGTGGACAAGAAGGACCCTATAAAGGCCGAAGGTCCTAAGGCTAAAAGCGGGGAGAATGTGCTAGCATTGGGCGAACCAACACCTTATGAGATGGCAGTGATGGAGGAGAAAGCTCACTCCACCATACTGCTTTGCTTAGCAGAAGATATCATCACTGAAGTTGCTGATGAAGACACAACTGTGGACCAAATTGGAGAGTTTGTACATGACAAAGTCGCTCACCAATAAATTGTTGTTGAAACAACAATTGTTTTCTCTGTCTATGCAAGAAGGTACGTCACTTAGGGATCATCTGGAAAAACTTAATTCTATATTGTTAAATCTGCGTAATATAGACATTAAGATAGAAGATGAGGATGCTGCACTTATTCTGCTAGTTTCTTTACCGTTGTCTTATGAAAAGTTTAGAGAGACTTTCGTAGTTGGTAAGGAAACAATTACCCTAGAGGATGTGAAGGCAACACTACACACTAGGGCATTATGTATGAAAGCAACGGGTGAGGTTGGTGACAATTCGGGGGTTGGGTTGGTTGTTAATAAAAATAGCAACAAGTCCAAGAAGAAAAACACTTGGAAGAAAAAGGACAACACTTCTCAATCCCATCCATCAACGATTTGCTATGAATGTAAGGAACCCGGGCACTTTAGGTTGAATTGTCCTAAGAAGAAAAAAGGGTAATTCTAATGTTGCTGTAGTTGTTCAAAGTAGAGTTGAGTCTGATGATTCGGATGAGGACTATGCACTTGCAGTTGTGAGAGCAGGTTCTACTGATCGTTGGATACTTGATTCTAGTTGTTCTTATCACATGAGTCCGCGTAGAGATTGGTTTAGTACCTGTGAAACTTTTGATGATGGTAACGTTGTTGTGGGCAATAATGCTACATGTAAGGTTGTTGGTATAGGATCGATCAGGATTACGACTGTTGATGGGAAAACATGTACTTTGAACAAGGTAAGACATGTGCCTTCGTTGGGCTAGAATTTACTATCACTTGGCATGTTGGATGACAAGAGGTACAAGTTCCAGGCTCTGAGGGTGTGTTGTCTGTTTGGAAGGGCTCCAAGTTGATACTCAAGGGTATCAAGAAGAAACCACTACGCCAGAAATTGGATTTAACACCGGGTGTAAAATCAATGAGACACCGGTTATACCCGGTGTCTGGACTGCCGGTGTCATATGCTAAGACACCGGTTACTCTAAACAAAACCGGTGTCAAAAAGTAGCATCTAAGACACCGGTTAGGTCCAAAACCGGTGTCAAATGTGTGATTTGGATCTGGTCAAACAAGCACATATGACACCGATTATAGCCCCAACCGGTGTCTTATGTGCACTAAATAAAAAAAAAATTAATTTTTTTTACCAGCATGCTCTTGTTCCATAGTTGTTCCTTCCTTGTACACCCACTCCCATACGACTACACTCCTACCCACCAAGCCACCACCGTACATCCCCCACATAGTAACAAGATTTTTTTTTATTTTTTTTTTAAGTTCTGGAAGCACATAAGACACCGGTTCTCTGGAAAACCGGTGTCTTATATATTTCCACGAATTTCCTTTTACATTTTTATTGCTTTAAACACCGGTTACTCCACAACCGGTGTCTTTCTATTTTCTAACACCGGTTATTGGAGTTCCGGTGTTAAATGTCATTTTTGGCGTAGTGCACCTTGTATGTTCTACAAGGGGATGCACTGCCTAGTTCTGCTATATGTGCCTCCGTCGATCACGAGAAGGTGGTTAGTCTTTGGCACAAAAGACTTGGCCATATGGGTGACAGGGATGCAGCTATTGTCCAAGATAAATCTTCTTGCAGGTGCAAAAGTCAATAAACTTGACTTATGTGAGCATTGTGTGCTTGGTAAGAAGCACCGGGAAAAGTTTAGCAAGGGTGCTCATGTCACAAAGGAGGTTCTTGATTACATCCACTCAAATTGCTAGGGGCCGTCACCGGATAGAGGTATGAATGGTGAATATTATTTTGTGACTTTTATTGATGACTATTCTAGGTACACTTGGCTTAGACTCCTTAAGCACAAGAGTGAGGCCTTTAATACTTTCAAGCAATGGAAGGCATTAAGAAGATCAAGATGCTACGAACGGATAATGGCATGGAATTTTGTAAGGATGAGTTCGATAAGCTCTGTGCTGATGAGGGTATTAGGAGGCATCATACCGTCCGAGGAACACCACAGCAGAACGGTGTTGCAGAGCGTATGAACTTGACTTTTCTTGAGAGAGTTAGATGCATGCTCTCTAATTCAAAGTTACATAAGAAGTACTGGCCAGAAGCTGTGTCTACAGCTTGTTACTTGATCAACCGTGGACCTCATAAAGAGATAGACTGCAAGATTCCTTATGAGCTATGGAGCGGCATGGTTCCAAATTAGTCTATGCTACGGGTATTTGGATGTGTAGTTTATTATTACGTTCGTGAAGTTAAACTAGATCCAAGGGCAAAAATAGGGAGCTTTATGGGATATGGGGATGGGGATGAGGTTAAAGGGTACGAGATTTGGTCTTCTTCAGAGAGACGTGTAATAATCAGTAGAAATGTAACCTTTAACGAAAATGCTATGTTTATGTCTCATGTTAGCTCCACAGGTGGTGACAAGAATAATAGTGCCGAGATTGAGGTGGAGCTTGAGGTGGCTTCGGACTCTATGTCCATGTTGCCACGTGTGGTGATCGAGGAGGATGCCGAGCCAGCTACTTCGGGTGTTCCCGTGACTACTCCTGTAGTGGAGGACAGTCCACAGGTGACGTCTGATGAACCTGTTAGGTCACCAGACTTGCCTAAACGTGTAAGTAAGGCGCCTAATAGGTTAATTGAAGAGATGTCGGGCCGCAAGATTGGTGATCAGAATTGCTATGTTGAAGAGATGATGGAATATGCATTACAGGTAGCTGACAATATTGAGACAGGTGAGCCATCATCCTACAAGGAGGCAATTTCATGTAGTGAGTCCGAGCAATGGCTTGCTGCAATGGGTGAGATGGAGTCTCTTTACAAAAATCAGACATGGAAGCTTGTTCCAATATCACAAGGTAGGAAGCTAATAGGTTGCAAGTGGATCTTCAAAAAGAAAGAGGGAACTACAGAGGCTGAGAAAGTCAGGTATAAACCTAGATTGGTTGCTAAGGGGTTCAGTCAGGTTGAGGGAGTGGATTATGTGGAGATCTTCTCTCCAGTGGTTCGTCACACTTCCATCCGAGTGCTACTAGCGATAGTGGCACATTTTGATTTAGAGCTTGAGCAACTTGATGTCAAGACAACCTTCCTCCATGGTGAGTTGGAGGAGGATAGTATGATGAAACAGCCTGAGGGGTTCCAGATTCCGGGTAAGGAACAACATGCTTGCAAGTTGAAGAGGTCCTTGTATAGACTTAAACAGGCGCCTAGACAGTGGTACAAGAGGTTTGATACTTTCATGGTGGAGCATGGGTTTGAGAGGAATCCGTATGATTGTTGTGTCTACCACAACAAGCTAGCGGATGAGTCTTTGATTTATCTATTGTAGTATGTAGATGACATGCTTGTAGCTGCGAAGAGTATGACCGAAGTGGATAAGCTGAAGACTATGCTCAGTTCAGAGTTTGATATGAAAGACTTGGGGGCTGCTCGCAAGATATTGGGGATGGAGATTTATAGGGACCGTTCAAAGAAGAAGCTTTTATTGTCACAGAAAAGCTACATTGAGAAGATACTTTCCCGGTTTGGGATGAGTAGTGCGAAGCCTATAAACACCCCATTTGCTAGTGGTAAGCTTTCTATATCTCAAACACCTCAAGTAAAGAAGAGAGGTCTTATATGTCTGGTGTACCATATGCTAGTGCGGTAGGTAGCTTGATGTATGCCATGATTTGCACTAGGCCAGACATTGCACATATAGTTAGTGTTGTAAGCAGATTTAAGTCTCAACCTGGGAGGGAGCACTGGCTAGCGGTAAAGAGAATTTTCCGCTACTTGAGAGGAACGACGGATATGGGTCTTAGTTACGGTAATGATACGGGTTGTTTGGTTGCTGGGTTTTTTTATTCTGATTATGTTGCAGATATAGACAGTAGGAGGTCCATGACAGGTTATGTCTTTACACTTGGTGGATCTGTTGTTAGTTGGAAGTCGACACTTCAATCGTCTCTGACTTTGTCAACCACAGAGGCGGAGTATATGGCTTTGACTGCAGCGGCCAAAGAGGCCATTTGGTTGAAGGGACTGGTTAGTAAGTTGGGTTTACTTCATGATGTAGCTACAGTCTTTTGTGATAGCTTGAGCGTTATCTGCTTGGCCAAGGATCAGGTTCACCATGAGCGAACCAAACCCATCGATGTCAGGTATCATTTTCTGCGTACTGAAAAGAGAATTGAGGTAAAGAATGTAGGAACTGCTGACAATCTTGCGGATTTCTTTACTAAGCCAGTTCCATTTAGCAAGTTCAAACATTGCTCGGACTTGTTAAACATAGACAGGTATGTCTGACCCTTCGGGGTGGTGAGCCCAAGGTGGAGCTTGGGCAGACCCAGGTCCAAGGTCTAAATGGGCGGATACCCGAGTCCAGGGTATAAATGGACGGGTAGGCTTGTAAGGGTCTACAAAGTTTAAGCTTGGTGCACTTGAGCTAAAACTCGTTTTGGTATTCCTGGAGGAGTGCTGGCAGAGAGGTCGTTCGGTTCTTGGTTTAAATATCGTCTACTAAACACGTGTTCAAGTCAAGGTGGAAAATTGTTAGGAAAAGAGGTGACTTGGTCACGAGTTTCGCCAACGGATCGATACAATGAAGGTGAGGCAAGTAGCATAGATGTTTGATGCTAAAAATAGTGGTGGACGACTACTAGCCATGGGTGGTGACGAGTAGTCGGTGTTGGAACGGATTCGGGCAAGTTCGGGGGACGGTCCCTACTGACAACTAGCCGGTTATGTCGACTAATATCCTACGCGGGATTACTTGCTCCGTTTGACTTACCTTATTTTGATTATTGTTTTATTAGGTCATTGTTAAGCAGAGTTAATATATAAAAACCTCTCCGAACCTAGCCTTTATTCTTCAAGGGAGAAATTAAGAGAGTCATAGGGAGTTTTTCAAAGAGGGCAGATCTAGAAAAACTCAGATCATCTATTGTGTATCTATAATCTCCGGAACATAGTGAAGTGATTCAAGACCCCTGTGGACGTAGCTATCTCATTGATAGTGAACCACGTAAATTCTTGTGTGTTCTTTATTGTTTTTGTTCATCATTTCACACGCTTCCGCATAACATGTTTTATACGCATATTTGGCATTTCACCCTTGTGTACTCGGTATGTTTTATACGCATATTTGGCATTTCACCCTTGTGTACTTCGTATGTGTCAAAATATCAACGTTGATAACTAGGGCATATTTCACGGATTCAATTTCCTTATGTCAACCAAGCAACTTTGAACAATTCACACAACATCTAGGAACTTCAAGTGTTAAACATTCTCAAGTGACCTAAACAAGCATCGAGCTAACAACATGCAAGCATTCCCCCACTAAGCAGTATGAAACAACAAGTCAATGTTTATGGAGCACATTTAACTAGTGCAATTTATCTACAACAAAAATAATGTGATTCATCATATAAGTACTTGGATTAAATTTGAAATTAAATTGAACGTTTCTTGAGCTTCCAACCCTTCTCAAGCCTTTCCTATAATCTTGTTTACAAGATGCATGAGACTCTAACTTACCTCCTCATTTTTGCCATTTTAAGATGGATCCGTTGAGTATAAGGACTATGATTGTCATTCAACTTAACGTTTTGAGTTGTGTCATAGATAGACTATGTTTTATATTATCGAATTATATAATGAGAATGTTTGCATAATTGTATAATTCGCATTAACATATTATTATCACAAAATTACTATATGATCGATATTGATAGTGAAAAGATACGATAAAACGGTCTTTTTTGGACTGACCCCGATCTAGTTCATCACCCAATCCTAAACAAACCTGAAATTGACCAATATGAATTCCACTCGGACCAAATTGAGTCAACCTAAACCCAAACCAAAATTGACAAATAACTACTCGTATTACAATTTACAAGTCACTAACATTTACTGATAACAAAATGTAGTAAACAAAAAGATCCGATAAGACGATTCGATTAGTATACCCAGATCCAAATTCACCATGTTCTAAACAAGCCCGAAATTGGCAAACAACAATTAGACCACGATCAAAATTGACTCGACCCCTACCTAAGCTGACATGAAATATGACTGTATGAGTAATCCAAAATCGACACGATCTAAATGACCTGTTTGCTAGATTTTATCGCATGGTCAGTTTACTCCTTTACTATGCCAGATTCATCATCACCATCTTTTGCATTGTATGACATATCACCATCACAAAATTCACCACCATCTTTTGCATCTCCGTTAACATCAATTTGTCCTAAAACACAAATGGCTGCCTCTTCCCTCCCACGACAAATAATCTCCGACATACTTAGCCGTGTTCCGGCGTAATCAATAGGCCGTTTCCGGTGCATTTCGAAACCATGGCTCTTTCTTCTCACACAAGCTGACTTCATCAATCCCACATCAATCGGAGCAAACAGACGTTATCCTTAATGGAGGACCTCATCTCTGACCTCAAAGGTTTCTACTCAGCTCCTTTAAGTAACGGTGTTGCCCGCCAACTATTCGACGAAATGACCATTGTTGCTACCAAGCTTAGTTTTGTTGCGCGCCATTTTCCCCGCTCGAGAGCTATGTTACTTGTGATGGCCTTATCTTTATTATGGCCCAAATTCTAGGTTTAGTCCGACAGACCAGTCAGCAGGTCGAGTAATCAAGGTATCCTATGTGTAAATCTGGTAGTTTGACTTCTACAGACAAGTCGACATCAGGTTGGACAGACTTGGTTAGGCTGATACCCAGTCGGACAGACCAGATCAGACTGACAGGAGGCTTGTCGGACTGACTAGTCATCTCTGATGGACTGCGGTTTGAAGACAAAGCCAAATGAAATAAACTATTCTAGATATGCTCAACTACACAACAAGTCCAGTTATAGAGGAATAAATAGTCATAGGTGTCTTATCTCCACCAGAATAGCAAGGGGTTATCTGTTAGACCAGCTAAGTAATAACGGATAGAAGAACGAGTCAACAATAACCTCGTATTTCCTCTCCAACAACCAAGACCACGTACAACGATTGTCAAGAGTTAGTTAAAGACTTATTCCATGAGAAGCACTATCTTCTAAGAAGACGAAGTCAAGCCAACAACAATTTCCACAAATATCTCTCTATGTGACCCAGTCAGCAGTCAGTTGGTCAACAACTACATTTCAGGTTATCATGGGTGAAGATGCTCCTAAGAACGTGGGAAGTTGAAGACACTTAAGGAACTGTCCAACAACATTATACAAGCACCCCAAAGGCCAAAGCTATAGAATAAGGGGAAGTCGTGCATCATCCCATGCCAAACACTTATCCCATTTCCATAACACTTAGCCCTAAACACTTAACCTATTTCCTCTACATTGAACCCTAATTTCACCACATGACTATAAAGTACCCTTACCAATATTCCTACAGAGATCCATCTGTACATTACTGCAAAACCTCTCAAACTACTTCTCTTTAACCAAAGCACATATTTTCCTTCATCTAACTCCACCCAAACACCACAACCACCACCACCACAATTCGTCCATCACCACTACAACCACTCCATCTCCACCAACAAACCCTTACTCATTCCTTGAAACCTAACACTCCTACATCTCATTATTATCTCTTAATTACTGTATTACCATTCTCTTTCATTATCAATAATTGTATTTACATTCATCAAGTGTAACCTACAACGCAAAATACCACAACAAGAACTACTAGAAGTACTTGGCGGGATAACAAGCTCCCCCCGTGGTTTTTCCCCTTATTCATAGGGTTTTCCACGTTCAAAAAGATCCTTTGTCTCACTTTATTTTATTCTCTCGCATTTGTTTTCATTGATATACTTTCTATTCGTGTTTAGTTCAATTAAAGTCAGTCCAGCAAAGTCTACGTCAAATCAACAATCTTACTCATCTCCCTGACTCTTTTGATATCAAATATGGACTTGGGTATGATCATGTTGCCGATGATTATAAGGTCGTGGCATTTATTGTTGGAAAGCTTATAGTAAATGTTTATGTGTATTCTGTCAAACATGACACTTGGAGTCGGTATGATGATAGATCCTCACCTGATGGGTTTTGTATTTACAATTCAGGGGTTTTCCTTAATGGCCGCATTCATTATTGCCACGAGAAACGAATCTCCGTCGCCAGTCGTTGGGTTTGATTTGGTGGATGAAGGGTTCTCTGATATACCAGTGCCTAGTTTAGCAGGCTTTATGTGTACCAGCTTGATGGTTCTTGATGGATGTCTCGGCTACATTGGTCATGTAGATGAAAGCGAAAAAACCGCTGAAGTTTAGGTGATGAAGGAGTACGGTGTTCTGGAGTCTTGGACTAGAATTGTAATTGTTGTGCCACAAGACTCACTGTTGAACCCATTACAAACAATGTGTATGTTGGGGTGACTAGAGTTGGTGACATCAAAGATTAAGAAGAGCAAGGCCGCTGGCATTAATTTAGCCATGTACAATTTGGAAGATTCCACCTTACTACAACTCGAAGATTCCACTTGACTCGAAACCCTCAGACTCTACAAGGATGAGCCACCCGTTCCCTTCATTGCAACCGCAACTGCCAGTCTGCTAGGTTTTCAGTGTATTTCCTGAATAGTGCACTCCATATTTCTTTATCAAAATCCATGGAATTTGCAGCCTTGCAGAGAGTAGTATTAAACTATTATGTAGTTATATATGCAATGTTAGAAATAAGTAGGGGAATAATGGCGTAATCAAGGTTTCCAAGCGCGAATGTCGCTATCCTAAAGACTTATTTCGCCCCTAGTACAACGGGCTTGAAAGAGTTTTTGACATATAAGGAGAACCTCTGATAGCGCCTTGTACTAGCGATATCAGATCCCTAAACATACTAGAATCATATTGTGAATTGTATAAGGGAAAGTAGAGGAAAACATGCTCTGTTTGTTGTCCTGTTTTCCTTGGCAAATGTCACTTATATAGGACAAGATACGCCTCTTGGGAAGTTACTCTTAACCGTTCACAATGGTTGATATCTAATTAGAAAAGATAAGGTCAAGTAACTGCCATTAACCATCTTATTATTTATTAATTAATAATTAATAAATACCATTGTTTGGGAAATATCCCCTACAATCCCCCACCATTTCCAAAAAAATCTCATAATAAATTGAAACGTTGTGCATCATAAAGGTGTCTTGGGATTGAACCTTTACTTAGTGTACATAAACTATCATTAATCAGAATAGCATGGTAGACTGAGCTTTGAACCAGCGATCCTCTTTGACTAACTAAATTTAAACCACACACTTATTTCCGATTCCATACACATTTAGGATCAATTGACACTTTACTGGTTGTGTGTCCATGTATCTTTTAATGAGCGCATAAGAGTCAAGCCCACAAGACTCCTTAAAAGCGGCCACACTTTTCACTCATAAAGGTGAACTTCAAGTATACCCGCAATTGTATCAAAATGAATCATAACTAGTTTTTGCGCCCGTGAAATCACGGGACTGCTTTTATATTTCGTCATTGCTCATTTTCCTTGTTTAAAACAGAAAGAAATTCATGAGACACCTTAATTACATTTATTTGTTACCATTGATTATTGGTTTGTCCTTTAAGATTGTTCTGACATAAGAATTTGAGTGTTACAATATTTCATATTACATCTTTGAGTTCCTTATCTTTGTCAAATAGACTGAACAAAATATCTAAATCTAGCCTATAATTGATTAATTCTAAATGTACTGAGATGATTCTAAATGTACCCTGATCACTATTCACCAAGCCCAAATTTTAAGACTTTTAAGGGTTAAGGTCTTGTTTGATAGGTTTACATCCACCTGATCTAATCTGATCTGATTTAATTTGAAAGTAACTGATTTGGACAATTAATTTGAATGACTCTGAATTGATGTGATCTTATATGTATATATTGAATATTTAACTGAATTTGGGCGAATTAATGTAAAAAATGGACTAAACTTAGTGACCATTATTTGAATAGTCTGATTTGAATTGATTTGAATTAATTTGGTCTGATCTGATTTGAATCCATCTGTTCTTATCCGAAATGCCTCATTTGATAGGATTGCATTTTTATGATCTAATCTGATTTGATTTGGATAATATTGATCTGATCTAATTTGTATGACTCTGAACTAATTTGATATGATCTAAATAATTTGAAAAATTGATTGAATTTCAGCACATTAGTAACAATTAAGGACTTAATTCATTGGTCGTTATTTGAACATTTCTAGTCTTATCTGATCTGCTCTGATCTCATTGGAATGACTCTAATTTGATATAATCTGATTCGAATGACTTTGATCTGATCTAAATTCTCCATTAATTAAGTCATACCAAACTAAGCCTAAGTCCTATTACGCTCTGTTGATAGGACTACATCTTTGTGACTTGATCAAATCTGATTTGATTGCAAGTGATCTGATTTGAATGACTATCGAATCTAATCTGAATTTGTTGAAAATTTGTTGAATTTCGTCGCATTTATATGAAAACTTGACTAAATTTATTAATCACTATTTCAACAATTCTGAACTGATCTTATCTGATTTGAAGCCATTGGATTTGATTTGATTTCAATGCATTTGAACTGATCTCAATACACTGTTTTTAAAGTCCTATCAAACAGAGTCTACATGAGACAAATTAACCACATTACAATCCCAATTATTAAAAGATTGATTTTGAAATAGAACATCAATTTGAAATAGTATGTGATATAATATTGAAGGATCCGATAATAATTCGATCATAATTGAGGAAACCTAAAATGACCAATTTCGATTGAACTTATCCATGAAGTGACCGAATATGACAAATCCCATCATGACCTAACCAGATTGCCTATTATCATTCCGAATTTAGTCCAAATTTCAAAATGAATTGACATGATTCGTAAAAAACTGCGACTTAGCTTGACCCGTTTTTAATCTAAGCTTACCGCATGGCAACACATATCCTACTCTTCACTGATAATTGATCCAAAAACATTAACCCTTGAAGTGAATCATATTCTAAGATTCATGTAACCATAATCGATATATGGTGTGTGCATGCATTTTAGTAAAATCACATTTTCATAGTCTAATGCAAAATTAAAAATATCAATTACCAAAGCTATCAAACTACATTATATATAGTCTTCTGGTACAATACAACCATATGAAAAATTGCAATATAATTTGGAGGTAACAATAAATTGAGAGTACAAACACAAACACTTATATAAAGACTAACAACTATTACTATATAAAACTATTAAAAGATTCTAACATTCCTCTAAATTGTTGTATGAGAAAACAATCTATACTCCACTAAGTTAATATCTAATATTTTAGCCTAACTCTGCTCTCTCTTTCAATGTGTCAAATATGTGTTTCATGCAAATTTTTGTCTCCAAATCAAACAAATAACCAAGGTATATATAGTATCTCAAACTAACATGTAACTGATAAATTAGCAAGCGAATAGCCAAGAGACACAAAGTTTATTGCCATTAGTTGAATGAATGACGATGATGAATTATCATATAAATGATGAAATTGATGAGAATTAATTAGGAATAAGTTGAAATGATTTCAACATTGGAGAAGGTAGCTCAAAAGACTATATTCACTAAAATTAATTTGGGAATGACACATAGGCTAATAATGTGGAATTAAACTAAAAGAAATCACTCTTAGCATGACACGTGACTTTTGGAAACTTTTTTGTTAGCCTATTAATATTATTATATAGATTGTATAGTTCGCTCATAACCACGACGATCATATTCCATGATACTAATTAAAATACAACTAGCTTTTGATCCCATGAATTCACGGTATCATTTTAATTTATTCGTAAAGTTGTACTAACATATCAACTATATCGAAAATAGAATCAAAATTGTCAATCACAATATCGAAAATAAGCATGACCAAGATGATCATATCTTGAAAAAAAAAAAAAAAAAAGATGTACAATATAAGGGCCTGTTTGGTATCGTTTTCTGTTTTCAGTTTTCAGTTTTTTTGAAAATCAAAGTCCCGTTTTTAAAAACCAGAAAAAGTGGTTTTCAGTTTTTAGTTGTCAGTTTTCATTTTCAGTATGACTATTATAGAAACATAAAATTAAAATTTATTTTTGCAACATATTTAACTAAATTTTTTGCACAAAAAAACCAAAAACTGAAAACGGCAGTGATTCCGAACGGGCCCTAAACTATTAGCAATTACAATATCGATTCGCAGCTTACCATCATACTTTGATAGTAAAATATAAACATTAGAAAGCCTTACTACCAAAAATACACAAAAATAGAATAAAGTTCAACGAAAATACTAATATATTAAATGGACTATGTTTGCATGGAAATCGTTAATTTGAATTACACCAATATATAGAAGGAATACTATCTATTGTAATTCCTGAATGGAACAAAATTACATATTGGTAAGATTGAAAAACAGCTACTGTTTCGCCTTTTTAAAGCTTTTGGTATTTTTCACAAACTTCATCCAAAGCTTCCTTGAAGATTTTACAGACCGTCTATTCATGTACTTTTGCAATACCGGCTATTCTCCTTTTCTTACGCTCTTTACGGAAAGCTCCTAAATTTTAATCAACAATTTCAAAAGAGTGGAATTCTTTGAGCTTTTCAATAGCAAACATGGCTGAAGTTTGTGTGGCGAACTTTAAATCTTTCCTAGTTTTCCCCTTCATTTTTATGCTTGGACCACCTTTTTGGGGTGTTATTCTTATATATGTTGTGAAGCAACCATTCACCTTATTGTAGTGTTGTTGGAACAGAGGCTTTGGTAAATTCAATGCATTCAAAATGTCGGACAACAAAGTCGTAAAACTTATGGGGATTTTTTTTCGCTCCTGTTCCATGGTCCACAACAACAATTCAAAAATGTTGTTAGGTTAAAATTGGGATAAAATTTGGTTGTTTTTGTGTTGTAGGAAAAATCTTTACAAAACATGTTGAGCTCTATATACATTTTTCATATACTTCAAGCTCATACCCAAATCCACTATTGTGAATTCAACTTAAAGGCCTGCACAAAGCTGAGTATAACAGTTTACATAGATTTCATTTTGGAATTACCTGCCAACATTTTTCAGACAAACTTCGAACAGAATGTGACAGCCAATCTCAAAACACCACATTGCGACAAATCAAAATCATTGTATATTTCAGGTACTGGTAGATTACATGTGTCAACCTAAATGAACCTCCTATTTTGTTTCTATGTTCATCGCAATGTAAACAGCCGTCTACAATCATAGGCAGTTAGCAAACTAACAATAATCATACAATTCTAAGGAAAAAAGATGGCAACTTTTCCGAGATCATGACTTTTCTATAGTTTTTTGTGTACATGGCCAGTTTCTTAAGAGTTTACCAAATAAATCATAAATACTCAGTTTAAAGACGCATTCAATTCAAGATTAGGGGCACAATGCTTCAGAAATCTTTTTAATATATAAGTCTCACTACTACAGAATCGCACATAGACATCGGACTTTTTTGGAAATAGACGTCGGATTCCCGGTAGACGTTAAGTTGGGTGACGTCTATTGTGGATGAATAGACATCGGGTTTTCGTCCGACGTCTATCACTTTTTTAGACATCAGTTTTTTTTAAAAATCCGATGTCTATTAGTTGAATAGACATGGGATTCCTAGAAAACTCTGATGTCTATTTGTTCAATAGACATGGGACTTCTCATAAAACTGATGTCTATAGCTCTGTTTATACATCAGTTTTTTTTTTAAAACCCACGTCTATTCCTTCCAACCAAATAAAAAAAAAAATCCGCAAAATTTGTTCAATGAACAAATCTAAGCATCGACTTAAATCGAAGGAACGAGAGGATTGCATACGAACAAAATTCTGAGTTTGCCCAAAATTGAAGATGAAATATATTGTTCTTCGTAACAAAACCACCAAGTATTACAAACATTATGTCTAACTAGCTAGGAGAAAATTACAAATATACAAAAAAAAAAAAAAAAAGATTGCTAACAGAATAAAACTATAGATCTGAATAAGGTATGAATACACACAAATACTTATAACAAATAATTAAAAAGATGAGGTCTGACACCCTTGTGAAGTTGTGAGTCCCTGCGAACAAAAAGAAAACAAAAACAAAAATACGATTAATAATAAAAAAGAGACATTTAAGAACAAAAAGAAGATCTAAGAACCAAATAAGAATATTTGTTGGCTTCAAGCACATAATTGACAAGACAAATATAAGTAGATCTTAAAAGCAATGAGTACATAATACGAAGAAGCAATATCATACGATTGAAAACGAGATAAATTTCTTAAAATACATTTACATATCATTTGCATGTGCCTAATTTGCCCAGATGTGGATAAAAATCTATCAACAAAACTTATTCAAGTGCATATAAACGAAATTTAAACAAAACACACTGGACATACCTTCAAAATTCTTAGATCTGTGAGCATATTCCACTTCTATCAGGTTGATGCGATTTCAACCATGAAAATTTTCACTAAATTAATTTGATTTGGTTGCATCAACTTGTGAGATTGGATTGGAACCAATATAAACCATGAGATTGATTGGATTGCAAAACGATGGAACAAAGATAGAGGGAGTTGGGTATGTATGTAGAGAAAGTAAGAAAGAGATCTGAAATAGCATTTGGAATGACTGATGAATGGAGATTGGAAAAAAATGATAAGGAGATTAGGGGAGAGAGAGAGAAAGAGAGGGGGGGGGGCAGGATGTTCATATAAAGAAACCCTAGTCAGTGAGAAATCATTTTTCGAGAATAAAATGCTGTTATAATAGACATCAGTCTTTTCGAAAATCAGATGTCTATTCACACCAAAGCACATCGGCCTTTCTAAAAAATCTGATGTCTATTATTAGACATCAGTTGTTATGATAAAACCCATGTGTATTATTTGATCAAAATTGCAAAATTGCCACCGGTTCATAATAGACATCCGATATTTAAAAGTATGATGTCTATTTGGTGATGTCTATGTTCAGTTTTGTAGTAGTGTCTATAATGCACTGAACTGCCATGTAATCGCACTAAGAACACAACCTTATTGCTTTCTGATTGTGGACTTAATTTATAAAAATTCTAACAAAACAACAACCTACAACACACAGTTCGTAGAATTGGGAACTATGGAAAGTGGAAAATAGTTCATAGTACCATATTGATGTTTGGATTTCATAATATGTGTGATTTAAATACTCCATAATCTGGGATCCTTACTAATATGATTGTAGTATCATCTTTTTTCTATTTTTTGGCTTAAATTTTCAAAGCTTTGAGTCTTCAGGTCTTTAGGTACTTTAGTGAAACGAACACATGTGTAAGGATTACACGGTTGAGGATTCATTTCATATATAGCATATAGCTACAACTTCTAAACAATTCACTTACTAAATATGTAGTCCTCTTACCATAGCGACACATACACTCCTTTGCAGCATTCAAACAAACCAATCGGGAAATAAAGCATTATTGCACAGATTAGCATAACGTCTTTAAACTCAGATGAAAAAGGCCCAAACTAAGTTAGTTGCCAATCATTCACATATTAAAATGCTGCACAACACTCAGTACTCATAAATTAAAGCAACAATCAACCTTCAAACCATAGACATATGAATGCAAACGCTGACTTCAACAGTAATAAATTGAGAAATCAATTTTGGGGGAAAAAGGACCAAATTGCCTAGATTCAGAAACTGGAACACTGCTGGGCACCTCTAACAATTCTAGTGTTGCTGCAAAGTTTGAGGCTGTTTTGCTTCCGAAAATTATACAACACCATAGTTGATGAAATTTTAAAATCAAATAAACGGGACTAACAAAAGAACAGAAAACAGCTTGTGTCGGCATACTTTGAGATTGCACAATTTGAAAGGAGCTCCGTTTCCTCGAACGATTGGACCTGTTATCACTCACGAATTCTGCACATAAAACCAAAAATTAATAATCGAAAGATCCCTGTAAACAATTATCTAAATTTAGATTTAGGTAGAATGGTACACTAACACAGACTTAAATTGGATCATAAAGTGGAATCATTAACCTCAAATAATCATTGGAAACCACTTGTAGCATCGTGTTTTTTTCTATAGCCAATATCAAGTCGTAATGTTCTAAAGTCTAGACAGAAATTGAGCAAAAGAAATACAACTTTCCCTTTTGGCATATGTATACAGTGTGATGATCTAATGATGGTATTGGTACATTAACAACCTTTAACTTGAGGCCATGCCGATTATTGTGTACTCAAATAGCTTTTTTAGAAGAGAAAAGTTGCCTAATAGCTCTGGACTTTGAAAGTGGGCATATCTGAAGAGACTCACATTAATTTTAATTACCATATCTGACGTGGGCTTTGCCATGAATGTTAAACATCAAAAGTACTTGTTGGCCGAAAAAGTGTGCAACCCTTAGGCTATCAAAAAGTGAGTACTGAGTTGTTTGAGACTAACATGAAAAATCTATCAGAAAAGGGTAACCAAAACATAAAATAGTGCAAGAAGCATCGGAAGGATTCAAGTAGAGAAATGAAAATGAATTGCGCTGTTGTGTTTAAGAATCCTAGCAGGAAATTAATCCTGAATATCAGCTAACTGTCGGGAAAACCTCTTCCTCCTCCTTGACTTCAATTTTAGGATAATAAATTGATAATCGAAGTTCAAGAGGAGATTCGTTATCGAATTTAGCTTCCTAGTTAGCAGCTTGTATTCAGAACAATGGCCTCAAAGGAAAACTCAAGAAAAAAAGGTTCTAAAATAATACAAAAAACTTTCGAATCTTAAAAAAAATGGTCTGTTTAGTTTGGTCTGAGTTGTTGCTTTATATATGCCGCCCCTTTAATGACTACTTGAGGCTTTGAACACATTAGATAGCACTTTTAACGATGTCTCGAACTGGTTTATGAAGTTAAGATCACTAAGAAGATCACACTAACAAACATAGGTGGGAACACAAAAAATCAAAACTTTAAACCCAATAAACTTACCTCAATTATAATCACGCAACCCCAAGCTTCTTCAAATAAATCGATGGATCCCTACACAAACGGCAACAATTCAAGAGTCATTACAACGCATTCACGAATTGAAACAGAGGTCTACAGAAAAACAATTCAAGCAACGTCTTCTATGATTGCACAAAAACAACACTAATAACGTCTGTCTCAGAGGAGGGAAACCGTTATAAATAGGATGGCAACACACAATGGAATGACTCTCCGACTTCATAACCGCCGCCTTGAACGCGCCCATTGAAAGTCGGTAGATGTACAGCTAGTAACGGCAGGAAGTTGGAAGACGTTTGGCGTGGGGCGGTTGGGAGTTGGAAGAAACGGGCGAGCGGTGGGAAGGTGAGGACGTGGAGTAATAAGAGTGAATTAATCTCGGGAGTTTTTATGTAATGTCTCCCTTCAGACATAATTTAATTGGTAGGCCCAAATGAAATAAAGGCGGTACGACATGGAGGAGAGAGGATGGTATACACGTAGGATATGAGCTGGATTATTCTAGCTCTGGTTGCTTTTAAAGGCCGCCACATAAGCGTGGAAAGTAGCCTATTAAAAGTATAGTATTGATATAGTTATATCAAAACCATAACCAATTTATAAATCAATAGCCAAAAAACACTATCTTAATAATTAATATCATTATTTAATAACATGCTTTCCAAGTAACCACATATTTTAATGCTAATAACTTATATTAGAAGGAAGATTAAAGACCTATTGAAAATTTTAAATAAATATTATAATAATAAAAAATAATATAAAATAATTAATATCAATAAAATATTAATTACGATTTTCTTATAAAATAGTATAAGGCATACATATAATGAAAATCATTATTATTATATAATATAATATATAAAATAATTGAAAAATAAGAATAAACTAATATTTTAGTGTTAAAATTTACCGATGAAAAAGGCACGAATTTGTATTTTCGACCCGCTGGTCAACCCGTAACCCGACCCGAACCCGTATTGACCCTAACCTGAAATACACCGAACCCGTATTCTACCCGAATCCGAATCTACCCGAACCCGAAATCCTTCCACCCGACCCGTTTTACAGGTCTATACACACATATTTTTTCGTTTCTTTTTGTTGTTGGAAAGAACTGCAGATATATACACGTAAAAGAAACCAAGAGTCTATATATAATTATATACTCCGTACCATGCTACCAAATCCTTGAAAATTAGTACTACATAAACTGTTTTCGTATAATAATAAGGCAGAAATGCTAAAGGTCATCACTATGTTGGGTGTTATGTTGACAACTTTGGTGAAGCTGAAACTCTGCCTTCTTGGCAAGTGTATCTACCATGCTTGTATGACTTTGCTTCTGTGGTTAGCAAAATAAATAGGGACATTACTATCGGATTTTTTCACATCCCTGGAGATTTTTTCAAAAACAAACACCAGATTGCAGTATACTTTGTTTCAACTCCAAAGATTCAACATGGCCTGACTTTGGGTTTAGGAAATGAAGCCTGAGATGTCCCATTATAAGACCAAACCTCCAAATAGTTTCTTTAATACGACAGACTTAATTGTCTAAGTCAGAGGCAAATCCAACCTCTCAATAGCATAACAAAGCAGAGCCCTTTAAGCTATTACCTAGCCTTCGAAAAATAAACAGAGGAAGGGCAAGAAGCATTCGGAACATGAATTGAGAACAATGTACATTAGTTATATGACCATTCAACACTCACGAAGAAAGTGATCCAAAATGATATGCAAATTTTATGTAGGTGAAAAAAATTCCCCAAGCCAAAAACAACCGGAGGCATGAGAGAATCAGAGAATCCAATTCACTGTATAATTTTTTTGCAATACCACACATGCGAACATCTAGACACTAACCTTTTTAAACTAAGCCGCTATCCATAACCAGAAATAAAACCACAAAAAGGGTTTAGTGATCTACTTTCAGATGATGCGAATGTAGAACTCACGAAAATGATGAATAATTGGCTCCAGCCAGTCTAAACAGATTACCTATGAATCTACAACTGACAAAATGAGTATACAAATGATCTATATAGCACCGTCTCCCATGCATCTTCATTGCTTAAGATCTTTTTTTTGGTCATCTCCGCATCCTGATACACACTGAGAGATTGAGCATTTATCCATTCCCACTGTTCCTAGAGGACATGCTGATGAATCACCTTCACCTGTTTTCATCTCTCTTAATTATAAGACAATTAACAATCGAAACAAACAGATTTCGTTAGTATAATAGTACATGCCTCTACTATACGTGTGTCACGTTTGGCATGTTCGAGTAGTAATAATATCATATACGATATTCGAGTTACAACATATTCAGATTGTTATGTTGATACATATTCTATAAATTAAATACATGAATATTCTTAAATCTTAGCAAAAGAAATTAACCTACCAAAAGAAGAAAAAAGGAGGAGAGCCAAGAGGAGGATTGTCGCTAAGGAGGAAGTTTTCATGATGTTGGGAAACACTGGTGCAATAGCATTTCTTTTCCTACTTCTCCTACATAAGAGGTATATATAGAGTTTCATTCAGAGACATATAGTTAATTTAATTTGACCAAAAAGCCTACCATACATACATGTATTGTAAAGATCGCCTCCAGGTCATGATAATAGGATTGTTCTTTTGGTATGTTAATTTCCAAAAAAAAAAAAAAAAAAAAAATGAACAAAGAAAAGAGCTCACTCTCTGAATATGCTGGCGAATGGTTGATTGCAGCCTTAATAACTCTTCTCTGTTGTTTCCCCTACATTTAAGCACAGAATTAGAAACTCACATAGTCATATATAAATTTACTCTTGTAAGAAAACATAGAAAAGAAGCATACTTTGGCAGTTTCTCTCCCGCTCTATCTCCATTTATGAGCATTTCACCACATGGGCAGTCAATAATTTTGGGAATCCTAATATTCGATTACGAACACACATAAGTGAAGATATGATTCAGGGAATAATGATGAATTTGAAAGGGGAATTTCGATGGGGAATTTGAAAGGGGAAAGAGCAGCAGCTATTAATATCTAATTAAAAGGGAAGGGAGACTGGAGAGTCACGCCGGATGTGGAAACTGGAGAGACTTCTGCAGTTACACGTGAGGCGGCTTGGCTTTGTTGCCCTGACGTGGCTAATAACATACTCCTGTGTAATTTAGAAGTGACACATCGTCAATGAGCTGGATTTTTTTTCCCCAAATGCTCTAACACCACGCCACATCATCCGTGATGTTAGGCAATTAAAAGTAAAGTATAGATGTAAATAAGAATAAGACTTTATTGATTGGATAATCAAGTACATGTACTCCCAGGCATTCCCGGGGAACAATATACATATATATCTAACCACACTTATCTTTCACACTAATAAATCCATACAAAGTTCATTAAGAGTATAATACGCAACCTACTTAAATTTATGGATAACAATCACTAATGAAACATCAAGATAGGTAAGATTAATGTAGTGCTTCCAACTACGAAAATGTTGTACTTTGACTCATTGAACTTAAGACTTGAAGGTTTTCCAAGCGTTAAGTTGAGGTTCCAACACTAGTAGTTCCAACGGGCTTTAATCCCATCCCTTCCGATGTTTTCTTCACAAGATCCCTTGTAAAGCCTTTCGTCAAGGGATCTGCCAAATTTTGGCTCGCACGTACAAAGTCCACAGTTATAACTCCATCTTGTATAAGATTTTTCTCATAAATATGACGTAAACCAATGTGTCTTGATTTACCATTATACACTTGACTGTATGCCCTCGCCAACGTAGCTTCACCATCACAATGAATTGAGATAGGTGACATCGGTTTTGGCCATAAGGGCATGTCAAACAGCAGGTTTCTAAGCCATTCTGCCTCTTTACCGCAAGAGGCCAATGCAACAAATTCTGCTGCCATAGTTGAATCCGCAATAAGTGTTTGTTTCTTAGACGCCCAAGAAACTGCACCCCCACCAAGAGAAAAGATCCATCCACTCGTAGAGGAATGATCGTCACTATTGGTGATCTAACTAGCATCACAGTATCCTTCCAATACGGAAGGATAAGCACAATAATGTATGCTAAAGTCAATCGTAGACTTTAAATATTTCAAAACCCTTCTAACCGCATGCCAATGGGTATTGTCAGGGTTATGTGTGTACCGACTTAGTTTGCCAACTGAAAATGCAATGTCGGGTCTTGTACACATCATAACATACATTAAACATCCAATTACTTGGGAATACTCAAGCTGTGAAATCGGACTCCCTTTATTCTTACTCAATTTCACACTAGCATCAAAAGGAGTCGAAACTGGCTTGCAATTAAAGTTGCCAAACCTTTTCAACACTTTTTCGACATAGTGGGTTTGTGACAAAACTATCCCACTAACACTCCATGTGATCTTGATGCCTAATATGACATCAGCAATTCCCATGTCCTTCATGGAAAAACTGGCCGACAGGAAATTTTTGGCATTCTGAACTTGATCACAAAAATTAGCATGTCGTCTACGTAAAGACAAATAACAACCCCTTGGTTGTTACTCAACTTATAGTAGACACATTTGTCTGCATCATTTATGCGAAAGCCAATGCTAAGCATAACATGATCAAACTTTTGGTGCCACTGTTTTGGCGCCTGTTTTAGCCCATATAGCGACTTCTCCAACTTGCACACTTTGTGCTCTTGTCCAAGGATAACAAACCCTTCTGGTTGTCTCATGTAGACCTCTTCATCTAATTCACCATTCAAAAATGCCGTTTTTACATCCATTTGGTGAATTATCAAACCATGAATGGAGGCTAGAGCCAACAACATTCTTATTGTTGAAGTTCTAGCAACGGGAGCATACGTATCGAAATAGTCAACTCCCTCCGTTTGGGTGTAACCCTTGGCCACTAGCCTTGTTTTGAACTTGTCGATAGTGCCATCGACTTTCATTTTCTTCTTGAAAATCCACTTACACCCAATGGGTTTAGAACCGGGTGAAAGATCAACCAATTTCCATGTTCCGTTACCCATAACCGAGTCTATCTCATTATTTATCGCTTTTACCAAAAAGCGGAATCGGGAGACTTCACAACCTCCTCGAATATGGTAGGATCACTTTCGGAAATATAACAATATGGTATGTAATTGTTTATAGTTTCTCCTGATCCCTCCACTAAAAACATGAAGAAGTCAGGTCCATAGTTCTTGGCTATACGTGCCCTCTTACTTCTCCTAAGTTCACGACATCATCATTGATTTGAATTTGATCATTACTTTGTGCATGATCTTCTTTTGATTGTATAGTCACGGAACTTTTGGGCCTCAGAATCGAAACGAATCGATTCTCATCAAATATGGCATCTCTCGATTCAATTACAGTATTTACTAAAATTGAATTATTAGATTCAATGACCATGAACCTATATGCCTTACTATGCACTGCATAGCCAATAAAAATGCATTTTATGCCTCTTTCTCCTAATTTCCTTTGTTTAGGAGGTGGGAGTTTTACTACTGCCCTGCACCCTTAAACCTTGAGATGGCTCAAGTTTGGTTTTCGCTTGTTCCGAAATTCATAAGGAGTCTTCGTACTTCTCTTATTCGGAACACGGTTTAAAATGTAGCATGTTGTTAGCAGTGCTTCACCCCAAAAAGCTTGTCCTAACCCAGAATTGGAAAGCATGGTGTTAACCATTTCGGTTAGGACTCTGTTTTTCCTCTCAACAATTCCATTTTGCTGTGGTGTATAGGGAGCAGTTGTGTCACAAACGATCCCCGTTCTATCGAAATAAGAAAGATTGTAATACTCTCCACGTCTATCCGATCGAAGTCGCTTGATAAAGGTTTCACAATGTAACTCTACTTTAGTTTTGTAAACCACAAACTTATCAAGTGCTTCGTCTTTGGACCGAAGTAAGTAGACATAGCAAAACCGGGAGTGATCATCTATGAAAGTGATAAAGTATCTCTTTCCACCCATGGTCACGACACCATTCATTTCACAAATATCACTGTGAATTAATTCTAATGCTTTAGAATCTCTCTGAATGGAATTTGGAAACGATTTTCTGGTTATTTTTGTAACCATACATGTTTTACATTTGTCTTCACACTTTTCAATAGAAGGAATCAGGTTCAACTGAGACATATCTCGCAAACGCTTAAAATGTACATGTCCTAATCTATTGTGCCATAGAAAGGAAACATCAACAAAATAAGCTCACACACCATATTATTATTGATTATGTTCATTCTAAACATACCATCACACAGGTAACCCTTACCTACGAATACTTCCCTTTAGACAGTACAAATTTATCAGCCTCAAATACAAGTTTGAAACCATGACGGTTCAACAAACTACCAGATACAAGATTCTTTCTAATTTCTGGTACATGAAAACTATGTTACCCCGACTCGTATCCGAGGATTGGACACGGACACGGATCCCCTTGTTCAATCCTTCATTTTCGAAATTTAAGGACACCGGGACAATGTCCTACTTTTAGAAACGGGTGCGGGGACACTCTTTAATAACAAATAATCTGATATATAATTTTTAAATGCCATAACTAAAAATATATGATAGTAATATAATTTTATCAAAGTGTAACTTTTTTACTTTAAATTAGTATTAATTGATTGAGGTCTCCACATTAACTCACTTTGGAAGTTGTCCCAGGTCACAACTTGTATTCTATAAACTCTTTTAATCTAATTCTATTTTTTAGCAAAACATAAATTATAAATTATTATAGATATGAGTGGTTGGGTGTAAATATGTGGGATTTCCAAAACACTTTGACTTGAGAAAGGAACAGAAAAGCAAATTAAATAACTTTAATCTTCATCCTCTTCGTCTGAGTAAACATGCTGTGTCTGTCTGCCACATGAAGAGTCCGAGCCGGATTTTGTACCCGGATCAGTGTCGTGTCGTGTCGACACCAGTATAGGGGCTCAACTGCCGAGTCCGGGTAACAGAGCATGAAAAACATTATTCCTTGTACAACAATTGAAGAAGAATTCCCCATGTAGAGGACAGTCCCATCACCCACTGGTTCATAGGAGTTGAAGAGCGCTTTTTATTTGCATACGTGCCTGGTTGCACCGGAATCGATCTACCAAGCACCATCGTCTTCGGTCATATTGATCTCAGAAATTACAGCAGCAAAAGAATCATTCCCATCAGAAAATTTCTGCACCTTTTCAGAATTGTAATCTTTCTTTTGCTTCTTTTTTTGGATTTGGACAGTTCTGCGCATAATGCTCCGAACTTCCACATACCCAGCAAGACCCTTTCTGTTTCTTTTTCTTATTGTTGCCTTGATACTTCTTATTCTGATTGCTGGACTGACCAACTTCTGCAATGTTGACAGTAGAAACCACTTGTTCTCTTGCCTTTTCCTGTTTGCGAAATTCTTCTTCTACTCGAAGAAAATTAGCCAATTCTTCAAGAGAAAGGTCTTCCTTTTATGCTTGACACTATGCTTAAATTCTTTCCAGTCTGGGGGTAATTTATCAATAATACTAGACACAATAATACATTCATCCATATTCATCTTATGTTGTTTATAATGTCCTAATATACGTTCCAATTCATTGAAATGTTCCATGGCAGGCCTACTATCTGTTAAGGACATTGATCCTCCATGATTTGCTCTCAATCACTGATTTGTTTATACTATGTATATAGCAACTTGTTATGCCTTTCCCCTTCTACTTTTCTATTGTAAGCAATGTAATATATGTTCCCTTGTTTAATAGCTTTAGTTTAGGGAGTCAGTTTTACTGTCAATATCTTGTACGTAGTATTTAAGCCTAAGTCAATGAATGAATAAAGTAAGTTTGCCAATCATCTCTATACTTTACATGGTATCGGCCAATTCCTGATCCTCTCTCAACTTTTTTTTTTATTTCTTCCTTTGCGTTTCCTTCACTCATGTCATGACTTCTACAAATCAGCCTTCCTCTGATTCTTGCAGGCCTGCCGTAGTGAATACTACCACTCGTGTATCGGCACCGACATCCCGCTCTACTGGTCTTATTCCCACCCCCACCTCCGCTCACTCTACCAAGCACTTTCTGGGTCGTTGCCAAGTCCACACGGCTACAGCCACCATGGTCTCCCCCTCTGCTTGGCTACTTGACAGTGGTGCGTCCCACCACGTCACCAATAATCTCAACATACTCTCACTTCATACTCCTTATACCGGTACGGAGGAACTCGTAATCGGTGATGTTTCGTCTCTTCCCATATCTCATATTGGTTCTTTTCATATATCTCTATCTAATAAATCTTACTCCGTGTCCAATGTTTTATATGTTCCCATGATTTCTCGAAACATTCTATCTATTTCACAATTTTGTCGTGAGAATAATGTTGTTTTTGAATTTCATCATGATGGCTTTTGTGTGAAAGACCCCTCTACGAGGATCATCCTCCTTCAAGGCCCCACTAAAGATGGGATTTACGAATGGTCTCCCCCTGCCCCTATTGTATTTTCACTAGCTAAAGCCTCTGTTCATGATTGGCATCATAGACTCGGTCATCCGTCTATTCCTATCATTAAGCAATAAATACACAATTCTCTTTACGTATTTCTTGTATTCCGCATTTATCATGTACAGCCTGCCACGTTAACAAAAGTCATAAAATTCCTTCTTCCATGTCTACTCTTACATCAAATGCCCCTCTCGAATTAATTTTCTCTGACGTTTGGACATCCCCTGTTCTCTCATATGATAGTCACAAATATTATGTCATCTTTGTTGATCATTATACTAAATACACTTAGTACTACCCCTTGCTCCGCGAATATGATATTTATTCCACCTTTCAACGTTTTCGTGCTCTTGTCGAAAAATATTTCAATCGACCTATTTTACAATTTATTCTGACAATGGTGGTGAGTATCTCAAACTCACCCCCAATCTCTCTATAAATGGTATATCTCACCTCACTTCTCCTCCTCATACACCTGAACACAATGGCTACGCCGAGCAGCGTCATCGCCACATTGTAGAAACCGGCCTTACTTTGCTCTCCCACGCGAATATGCCAATCGACTAATGGTTTCTCGCCTTCTCTACGGCGGTATATCTAATCAATCGTCATCCCACTCCTACTCTAAATAATCTTTCCCCGTACTTCAAACTTTTCAACAAAACTCCTAACTACAACAAACTTCGAAGTTTTGGTTGTCTTTGCTACCCCTTCGTCCCTACATGTCTCACAAACTCGAACCTCGTTCTAAACCTTGCATATTCGTTGGTTACTCCGCGACACAAAGTGCTTATCATTGTCTAGATCCCACCATGCCTTTCCCCTTCTACTTTTCTATTGTAAGCAATGTAATATATGTTCCCTTGTTTAATAGCTTTAGTTTAGGGAGTCAGTTTTACTGTCAATATCTTGTACGTAGTATTTAAGCCTAAATCAATGAATGAATAAATTAAGTTTGCCAATCATCTCTATACTTTACACTATCTACCATAAAATAAGTATTAAATTGGCTGACCATGAACTTTTTGCTAGTAGCATCTTCCCTCATATACCTTGCTTCCAACATATCCCATAGTTCTTGGGCAGCACCAACAGATTGGTATGTGTCGAACAAGGCATCCTCCATAAGATTGAGTATGTGCTCACGGCAGACATAATCATCGTTCTTCCATTTCTCTCTTGTGCGAGTCTCCACCAAGGTCTTGTTCTCCCTCTTTTGCGGTGCAGGCGTAGTCAGGACATACACCACGTTTAGAGATGTGAGTAAGAAGTGAACCTTCTTTTGCCAGCGACGGAAGTTGCCACCATCAAACCTATCTAACTTAATGCAATTCGTTGCCATAGCCTTCAATGAAGAAGCCATTATTTCAGGAAATAAGTCTTTAGATTGTTACAAATAAGTAGGGGAATAATGGCGTAATCAAGGTTTTCAGGCGCGAATGTCGTTGTCCTAAAGACTTATTTTGCCCGTAGTACAACGGGCTTGAAAGAGTTTTTGAGGTACAAGGAGAACCTCTGATAGGCCTTCTACTAGCGATATCAGACCCTTAAACACACTAGAATCATATTGTGAATTGTATAAGGGAAAGTAGAGGAAAACGTGCTATGTTTGTTGTCCTATTTTCCTTGGCAAATGTCACTTATATAGGACAAGATATGCCTCTTGGGAAGTTACTCTTAACCGTTCACAATGGTTGATATCTAATTAGAAAAGATAAGGCCAAGTGACTGTCATTAACCATCTTATTATTTATTAATTATTAATTAATAAATACCATTGTTTGGGAAATATCCCCAACATGCAAGAGCATGTTAGGCAGGATTGCTAGTCTAATTATTGCTCTGTTGTTCTTAAATGTTAGGCTCTCTGAATATGTGAGAAATGCTGTCTTGATTGCAGTCTATAAATTTTGGGTGGTAGGATTATGATAGTTAAGAAGGGCACATATGGTGAGACTACTAAACGGTTAGCCCATCCTTAAATTTGCAGTGCCAATTTGCTCCTTTAGCAAAGTGACATCAGCAGCTGATAAACTGCTAACTATTCTCCAAAACTACAGTATATATACCCGTAAAACTAAGGTTATATGACAGATTGTAGGCTTAAATATTATCAGAGATTGCCCACGACTGATGCTCGTATTGATGAAATAGGTGACGAGGGCTGCCTTACACGTGCATGTTGTCTCCAAATACAGTAAAAATATGAGAATTTTCTGCCTGAAAACTCTTCAGCACTCACAACTGAACTAGTTCTTGTTCTGGAATGTTAAGGCGTGACAATTTTGGTGACAGAGTCATCTTTGAGCATGTTACTCTCCAAGACTTGAGCTCAGACTACCATTAAATCTGTTGGGAAAAGACGGTTAGCGAAAGCGTATTTACTTTTTCCTCTTTGTATGATTAAAATGGGCTTAGATAAATTTTGTAACACTACGGAATATGGAAAGTGGATTATGGAGTTGGTTTGTCTCACATTGGGAAATTAAGGCTCATATGCTCAGTTTATAATAGATTTCTACCATCATACTAACAACAAGACCTTCACCATTTAGTGCCCGGAGAGGATATATGAGCCTAAGGGGTGACTACCCATCTTATTGGGTTGTGTTGCGACGGACGGTGGATCGGGCTGTTACAAATTTTGTATGCGAAAAGCAATAAAATAGAGACACCAGAATTGTTAGGTGGTAAAACCCCAATGTGGGGAAACATCCACAAGCCAAAGCCCGAAAACTTTCACTATACGAACAAGTAGGATTACAAGGATTTGTCGTCTCTAGCGCACTAAAGGATTACTCTCACTTCCTTAGAATGGATTACAATATAAATTACTCACCAAACTTGTGGTGGTACACTCTCACTAAAAAGTGGTTTCCTCTCTTTTTCTCTTGGAGGAACTTTTTCTCTCACTCTCTCACTCTCTCACACTTGTGTTTGTGTGTGGATTAAATGAATAATTCTCTCCAAGTTGAGGATATATATAGCAAACTTCAACCCTTGGAAACTCCCCAAAATGAATAGGTTACTCCTAATAATAAGTTGAGGTTTTGTTGTCACATACACTTCACCTTGTAAATGCATGCATGAAACATTCATATGCATTCACATTTTCAAGTAAACGTATGAACACCCTTCTTTCCCCATAATTCCATGTTTATAGGGAAGTTCCCTAACTTCTATTATTAATGTTGAGTCATTAATTTGGGAGGGAACCCAACAAATCTCCCCCTTCCCGACCTAATTACGGTACAACGTCACAGCGACTCCATCACAACAATCATCGAACTTTTTCGTCGGAATCACCTTGGTCATCATGTCTGACCAGTTATCGTCGGTATGAACTTTTTCCAAGTGTAACTGTTTCTCCTCCAACACATCACGTATCCAATGATAACGAACATCAATGTGCTTGGATCGGGAATGATAGGTTGAGTTTTTGGCCAAATGAATTGCACTTTGACTATCACAATGCAACACGTACCTCTCTTGTTTTTGGCCTAACTCACCTAAGAAATTTTTCATCCATAACATCTCCTTGTAGGCTTCTGTCGGTGCAATGTACTCGGCCTCGGTAGTAGACAGAGCGACACATTTCTGGAGTCTAGATTGCTAAGACACAGCTCCCCCTGCAAAAATAGTCACATAACCTGATGTAGACTTTCTGCAATCGATGTCTCCTGCCATATCTGAGTCTGTATACCCCTCTAACACTGGCTTCCCCATTCCGAAACACAAGCACCTCTTGCTTGTTCCAGGGAGATATCGAAAAATCAATTTTACAACAGCCTAGTGCTCTTTTCCTGGATTCGATAGGAAACGACTCACAATACCAACTGCGTATGCAATGTCAGGTCGGATACAACCATGGCGTACATTAGACTACCAACTGCGTATGAATATGGAATATTTCCCATCTCTTCTTTCTCTTTCTCACTTTGCGACACTGCTCCTTGGTTAGCTTGAAATGTCCCGCAAGTGGAACATGTACCGGCTTGCTTGTATGCATGTTGAATCTTTGTAGGACTTTTTCCACATATTTCTCTTGAGATACCCATAAGAGCTTCTTTGACCGGTCGCGGGTAATCCTCATACCCAAAATTTGCTATGCGGGCCCCAAATCCTTCATGGCAAAGGACTTACTCAAGGCTTTCTTTAGTGCTGCAACATTCTTGTTGTCTTGTCCTACAATCAACATATCATCAACATAAAGCAACAATATAAATAAATCTCCACTGTTATACCTCTTCATAAAGACACAGTGATCCGACGGGGTTTTAGTGAACCCATTTTGTGTCATGAAGGATTCAAACTACTTGTACCACTGCCGTGGTGCTTGCTTGAGGCCATATAGACTCTTGTTGACTCGACACACTAGATCCTCTTTTCCGGGAGCCGCATACCCCTCTGGTTGAGCCATGTATATCTCTTCCTCTAAATCACCATGCAGGAAGGCTGTTTTAACATCTAGTTGTTCGACCTCCAAGTCAAGACTAGCTACACGACCCAACACTACTCGTATAGATGACATCTTCACTACGGGTGAGAAAATCTCGTAAAAGTCGATGCCTTTCTTCTCATTGCATCCCTTGACGACGATTCGTGCCTTATACCTTGGTTTCATACTGTTCTCCTCGGTCTTTAGCTTATACACCCATTTGCATTTTAGAGCTTTTCTCCCTTTTGGTAACTCTACCAAATCATAAGTGCAATTATCATGAAGTGACTGCATCTCATCTTTCATGGCCATCTCCCACTCTTCTTTATGGTCACTAACCATAACTTCCTTATAGTGTTGTGCTTCACCTTCCTCTGTGAGCGTCACAAACTTATCTCCGGGATATCGAGTGGAAGGTATTCTCCCACGAGCGAAACGACGTACCTGAGGCGATTGTGAAGCCTCTGGTTCCTCCTCAACTGTTTCTTCAGTTTCAATCTCACTCGAGTCAACTTGAAACTCATCATTTTCTACGGTCTCTTCAACCGCTTGCTCGGAATTCCCACTGCCATTATCTTGAGCTGCGGGTGATGGGATAGGATCAGTAAGTCGGACCACAACCGGAAACTCCTTGTAGTCTTCTATTGTCTGTTCTTCAAAGAACACGACATCTCGACTTCTCACAATTCTCTTATTGACAGGATCCCATAACCCTTCTCATCCTTAGGTGAGCCAAGATAGATGCATTTCTTGGTCTTCGAGTCAAGCTTCCCTCTTTCATCTTTGGGGACATGGACATATGCAAGGCAACCAAACACGTTCAAGTGATTGTAGGATGCCTTCTTACCTGTCCAAACTTCATCTGGGATTCCTCCTTTTAAAGGGTTTGACGGTGCAGGTTGATAATGTCAACTGCCGTTTTCACAGCTTCTCCCCAGAAGGTGTTCGAGAGCTTGGCATGAGAGAGCATACACCGCACTTTTTCTTCAATGGTGTGGTTCATTCTTTCGGCTACTCCATTCAGCTGAGGGGTCTTAGGAGGTGTTTTAACGAGCCTGATGCCATTTGACTTGCAGTAACTTTCAAATGGGCCACGGTATTCGCCACCAATATCAGCTCGAACACACTTCAACTTTTGACCAGTCTCTCGTTCCACCCTAGCATGGAACTCTTTGAATCCTTCAAGTACCTTGTCTTTGCTCTTCAACATATATGCCCACACCTTTCTCGAATGATCATCAATGAAAGTCACAAAATAATACGCATCTCCAATAGATCGATCACTCATGGAACACACATCAGTATGTACCAAATCAAGAATGTGCTTTCTTCGACTTGGTATACCGGATCTCCTGAATGAAATTCTGTGTTGTTTGCCAACCAAACAATCTCTGCAAGGGTCCAATGTTGTGCCTTTAAGATTAGAAAGGTGTTCATCTTTTGCGAGGATTTGCAATCCCTTCTCGCTCATATGGCCAAGTCTTTTGTGCCACAACTCCAAGTCTGATTAGTTGTGAGCAACATTTGCCTCCCCCTTGCGAATTCGTCCTTGTGTATAATATAATGAGCCTTCTTTTCTTTCTCGTGCGACAACCATACTATCCTTGGTCAGCTTCCAGATTCCACCACCAAAGTGGTTGATCATTCCCGCATCGTTATGTTTTCCTGTGGATAGGAGATTAAGGCGCATGTCCGGAACATGCCTTACATCACTTAATACAAGCTTGCACCCGGTATTGGTTGTCAATGTAACTTCGCTTATGCCCACAATTTTGCTTGTAACCAAATTTCCCATTTTCACCGTACCAAAATCTCCTTTTTGATATGATGAGAAAAATTCTCCATATTGGGATATGTGGAATGATGCACCGGAGTCGACAATCCACGTGCAATCATTATAGGCGAGATTGAGATAATTATCATCTCCAATGAGGAACACGTCAAAATCTTCTGTGGCTGCAACAGCTGTAGTGCTTTGCTCTTTTTTCTTTTTAGGCTCAATCTTGTCTAGGTGAACGTTACCATTCTTTAGATCTCTCTTGAGATTTCGGCATTCGGATTTCTAATGTCCAGGCATACCACAATAGTAACAACTGAACTAAGTGCGAGTTTTGGATCGCCCTCTTGACTTGTCTCGGCCTCGACCCTTCCGATTCTCGCTTCGTCCTTGTTGTTGGACAACATTTGCCTCAGAATATGTCGTCACCCCACGTTCTTTTCTCCTAGACTCCTCGTTAATTAGGCTATCAGTGACGAAATTTGTGGTGAGTCTGGTGCAGAGTTGCTGAGAGCGACAACCAGCGTGTCCCAACTCTCAGGCAATGAACTAAGGAGTAATAAGGCTTGTAACTCATCATCGATCTTCATCTCGATCTTAGTTAGCTGATTCACGAGCCCCTTGAAATTGCTCAAGTGCTCGATCATACTTTTGCCATCATTATACTCCAACTTCACCAACCGTCTTACTAAGTGAGCCTTGTTTCGAGGCGTCTTCTTTTGAATCATGCATTCAAGTTTTGCCCATAGTTCAAATGCATTGGTGTACGAAGACACATGCTCAAATAAATTTTGATTAATGTACTTCCGTATCATGGCAACCGTTTTCCGGTTCAAGAGCTTCCATTGGGCCGCATCTTTTTCTTCAGGCATAGTTTCATTTTCTATTGCCTCATACAAATCTTTACAGTTAGGTGGTCCTCCATCATGGGCTTCAATAAGAATAATTCTCCGATGTCAATTTGAACATGTCGCCATCATGAACGACGCTAGCCTCCATCTTGAATCACACAAGAATAAAATCCCTGGCCTGGCCCTCACGGGCTCTGTTACAACTGTTGGGAAAAGATGGGCAGCGGAAGCGTATTTACTTTTCCCTCTTTGTATGATTAAAATGGGCTTAGATAAATTTTGTATGCGAAAAGCAATAAAATAGAGACACCAGAATTGTTAGGTGGTAAAACCCCAATGTGGGGAAACATCCACCGGCCAAAGCCTGAAAACTTCCACTATACGAACAAGTAGGATTACAACGATTTGTCGTCTCTAGCGCACTAGAGGATTACTCTCATTTATTTAGGATGGATTACAATATGTATTACTCACCAAACTTGTGGTGGTACACTCTCACTAAAAAGTGGTTTTCTCTCTTTTTCTCTTGGAGGAACTTTTTCTCTCACTCTGTCACATTTGTGTTTTGTGTGTGGCTTGAATGAATAATAATCCTCTCCAAGTTGAGGGTATGTATAGCAAACTTCAACCCTTAGAACTCCCCAAAATGAATAAGTAACACCTAACAATAAGTGTACACTATTCAATGGTTGGAGGTTTTGTTGTCACATACACTTCACCTTGTAAATGCATGCATGAAACATTCATATGCATTCACATTTTCAAGTAAACGTATGAACACCCTTCTTTCCCCATAATTTCATGTTTATGGAGAAGTTCCCTAACTTCTATTATTAACGTTGAGTCATTAATTTGGGAGGGAACCCGACAAAATCTACCGTCTACACTATACACCACATGTGAAATAATCATTTCTTACAACAACAAAACATTTATGTGCTACGGGCGGAGTATGAAATACCTAAAATAAGGTACCCAACCCGGTTGATACCCTAAAATCCGGGTATTTAAATTTAGGATCGGGTAGTTAAAATGAGTCACGTATTTTTGCATACCCTATGAAATACACAAGCGAATTATGAATTACAAATATAAAGTCAAAAAAACACCTACTTGAAATACACCCTCCGTTTTTTTCACTTCTTTACATTTCGTTTGAATATGTGAGAGGAATTCAAATGAAACGTAAAGAATCAAGTTAAAAAGCGGAGGGAGTATAAAGTACTTTATATTCAAATACTATATTGACCAAAAATATTCATATGACAAAACTTTGAACAAAATTGGAGTATACGTTTACGAGTGTGAGATGAGTTTTGGAGTAAGGTTGATAATTTGAGAGTATTAAGAGTCTGACGTGTCGTTTGGATACACTGGGGAAGTCGGAATTCTCATGAACTTGTAAAATTCTAGGAATTAAGAAAGTATGGGAATTGGGGAAATTTGTTTGGATGAACAAGGGAATTCAATTTCTATGGGAATTTCTACTTACCTAGCCCCCCCAAGTTAATTTAATTCCTACACTTTGGAGGAATTGGAAATGGCTAGGAATTTCCAATTTCTACACTTCATGGCAACCAAACCACTCATGATAATACCATTTCTAGGAAAATAAAATTTCTATGGATTTTTAGGGTATCCAAACGACACCGAGTCTGATTATACTACTAATAGCCAAAGTAATGGCCAATTCTAAGAGTGTCCACGTCAAATTTGACGTCACTGATGATATCATCAGTGACGTGGCAATCAATTTAAATATAAATCTATTAAATAAATGCATGACAAATTGTAGTTTAAGAAAATAAAATAAAATAAAATATAAGTTAGGCCTACATATTAACCGAGAATCAGCAACTAACTATTGATCTTATCCTCAATTAAACCCATTTCTAAGCAAAATTTTAAGGAATTAAGGAAACAAAATTTGATTATCATTTTATTCCTATAATTTAGCTAATAGGCTACCTATTATTAAGGAAACACCAGAAAGAAATTTTACACCAGAAAAGGAAAACTGCATAAAAAATATGCGTAAAAAATGTAAATTTCTCATACATAAATCAGTATTTTTATTCATAATAAAGGCATAATATCTTTTAAAATGGTAATATAATTCAAAAGAAATCAGAAAATGAAGGATGACTCCATTAGAACTAATTTAGCTGGCAATATATTCAATTTAAATGTTTCATTTGCACTAATTTAGCACGAAATTATCTCTAAAATACCAAGAAATCTTAGCAAATCAAATTATCATTCAATTTTTTCTTAAAAGATTGCTTTAAAATAAACGGATACACCACAAAGAAGCGGTATGAATATTATATTTTCCGACAATATGATATTATCACACCTAAAATATTGCTAAAAATCTTCCATCATTACTTACTCCGTATATTATCCCAGCTTTATTTTTTTTACCATAATTAAAAACGGAATCAAATCAGCCATAATTATAGCCATAATTTCGACGATATATTAAATTTATATCCTATAATAGTGTTATTTTTTAAATTTTTTACCTAATTCGAAAACAATATTATACTGGAAATAGTCTAGGGTTATTGAAAACGGGCAGCTCTCACCTAGTTAAAAGAAGAACACATCCAACCCCATAGAATCCAAATCCTTAAGTCGTACGAGGCCACACACGATTTCTCATACGACACGCACAGCCACCAATAATATCGAGGACCACCGCCGATTACAGGCTAGGCGCATCGCAAACAACCGTCTAACCACCTCGATCACAACCACGATCAACTAACAAAGAACAAACCCATTATTTTCAATTACAATTTCTCAGTTTAGATTATCTTATTAAAAAAATGAAGTACCTGGTCTTGATTCCTCTAGAATCCCAGCAAGCGTTTTAAGTATTTTACCCCCTTTTTTGACACTTTACTCAAGAATATTCATACATCCAAACCCACATTATTCGGTTTCGATTTTTACAGCACCGCCAAACCGCACTACCAACACCTTCGTCAATTTCACATCATAATTTTTTTTTTAGATTTTGGATTAAAAAATGGGGTAAAATCCGTTTACTATAAAAGGTGAGAATTTTTGAGAAAGTGGGGGCGATTGGTGTGAAGCTAGATAGTTGTAACGATTTTTGGTGGAAAGATTTTTTTACCATCACACTGAAGATGGCGGTGAAGATGATGAATACAGAGAGGGGGAATCATGGCATGTCGGTGGAGCTGCAAATTACACTTAATTTTGTCAAACAAAAGTGTCATATAGAAGTGAAATATAGTTGTTGACCATGAGAAATACATACATTAACAATAAAATACCAATTTAAATGGAAAAATTCAATACTGGGTCCGATGATGATAGGAGTAGACTTTGCAAAACTCAACCAGACCCGAATATCCGACTCGAACAACTTGACCCGAACATCCAAATTTGTCATTTGAATTCAATCCAAAATTATCCGACCCGAACCCGAAATTTACCCGAATACTGTTTGACCCGTATTGACCTACCCGAATAGACCCGAACTTAAATAACTCGACCTGAAAGGTGACCTGACCCGAAAAGACCGGACCCGACCCGAATGACCCGATTGACAGGTAACTGCATCATGTACGTACCGATGTCGATAAAGGTTAGAAATGTAGGTAAAAATTAGTCTCAAACTATTGTCCCATTTTCATTTCCACATTTCAATATGTATGAACACCTAAGCGTCCACAAGTTAGCTAAGGCTGAAACCGGATGTTAGACCGGAAAATAAATTTAAATTGCCTAAAACTTTCCAATATTGATCTGATCTTTGCTTAAATTACATAATAGTAGAAACTAATACAGTGATTTAATAATTTAATGACAAAGAAATCAACGAAATATTGCATCTTTCCTTTCTTGAAATCAAAGCATTCAAATTTTGAGAAATAATAAAATGAATTATTCTTTCCTTCTAATATAATGCCAACCTATTCCGAATAATAATAATGCGCTGGGTCAAATTAGACAAAGAAATATGCGATCTAAGACATATTCAGGTCGTTAGGGGTCATGGTCATATAAAGTATTATCATTACCTAGCAACAACTGGCCAGATTGAATCGAGTTATTCGGTTAGTTGACTTTTTAAATTTTTATAGGTCTAACAAAATAGAGTAATGTGGTTTCAATCGCTCTGATCTAAAGGACAAGTTATTAGCTGATTTGAATCATATATTGTTTTATCATTCTTAACTCAATTATTACGGGTCAACGAGTCGGGTTAACCCTAATATATGTGTGTTAAACGTATTTGGTTTAATATGGATCAGTCCCTCAGTGGACATAAAAATAGGATTATAACTCAAAAATAGCGGATCACAGGTCATATAAAACGATTTCATAACTTAGAATTTCAAAAGTCATGTCTAACACTGTGTCATGTAATTTTTTTAATGTGCCATTATTTTAATTATGTGTTAACCGGTCAAGTTAGATTACCTAAAAATGTGTTGGTCATAACGTGTCTATGTCAATACGGGTCGTGAATATCAAAAGATGGGTTGGATCAAGTTGAGTTGCCTGGTTGGATCGAAGCTTTGATGTCGTATATCATATCGTATTTATATTAACCATATCATATCGTATTTATATTAACCATATCATATCGTATTTATATTAACCATATCATATCTTATTTATATTAACTATATAACAGCCTGTGCAATTGTATATTCTTCTAAATCATTTTTAGAACTTCATTTTTGTCTTAATTACGGGTCAAATCGAATATATCAAGTGAGGTTTGTAAAATAGCTTTTATGTACCCGTAATATTATTATACAAGTCATTTGATGAAAAAAAACCCATAATATTTGATTAAATTCCATGATAGAATATGATCCTTGCTTGATCTAATAGTAGCCCACTAGCCCTCTAAGAAAAACATTGTTTTCTTAGTATTGAAACTGCTAATGTCCTACGGGTTAGATAACATTATCTTTTCCTACTAAAAAGGTTAAAACTGATTTGTAATTTGTTCTTTCACTATACTATATATGAGTGTATCTGACATATTCACACAAAATTCTATCTCGTAACATAGTTGCCCAACAAAAGAAGTTCTAATATTAACCAATTCATTTTAATTATATGAGCGAATTTGGTAACCAAATCTGGGGAGGTTTCTCCCAAAAACATGCGTGTCAAATGGGGTTGGGACAATGAGTCATAACCAAGAAGTACATATTCATGCCCCAAAAAGATATCAGGTTGTAACCCAATATCACGGGTCACCAGGTCGGGTCATATCTGACCAAAGATATATTGGTCAAAACGGAATAAAATGGGTCACTGGTCTTAAAAAACGTGTTCGCCATCGGAAAATAACGGGTCATGAATCTTAAAAAGTGAATGCGTAACTCGGAAAAAACAAATTTTGACATGCCTAATGTTGTGTCTTTTTTTTTTTTTTTAATTGTACATCGATTAATTTGTTATTATTTTTTAATACTTTATTTCGGATAAGAAGAATATTCAGTATAAACACAATCTATTACCTATATTGTATAACAGCCAATTGCACGGGCACATAAACTAGTAATCTAGTAAAGATCAAACAAGTTCAATCTACACAGAACAATCAAATAATCTTGATTCGTGCAAAACAAAAATAAATGCTAGGATGGTGAATTAGCTTAGAGCAGAGTCATCGGCGCCACGTCAGAATGACTTAATCTCCGATTGAATTATTAAGGTAAGATTAGATAAACTCAATTTTCTGGGTGAAAAGAGAGAGTACAGTTGTCCGTAGTAGTACGGCACGGGATGATTGGATGCGCACCAGGTGTTCGACGAATTGCCTCAATGAACATTCTTATGAAAATGCGCATCAGAAACAGCAGTTTTACTGCTGCTGATGTGGGTCAGAAAACAACATACCATTTGTTTGTTCAGATGAGGTATAAAACAAGTGGAGGCAAGAAACCCAAGCAGAAAGTTTATTTTAGGGAACACCAACTTGACAAGGCTATGGACCTTGACAAGAAACCAGCTGTGATTCTTCAGCTTAAAGACATCATTCTATCCCAGAAAACTCAATCAATTCTTGTTAGGGACCTTGAGAAAGAAGTTGGTTTTGTTCAGAAATGGAACTGTATGGCCGTCATCGAGAGATATCCTACAATCTTTCGTGTCACTGGTGGTGATCGGAGTCCGATTTCCGTTACCCTTACGGAGAAAGCGCTGCGTGTTTCAGTTGAGGAGGAGGATGCTAGGATGATGATGGAACCTATTTTAGTTAGGAATCTCAGGAAGTTGTTGATGTTGACTGTTGATTGCAGGGTGCCATTAGAAAAGATTGAGATGATTCAAGCTGAATTGGGTTTGCCTAAAGACTTTAAGAAGTCATTGATTCCCAAGTACCCTCACTTGTTTTCAGTGAAGGGTGTCAATGGGATGGATTATTTGCATTTAGAGAGCTGGGATTCTTCCTTGGCAGTGACCGCGCGAGAGGAGAAACTTGCTCAGGAAGGATTGTTAAAGGATAAAGGTATAGGGAAGAAAGTTATGATATCAAGGGACGGGAATTACTCGGGTCCTCACGCCTTTCGTATTTGCTATCCTGCTGGTTTTAGGCCGAATACGGGGTTCCTTGAGGAACTCCAGAGATGGCAGAAGATGGAATTTCCTTCTCCGTACTTGAATGCAAGGAATTTTGATCCAGCTGATCCCAAGACTCGGAAAAGAGTCGTTGCAGTGCTCCATGAGCTGCTTAGCTTGACTGTTTCGAAGAGGATGACATCTCCTCAAATGCACGCTTTCAACTCAGAGTTGTTCTTACCAGCTAGGTTAATACTTTGCTTAATTAAGCATCATGGTATCTTCTATATCACAAACAAGGGTGTTCGGAGTACTGTGTTCTTAAAGGAAGCATATGATGGTTCAAATTTGATTGAAAAATCCCCTATACTGAGATTTAATGACAAATTTGTAGCACTTATCGGTAGGAACGACTCGAGTTTGTGTCATTAGACCAATTTGAACTAGACCTGAAGGGTGTCTTCACTGTCTTGTGTGACATGTTGTAATAACTGTATGCCTTTAGGCTGACGTTGAAAACAAAGCACCTTTTCGTTTGAAACTTTCTGATGTTCTTCATGATCCTCGAGTGCAGAATATGTAGAGAAATGGCTTAATGCTTGAATTTTCTGATGTTATTCATGATCCACAAAGATGCACGCAGACATATAGGCCTACAAGATTGCTGACATACAAAAATACAAGTCTGTAGTATAGATTGGTAAAAGCGACTAAATTATACGCACAATTTTGAAACACTAACAATTGAGTAATTTACTGGATCAAGAATTACGATTTCAAAAAAATTATAATTTCAACATACGTGAGTGCTTTTTTTCCTGTCAAAAAAAAAAAAAAAAAAAAAAAACATACGTGAGTGCAGAATTATGCTACATGTAGCATTTCTCTCGCGTGAATAGACACGACCCAAATAATGTGACCCGTAAATGACCCCAATTGACACTAATTACTAATTTACTAGACGACCATTGTTGATGATTCCTTTTGAATGATCCGACTTGAATTGAACCGAATCTAATCAACCAAATGTAAAACAAACCCAAATCGATCGACAAACCCACCGACAAAGGTCAGGGTATTTCTAATCTTAACAAACAGTTAGAATTTAATTTAATTTGGCAACCGATGGTCACCGTCACGTACATCCTAAGATTTATGTGATTCACCTGACACCGAGTGTGATTAACTAAATACGGAACATAAACCGCCCCCAACTAACCCCAAGTGCATAGTTGCATACTAGTGAGCAGTGAACTAGTGACCCTAGTGCTAAACATTTATACTGATATTTTCCCAGTTCTCGTCGCCGGCAAACATCACAACGGGGTGCATCAGAAATATGGCGGGCCCCTCTATACCACCGGATATAATCACCGACATTCTGAGCCGTGTTCCGGCGAAGTCAATAGGACGTTTCCGGTGCGTTTCGAAGCCGTGGCGGTCTTTACTCTCTGAACCACAATTCCTCAAATCACACTTTGATTGGAGCAAGCAGGTGTTACAGGAATCGCTCCTCATTTCCTGCCATCGGAGCAAGCTTACATTATCTTCAAGTCTAGAATACGCTATCATTCCTCATTCCCATCTGTATTGTGCTCCTCTGGGTAACGGGATTGCACGCCAACTGTTCGACGAAATTCCAGCTGTTGCTACAAATGTCTCTTCTGTTGCGCGAGATTCTTCCGTGCTCACAGGCTGTGATACTTGTGATGGGCTTATCTTGGTTGAAGATGATGATGTAGACTCATCTAATTGCTTCTTAACTAACCCAATTACCAAGGAGACTCATCTAATTGGTTCTTAACAACACTAATATCAAATATGCAATTGGGTATGATCATGTTTCTGATGATTACAAGGTCGTTGCCTTTGCTCTTCTTCAGTGTTACATCAGACATTTTAATGTGTATTCGGTTAGAAATGGCATTTGGAAAGGGTGTCAACGTTTTTTGCCTCGCGAACATGGGTATAATGTTGCTCTTGCTGAGTCCGGGGTTCCTCTGAATGGCCGCATTCATTGGATTAATGTAAATACCAAGGCTGCTGTGATTGGATTTGATATGGTAGAGGAAAAGTTCTGCAATGTGTCTGTTCCTAGTTCGACCTGTGGTTACACCTTTAGGCATAATAGTCGTCTAGTGGTTCTTCAAGGATGTCTCGGCTTTGTCAGGGTGATGAAGCCATGAAGGAGTACGGTGTTGAGGAGTCTTGGACCAAAACCATGGTTGTTGAGGTCGGGAGATGGTTTTCATGGCCACTGGTAACTATGTTGGGGGGATCAGAATGGGTGGTTGAGAAGGATAGCAGGAGCTATCCTACCAAATTTGCGATATACAATTTGGATGGTGGGACATTGAAAGATCTTGTGCTTGATGGTATTCCTGATGACGATGATGGTGGTGATTATTATGAGCGTGCGCTTTATCTTCGAGGGACTTTCATGGAATCCCTTATCTCACCTTACTACAACTATAAGACTCCTGCAACCAAAAAAAGAAAACAATTGTAAGACTGCACTCCACTCGAAACCCTTAAAATCTAAAGGATGAGCGACCCGTAAATTTCCCTCTTTGCGAGCACAATATGCAAGACTTCTAGTAATCCTATTCCTAAATGAACAGTCTGTCTGCCATGTTTCCTTGGGGTGTGTTTCCTTCGTGGAGTATTAAGAAGTATATTCTCTATTAGTCTAGAGTTAAGTTCTGTCATCGTCACAATAGACTTAATTTCTAGGTTTTGTGTAGTTGTATTCAGAGAATGAATGCTGGTTGCTGGTGTAATTGTGGAAGTGCTCTGCTGTGAGCCTGTATTTCAATATTGGCCAGTATATATGTGAAAAATGTTAGGTTGATTGCGTTTTTGTAAATATTTAAGAAGGGCAGACATATCGCTGAGCAGAAGAGTCATACTAGAATAGATGTTCAGCAATCGTACATTGCAATATCTATATGCAGGCTTTAGGAAGAAGTCAAGTGCCATCAGCAACTTATAGAATGTTATAATTTCTCCAAACTCAACTGTTTCACAAACAATCAAATGAGGTAACATCGCAGGCTAAAAGTCTTATTAGAGGCCGTCCCCTGGCTTGAACCACCCAAGGTCGTTGCAGACAACTGCTCACTCAACGAGTACGCAAGCCGAAGCAGAAGAAGTAACAGTTGGCAATGTTTCAACCTCCGCCATTTTCTAATTTTTCTTGTTGCAAAACCTGTTTTTACGCCTGCACATACTAAATTCATTTGACAGACTGGTGGCTATATACTCTTGCTCTGCAAAGTTACTCCCTAAAACGGAGATGAAATCCAGTTAGCTGTTGGCAATCTACAACGTGCAAAGCTCTACAGTTCCTTGAGTTTAGGCATTGCTCAATTCTGATCGTCGAGGACATTCATGCTCAAATGCTCAATGCTTCATATGACAGAATAAAAGAAATCACAAAACGCAATAATAAGATATATACTAGAACAAATTAAGAAGATTTCAAGCACTAAGTATATGATTACATGGTGAAACCAGGGTTTGTACATATACGAACACTTCTGGAGACCTACATTTTTCGGCAGGACACTCTAAAAGTAGCCTACTATTCTTAGTCCAAGGATCATACAAAGTCAACCTAGTCACTGTTCCACATGGATTCTCAAGCACACTTGCCACAAGAAACTCTCCATTCTTCCAACATTTCACAAATTTCCCCAACCAATCCAGTGGTGCGATGCTGAATTGCTTGATCCAGAGCACCTCAGTTACTACGTCACCACTGTCCGCCATCTTCCACACATCAACGCCCATGTCTTCTCTTTGCATGATTGAGGCTAATGATCCTGAAATCTCTCCTAAACTCCAGCTTAGACTCTTATTCACTACAGTCAAACCAGGTCCCTCGAGCTCTGTAAATTTGCATGAAGTAGGCTTAAATGAGATAACTGATGCAGACCAGGTATAAGCGCACCAGTACGGCGTTCCCTGGACAAGGGTACTGCAGTCATTCATACAAAGGAGGAAACTCTTTGGAGGACTGCATATATCAGTCCAACTGTTACTTCTCGAGTCATACATCTCGGCCTCCAGTTCTGGTGTGCAACAATATGGATCACCGTCCCGCCACTGATGCCTACAGTTTTTTCGGACAATCCTCACTACACTAAAGGAACTGCCAAAGCCACCACAGTCATGACTGGCAAATCCGAAAAAGGACTTGTTAATTACATCTGCAGAGATCTTGGGACATGGTGCATAGTGAAAATCCTGTGTAGATGGGTTCCATAGAATGACATGTGTGCTCTTGTATACGAGGCAGCAGACCCCGTCAATGGATCCGACCACAGTAAGAGCGGGGCAGACATCATCTTGAACAACAGTAGACATTGCATCTGCAGGCTTGGGTGGTAGTGGTGGTCTAATGTTCAGAGTTTTGTTAAACTCAGTATCATCTTGGATCAGTGTGAAATTGTGGCACAATGGAGAAGAGGATGAGAATTTAAGCAAGTATGCATAGCTATTCGGATTCCTGCAGCTGTAGCGCAGGCTAAACTCACGATCCTTTGAAAGGAGAGACAACCACTGCTTGCAGACAATGCGAAAGCGAACAAGGGATTTTACGGGGAGCCTGCACAAAATGTCCACAATTATTTCATTAGGGAGGTAAGACAGTGAAGTTGTTTCCTCCATTTTTCATGGGTGCACTACAAACTGACTGAGCTTAAAATCCAATGTCTCTTCATGTATATAAAATCAGTTAAAAGCGAAGGACAAGGGAAGTTTGAAAGAGTGTGTAGCTCACCTAACAAAATAGCACACTAAAAAGAAGGAGATCTTCCACTTCGTATGACATTTGGTTCACATCTAAAATTTGTTTCCAAGAATGGATAATTGACAAAAACAGCTTATGTTTGTTCCATGTGTATACAAGACCAAAGATTTTGCTGGGCATTCACTTACCCATTTAGGTGGGAGATGTTCACATACAATACTTGGACGTTGAATATTCATACAAAGCTGATGACATTTTTTTTATAACAACCAAACTAATGTATGGCGCCACCGTAACATGGAAACTTTTTTAAAAATTTTTGTTTTTGAGGAAAAGGAAATTTTGGAGGAAAGTGTTTGGTGTTTCGCAAGATGGGCCTTTTGAATGTAGAGAACAGTAGCAAGGTGCATTATGAGTTTATGACTCTTTCCCACAACAGTTTCATTTCATAAGTCCATTAAGGGCATAAAATTTATCATCAGAAATCTCAACGAGTATTATCAACTATCAAATGAGTACACCTCCTATATTGGATATGTTTTGCCCAGATTCCTTTTTAAATCATTTTTTATTTATTTTAAGCCTTATTTTCCCTACCAATATTCTTTCAAGTCCTAATTTGCAATGGATAATAGTAATAGTATCTGCGACACAAGCATTCTTACGCCAGCCTGTAGTAATTTTTATACAGCATAGACGGTGGAATTAGCCTGCAATTTTGTATAGTAAAGCCAGCGTGAATGGGTTATTCACAAGTGCTCTACATAAAGATATGATCCCACATTTAGCTTACAGGCACGGCACATCCAAAATTGACTAAGCCTCACAATCAATTTTGAAGCAAACTAATCATCCAATATGTTGCAGCCACTTGAACACAATACTGGAAAATCAGAAACACTTCCAGCGCTGTCAGAAAAACATAACTCAGTAACAGCACACAAACTTTAACTAGGCGGTGGTTGTACATTGACAATGACCACAATGTAATCTTCCTAGCCAACTAAAACAATGAGAAACAAAATTAAGCAGTAAACATTGCAATCTTGCAAATAACAGAGGAACCATTAAAAGAGACTGTCATGAGGTCAGACCATAGTGGTGCTTCTTTGCACCCTCAGAGAATTGGGAAAGACAAAGCACTAAACATAGGTCATAGGCATACCACATACTTGAGGTCTAGAATGTACCTGACAACATGGAGCATCAGCCTGAGTACCACGGCGTAATCAGGCTCTCGGAGTAAGTACACACTTCAATTGGAGAAAGATGCTCATCATCAGGACAAATTTCTGGAAATGTCTTTGCTTCCTCTCTCGTGACATCATACAAAAACACATCTCTCTCACATTTATATTCATGACCATTAGAAACAAGGAACTCTGCGTCTTTCCAGCATCCTACCCAATTTTCAATTCCCGACACAGGACCCAAAGTAAATAGCTTTCTCCAACTGACATTATCACCAACCTGATCATCCATTTTCTTCCACAAATCAATACTAAAGTCTTCTTTCTGAACAAATGTGACAAGACAGTCCAGTCGAGTCCCAAGCCTCCAAGTAAAGTCTTCTTCTCCAATCGCAAAATCAGGCCTCTTAAACGTACTGAAAGTGTCTTGACTTGGACTAAATGAGATTATCCACTCAGACTTTTCAGTAGCATAGACATCATAATCCATAGGCCAATAAGGCACACCCTTCAAAATGGTACCGCATGTACGCTGACTAAAGAGTACTTGAGGAGGATCAGGAATCTCACTCCAGGAGTTAGTCCTGAGATTGTATGTCTCTGCTCTTACCTTTGAGGAGAGAAGCTGACCACCTTCATGGTCAGAAATTAATCTAACTACCTTATGACCATTGTGCTCAGCAAAGCCGAAGGAATGATCAAATGAACTTTTGCAAGGGATTTTTGCATCAGGAACCCGATAATACTGGCTTGTGCTTGGATTCCAAATGACAATGCACTTTCCCCAGTTAAAGGCGAGGCAAACTAAGCCATTTATAGACCCAACAATATCCACATCCAGATATCTCCGACCATTACTCCAGGAAACTATATGAGAGATTTTTGGATTGGGCGTTTCAACATGGATTGCTTCAGCCAATTTATCCTCTCGGACAAGGGCAAATACGTGCCTTTGGTAACTTTTGCTAGGGTCAGGATCCTCAATCAACCGGTAAGTAGGACAGGGATAATCCCTTATCACTTCAACATTATCTGGAGCTGGTACCCGTACAATCGCCTGGAGTAGATAAAATTGACGATTGCGACTGCGCTCAAGTTGCCTGGCAATGAAAGCAGGATCTTCGATCATAGAATACCAGTTCTTGCAAATTGATCTGTAAACAAAAATGCAGCAAGACAACGCAAAATTAAAACTTCAAAAACCTCCTTAACATAAAAAATGCAGTTAATTGGTCATATTAGTTCTCAAAAACCACAATCATCACAATAGTTCCCTTGCCAATTATGCTAAAGGGAGTAAAATCACGGCTTAGCTTGGCCTTTCCAATAAATAACAAACCAATCCACCTAATGCCATGCCTACACTAAAGAGAAGTGAATTCTATGAAAAACATCCAAACTTATGGGCTACAAGTTATAGCCTATGTCGTCCTCGTACCTGTACAGGAATCTCGAAAACCTCGAAGTCCTATTGTCCTAATGCATGTCTAATTCCTGAATTCACGGTCTCCGTCCCCATCCCGCTATCCCAATTCCGGTTTCAGTTTCCGTCCCCGAGTCCAAACAACATGAGCAGCTTCACAAACACCCCAACCCGGTCTACCCAAACACAAATTTACCAAAACATACAAAAATCTCAACCATTTAAATCCCGCACTTCCAAAACCATATTTGTTTACCAAATCATAATCAATTAGTACAAACCTTAATAATTAATCCAATTTAACAGACCCAAAATAAACACAATCCTTAATTAAATTGCAAATTTGAAGAAATTGATATGAATTAAAAAGAGGGCAACAATCTATTGTAGATGAACAGCAGATTAAACAAATAATCATTAGAAAATTAATTGCATGGAATACTAAAACAAGTGAAGATAAGAGGTGGGTTAATTAATCAAGTGTGGATGAAAAAGTGCCCAGAAAGAAAAGCTTACTTGAAACGGAGGAGAGATCTAACGGGCAAACGAGAAAGGATATCGAAGATGAGTTCTTGGGGAAGTCCCGCCATTTTTGTCTAAACAGGTTGGAAGTTGAATGTGGCTTAAACAGGAAGACTTCTGATGTTTCTTTCTGCAGGGAATGTTCTGTCGCAGGTTACAAATGAACCCAGAAATGAAAAGCTCACCGGCCACCCTCAAGAAATTAAATTACGCTATTTGATTTCCCTTTTTTCTTTTTTCTTTTTTTATGGCAAAACGGGGAGGGAATTATATATTACTCCAAATCAAGTTCCGCCAAAGTCAGATGCAAAATAGTTTGGGACAAATTGGAAACAAGTGCAATACGAACCCCCACACCAATCCAAAAACGAGCAACTGTATGAGCAACACAATTCCACCCTCGTCGGTTACAACTTAAACATGAACCCAGAAATGAAAGCAAACCGGCCACCCTCAAAAAAAGAAATTATGCTATTTGATTACTTTGTATTTCTTTTATTAAATTATGTTTCTTGAGGACCAAACGGGGAAAGAGGAATATATAAAATCATGTTCCGCCAAAGCCAAATTAGCTTTGGAAAAATCGGAAACAAGTGGAGTATAACACAATACGAACCCCAACACCACCACAATCTCCAAAGACGAGCAACACTATGAGTGTATGAGCAACCCAGGTGACTCCCCCCCCCCCCCGATTGGATGGAGTCGGGCCTTGTTGAGGAATGTTTTGATTTGTTTGGGTTCTTTTATAAGTTCTTGTATGTCTCAAATCAAGTTATTTGATTAGTTTAGAAGTTCTTTATGCATTCCGGGATTAGTCATCTGTGGGATGTGTCGGTTAAAATGATTAGGTCGCTTGATCCTAAATTATAAGTTACTTACCGGAGCAAGCCATGAGTTGATTTCAAATCTGATCTTCTAATTTGTATTACCAAATGAAGTCTCACACAATAAGGCCTAAAAATAACTCATAATTTGTTTCACCAAATGAAATCCCTAAAAAATATAAGGCATAAAAATACTTAAAATAGATGATAAAATAATGAGATTTAGATATTGATGGTAGGAATTAGTATATGATGATTGATGAGAGAGACTGGAGTACAATGGAGTTGTGCGTGGATGGTTCAAGGTTGAGCAAATTGAGATTTTTTTTTTTTTTTTTTTTTTTGGCTATATGCAACATGTCACTCTCTTGTTAAGTGGGACAAGGAGTTGGGACAGAGGATCCGGACTACTCTGTATATCTATACTATACCTTTAATAGCCTAACATTCACGCCCACGTGGCAGATTTCTGTTGCATTTCAAGCAAAAAAAGCCACATCATTGCTGATTTGTCGCATCTACACTCTACTCTAACCTGTTTCTATCCACGTCACTACCTTCTTAAAGAAGCCATACCCCTCCCTCTTCAACTTCCCCCTTAATAAATTGCAGAAGACGTTAATGTCTCGCCTATTCACATTACCCACGTCAAACCCCATCCCACCATCTCCCTTTCTTTATTCATTCTTCCCCGACCCTTCATCTTTCCATAAATCAATCATTATTTATCACCATTATTTTTTTCTTAATAAGGACATTAAATATGGTGTCTCTTGGCTCTTCGTTTCCAATTGTGTCGGTTACATCTTAATTCGAATTAGTATATATATGTTATGATTTTGGTGAAAATTTTTATCTCAAGTACAACGAGTTCATCGAAGAGAGTGTTTTAGACAGCGGAAGATATTTATTTAGAGCGTATTTTTATGTATTTTCCGTAGTAAGACTTTCTAATGTTTATATTTTACTATCAAAGTTTGGTTGCGAATCGATATTGTAATTACAAATAGTTAATATTGTACATCTGTTTTTTTTTTTTAGATAAGATCATCTTGGTCATGTTTATTTTCGATATTGTGATTGACTACTCTATTTCTATTTTCAATATCAGTTAACATGTTAACACAACTCTACAAATAAATTAAAAATGATCCCGTGAATTCACGGGGCCAAAAGCTAGTTGATTTATGAATAATCTATCTATCTAGTTCTACTAAAACAGAAGCCACTAGGACACGTGGCATTCTGTGGCTAAATAATTTCCCGCTCAAAAGCTCCAAGATATTTTCGGTTTGCTGGAAACTAACTCTCACCCTAATATTGCCTATAGTTTAGGAATAAAATATTAAATTCCTAATATTGCTCAAACAAACTCCTGATATTTCTCCCTCAGCCTGCTACAACAAATTCTGTTGTTTCTCAACAAAAAAAATCATCAACCACTATAATATGCTGTCCTCTAAAAAAAATTGGATCAAAAATGATATCCTGGCCTTCATCAGGTATGATTATTACTTCCTCTTGCCTATGAATATGATATGATCCCTTATAATTTTATACAATCGAGGGTGGATGTCGATAAACTTATTGGTTAGTTCTAGCGAATCTAGGTTGACCATAAATTTGAGTATTACTGTATTATGTATGTTGATGCTTGGTATTATGTTCAGTGACTGATTTTCTAAATACATACATTCCTATATCACATGGTACATTCCTCCATAAGAATTATGATGAGTTGGGTTACATAATTTCATGAGTTGTTGTACAGGTTAAATTTGTATGTCAAATTGTTCCCATAGCTACTATATTTATGGCTTTTGATGATTGCATCATTAGCATTTTCTTCTTTTACGAGATATAATATTGAGTTGCTAAACCATTTTTTTTTTTTTTTTGAAGTTGTTGCTAAACGATTCTTCAGTAAGTCTATGACTCTTTTTTAGCCATTAGGAGTATACAATTTGATACTATCACTCACATCAAAAGCCTACGATTCCTATGATTACACTGCATTTTTTGGGGTGGTGTACGTTTCACACTTATACCATTACATAGATTTGGACCTATATTTAGACAATGGTGTGCGTGTTTTGCTCGAGCTATTCAATTTTTTTTTTAACATGAGATGATTTGAACTTGGGTTACTAAATAAGTTCTCAACAACAAATAATATATAATTTTATCGAATATATTGCTAAATATCTCCGTGCAACGCACGGGTGTTACGCTAGTCTAGTTCTACTAAAACAGAAGCCACTAGGACACGTGGCATCCAATGACTACACATTTTCCCGCTAATTTTTTTGTTCCTAATAACATGGTTTTTAATAATTTTGTTCCTATTAATTTGCTGCAAATTCTAACAACTCTAAGTTAATAATGAAAAAACAGCTAATAGCTAGGGCCCAAAAAAAAAAAAAAACCAACAACTTTAATATGTTCCTAATAATTTTCTACGCTAAATTTATGAGACCATTTCAACCAAATATATATACGGAGTATATCCCAAAATTTTGCTCTTCTTTATCTACTTTACAATCAAAATTTGTCCTCTTACTCACTGATGTAGTGATTAACCATTTCAATGGCTAAAGACTCGCTCAAATAGAGGTAACTAAAGGTCACTATTCTTTTCTTTTTGTGTTCTTATTTATTTGTGTAATCTTCTAATGCAAATTTCATCTCCATTTCTAAGTCATGGGATTGTAAAGTCACTGAAATTTTGAGTTGGTAAATAAATTTGCCATAATACAAATGTTCCCTTACTAATATTCATACTTAGAGATACATTCACGCACACACACTTTGATGAGATTGCATTTTATCAAGTGCAAATTAAAGTCGTACGTATACATGATAGCTAAGCTATTCAGTTTTTTTTTTTTTTTTTTTTTTTTTTTTTTTTTTTTTTTAAAGAAGTCCTTGATATCTTGAGTCGGGAAATAGATTTGGGTATATAACTACGTTTCGAACGCCAACAATATAAATCCGTTTTACCAAAACAAAGTTAAGCTAGACGTGTTGCCGCACGTTACGATATTAAAACTTTTGGCTACACATTTCCGTGCATAGCACGGGTATTATACTAGTGTTGTTATAAATAAATTCATCTTTTCAGAACAATATTTGCTTGCATTAGGAGGGCAAATTTATGTCTTGCATGTTGTTATTTATGACTCACTCCATTCAAATCAGATCTTCCTATACCTTCTCGATATATTTGTGATTCAGTAGGACCGTAGGAGTATATGAATATTTAAGCCGATTTTTCTAATGACGTTTGTTCTTAGAAAAACCGTATTTAAGCAACCGAGTACTCCGTAGATTAGGTTCGTCAAAAACAATTTGCAATTTGGTAAACAAAATTCTTCAGCCTCGGTTCAGCCGCAGTCTCATCACTCATCAGTCATCCCACCACCACCAACCACCCAAACCCTCCCTTTCCGCCGCCACCTTTTCTACTCTCCTCCACCTCTGTAGCATTGAAGGTAGACTGTCGGGAGCAGCTTTTCTATTAGGTACTGAATCTTGCAATTAAATGCCTTATTGTTATTAAATTTCACTTCAATTACAAACGTAAACATGACATTTTATCTATCAATCATGAAATTGTTAGTTAATTTTTTTGTTATGTTTATTTACCTGGTTGAATTGAACAATGCTCTAAGACGATAGCTATGCTCTCAAGGCTCAACTTTATTTGTGAATTTGCAGCCAATTAGATTATCTATTGTCCGAATTTGCTTCACCGTGTTCACATTAGCTAAGCATTTTCTTATTTTCGTGGCATTCGTTCTTATCTTTCTCAAATTTGCGGCTGGATTCAGGAAACGAAAAGCTAGAATATGCACAATGTGCTGAGCTAGTTATCACTTATCAGTCACTATTTTCATGGACTGTTTCCTTATGAAGATTTTGCTTACGTGTTTGTAATTTGCGGGTGGAGAGACAAAAGTGATTGGCTGTTGACTGGATTTTTACTATATGTAGGTGTTCTAACAGAAACCTCTGACACGTTTTCTGTGCAGGATCTTTTCAGTGTGAATATAAACGCTTGGTAATAGACGTGTACACACAGCGAGGCTGAGAATGTTGGCTGCAAAAACTCTTGGAGCTACTCATTTGTCTGTCTCTGAAACATCATTGAAGTGTTCGAGTCATGTCTCTAAGAACCCTTTATACTTGAGCAATGTTCGACCTTTTAACAAGAAAACAACTTTTCCTCGTCTTGTATCAACTATAAAGTCGTCTCTTTCACTAGATTTTGATAAGGCTGTGAAAGGCGAGGTTAGCCCTGGTCAGAGTCGAGTTGATATTCTTGCAGAGTCTCTCCCATATCTGCAAAAGTTCAGGGGGAAGACCATAGTTGTTAAGTATGGTGGGGCTGCTATGAAATCTCAGTCGCTTCAAGCCTCTGTGATCAACGACCTTGTACTTCTTTCGTGTGTGGGCATTCGCCCTATCTTTGTCCATGGAGGGGGTCCTGAAATCAACTTATGGCTTGACAAGATTGGCCTGAAGCCGAATTTCCTTAATGGTCTTCGTGTCACTGATGCATCTACTATGGAGATAGTCACCATGGTTCTTGTAGGCAAGGTCAATAAACATTTAGTCTCTCTAATAAACAAGGCTGGAGCCACGGCTGTTGGAATGTGTGGAATGGATGGCCGCCTCCTCACAGCTCGCCCATCCCCTAAAGCTGCAGAACTTGGGTTTGTGGGTGAGGTTGCCAATGTCGACCCCACTATTCTTCGTCCCTTGGTGGAGAATAATCACATTCCTGTTATTGCGTCTGTGGCTGCTGATGAGAATGGACAATCCTATAACATTAATGCAGACACTGTGGCAGGCGAACTGGCTGCTGCATTAGGTGCAGAAAAGTTAATATTGCTGACAGATGTTTCTGGAATTTTGGAAGACAAGAATGATCTGGGCAGTCTAGTTAAGGAAATTGACATTGCTGGGGTAAAGAGGATGGTGGAAGAGGGGAAGATTGCTGGTGGGATGATTCCGAAAGTAAATTGCTGTATAAGGTCACTGGCTCAAGGTGTTCGGACAGCAAGCATAATCGATGGTAGGCTCCAGCATTCACTGCTTCTTGAGATTTTGACTGATGAAGGTGCTGGAACCATGATTACTGGCTAGGTTAGTAAGTAGTGACCTTTTCTTTTTATTTGTATGCTGCAATTCAGCTGGCTGGTTCTCCTTGTATCACAGTTGTTTACCAGTGCAACATTATTTTGATTTCATTAAGAGGAGGTTTCTCTACTTTCTCATTCTGTTTGATTTCAATGTAAGAACAGGTCTCAACTAACTAGTTAGGTGGAAGTAAACACAGATAATGCAAACTGTGTCAGACACTTAGACTCATAGTTGTATTGTTAAGTGGACTTAAACTGTGTAACCTTCTAAGTAATTTTCTGTGTACTCAATTATAACAGTAACCAACAATTCTTAATGAACCTCTCATTCTGCCTCACAGTGCTAAAACACAAGAAAAAAGACACATATATGGAGGGAGAGCTGGCTGCTGCATTGGGTGCCCAAAAACTAATACCGCTGACCGATGTTTGGAAGACGAATGATCCAGGCAGTCTAGTTAAGGAAATCGACATTGCTGGGGTAAATATCAGAGGGGAAAATTCCTGGCAGTTTAGTAAAGAATGCAAGTTTGACGAAATAGTGTACTTTTTATTTAAAGTGGCAAAGATTTCACAATTTACAAAAATAAACAAAGCTCGTAACAATTCTTTTTTAGGCTAACATCAACAATTACAGTAAGCAGCAACAGAGCAGAACTACAAACTGAACTAGTCAAGTACCCTTGTAAGGCAAATAAACAGCCCAATCGTCATCAACCGTGATCTTCACAAAACTATCCGATGACACACTTCGGCCATCCTTGTCTGTCTCGAAACTTGCTTCGGCTTCACTGTTGCAGAAACGTTCAGTGTAGACATTTAGACCATAATTGACTTCCTTGACGATCAGTCCCTCCTCTCGGCTCTGACCATGATAATTAGCTTCCTTGATAAGCTGGATGTAATTCTGGTGAACAAGTTGACGAAGGTTGTGGACCAACTGTTCAGCAGAGAAGTAAGAGAGCGGCAGATACATTGTTAAGTGCTCGATCAGAAGTTCCTCGCATTCTTCGCAGAAAGGATTCACACATTCTGTTGCAAGGGGCTTACAAGGCCGATACGAGGTTGCGATTTCTTGAGCTCCAAGGTGAGGCCGATAAGTAAGACGACGGAACTCTTGCTGGATTATCCTTACTAGGATCAAATTATCATCATCATTAGTCGAGGAGGACGAATTTTCGGGATATTTGGCGCGAGAATTATGGATGCAAGGTACGATTGCCATTGTTGTAATTAAACTTGCTGAATTCTACAAGAAATTACAGAGAATTTGATTGAAATCCTAATTGGAATAGGAGTTTGATGTATGTTCGTAAATTATTTATAGTTTTTGTTGAGGCGGATTTATGGAAATTACTTGTGCAGTACGCGCAGTAGTGTTCAGGTAATGTTATGACTTATGACCGTTGGGAGAACGCGGTAAAAACTTTCCTTGTTTTTGAACAAAGTTTTTTTTTTTCTTCTTCTTTTGGAGTCTGAAGAAAGAGCGGGAGGACTTATTATATGAGCATTTTAACTTGGCTTTGTATGAAGCTAACTTCATTGCTACAAAGTTGAAGGCAACTTTAAATGGTTGTTATTTTTAATATAAGAGCTGCTTATACTACTTGAGTTTTTTTTTTTGATTTTTTGTTTTTTAATTTTCAAATGTGGAAATATTGTTGGATAAAGTTGGGAAATGTTCATATAAATAGCATAATTAAATCAAAGAAAGCCACTCCGATATCACAAAAGATAGGTCTGCGTATATTACCCCGATTTTTCATTTTACATTAGGTAACCGTTTTGGACGCTCGACACTTGGACATAAATACGACCATTGTATCCTTCATTTAACGCCCAAAACAAGCGAATCGTTTAAAAAATAGCTGAGTTTGACACTTGGATCCGTGCCCGTACCCGATTGTGATGAGTAACACAGGGTAGCAGACTAGCAAGGGTGAAAATGGTAAAGCAAGCAGGAGGCTTGAACCGACTAGATTGACGTAAGCAAGTGGCACATACTCCAAAAAGCCAAAGGGATAATTTCCTAGCTAGTGAAGCAAGATCATGCTAGCTGTTGTTCGTAGTATCTTAATTTCCTTGGGAAAGATCAAAGACTAAACAATAGTAAAACCATTATGATACAGTTAAATTAAAATTTCTGCTGTGATTACCTACGCCTAAAGTTTTCTCAATATATAACTAGTTAATTAGTTACAACTAATTACTACTAGTCCAACTCCATATAACAAACTTATGTAGCTTCATTTACTTTCTTCCCGCTTTATACCCAAAAAAGAACCCAAGGAAAAAAAAATGAAGAACATTATGAGATTAAGTGTAGTTTTTACTGCTGTGGTAATTTTGTTCTCGTGTTACAAAAAAGAACAAAGTTCTCTGATTTCTAATGTCATTGTTGAGGATAATTCTCTGGTTTTACAGCGTGATTTGGATTTTCTAGATGATAATTCATCACATTTACTGGGATTGAATGATGTTGTTGCTCATTGCTGCTACATGTTGAACAATGATTTCTTACGCAGCAAAATGAATAATGTCAGCAATTTCAGAGATGATGGTACTTTGCTGATGAATCAATGTTCCTCCCTGGTGTTGCTGTCGCCGCGGCCATTAGGACCCGTGCCTTTGCAATGTCCGACAGCAGGAGCATTCTTCAGTCGTTGTTCTGAGCTGATACTGAACTTGTCCAAGAAAGGAGAGGGTTCGTTCTTTCGCTCGAGAACGACGACAACAACATCAGTACACACTGCTGGCTGTGCTTCTGCCAGCATTTCCAAATCTGTTACTTTGGTAATCTTTCCATTTCAGTCAGAAAATTTGTAATGTCAGTCATCAAGACTGTGTTCTTTCTCAGGATTGTTTTTCTTGTTTGATTAATCTTTGCTGTTGGGTCTCTTTTTTGAAATGCCTATAATTGACAGAGACCTTAGCTTGTACAATTCAATGCTAGATTTTGCATATCTATGTCACTATGTCTTAATCATTTTGGTTATTAACCATATTACTATATCATATTCTCTGATGTGTAGCGCATATTATGTCGGCTAGTTTAATTAGTAAAGTCGTTGGGGGTAATGCCTTGCCTGTGACAAGGCCTCCAAAAACCCATTTTTCATTTATATCAATTCTAAAAATAGACTATTGTGTGTCAAGTGCAACTTTTTGCTGATGGACGTCCGACCTGTCTTTTGTAGAGAAATGTAATCCTGGCATTGTTGTTGCTGATGATGCCAAGGGGAGCACACGATTTCGACGTAGGTAGTGATGAAGAAGGCGGTAGTGATGATGACAATGAAGATGACGATGATAGCAGTAGTGAAGGTGATGTCCTAGTATACACGTATGAAGAAGATGTCAACAGGCCTCAAAACCAGGGGAATTTCGCCTTCTTAACAAATGTTGCGTACACAACAACATGGAAAGATGTGGCTGATTCCCTACATGAAGACTTCATACTACAGTACAATTTGGAGGGAAATAATGACATTGCTGGAAATCCAAGGCTCTGCTGCTATGGCTACTTTGCTAGGTACTTCCAATACGCCAATCCGCGCGCAGAAATCGACATTAATGAGCCCCTACAGGAATTTTCACCTGATGAGCATGACTGGTTGTATCATGTTAAGCCTTTGATTAACAGGATTAACTTGTATAGAATGTGTTGCAACGGTTTTTAAGAATTGTGTATGGGTCAAGTAAGGAAACATTAACTGATATTATCAATTCTAACACTTCTCCATCAAATTGAAATCCTAAACATAGAGTTTGGTGTTCATGAATAAAATAACTAGACTTGGCAAAGTAAGCAAATCCTGAACATTGGACTTGAACCATTTGACTTTGACCCGAATTATGTAATCAAATTGATTAAGCTCGAAATCCTTAATTAGATCTTGTGTCAAGGTACCATCTCTATACAACAACAACCAAGCTTTATCCCCAAAATGATTTGGGGTCGGCTAACATGAATCATCATCCATTAACCGTCTTGCGTACGCCATAAAAATTCAAAAACGTTGTGAACCATTTAGGAATATTGAAACACTTTCAAAAAGAGTTTTAGAAAGTCACCAAAATAAATAAAAAAAGTTTGGAAAATAGTGAAAATATGACCTTTGAACACAAAGTAAGGAAAAGTTATGGGGAAAAAAGTTAGGAAAATCAAACAAAGAAACCAAAAAGAGTCAAATTAAGTCCTCCTCATGGATAAAATCTCTCGACTCCACCTTTTCCACCACTATACTCTCTTCAAGCCATATATATGAAGCTCATATCACTTCTAATCATCCTTATCCAAATCATCCTGGGTCTTCCCCGACCCCTACTAATTAATATTATCACTTCCCCACCCTTATACTCTTTTAACCGGCGCGTCACTAGGCCTCCTTCTCACATGGCCATACCACCTTAGTCGGTTCTCTATCATCTTGTCCTCAATGGGTGCAACCCCTACTTTTTCCCTAATAACTTCATTTCTTAACCGAACACGTCTTGTATGTCTACACATCCACCGTAGCATGCGCATCTCAGTCACACTCATCTTATGAGTGTGACACTGTTTCACGGCCCAATATTACTTGTCATATAACAGAGTCGGCCTCTGCCGTTCGATAAAGCTTACCCTTCAACTTATTGGGCATTCCTCGATCACACAAAATCCATGTGGCATTCTTTCACTTCAACCAACCTGATTTGATCCTATGGGTCACATCTCCATCTAATTCTCCATCCTTTTGAAAAATCGATCCCAAATATCGAAAGAAATCTAATCCCTGGACAATTTTCCCGTTCAACCTGATCGTCCCTGTCTCCGTTTGCCTAATGCCGCTGAACTTACACTCCAAATACTCGGTCTTGCTCCGTCTTAACCGAAACTCTCTAGACTCCAAAGTGTGCCTCCATAGTTCCAACCTCCTCTCCAAATCTTCTTTTGTTTCTGAGATCAATACTATATCATCTACAAACATCATGCACCATGGTATATCAGCATGGATTAACCTTGTCAATTCGTCCATGACTATAGCAAAGAGAAACGGACTAAGTGTGAACCCTTGGTGCACTCCAATTTAAATAGGGAACTAATCTGATTTCCCTACACTAGTCCGTACACTCGTGCTAACTCCCTCATACATGTCCGTAATGACGTTAATATATTTTTGCGTGTATTTCAAATTTGATAAAGCACCCTTTTAAGAAAAAAGAAAATTGTTAAAGCTCGAATTCATTACATACGAACAGATAACAATGGATATGGAGTAGAAGCGTATTTGACTCAAACATTTACGAAGAAGTTTTTTTTTTCCCCAAATTATATACCTGTCAGTAATACAACCCAAAAATTACTAACGTAACCTATTTTTACCATTTTCTTTCTTTCTTTACCCTTAATGATCTTTCCTCACAACAATAGTTAAAAGTAACTTACACTAATTAATTTCACAAAGTTCGACATTTGATTGTATTGCTATACCAAAAAAAATCAAAGTATAACCTACACAAATGAATTTTATCTTTTCTAAAATTAGGTCAAAAGAAAAAGAAACAAATGAAAAGGCAAGACGTGACATGAAGTTTAAATATCAACACACATGATGATTGATGAGTAAGAATAAATGATGATCTCATGAAATTTTATGGCGCTATAACATGATAGGGAAAAAGTCAAGAATGAATGTGATAAGTGAAAGAACTTGGGCTATGATTTGTAATTTTGGAAAATATAAGGGTATTATTGGTATTTAGGCAAGTTACGTTAGTAAAAAAAAGTTACGTTTAGCAATCATCTAAAATATTTATGAACTAGTCTTATCTTGTACACGAAATGAGCCCAAATTCCCTTAACCCTTGTCCGAAGTATTCAAGATCCAATCACGACCCAAATCGAAGTTAAATCGATATCACAAGCAACCCAAATTAAACCGACCCAACATCAACCAATCCTAAATCCAATCCTGAACAACCCGTTTGCCAAATCGACTTCCATATCATGATAATCACACATTCACAGTTACACACCCCTTCACGAGTCCACACGACTCACGAGTCATCATACGAGTCATCTCCGCGGAATTTAGTTCTTTTTTCCCGCTTCTTCTCCCAAAAAAACCTTCCCTTTTTATAATTTTCTCTCTCTCTTCCTCGCTCCCCTCTTTTCATTTCTCTCTCTCTCCGCCTCCTAATCCACCAGGAGGAAGAACAAGGTACTGTCTCTTTCTCTCTCCTCTTTTTCCCCTATTTCTTAATTTTCCCTCAATTTCTTCGCTTCAATTTGATTTTCCCCCCTTTCACTTGCAGCTTTGAATTAATCCCGTTTTAGGTCAAAAACAGTCCCGCTAAATTCTCTACAACAGTAAGTTCTCACTTCCATCTTTCAATTGATTGTTAATTCATCTCAATTAATCGATTTTTTTTTTTTTATTGAAATCGCACTTCAATTTTACTTTCTAAACATTGAATTTCTCGTATCTAGGGCAAAACTGCGTAATTTAACTTGAGAGTGAACTACAGTTACTTGGGATTTACCTTAAAGGTTTGTTCTTTTTGCTGATTTGTTGTTTTAATTTCTTGATTCAATTTAAGATTCGCACTGTTTCGGGTTTAGAATGCGCCTTATCCAACTCTGATTGTAACTTTTAGCGCTTCAGATTAGATAATTTTGTTGTATTGTATAGAATACGCATGAGTTTAGGTTTTACTATTTAGGTCGAGGTGAATTACATTGTTGTGATGGAATTTAACCTTGTTGCTGAAAATTTTTTCCGTAAGGATTGTAATGGTAAATTGGGGGAATTTTTTTGTGTGGTTTATGATATACGCGTTAGTTTAGGTTTGTTGCAATGGTCTATGCTTTAGCGGATCAGAATGGGAATTTATTAATAAAACTGACGCAGCACTTGTTGCAGAAGCTGTGGCCTTTTTTCCGGGTTTTTGTGTTGGGAATGTTGTTGCATGAACTATACGCATTGTCTTACTTCTTCATTATGGTACTCTCAAATTATGGGTAGTGTTACTCGAACATGAGTTGCTTGTTAGTCGTCTTGTCTATGAATCTGTGAATGTAGTCTTTTATGGTTTGTTGATGAGAAAAAAATACTATTGAATAAGGGGCCTGAATTTGATTATGAGCCGTGATTTGAAGCTTATGTGTTTCATTGTCTGGCCTATATTCTGATTTGAATGACCCTAGTAGTGTATTTACAGTATGTGTTGCAGAAGCTTCAGTTGTAACCCGTTCATAGGAGTTCTAGATATGGTATATATGCATAGGTGTAAAGTGTACACCTTTAGCTAACCTGTTACTTCCAGATGCTGGTCCTTGCTCAAAAGCTTGAAATGTAGTGAGATATATTGTTGTAAACTTTGCACTTTGATTTTGCAGTACACAGTTCAATGGGGAAGGATGAGGAGGAGATGAGAGGGGAGATAGAGGAGAGGCTAATAAACGAGGAATACAAGATATGGAAAAAAAATACGCCATTCTTGTACGATTTGGTCATAACACATGCTCTTGAGTGGCCATCGCTCACTGTTGAGTGGCTTCCCGATAGGGAGGAGCCACCAGGGAAGGACTATTCGGTTCAGAAGATGATTTTAGGAACCCACACTTCTGAGAATGAGCCCAATTACCTCATGTTGGCCCAGGTTCAGCTTCCTCTTGAAGACTCTGAGAATGATGCCAGGCATTATGATGATGAGCGGTCTGATTATGGTGGCTTCGGGTGTGCTAATGGAAAGGTAACTTGTCTTTGTGGCCGTCTGGTTTATGTTCAATGAAAATAGTTGTGTCATGATATCTTTGATGTGGAATTTTGATTTTGAGGGCTGTGGAAGAGATAAACAGTCAATGCATATATTTTGTTCAGTCTAAACTTGTGACTTATGTTTCTACCAGTGTTTCACTTGTCTTTTGTGTTTTGTTTATCAATTAGATTAAGTAGCTTTTTCACATGTTTGATGTAGCTGATTTCATCAGTGGTTGGTTATTCTTGTTTGTTATGTTTTTTTTTTGTACAATTATGTTTCCACTAGATTTTGAATGCATGATAAACTGATAATGATGGGCCTTTTTGTGGACTATGTCTATGATTACATCCTTTTGAATATGTTTTGTTCACGTATTAAGTTTTGGTCATTTTCCTCACTTTAATCTTATAGTCAAGCACCTGAGTTAAGACATGGAAATCTTAAGAGTAATCTAAGAAACACAGGCAATAGGATTTGCAATCGTATCTTCACATGGAAAATAAGTTTTTAGCTAAACCCAAAAGGTCAAATATCTTCAGGCTTTAACATGGGGAACCTTCATTAACTACACATAAGCAAGTTAATAAACATTGTATTTCCCACAAGGGAAAAAGTAATCTCTGTAACTAAGAAGATGATATTATAAAGCGATTACTGAAATTTATTCTTTCCTCAGTAAGAATTTGTTCAGCTTTTCTCTGGGTTCGCCAAAATAAGAATCTGTTTTCTTTAGGAATTTTTTATGTATATGCATATATTTTTTGTGGGTCATTTTGGGTCATCAGTGCGCAACCTCTCTATGTTTCAACAGGGGTAAGGTTTGCGTGCATTCGACCCCCCCTTACCCTGCCTTATGGCGGGAGCCTTTAAGGCACCGGGGTAAAGATGTTGTAAAGATGTTGTATGCATATATTTTTTGTGGACAGATAGAACCGAATCAGAGTTTAACAAAAGAAAAAATAGCTTTCTTTCGCCGAACTATTTATACTAAACATTTTGCCTATTGATCCCACTTGGAGCTCCTTCTGCCAAAGAATTGGCCTCCATGTTTGACGAATACATTAAAGATATCTCTTAACAGAAACATAGTTCCTATTAGAATACTTCATGTGATTTGCACCTGGAAGTTGTGATTTCACCTAAAGAAGTGGAGCAAAAAAGAATATGGTGTGTGGTTGTCAAATTTATGGAGTTTAAAAGAACAAAATCAATTTGTATCAAATTATGTAGCAATTAAGGTAAATGAATATTGAAATGATATACCAAGCAGGTCAAACTTCGTATCTTTAATGAGTTTCCGCCTATGCTTATTCCCACCCAAAAGGTTTATTTGACATTGGACTATGGAAGGCATCCCAACGAATATATAACCTCCTAGAAGCATGCTAGATGACAAAATAATACATGAAGCATCATCATCCAAATTGCCTGTAATTCCATTTGTGCTGAATTTGATGCTGTCATAAAGCTTCCAATAGTTACGTGCATTGGACTTCATATCTTTCACTCCAACAGTACAGTATGAAGCGGTAAAACTACGGCACGAAAGGTGTTACAAACCGTAAAACACATGCAAAAAAGGATCTTTAATGATAAAATTATTATACGAGAATGCTAGATATAGCAAGCGCTCACCTGTTTCAAGATAGTTATGGAGCCTTTCTTAATTGTTCTCTGTAACTGTCAGTATTAGGTAGATTTTAGATGTGAGCTATTGAACAAATGGTTTGGTGTTTTCATATATTAGGTAGGCATGATAATGAAAAGACAAGATGAGATAGAAGGACAAAGAAGAAATGATGTTGGTGAATAACGCAATAAAACAATGTGAGACGATATGGCTCAAGATGCAAAAGGGATTACAGAAGTAATAACCAACTAGATAGGTAGTTAATGGAGTTAATTTTATGGCAGGATACTGGATGTGTGCTATGACTTGGTGAGGTATCGTATAAATTCTAGCAGTCGAACTACCCGATAGGCAAAGTCAGGCCCGAGCTGGAGAGCTGATTTATTGGTTCTTTTATTAAGCTGCTTTTGGGAAGCAAGAATGATTCCTTTTAATAATGTAGTATTGATGGTATAGATTTACAGTTTCTCTCAACCACTTTTCAAATAGTATTGCTGTGTGATGAGCTAATTAATTCTGGTAGCAGTTTAATTATTGAGACATAAATTTGAAGCATTCTTACAATTGGAAGTTACAATCATTTTAAGGGTTTAAGGGTTTCAGAGTCTGTCATCAAGTCATTTGTAATATGCTTTTCATGACATCATCTATTATGTTATCTGTACCTTTAGGTACAAATTATACAGCAGATAAACCATGAGGGAGAGGTAAATCGTGCTCGCTACATGCCTCAAAACCCTTTCATAATTGCCACGAAAACAGTGAGCGCAGAAGTATATGTCTTTGACTACAGTAGACATCCATCCAAACCCCCCCTTGATGGTGTTTGCAATCCTGATTTGAGGTTGCGGGGTCACAGCACCGAAGGATATGGTTTATCATGGAGTAAACACAAGCAGGGCCATTTATTGAGTGGTTCTGATGATGCTCAGATTTGTCTATGGGACATCAATGCTACTCCTAAGAATAAAAGTATTGATGCCATGCAAATATTCAAGGTATGATCTATTTCTTCTGGATGTAGTCTATTGAAAGCGTATACATGTAATACGTAATTTGCAGAATGTGCAATTTAGGAATGAATAGAAGTTTCCAATCTATTTGTTCCTAATAGCCTGATATATGTAGTTAGTGATCAATCTATTTCTCTTTGTAGTAAGTCCTTGAAATAATTTAGAAGTTTATGATGGTTTTGGTCCTAAACGACTGGATCTAGAAATTATTGAGTGAATGAATGTACGCCGTTGTATTACCTGCTTGATGAATGTTTTATTTTATGAACTTTTTCTTTCAATTGTTTACAATGATATGTACTTCCGATGAACTTGCATATCTAGGTTCATGAAGGTGTGGTCGAGGACGTTGCTTGGCATTCGAGGCACGAATATTTATTTGGCTCTGTTGGAGATGATTCATTTATGTTTATATGGGACCTTCGAACTCCATCAGCTAACAAGCCTGCCCAATCTGTAGCTGCTCATGCAAGTGAGGTGAGCGATACTTACTGTTGAGGCTGTTAGCATTGATAAACACTGAAATGCTTTTTGAGCTAATGACAGTGATGTGGGTTCATTGCTCCCAACTAGTGTCGTGCTCATTCAAGTTTGTAATTATTAGTGTCTATTGTAGTACTTGACACAAATAGCATGGGCCTTATAATGGAGCAGTATAATATCTTACATATCTCTTTTCATGATTTTTATGTGAGAGTGCATCTCTTCTGTTTTCTGACATTTGGCATTTGAAATGACGATTCATGTTAGCCAACCCGAAATCATTTTGGAACCAAGGCTTTGGTGTTGTTGTGCAACTCTTCTGTTTGTCATTACTCTGATGTTATGAGTTACTTCGGAATTTGCCTGGATCTTCCAAGATTCAATTGACTGCCCTAGCTACCATGCGATTTGTCTACTAGGATGGGCTAGATTATGTGCGCAGCACAAAAAATATTAAGAGTCTGCTAAGCTTGTACCTAAAATACATTCTGTATACAGTTTCCAAGTTACAGCTTGCAGGACGTGATAGTTGTATATCCTTCAGTCGTGCAAGTAGCGGTTGTGGTAGGGATGAAGGAACTAACTGCTCAGTTGCTGTTTAACTTCTGTCATAGCATCGATTGTTTAACAGCCAACATGGGTCCTTTGAAGGAAATTTAGAGTGGGGCTGATTTAGCTGCTTCTTGTTCACTACTTTAAGAAATTGTTAGTGTGGTATAATGAGATACATTGTAGTATGAGGGTATGCAGTTTATTTTGAAAAGATCGTTTTAACATTTTGTGGAACTTGGAGTAGCGTTTGCTACTCCCTCCGTTCCACAATTACGATTAGTTTTGAGTTTGGATTGGTTCTTAGGAGAGGAGTGATGAGTAGTACACATTGTTTTGCCAACTCTGGAAGGGAAGAGGGGTAGGCCCACATAGGACATTGATGTGCTGATGGGAGAAATGAGGCTAGCTTTGAAGCGCATATCATGTTTCTTCTGTGTATCAGATACTCTGAGCATTGCACGGTGGATTAGGTCATCTTTCTGTCTTAATTTGTAACTGTTGCGTACACTCTGAATATATCTTGGTAGTTATCCTTCTTCAGGATAAGATTCAGAGAGGGACTGTGACAGAAAAGGAAGCAACACAGCAGGAGCCACGTATTGGTGGTAATTAGTATCATAAAATTTATCCAGAATAATTATATAAATAAATGAATAGGATACTCCAACATAGAAAATGTAAGGAAATGGTTGAGACGCGAGGAGTATTTTCTAGCTTGTCTAGCTTGTTGGTTGGTGAATTTTATGCTCTGAAGCACATTGTTTGTTCTGGAGGGTCTTTTATCTTAATTGCATGTGTTCACATCCTGTGTATGTTAATGTGTGCAACTTCGTGTTTGTTTATTTATTTGTTTGTTTTCTTTTTAGTTTTGCAAACCTAACATTTCCTATCAACCTGTCAGGTGAACTGCTTGGCTTTCAACCCGTTTAATGAATGGGTTGTTGCAACGGGGTCTACTGATAAGACTGTAAAGTTATTTGATCTTAGGAAACTCAATACTGCACTCCATACCTTTGATTGTCACAAGTAAGAATAAATCATCATCCATTGTAGAATTTCTTAGATTGTTTTGAGCTTATGTTACTAAATGTAACGTGTATGGTGACTTAACAGAGAGGAGGTTTTTCAAGTTGGGTGGAATCCGAAGAATGAGACCATTTTAGCTTCTTGTTGCCTTGGTAGGAGACTTATGGTGTGGGATCTAAGCAGGTATGTTGTCTCAATCCATCATTGTCATAGCTGAATACACTGTGTTAGGAATTTAGCTTCTTTGATCTTCTGAAAAGTTGAATGTTTGGTGTGTTCTAGTAACTATTCTATGTTAATCCTTGCTTTAAGCGACAACTTTGTAAGCTCATTTTTTTTTTTTTTTTTTTGTTTTTTGCTAAAATGTAACTGTATTGAACAAATGATACTTACAAGAACACCGGTGCATTCCCCTGCAAAAAATACATCCCAAATCACTATTGTAATATAGTGATTCATACATTTCCACACACTAGAACATCTAGATTATTAGCTTCCTCTCACCAAGCCATTTATAATCTGCATTGTCCAGGTTTTTCAGAGTACTCCTAAGTCTGATTCTTACATTTTCCATTACCATAGCACACACAGCCTTAGGAGACATCAACACATTATCAATCCTACATTTATTCCTAACCTGCCATATCTGATAAGTCAAGCAGCACAGGATTGCACCTGCCACTTGCTTCCTGATCCTCAACCTAAATCTTTTCTTGGCACACCAGAGCAGTGTGTCACTGTCTGGGAAGTTAATCTCACATTTTTCACTTACCTCCTTCAAGCATCTTCTACTATACTCACACCTGAAAAACATATGCTCATGTGTTTCTGCTCCCTGTTGTTAAAGGAAACAGCAAAGGAAACAGAGGTCATCATCACAAATCCCAATTTGACGCTTCTCAGTACAGGCAATGCTTTAATCATGAAACACATGCATTACTTTTAGTTAGTCCGTGTCTGTTATTTGCTCCCTTGTAAGCTCCTTTTATTGGGCATTGAAGGTATGAATTTTGCTAAAAACAAAAGCGAATACCAGGTGATACTTGATTACTTGAGAGGGTACTAGGATGTGAAATGGGTACTAGTACTAGAAACCAGTTGATAGAAATTATACTAGCATGATATTATCCTTGCCTTTTACCTGATAACCATATTTGAGGAGGGTATGTTGTATATATAGAGCTACTTAGGCTTATAACTTAATACCCTTGTCACCGCCCCTATATTAAAAAAAAACCCTCTTTCTCAGACTTCGAAGCGTTGAGCCATTTTGCCGTGAACTGTCTGATCATTAAAGTTACCTTATTGCCCTAACTCTTCTCAAACATTGCTGGTGGTTTACGGATCCAGCAGTGATAAAAAGGAAAAAAAAGAAATGAAAATGCTAACATCTTCAACTAGATATTTATTTATTTTAACATTGATCTTGGATTAATTAGTCACTCCTTGTTTCCTTGTTCACAGAATCACATATGTATGCGTCTTAACTGAATTGAATGGACTGAAAACTATTTGACTTCATTTGTTCACACGTTATATTGTTATGTATTGCCTATAGAAGAGGTCCAAATTTAAAGATTGTCGTGCATGTTCTCAGCTACAGTAATTATCTTCGAATAGTTCTATGGGGAGATGCGTGCGTCTTCACTATTTATTTGGAAAAGTAAAAAAGTGCGAGGTCATCTTGTGCAAATGTGAGCTCAGCCAATGTCGATTTTTTTTTCTTGATTGCAGAATTGATGATGAGCAAACAGCTGAGGATGTTGAAGATGGCCCTCCTGAGTTGCTCTTTATTCACGGAGGCCACACAAGCAAAATTTCGGACTTCTCATGGAATCCGTGTGAAGATTGGGTTGTCGCAAGTGTGGCAGAGGACAACATTCTTCAAATATGGCAGATGGCTGAGAACATATATCATGATGAGGACGATTTGGAAGGAGACGAGGGTACTCTACCAATTGGTTCTTAACTTATAACTTCTGTCCTCTCAGAAGTGCTTTTATTTACTAGAAATAGGTGCCTTTAGGTTGCTCATCCTTTCTCATTTTCCGGGTGTAGAACCCTGTGAAATTCGATCTCTGTGAATCTGTGATCCGAGGCTAGTACTGACTCGACCTTTGTAGCAGTATGTGAGTTTGTTGTTGTTACAATGATGAGTGGATGGTTGTTCCAGGGTTGCATTCTGTTATTTAGTAGAACCAAAACAAGGTTTAAGATCTTTGTTACGCTCATCTCCGACCACCCCCCACCACACTTTGTTCAGTCGATCCAGATCCCTTCCCTTGTTTTCCTGTCTTGTTTGCTATTACAGAATCAAAAACGTTTTATTGGAGTTCTACGAGAAGACTTATAGAAATATTTATTACATCCTTGTAAAGAGGCAAAAGAGACAAACGGTCATCAAAGGCAACACTTATACCAAGTTCACTATCGAAACATATCTGGTGGGATTCAAGTTTTCTGAAGCCTATACTTGATTACCAGCTTACTTCTTGCAGGTGAATATGACTTCCATTCTTTCTGCTCTCTGTTTGTCAGAAACAGAACAAAATAGATTCAGCATATGTATCTGAGATCTGGAATGTTTCTAAGTGGACTTTTGTCCTTGCTATCTGTCATCACAAGACACCACATATTTCACAGGTCTAGATAATTTCTATCATAGTTGCTAACTACCACTAGAGCATTTATCACAAATTGACCACAGTTCCACAGCTCTGGGTGAGTCGAAGCCTGTTCCAACTTCAGACCGAGCAGCAGACAGGGAACTCCGATTCATGACAGGCTCAACCTTTGGATTTCGAAAAATACCCTGGTTTCACAATCAGTGAATAAGTCGTCAAAAAAAAAAAAAAAAAAAAAAAAAAAAACAACTATGTCAATCTGTTGCAAAGAAAAAGGAATATTAAATGAATATGTCTTTGCTTCCTCTGATCTGCACCCGATGATGCTCATTCTTTGCTTCGAAGTCTGACATTAGGTATGGGAACATTTGACAGTACACAGTTTTTGAAGCACGTATGTAAAGATTGAAAACTTAGAATTAGGATTAGAACGTATACAAACGGGACAGGTGGATTAAAAAAGTTCTGAATCTTGGACATACAGTACATTTACACAAGATATAATCAGCTAACATATTCAAGTGTAACACTTATGCAATAAACATTTAGGAGATACAGCTAAGGTCTTGCCTGGTACGCAAGGAATGGTTAAGGGAGAACAAATTCATGGGTAAACAATTAGTGGGGAATTGATTAAGGGGGTAAAAAATCATTGGTTTGAAAGTTTGGAATACTAGGTTAATGATTACTTGGGTAATGTTTACTTAGGTTTGGTTAGGGAGTAATTAATGGAGAGAAGAAGAAAAAAAGGGGGAGGAAGAGGAGAGAGAAAAAGAAACATACTAGAGGAAGATGATGAAGATGTGTAGAGGAGAGAGAAACGAATGAGGGGCTGAAATCTTTTACTCCAGTAAAAGTTTCAGGGAGGAGTGAAGGAGGAATGTATTTGGGCTTGGTGGAGGTAATGTATTTCAGACCTTATTTTTTCTCCTCAATCCAAACCTCCAAAATGGGCCTGAATTATTACTCCTTAATTTTTTCAGGCCCATTACTGCCAATCCAGGCAAGGCCTAAGTGTTAAAACTTAAACTAGGCAACTGCTTCAAGACAGAAAACAAGAGCCTGTTATGACACTTATCCCAGCACAGTCCGATTTCATCTTTCGGGTTAAGCTCTCTTCTCTTAATAAAACTTCTGTTCCAGTTATCAATCAGTAAGTAGCACTTTGAGGATGACCACTTCTTCAGCGTGAGCTTCACTTGAAGTCCTTTATCGCAGTCCAACACATCAATCCGGAGGCCATTAGGTGTGCTGACCTCAAGCTGGCTTGCATCATCCAGATGACAAAGAACCTGCTCCTCCAGCGCCTTTTTCGTGATTAGAAGCCTGTTCTGCTGTGGACTACAGTCACTTGCTGTCAGTGTCTTCTTCACTGTCCACTCAATTTCTTCTGATGGCAATGCAGGATGTGATTCAGGATAATACATACTCAGACGGACAACATCCAGGGGAACCTGAGAAGCTGTTCCGGAACAAGAACCGCCTTCAAAGGAAGAAAGTACCTCATCATCTGAACCAACAGGAGTACAACTGTCAACACCTTTCCCTTTGTCAGAGTTGCCAGAATCAGACATAGTACTCTGACTCGCAGCAGGGGCAGAATCGGAATATGTAGATGACCAACTTGGTGACACAGTATTCTGTTTCTCTCCTGAGTTTTTGAGTTCAGAAGCAGCCTCAATAACCTTTCTTCTTTTGATCACCGGAACAACAACATCGGCTTCATCGATTTCGAAATCATTGCCGACTTCTTTGGCAAAGAAATCAAAGAAAGGCGCTCCATTGACTGGAACAGTAAAGAACTCAACCTTAACACCAGCACCAAGATCAAGATTTGAAGCCCTCTTCCTCTTCCTCTCACGCTTCTTCAAATCAGGGATTTCTGCAGACTCACATGAAGATTTGGCGGTAAAATCACCAGACTTTTCTGGGTGAATAACCTCAGAACAATCAGAGCAAGTTACAGCTTCTTTTCCCTTAATCACTGCCTCAATCTTTTCCTGACAGCAGTATGAATTTACCGCGGTAAAATCAAGAAGATTTTCTGGGTTCATAACCCTAATTGAACAATCACAGGAACTCCGAACTGTGTTCATGATTGATAATTGATGAAAAAGCTTTCTGGGTTTTTCGATTGAATGGAAATAAACTCTGGGAAATTGAGGAAAATCCAAAGTACGATTGAATGAATGTTTGTTGTTGAAATCTTGGGGAAATTAGGGCAACAGAGAAAGTAGTGAATGATTTGAGAGGGAATGAGAATTGGTAATTATAGAAGATGCTGATTACGTTACTTGGATGTCAAGGATTAGAGTAACGGCTATAAAATTGTAATTTGGAAATTTGTTGGTCTGATTTCTGGAAGTTCTTCAGTTTACGCGGTAAACTACGTGCTGCTTGATTTTGGCGCTCTCAAGTCCAGCCGAAGATATTCAATTTTCTTTCCATAACCCTTTTTTTTTTTAATCGAATAATTGTTTCGTAATATTTAGCTTCTTTGTTACACACTACCATGTACCGGATTCCGGCCAATAAAAAGTCAATACTCCAGTGTTGACTCCGTCTTGCAAGGTGGTTTTTGCACAAATTCTTGTATGAGACGGTCTCATCGTATGAGAGTATGAGACCACTTAAATATGTTACTTTCGAAAAATTACTATGTTACTTTTGAAATAGGTTAGCTTTGAATAATAATAGTGTATTTTCAAAAGTAACATGATAATATTTCAAAGGTAACGTATAAAGTAATCTCATACAATGAGACGGTCTCACAATAGAACTATTGTGATTTTTGTCCCAAAATCAGTTCTCCATTTTTTCCTTCCATTTCATCCACACTCCTTTCAAATCTCAAACCACCAAATCACCAATCTTATTTCATTTGTTCTTGGACCTCTTTCGCGTTCATTGGTACTTGATTGCTGGTAGTTTACGTTTAATTGGAATTCTAGGAGAGAATCACAGGTCTAGACATCTATCATTGTTGCTAACTTATAGCACTAGAACAATTATCACAAATTCACCACAGTCCCATAGTTCGGAGTGAGTCGAAACGTGTTGGAACTTCAGACCCTCTCCATACTAACCTGAAAAACAAAGGCAAACTATGCACTCTAGAGGAACACAGCAGACGGCGAGACATAAGGCTCTGACAAACTCCTAGACATTGCATCAACTGAATATTAAAGCTGTAAATAAACCCCTTCAATGAGATTTATAATAGCAAACAAGAAGATATGAAATGTAATGAGAAGAACAGAAGGCAATAACAAAAATGTGTTCTCTATTTGACATGAGCGGTGACAGATGAAAAATACGCATCACTTCAGTTAAAATTGCATACATATGATCATAAGTGGATCACTCTCTGACTCTAAATCTCTATCTCTCCAACAATTTAATAGGTCAATCCGAAGGAGTTGATCCAAGTGTTCTAGATGTGCATAACTGCATATACCAATAGAGTTGATGTTGCTGACCATGTCCATAGGGGTTTCGCAGCATGCGCACTGTCTCTCCGTACCAAGTATTCAATGTGGAGGAGTGTTTCCATCTTATTCAGTAATGTCGAAACAGAGCTTGGCCTCGTCCCATGGACCATTAATTTCAAACTTGTATTTCTGTATCCAGATAAGCCAATATGGGCATATAAATGTGACGAAAACCAGCAAACCTAATAGCATCCAAAAGAGGAACCCTTGCAATCTGTAGACTGATGTCAAAGCAAGAACCAATAATCCCAGAGATACCCAAAGATGAAGCGCAAATGAGTATCTTTTAATGCAGTACATGACAAAGGGAGCGAAAAGGAAAACCAGCAAGGAAAACAACATGATAGCAAAAACAAGTTCCCTAGATGGAAGCCGAGAGGCAATCAAGACCGAAGCTACTATGGAAGTGTTCAAGGAAATGTTGCTAGCTAAAGTAGGATTAGTGAAAGACCCCGGAGGCTTCACAGTACAACCAGTGTAGTCATGCAAAAACAGATGAAGAACTATAAGCATAGCTGTCAGCGCCCAGATGGAGTCCGAGCTAATGGACCTTGTCAGAGTATGGTAAATTGGAGACAAAGCGAACAATCCAACTATGAAATAAGAGATACTGAGAATGTACTGCACAAACAGTCTCGGGGTGATCATCTCCCCAGTTAAGACGACAAGCAAGAAACCGGAACCAAGCAAGATTGCGTCAAGAAGCAAAAGATGGTTGTAAGTAATGGTGGAGGCAAGTGTAGAGGACCAAACCAATAGAACAAGGGCGACAACGGAGATATACTGAGAAATCGAAACTGAATCCAACATCACCTTAAACAAGTCCCTCTTAACAACATTAGCATTGGTTACCATTTCCTCAAGGAAGGACTCATCACTATGATTATCATCAAACCCGAGTTGCATTCCTCCATACGCTACCTTTCTCCATTTCCGCATAGCAGGCGGCATAACTCCTCTATCCATTCAATTCCAAATTCTAACACCAAAGCCAAACCCTAACCTTTCAAACCCAGAAAAAATTGATGCTCAAATAATACCAGGTTGCACAAATCCATACACTACAATCATTCTCCATCTCCGCCCGAGTAGGAGGCGTAATTTTGACGATTGGAATGGATCCCAACAGATGAATAAAATCAAGAATCAATGGTAAAACCCAATTTGGAATTGCATTCAAATCTTAAAAGAAATGAACTTTATCTAAATTTGAGCAATAAATAAGCAAATTTGGAATGACCCACCTACAAAGTTGGAGGAAATGAGCTTACCCGCATCGTCAATGGTGGTGGCCGGAAGTATTTTTCAGTCACTGGTTCGGTCGGTGGTCCAAGTTCGAACCGGCTGATTGTGATTTTTTTTTTTTTTTTTTTTGAGTCAGAACTAACTCGGGGGTACACTGTCTAATGTGGACGTGGCCAAGTGGTTACTCGTGAGTAGACCTGGGCAATGGGGCGGGGCGGGGTGGGTCAGGGTCACTCTCAGATGGGGCGGGCCGAGGCGGATCACCAGTGTGCTATGATGGGTCGGGGCGGGTTATGACCCGACCCAACCCAACCCGACCCGACCCTTGCTAGTTTCCGCCTCTCTTCATAGACCCCTCTGTCTTTCACACTTTCTCATTAGCTTCAATATCTGCTCCTCTCCTTCTCTCTCCTTCCTCTCTCTTTGTCCACCATATCTCACCAAAGCCAAATTTCAGCCAAAAATCCTCTTCCAAACATCCCAATTAATATGAAAAATGTAGATCCAAAATATTTCTCTCCTATTCCATTATAAGTAGAAGGATAACATAATAATATTAATAATAATATCTCATTCCAAATAATTGATAATTAATCTTCATGAGGAGAGAGAAATGTAAAGCAATGAAGAAAAACAAAATGCAGGACCTATATTCAAGGAGAGAGAAAAGAGAGGTGAGATTTCTGTAAAATTTAACTTCTTCTGACCCTTGTTTGCCCCGCCCCGGTTAAATACATTACGGGTCGGGCCTTAAGAGGGGCGGCCCTTTTTAGTGACGGGCCGGGTCATGACCCTGTAAATCAGGGGCGGGTCACGGGTCATTACTGGGTCCCCGCCCTGTTGCCCAGGTCTACTCGTGAGCAAAGTCATATTCTCAGACCTTATTCTCGCAGCCTTGCAATATTAGTTGCTCTTATGTGTAAAAATTGTGGATGTGATGGTGAGACCAGTCTAATAATACACAAGCCCAATAATATGTAAAAAATAAATTAAAAACAGAAAAACATAATTTTTTTTTATAATTATACTAATAAAAAAAAGGTGACTCAAGAAAACTGACTTTCCTCTTCTCACGTTCTTTTAGGTTCTCAGCCACAACAAACTTTGTTCATCCTCTCTCGACTCTCGTGAAAGTCCTAAAGTTCTAATTGGAATCCAATTTCTTATGAAGGTGTTAGCACACAAGATAAGTTTGCTGTCATCTCTATTCTTCGTAAGTTTTTCTGATTTTTGTATGCCTGGCCTTTTGCATAAAAGTATTAAACTTCAAATTTAGGTTGGCAACTTGTGGTTTTAAGATTAACGGTGAGTTTTTACCATTTTCTTATAACTTACGTATTATGTTCAAAACTTGTTTCTAAATCTGTATGATTTGATTGGGTTGTTGTGCTTTGTTAGATACACAATTTAACCAATTAGCTCAATTGGAAGAGCGTGTGCACAACACAAGGTATGAGTTCGAGTCCTGTATTGGCTATAAAATAACACGTTACGATAAAACTCCAAGTTTTCAAGCTAAATGTGTGGGTTAAACTATTAAAATAAAGCGGTTGTTTTCAAGTTAAAACTCTCAATCCTCAAGTTAAAAGCCTATCATCGAACTTCAGGTACAGATTAAAGAGGTAGTTTTCAATATACAACCCCAAGTATTCAATCTAAAAGCCTATAGTTAAAATGACGCTCTTACTAGGTAAAATAAAACGGTTGTTTTTCAAGATAAATCTGTAAGTCTTCGAGCTCAAAAGCCTAAAATCGAACTTTAAGCTATCAAATTAAAAAGGTAGTTTTGAAGGTACAACTCAAAGTATTCAATTCAAAAGCACAAGGCTAAAATGATGCCGTCATCTTCATTGATCCCCAGCATGGCAACATGTGATCAAGAAAATACAAATAATCTTGAATAATTAATTGAGTTAGCAATTTAGCATCCGTGTAATGCGCTCTTCCCTGCTTCAATCCCCTTTATAAATGGTTTGACGTTTTTTTTTTTTTTTTTTTTTTTTTTACCATATTAATTAATTAATTATGTTTTAACTTCTCTTGTTTTCTTTTGGGCTCATCTCTTATTGGACCGGTCTCACGGGTGAGACGGTCTCACAGGAGAGTTGCTGAAATTTTATAGGAAAAATTGAAGGCTTTTCTCGAGTTTGATTGTGATATTATTACACAAAGCGCTCTTTCTCTTGGTGAGGGGCATTTGAAATAAAATATAATAACAAATACTAGACGACACCTAAATTGTTAGTACTAATTTACCCATCTGTGCAATACCCGTTATAATATAAGTAATGTTATTTTCACAAACCTTAACTATGGAGGAATGCCCTGTGCAATAGGACTGCATTTTTTTTTTGATTTGAATCGAATTTATCAAATTTGATCTGAACTGAATTTATTGATATTAGTAACTAGAATTAAACCAGATTCAATTATTTTTATTTGGATAAATCTGATTTGATTTTGATTTTGATTTGAATGAACCTCATTTAATTTGAATAAACGTTACAATAGAAATCACTAATCTCCTCTACAGAATGTTGCAATTCCACCTAAAAACATTAGGATATTAGGATATTTTTATGGTTAACCATTATGAGTTATTGTTGTGATTTCCTGATCTATCCGTAGGAAATAAGTTAGTTAAGTTTATTTTTGAGATTCTGACTAATTATTCATGAGATATTGTAGTGGTTTCAGCCAAACTTTCTTGAGTAATAATTGTTGTGATTTTTCCCCAAAATGTTACTAACTTTGAGCTCATCAGAGAATAGAAATATAAGAAATTATCACTAAAACCTTATTGCAATGTAGATGTGATTCCCCCTAAATTTCGTGTAACCGTTATTCAAATATTTCTAATGTTATCTCTAAACTTCATTGAGTTGTTATTATGTTGACCCCTACCAAATTTGTATGAAATAAATTGACAAAGAAAATTTGTTGTGACTCCTGCTAATTTTTCATGAGATATTGTAGTGAGTAACGTCAAACATAATTACTATGCCTTTTGGGCATGCTTATTAAGAAGGATATATACCGATATACCAGTTAATCAAAAGTCTAAAAGAATTGGTTGATGAGATAGATACAATGTTAAGTTGATTTATCGTGTAACCGATTAACTTGTGAACCTCCTCGATAAGTGTGCCGAATAGACATAGGAAATTTAAAATTGAACAAAGGGTACAAACTTTTGTTACAAAATAAAAAAGAAAAGCGAAAACAAAATCAAACATATTCTTCAAATTTTCAATCTACGCTGATCATCGCTACTTAAAAATTAAGCGGTATTTCAATTAACTAGGCCTTAATCTTCCTTGTTGATCACGACGCAATCACAATCAAGAGTATCTGAGATTTCGTGGTTCTCACACTATTTCGTTTCGCATGGTACGTTTATTTCTAATTGATTTCATCGTGATTTTTCTGGGGTTCATTGATGTTATATGTTTGATGATCACTGAAAGATTAAATCTTTCCATCTTCCCTTTAAAATTATGCTCAATTATTCTGTCACTCCCAGATTCTCTTGTTTTTGACCTTTAGTGTGATTTATGGGTTCTAGCTTCTAAATGACGATTCGTGTTAGCCGAACCCAGATCATTCTGGGCCTAAATTACTGTTGTTCTTGTTGGCTTTTAACTGGCAGTGACAGTTCAGCTGTTTTGTGAGTTTCACTGTGTTTTGTGGCAGTCAATTCTTATACTTTTTAAGTTTGGAGATTACCTGATGAATTTCTCTTAGCATATATCAAAGTTTGGTTGGTAATTTGTTGGATTTACAGATATAAGATACAGACAATAATTTTTTTTTTTGTAATTTTGCATTGCAAAAATGAATTTAACATCAAATCTTTGGTCAGGATTGTTTGGAAGAAAGTTTGGAGCTTCTTGTTGCGTTGTTATAGTCTTATTTAAGCTTCATGCCATGATTCTCGACTTTATGGCATTGTTTTCGTCTATGTATTTTGCAATCTTTGGTTGTTTATGAATTTATGAGATTGGTTTGTCTGCTTAGGTTACGGCAACAATGGCACAAGTGTCGAGAAAGTTTTTCATCGCTTCAATGTTTATGTGGATACTGCCTATTGCAATCTTATATGGTTTTCAGCATGACTGGTTCCCTGGTAAGAATTTTGTTTCATTTCGTGGTTTTGTCTACTACTGAATGTCAAGAAACAATTGATGTGTACAGATACAGACTTGCGCTGACAATTGCAATGTTGTATCTGAGTATGTTGAATGTTTGACATGAGGTGTTCATAAGTTTTTCGGTTCAGATTTGATTACATAATTTACCTGCAGTACTTTTCTGAATGCGGGTTACTTGCTCTTTACTCGGATCAACTATTTAACTTTGGCGTTCTATTTGAGGTGCTTTACCTTCATTGGGACTCAGCATTTAGACCTTGGTAACAAATGGGAAACATTTATGATAGTGCCCTTTTGTTTGCCCATAAACTGCCATCATTTCTTGTCTCAGAGGAGGCCATACTTCTTCCTGTTTAGCTTATACTTAGCACTTTAGGATCAGTAATATCTAGCATCTGTCTTCCTATTTTATCAGTTTCTTAGATCAATTATCAAAGGTGATGCCATAATGGGACTAGGAGTTAGGACTTAGAATCACTAGTGGAGTTCTCTTCTTCGCGTGTCACAACTCACATATTGATCATCTACACTCTTGTAGTTGTTTTAGCCTTGTGGCTCACAAATGTTACCTCTGAGATCCATAATCCCTTTTGTTAAACATTCGTTTTCGATTGAACGTTAATATTTACCAATGAAGAATTGAAAAAGTGACTCGTTTAATAACAAAAAATAAAATAAAATAAAATAAAATAGAAAAAAAGAAAGAAAGAAACTTTGAGTCTTTTCCTGATCCTTTGTCGTCCATGGTGCCTTTCTGAAGTGGAAGTCACCCCTTTGGCGCCTTAGGACAAAAAGGAGAATGCAATTCGTATACTATAGGTATCTCTCATGGCCTTGATTGAGGGCTAACAAGGAGCCATGGATTGGCCCTTTTGCCTACTCATATTAGGAGTTGCGATATACTATAGCTATTGGTCTGCTGTCAAGAATATGTGCGGGTCATCTCAAGGATAGAGCATAAACCATTCGGGTGTGTCTTTGCTACTTTGATCTTTCCCATAAATTGTGAGGGGTGTGTCACACCCGGAAGGCACTTGAATTTGAGGAGGCCGACATAATAGTAAAACTTCAGTTTATATGCTAGTCCCTTTCCCCATTTTTTTTTTTTTTTAACTTTTTTTAATTTTTAATTTTATTTTGGATTGGAGCAGTAATGTTTAGCATCTGACTTCTATTTTACAAGTTTCGTGGATCAGTCCATTCATGATGATGCTATAATGGGATTCAGGACTTTAGGACTTAGAACGAAATGAGGACTTCTCTTCCTTGCATGTCACTTGCTCTTTCTGGAATGAATTTGACTTGCCTACATACATGTCACTTTGAAGGGGTTTTCTACATAGTCAGTGCCTCAGTGGCATGAAATAGGTGAGCACAGCTCGCGTTCATGTATATATTTGGTTTAAGATCGTTTCTAACAGCTTGAATGGATGAAAGAAAAAAAGAGCCGCAGTTCTTGTCTTTTAAGCACTGTTAAGTGTTAACATTCATCTATAATTCCACAACTCAATTCACTAATTATCAATATTCTTGTGGCTATTTTAGCCTTAAGGCTCATAAGTGTTTTTATTTTTATTTTTTTGGCATCTTTAATCACTTCGGTTTCTAATTCTGCACTGATAGGTCTCTTTTGTTGAAAATTGGTATGTTGTTCCAGATTATATGTACCACAAAATTTTAGAAACTGAGACTGGCTTGATGTGATACCTTATATTTTAAAAAAAGTTAAACTTTGGCCTTCTCCTGATCCTATAATGCTGACTTTTCGCACAAAAAAGAGGATACAATTCATGATAATTTGTATACTGGTGTCACTCCCTTGATGTGTTTTATAAGTGGAATCACCCCTTGGTGTTTTATCAGACAAAGGAGGATGCAGTTCATAGGTATCTTTTATAGCATTGATTGAGGACTAACAAGGAGCAATGGGTTTGCCCTTTTGTCTACTCATCTAAGAAGTTGCCATTTACTGTATTTATTTATCTGCTATCAAGAATATATGCAGGGTATTTTAAGGATAAAGCATAGCCCATTAGGGTGTGTCATTTCCAGTTTGATCTCTTCCATAAATTGTCAGAGGTATGTCACAACCCAGAAAGCACTTGGATTATGCATTTGAGAGGTCAACTTGAGAGTAAAACTTCATTATTGAATGTCAATCTCTTTCCCTGCTTTTAATGTCCACAAGCCAGAAAGTTTGGGCACATCGGGAGCTGTCTCTGTCCTTTTTTTTCTTTGGAGAAGAAGAAGCAGCAGAAGAACAGGGGAAATGATGTTTTCATAAATTCAAAGACATACGTCACATACAGCAATGTTTTAACTAGTAATAGTTATTTAAAGAGCAGAAATATTTAGCGTCTGACTTCTATTTTACCAGTTTCTTAGATCAATCCATCAATGGTGATGTCGTAAAGGCACTCGGGACTTAGGGCATAGGATTTCTCACATGTCACTTGCTCTTTCTGAAATCAATTTGACTTGCCTACATGCATATGACCTTTGAAGAGGTTTCCTACATAGTCAGTGCCTTAGTGGCATGAAACGAGTGAGTACAGATGATTTATATGTTTACGGAGTAGTTATTATGCCTTCTTGTGCTAATAATAATTTAGGTTAAAGCTTTCCTACTTGGAGCTGGTCGGTTTTAAAATTTTTGGAGAAGGTGGCAGAGTGAACCGAGATTTGCTGAGAGGTTGAGGAGGTCTTGGTCGGAGGTGTTGTTGGGTGATTCCACCTTTTTTGGTGGTTTATTAAAAAGGGAAAGAGTCAATTTGGGGTGAAATCAGGGGGGGGGGGGTGGGCAAAGTAAGAAATCACAAGCTTAGGGAGGTCTAGGGCAGAAAACAACTTTTTCGCCTTTGAAGGTTTTTTTTTAGATCATCAGTGTCTCTGTGGCACGAGTTGAGTCAACTGCAGCTGGTTTATATACACTGGTCGTCTTATTGTCTTGTTTTGCAACTCATCTAGGTTAGACATTTCCTACTCTCGGTCTCTTGCATACATGTATATACTTGGTGTTAAATCGTGCTTAGCAGCTTGAATGAATAAGAAAATGAGCCGCAATAAATAGTCTCATAAACACTGTTCTTCTCACACACATTCAGATATAAGACCACAACTCATACATTATTATCATCACACTTGTTATTCTTCTAGCCTTTTTAGCCTTTCGGGTCATACATGTTAATTTGAAATCCAGAAATCACTTATTAAGATTTCTATATCTGCAAGGGAAGCTCTCTTCTGTTGATGATTGATTCTCGATTGCAGATTAATACTTACCAAATAAGTATAAACTGTGACTGGATTGATGTGATAGCTAGATTACCAAAGAAAAAAAATGTCCTTCTCTTGATCTTATGCTCTTGACTATCCGCACAAGAAAGAGGATATAATTCATGATATTGGAATACTGGTGTTACCCCTTTGCTGTCTAATAACAAAAAGGAGATGTACTTCATATTTCATAAGTATCTTCATGGCCTTGACCGAGGCTAATGAGGCATGGGTTTTCCCTTGTGCCTACTCATATAAGGAGTTGCATGATACTATGTCTCTTTGTCTGTTGTCAAGATTATGTGCGCGTTATCTCAAGGATTAAGCATAGACCATTAGGGTGCCTTCTTTCCAGTTTGATCTCTTCCATAAATTGTCAGGGGCATGTCGCAATTCGGAAGGTATTTGAATTATATATTTGAGGAGGTCAACATAAGAGTAAAACTTCATAATTGGATGTTGATCTCTTCCCCTTTTAGTAGCTTCCATAAGCCAGGAAGTTTGGGCACATTGAATGAGGGCTGCGCTGCTTTATATCGCATTAAGTAGTGTATGAATGTGCAACAAGCTTATAATTCTCATTGTCTTAGATTGTGTGATTTTTAGTCTCAAGTGTTGTACACAGAAGATTATTATTTCATTTGACAACTTAGCTGCTACCTCGTCCCCTGAACCTTTTGTGTGCTTGGCCCAACTTATGATTGGTAATCAAGGGCCTCATTCGTGGCCCGAATGTCTAATTATAAATTGGGGCTTTCTTTCGCCTTGCCCCCCCTTGTCTCGAGGGACAACAAATATGAATAACATCTTGGCAATAGAGGGATGCATGTCTCACAAATAAGAGGTATTCAGTGGGCTGCAGTGTTAGTAACCTATGAACTCAAATTATGTGTAAACAACATCAACTAGGATAATGAGAGACGTAGTGGATGTCTAGAAGAGATTGGTAATTGATGTAGTTTCATTTTTCCGGATGACTAGTGACTTAATGGTGATGTTGATTTGTTTACTATGCTCTTTGCTGTTGCTCCTCTTGTAATTGGTGTAGTTTCATTTTGACCTAGTTGTCGCTAACATGCAAATTTGCAGGTTTTTCTCACATTTCACCTTACTCTCAGACACTATTGAGTGGACTTCTTGCTGTTGTATCAGTCAATATGATGCTAGGATTCTACATATGGATGGCAATGAGAGAACCGACTGATAAGCATGTGCCTGATCCTGGATTTGTTGCTAAGGCAAAGTCGAGCATAAAGCCCGCAACTAAACCTGATGGTGGTGACAAACAAGAATAGCTTATGTTGGTACCAAAATATAGGGGAGTCCTGAGGAAACATGCAAGGAAAGACTAGAACGACGAGCCCAAACACTGGATCTGTAATTTGTTGGCGTTGAATACTATCTTTGACACGTGAAGTAATCTTATATGGAGTAGTATAGTTTAGCATTTGTACTGATTTTTTTTTCTAGTCTAGTTAACAGTTTCAAACCTCGGTAACCACTTATTTTGGGGGTGGCGCCTTTAATACAAGTTGCTAATTCCTTCAATTTTCTCTTTGTCATCCTTCTACCTTCAAAGCAATCATCTCACGGATTTGTTGGTGTTAAAACGTGGATGACTACCTGGTATCACCTAACCTCGTAGAAGGGTGTATGCATATTATTCATTATCCAGTAGTTAATCTTCTCCTGATTCTACATTAATTTGTTTAGTACTGTGCATTTTGACTGCAGAAAAAGCTCACTGTTGGAGATGTTTTGAATTACAGCACAAAGAAGATCACTCCTGCAGTGATTTACGGATAGCTAGTGGATTTGCATGATGTGCTCCAATTCGTTATAGAAGGGTAAGCAGTGTTCATGTTTTTGAAACTTGTCAATGTTGAGATTACATGTCTGGACTTTGTGCTAGCTGTGATTACCACAAATGTTATCTTGTAAGATGTCTTTTCAAAACAATAGACAATAAGCCATTAGGGTTTCTTTGGATCCTTTAACGTTTTATTCACCCATTCTATCAAATTCTTGCAAGCCTGTTCTTGCTCAACTTAAGGTCTGAACTTTAATGTAAGCAGCTTACCCTGAAAATAGGCAAATAAGTTTAGGAAATTGATTGTATGCTGCATCAAAGATCCACAAGTTGTTTTCTGTTTTTCCTTGGTTTCTTTCTTTGTAAAACCGGGTGATATAAGCTAGGTCAGACGAGGGATCCCTTTCTTTAAAACCTTTGACAGAGAAGTAGTTCGTATTTCCATATCTGAGTATCTGACTGCTGATAATTAGCGGCTCTCCTCTTTTATGCTAAAGAAGATACTGGCACAAATTTCTTTTATATAGTCTGTCACTCTGTTGTTGTACAACGGAGTTGGTAATCCCTTCACTGATCACATCAGTTGCCTTGTATGGTTGTGACCACTCCTGAGTTCACTCATATGTTGGCCAAGAATCAGAGGTTTCTTTGTTTTGTACACTGAAATAATTCTCTCTTTTGGTGGGCTTGTATTGTTGATGCAGTTTGTCCAAGAACGGCTGATTTTTGTGGAATTTGCCAAGCTGAAGAACTGACAAAGGACATACCACCTTCCACTAAAAGATGATTTATGCTTGGCATCATATGCTATCAATCACTTACAATATTGTGATTTGTGAAGTTCAGTCTCGAGATTTTTCCAGTCTTCTTTTCAGACTGCGATTGCTGGGCTACTTTTGTGGATGCAACTTGCTAAGAAGGGAAATTCTGAAGCAGAGCCAAGTACCCAGTGCACTTAACTGGTTTTCTTACAGTCAGCACTTCAGGACTTGCGTTGGCTTAGTTGGCTCGGGAAACTGAAATTATGTTTCAACAGCAAGAAATCACCTTAAGTTTTTTTTTTTTTTTTTTTTTTTTTTTTTTTTTTTTTTTTTTTTTGAAATGAGAAATCACCATATGTATCTATACTTGTTTATTTGTTCTCTTCTGAAATGAAAAAACAGATGTTTACTCGACATCCTCATTAGTATCATCTTTGCCACAGCGCCGCCTCTTGCTGGCTGATGCTGCTGTTGTTTATTATGAATATTTCATGTATGTCACCACAGGACACCAAAATTACTTAGAGGTCTACATAACAGGGTGAGTCAATATCTGTTGTGACTTCAGATCGAGCATCAGCATTCAGATAGAGAACTTATGAATTTTTGATTTTGGTTAAAACCCTGATCCCACAATTAGTCAACAAAAAAACTCTAATAATCTGTTGCATAAATAGAAAAGAAAAGAAAAAGCCTTTGTTTCCTCTGAAGTCTGACAGAGTGACAGATGATGCTCATTCTTTTTTTCGACTAGGTCAGACATGCCTGATCAACTTGAAATTAGATTTAGAACGTAATAACCGATACACATGGATTGAAAAGTTGCCAATTCTGATTCATAAATCTTCGACATACAGTACATTTACTCGAGAAATAATCAACAAACATATACAAGCAATCATCAGAGCTAAAGACACAACATAATTCCCAACAGTTTCTGCTACACAACTAACAACAGATACGTTCCAAATGAACGACTAGAAGTGAAAGCTAAGGTTAAACTGTTTCCTGGTTACTGATCGACCTTTGGAGAAAACCTCAAGACAGAAAACAAGAGCCTGTTATGATTCTTATCCCAGCACAGTCCGATTTCATCCTTGGGCTTAAGCTTTCTTCTCTTGATAAAACTTCTGTTCCAGTTATCAATCAGTAAGTAGCACTTCGTGGATGACCACTTCTTCAGCGTGAGCTTCACTTGAAGTCCGGTATCACAGTCCAACACATCAACCCGGAGGCCATTAGGTGTGCTGACCTCAAGCTGACTTGCATCATCCAGATGACAAAGAATCTGTTCCTCCAACACTTTCCTCGCGATCAGAAGCCTGTTCTGCTGTGCACTACAGTCACTTGCTGACAGTGTCTTCTTCACTGTCCACTCAATTTCTTCTGATGGGAATGCAGGATGTGAATCCGGATAATACATACTCAGTGGGACAACATCCAGGGGAGCTGTTGAAGTTCCAGAACAAGAACCGCCTTCAAAGGAAGAAAGTACCTCATCATCTGAACCCACAGGAAAACAACTGTCAACATCTTTGTCAGAGTTGCCAGAATCAGACACAGTACTCTGACTCGCAGCAGGGGCAGAATTGGAATATGTAGATGACCAACTTGGTGACACAGTACATTTATCAAATTCAACAACCTTTCTTCTTTTGATCACCGGAACAACAACATCGGCTTCATCGATTTCGAAATCATTGCCGACTTCTTTGGCAAAGAAATCAAAGAAAGGCGCTCCATTGACTGGAACAGTAAAGAACTCAACCTTAACACCAGCACCAAGATCAAGATTTGAAGCCCTCTTCCTCTTCCTCTCACGCTTCTTCAAATCAGGGATTTCTGCAGACTCACATGAAGATTTGGCAGTAAAATCACCAGACTTTTCTGGGTGAACAACCTCAGAACAATCAGAGCAAGTTACAGCTTCTTTCTCACGTTTTTCCTGATTCTTCAAATTAGGGAATTGTTCACAGCAGTATGAATTTACGGCGGTAAAATCAAGAAGATTTTCTGGGTTCATAACCCTAGTAGAATTATCAGAGGAACTCCCAACTGAGTTCATTATTGATAATTGATGAAAAAGCTTTCTGGGTTATTCGATTGAATGGAAATAAAATCTGGGAAATTAAGGAAAATCCAAAGTACGATTGATTAAAATTTGGGCGAAAATCAATGAAAGCAAAATATGGCAACAGAGTAGAGGGCTGTGAGAATTGGTTTATATAGAAGATGCTGATTACTTGGATGTCAAGGATCAGAGTAACGGCTATAAAATTGTAATTTGGAAATTTGTTGGTATGATTTTTGGAAGTTCTTCAGTTTTACGCGGTAAGCTAACTGTATACTGCTTCAGCTTGATTTTGGCGCAATTTCGAGTCCTGCTGGAGGTGTTCAATTTCTTCCCATAATTTTCCTTTCCTTTCCAAATTATTTCATTAAAAAACATCAATTATGAGGAGACAGGTCTTATTAAATATACCGGGTAATTGTCACACCAATTCCTTTTTTAAAAGTTCTTTTCGTAACCCTAACTTAATGTGTTTTCGGCCCAAAAAAGTCATTCTTGGCATGGACCGACATGTTACATCTATTTCTTCAACTAAAATTCATCAAATTCATTTTGCCCAAATTTTTTTGCCCCAAATCAATTTTGCATTGCTTATATAGTTATACATACATATATAGATATAGCACTCCATGAATAGCACAATAATGGCCGTCCTAACAATAGAGGTGTGGGGGCTGTGAGTTGAAAAAATGAAAAATCTTTTAAAGTATGTTTCCCACACCTCTACTGATGACCATGATAATTTACTTCGATCTTATCTCAAAATTTCATCCTCAAATCCGTTTTGCCCCAAAGTCCTCAAATCGATGAGCTTCCCCAAATCTCATGTGAGTGAAAGTATCACATTTAAATGTAGTTTGTTGATGAGCTTCTCCTAGTAACATCAATTTCACCCAAGGCAAAATACTTTTTTTTTTTTTTTGCTTTTTTTTCTTTTTCTTATAAGCCTTTTTTGTATCCAATAAATAACGGGCTAAATTTTTACGGGTAGTCACTGTCTATACCAGGCGTATATTGAGTGAACAACCATGGAAAAGAGCCGGGGGATGGGGGTGTGGTGGGTTGAGAATTTGAGATCCACCTCTCCAGTCCATGAAGCTAGTGACAATCAAGGCATGTCTTTGGCGACCAAGTTCAAACCCTTCCCACTAAATCGATCAAACATTACTTGAAGATTATATACATACCTTTTTATTACGATGACCTACCATTTTCTTTTATAGTTACCTAATGTACCCAAGCATTCTAGTCAAATCCAATCTACCCAAATATATCGTATTCATGCACAATTCGAAGCATCAAAATCGTTACACCATAAATGTGCATCCACGACCAAGATATCATTCATGCATCATAATAGCAGTGAATTGAAGTTGCGACTTCGCTTGACTTTGTAGAATCTGGTCATCATGAGTCACATCTCTCGGGCTATCTAGCTCCTACGCAAGTGAATGCAATCCAATCCAAAATAAGCGAGCCAATTTTTCATTAAAAACCCTATACTATACTATATAGTATAAAAAACTGAGAATAATGTATCCACAATTCCAAATAAGTAGAGGATCAAAGTTAACCTAGTGGTTAGGAACTCAACCTGTCTGGGAGATGTCTCGGGTTCAAATCCTCATACCCCCACCCCCCGCAACATTAGTTGCTCCTTTGTACCAAAAAAAAAAAAACTATTCCAAATAAGTATTATTTTCTCCCTTTTAAAGAATAGGAAAACTTCCTTACATAAGAACCCAAAATAAATTAAAAATCCCACAATTACAGTGCAAAGCCAACAAGATTCTGCACACAGAGGGAGAGACATCTATCAGCATCAGCAGCCATGGGTGATGAAGGATCAGGCATGAACACCAAAGTCTCCATTAAGAAATTTCCAATGAGCATCAGCCTCAAGCTTAAACCTGTAGGAGAACTGAAAGAAGCAGTCGCATTACTGTGTCACCCGAATTTGAACCCACAAGGGATAGCGATGATCGAAGTCGGCCGCGGAAATAACAAGTTTAGGCTGTCAGTCTGCAACGAAAGCACCGAGACCGTGGCGTTTCTTGATATCAATGCTACTTGCGCTTCCTTGATCAGCTTCTCCTGCACTCAACCCCTGGAGAACATGTTTGTTAACTTGTATCACATTCTCAGTCGATTTCAATCTCGCCCTTTTCAGTTCGATGATACCATCAAACTTATCCATGTTCATGGCACCAATCAACTCTCCTTTGCCTACGGTAAGTAATTAAACTTCTTGCTTTTATTTTTTTTAATTGTAATTTGCATGTTTCTTGATAGATTTCAGAACAGTTGCTTAGCAATTAGTAATACCAATCTCAACTTTTTATTTTATTTTATTTTATTTAGGTTAGTCTGTGGAACTAAGAAAAATTGTTAGGAAGCAGATAACAATCATATACGATAAGTAAAGGTCTTTTTAGCGCACATTTTTTTTGTTTATATGAAAAAATATTGAATTGATTAATAAAGCCAATTGTTCATCTTGATCGATTCAAGAAACGATAGAAGTAGTAGTGTATATATTCAAGAAAAGCTATACTTTTTCACGGTTTATAATTGATGTATTATGTATGTCGTTCTTCCGAATCATTTTGTATTGATGGATGTTTACTTAGTTAACTATATCGCGCTGAATTGAATTTCTGTTTGAACTCAATAATGTACTTGTTGAATATATAAATTCTTACACTCCGTCTTACAAAAAGATTGCGTGCATTTGAACCGTCTCATGGTTTATCATGTCTTAGGTGACGATACAAAATTGATGTCCAAAGTGGAATTATACAAAACGATTCCTGATGCCTTTGAAAGACCACCTGACACAATCTTTTACTGCGGTGTTGCTAATTTATGGACCAAAGATTTGAGAAAAATCATTCCTTACATGATCAATGAAAAGGGTCAAAGTCGAGCAAGTAAGTCTATCAAGAGAACCCACGACAATTACATATGTCATTTTCTCTCTTTGTTAAGTATTCGGATATAGCCAGGGTCGTCTCTAATGTACTGTTACATTCTAATGAAATTTCAGTGAGGCTAGAAATATCGGACAGGCTTGTGAACATATCGATTGGAACTCGGAAATGGGACTTGGAATATGCCAAGGTAATGACGACATCACTATTCGTTGCATTGTCCCGTAAATATATAAATCAATCAATCAACCAAAAGTCAAAACACACCATTTTAATATTGCCGTTATTTTGATGTGTCTTACTAGTAATTCCCTCGATTCATATACTCCGAATTTTTGTTTGGTTTACTTTGGTCGCTGCAGCCAGATGAATTTAGCGGAATATCGGAAAGGCAGACGCATTGTGTGTGGCTTCATTGGCCTCATGTTGACTTACTGAAGAAGCTATGTGATTCGGCGAAGCGGTTTTATTTCGCCGTAGTAACAGATCCACCCAAGAGCATTGTGTTTCAATTTGGAAGGCTGGTGTTCCTCCATAAAGCAGACGGCATTTTTATCAATTATGAAACTCTCAGCTACTAATAATAATTGTATGTTTGTAGAATGAATGTATTACTCATCACATATACAGCATACAATAATTATACATGATACATCTATATGTTTGGCCTTGATCTTTGATTAATGAATTGATCCTCATCAATTCATAATATCTTGATTTCAAGTGTAATATCTTAATTAAACAAAGAAACATACTTTTGTTGCAGTACACTTCAAATTGAGATGTTTGGCCTTGTATGTATTGGTTAGCTTAGGGATGACAGTGTGAAGACAATAAAATTTTGACCTAGTGTAAACTTTGAAGTTAATTAAAGTTTGAAACTCTTAGCTAAGTAGTTCATTATTTTGTCAAAATGTGTCTGGTGTTATGCAGAGAATTGAAGTTTAGTCATGAAACTATATATATTCTGAAATAAATGTAACACTAAAATAAACGTGAATCGATGTTTAGATACATATTTGGCTAAGCTACTTGATCGACAATATGGACACCATTTCTTATGAAAAAGCCACTTAAATTTGCATCCCCGATAATGAAACACCTGATTGGTGTGGTATTAGAGATGAGACACAAAATGATTCACACACGATTGTTGCAAGGAAAAAAAAAAAAAAAATCCTTGTTAAAAAAAAAAGGATAGTTTTACTGCTAATCAATTCTTTCACTCTGAGAATTAATCTAACAAATTTTCACAACGGTCATATAATTATCCTTACCAAAACGCTACTACGCGTACTATCCAAATTGTTGGGAAATGTGCCTTGAGCACGGTTTCGTCAACGGGTAGATACGAGACAAGATGAGCAAAGAAATGGGCACCATAATGGGTGTTTCGTTTGGTGGTCGAAGTGCCACCATGTAGACCAAGGAAAGTCGCCGAGGTGGACGAGGAACGACTCAGCCCAGATCAGGAGGAAGGCGGCGGTCCGCCGTGACCAAGGCGCGGTCCGCGGTGGATCTGGGGGCGAGGCACGAAGACTTGATTCGTGGTTGATTGCGGTTTTGGCCTTACTCGAGTTTTGGTCGGCTTATTTGCCTTGCTTTGTTTTATTGACTTACCTTAATTAATTCTATTAATCAATTAGGTCTTTGTAAAGGAGTGAATATAAAAAACATCCTAAGTCCTAGCCTAATTTTCTTTATGGGTCAAAATTAGGGAGAGCCAATCAGGGTTCTCAAGAAGGGCAGATTTTGAGAACCCATATCATCTTTTGTATCTGTACACTCCCATCATTATTGTGAGATTGATTCTAGACAGCGGAGGACGTTAGCTATCGCGTTGATAGTGAACCTCGTTAAATTCTTGTGTTCTTTATTGTTGTTTTGACATCGATTATCTTAGCGCATACACGCTTCCGTACAACAATTGGCATCAGACCGAGTGATTGGTTGTAAAGATCCTGGGCAACTCGATGGCTTCTTGAAGACAACGAAGATCGACGAGATTATTTGGGTGGAATAATTTCAGGCTATAATAGATAAAGATGAGATTTTGTCTACTGTGGTAGGCAAATGGGTGAAGCACATCTGGGCGAACTTATGGAGACTGCTGCGGTAGTCATGGTGGAGAGGGCTCAATCCATCATCATGCGATGTTTAGCTGTTGGAGGTATATTAGGGTTATTTGATATGACAGCTATTCGGGTTTGGCGAATTTGGAGAGTTGGACTTGACAAATCCGCTCATCGGGGTAAGTTGTACTTGGAACAACCGTTATTTGCCATGTTTTGCATGTAACTTCGTCACTTAGCTATCGTCTTGTATGCTTAAATCTATTGTGGAGCTGCTCAAAAGTAGATGTTAAGTTGTTAGATGAGGATGTTGCTTGGTTATCTGCTCGAGTTTCATTATTGGTGTTGTTGTATGTTCTTGTGGGATCATATTGTTGTCAATATTGAAACTGGTATCTTAGAAGACGTGGAGTCAGGTGTCTTGCTAGGATGTTACGTGGAGCAACGGAATTAGAAGTAGTAAACTGGTTTGGTGCAATTTTATGTTAGTTGATAGCTCAGCTAATTGCAGAACTTCTTTGTGTAAGAAGTAGGAGTCTAGATTTTGAGATCTAGGGGCACCGGTGTTTGTTACTTCTGCAGGGAACTTTTGCATATGGTTATATGCGGGATTGATCGAAGTAGAATAAGGGATGGTCTAGGGTGTGTGTACTTTTCGCAGTGGTAGCGGTACATACAAGGATCATTGGATCTTTATTCGGGGCTGCTTGTGTCATGTGTGTCTTATGGTGATTGGTTGTGTTCATACAACATCTTTTGTTTGTGGTTGTATTGTTATGACAATAGATGCTACATGTAAGGAGGTTGTGGTTGGATCGATTGATTTAAGACAAGTGACTTGAGAAGCACATACTTTGATCGTTGAGACAGGTTCAAGGTCTGAGTTTAAACAGTTATTGATTGATGGCTTGGCCATACTATGGAAACAATATCGTAATATTACTGTAATATAGGTTTTGCCATATAATTGTATATTGCATATCTAGGTTTACCATAACTAGAACAGAGAATTATTGTAATTTTATATAAATAGGACATTGGTCCTGTAATGAAGGGCAACGCAGCACACACCTTCTTCTTCGTGCGTTCATATGGTATCAGAGCAATATAAGATCCTGGGAAAAAGAGTGAGGAAGAGAGACACAAAACACAAGCCGAAATGACAGGCGAACAACAAAAACCATCTCAAACGACACCTATGGGGATACCAATAACTTCACCATTGTATCTCCATCCTTCTGATGGACCAGGGCCGGAAATCACACAGACGTCATTCGATGGCGACAATTACGATTTGTGGGCAAATGCTGTGCAAAATAGTTCTGATGCAAAGAACAAACTAGTATTCAGTGATGGGTCCGTAAAGACACCCAAGCAAAAAGACAAAGGCGAAGAGACCTTGGAATACAAGGAATGGCGAAGATGCAATGCCATGATTAAGTCATGGCTCCGGAACATCATTGATCGACGATTACACAAAAGCATCACATGGTCAACAGCTACCGTGAAAGAGATATGGGATGAATTAAAGGAGCGATATTCCGCTGGAAATGCTCCAAGAATTCAACAATTGAAGGCAGGATTGCCAGAATTGAAGCAAGGAAATTCATCCGTTGTTGAGTACTATACGGCACTCAAAACAATTTGGGATGAATTGAGCAGCTACAGCAAGGTTCCGGCTTGCACATGTGGTGCAGCGTCGGAGTTTATAAAGGAGAAAGAAGAAGATCAAGTTCAACAGTTTTTACTTGGCTTAAACACGGAGTAACCAGTTCCGACCCTCAAAAAGGCGTATGGAAATGTGTTGCGGGAAGAGCGACCCAAGGCAATGACGAGAACCAAAGAAAACAGGGCTGACATTACAACATTCGCCACAAAATTGCAAACCCAAGTTCCCAAACAAGGGCAAGGATGGGGTACAGGGACGAGTACAGGTGAGATGAATTTCGTGAGCGCAGGCAATGTGAAGAATGTGGGAAAACAGGGCACAGGGTTGATATGTGCTGGCAGAAGTATCCGGAACAACGCCCTAGCGCACTCAGAGGTGGTCGAGCACGATGTAGAGGAGGTTTAGCAGGGCGTGGCAGAGGCGGACGTGGAAGCGCCAACCACGTGATCGCTTTGGCAGGCGTGTACGGGGATGGTGCGAGCACGAGCCATGATGGACAGAGGAGTGTATCAGATGCATTGCAAGCGGCAGGCTTTACTCAAGGAGACCTGGAGAAGTTGCGTGCCTTAATTTCACCTAGCATGGACAAAGGTGAACAATTAACAGGTAATACAAAATTAAGTGGGTGTTGGATTATGGATACAGGATGTTCTCATCACATGACATGAGATCAAAGTTGATGGAGGACTTATGGGAAGGTGAAATTGCAGGCATAGGCCTACCGGATGGAGTACAGGCTGTGGCGTCTTGGCGAGGCAATAGATGATGAATTTATTTTGGAAAATGTTTTATACGTGCCCACACTAAATTGTAATTCAATCTTTGTGCAATTAGTTCAGGAATGCAATTTTATAGTGACATTTTGGCCAAAATTTTGTGTGATACAGGACCCTCCTACGAGGACACTGATTGGAGCGGGTGATTCTCGAGATGGGGTTTACTATTACCGAGGCGTGGCCAAGCAAGAACGACAGTTACGATTCACCATAGCAAAAGACGTCAAGTTGTGGCACAGGCGAGTAGGATATCCCTCCAGCCGAGTTTTGTCTTCTGTTTTTAGTTCATTAGGGAAAAGTTTTCATTGGGACAATAATTTTGTCTGCGATTCGTGCTGTCGGGCAAAACAAACTAGATTACATTTCATTCGAAATAATAAAATTGCATCAAACATTTTTGACCTTGTTCATTGTGATATTTGGGGGGCCTATCAGATTAGTGATATATCTGGAGCACATTATTTCTTGACTATTGTGGATGACTGTAGTCGCGGAGTATGGTTGTTTTTAATGAAAGACAAAGGTGAGGCAGGACAATTGTTACGTGATTTCTATAAAATGGTGGAAGTGCATTTTGATAAGAGAATTAAAATAATTCAAAGTGATAATGGAGCAGAGTTCGGGTCTAATTCTATGCAACTATTCAATAGAGAACATGGGATTTTGTTTCAGACTAGCAACATAGATAAATCGCAACAAAATGCGCGAGTGGAAAGGAAGCATCGTCATGTATTAGAAATGGCCAGAGCATTGCGTTTTGAGGCTGGACTCCCGCACCATTTTTGGGGGACTTGTGTACTTACAGCAGCTTACTTGATCAATCGAACACTTACCCCATTATTGCAGGGTAAGTCAACTTACGAAATACTCCATGGTGAGAAGGCTAGTTTAGATCATTTGCGTGTTTTCGGATGTTTATGTTACGCACATAACAAGGATAAGACTAGAGACAAGTTTGGAGAAAGGGGGAGACGGTGTGTTTTCTTGGGGTACTCTAATGGAAAGAAGGGGTGGCGATTTTATGACATAGAAAGTAGGCAAAAAATTTCTTCCCGTGATTTGAGATTTTTTGAACACATTTTCCCATACTTGACAAATAATACAAAGCAAGTGGAAGCTAAATTAGGAGACATGGGGAGCAGTAGGACCTAGGGACATGTTGATGATATTCATGATTATGAGGATGTACCAGGAGGTAATGTACTACTTGGTGACAAAGAAATCATCGTAGATGACGTGGAAGAAGGAGTTGAACACATAGAAGAAGAGGATATACATGAGCAGAGGACCAATGAGACAGAAACAGAGGATACACATGGGTTAGGAGGTGCCGAACATTCACAACCAATCATGACAGAGCAGGAGCCGATTAAAGAAGGAAAGGGTGCTCGTGAGAATCATGAACCAGCTTGGATGCGAGATTTTGTATACGAAAAGCCTTCAGCTGTGAAACCCATCTCGAATTGTTCACACGTATCAAATCACGCATCCTCGAAGAAAGGTACACGTTATCCCATAGCCAATTATGTTAACTTGTTTTTCCACCTCGCATCGACATTTTCTTGAAGCTATCTCAGCCGAAACAGAGCCGATAACGTATTTCCAGGCGGCAAAGGAAATGAAATGGAGAGATGCCATGGCTAAAGAAATACATGCATTGGAAGCTAATAACACTTGGAGAGTGGTATCATTGCCACCTGGAAAACGTCCTATTAGGTGTCGATGGATATATAAGATCAAGTACAATGCAGATGGAACAATTGAGAGGTACAAAGCTCGGCTAGTGGCCCAAGGGTTCACTCAGGTTGAAGGAATAGACTTCCATGAGACTTTTGCTCCAGCTGCAAAAATGACTAGTGTCCGTTGTCTATTAAGTCTAGCTATGGGAAAAGGTTGGCATATTTATCAATTGGATGTGAACAATGCCTTTTTGCACGGAAATTTGAATGAAGAGGTATACATGAAATTACCACCCGGTTTTCAAGCTAAGGGGAGTAACAAGGTATGTCGTCTTCAAAAGTCACTGTATGGTTTAAAACAAGCTTCGCGAAATTGGCAGATTCTTTACGAAAATATGGATTCGAGCAATCGATGGCAGATTATTCACTTGTCACATATAAAGGGATAAATTGTTTTCTTGCTGTGCTCGTGTACGTAGACGACATGATAGTCGTTGGGGATGATGAGAGTGAAATTACAGCTTTCAAAACGTTTCTAGACAAGAACTTTGGAATTAAGGACCTAAGGAAGCTGAAGTTTTTCTTGGGCATTGAAGCAGCAAGGGGGCCAAAGGGATTGTTCCTGAATCAACGAAAGTATGCATTGGAGATAATAGAGGAATGTGGATTGTTGGGTTCGAAGCCGCTCGACACCCCAATGCAGCCGAACCAGCACTTTCAAATGAAGACTTGTTAGATGAGCCGATGAAGTATAGACGCCTGGTAGGACGTCTAATATACTTGACCATCACGCGTCCGGATTTGGTGTATTCTGTTCATGTTTTATCTCAATTTATGCAAGCACCATGGAAGGATCATTGGGACGCCGCCTTACAAGTTGTTAAATATCTTAAGAGTAGTCCAGGGAAAGGAATTGTTTTGGGCGAAACAAGTGAATTACAATTGTATGGTTATAGTGATTCAGATTGGGGGCGTTGCCCTTTGACACGAAAGTCGGTGACATGGTACTTTGTGTGTTTGGGAACATCACCATTCTCATGGAAGACAAAGAAGCAGGCTACTATATCGCGTTCCTCAGCAGAGGCTGAGGATCGAGCTATGGCCTACGTGACAAGTGAGTTGGTTTGGTTAAAATCATTTCTAGCTTCACTTGGTATTGTTCATACGTAGCCTATGCGCCTATAATGTGATAATCAGGCAGCATTACACATTGCAAGGAACCCAGTTTTTCATGATCGTACAAAGCATATAGAGAAAGATTGTCACTTTGTGCGTCAGCATTTGGTCCAAGGAAACATTGCAACATCTTATGTGAGAACCCAAGATCAGTTAGCAGACATTTTTACTAAGGCACTTGGACAACCATCTTTTGAGTACTTAGCAGGCAAGTTGGGCATTCGTGCACCGTCTGCACCATCGTGAGGGGGAGTATGGAAACAATATCGTAATATTACTGTTATATAGGTTTTGCCATATAATTGTATATTGCGTATCTAGGTTTACCATAATTAGAACAGAGAATTAGAATTATTGTAATTTTGTATAAATAGGACATTGGTCATGTAATGAAGGGTAACGCAGCACACACACCTTCTTCTTCGTGCGTTCATACATACAGTTCGATTGGTGTGTTTTAGGCTTGGATAGGGAATTGTCTCGTTGAATGAAGTTCCATTTTGATATTTATTTTATAGGTATCAAGAGATACACTTTGTATGATTTACAAGGTGGGCTGACTGACTAGTTCTGCTAAGTGTTTTTGGGTCTTCTAATCTCCAGGGCTAACTAATTCAAATCTGACCGGCTGGCCGACACAAAGGTCGTATTTTGGCGATTTAGCGCCAACGATATTGGTTAGTGATTGGTCTAATTGTGTTTGGAAAGACCGGAGAACATCGACTTTTGAGTTTCCGTTTTTTTTTTTTTTAAATTACATTTTTTGCAAAGGCAAAGGTAACCTTGTCAAAGCCCTTCAAAAACTAGTAGAAAGGAAAGAATGTGAATCAAGTACAAGCCAATATTTTACCTATATGTTCAAAGTGAAAACTTTCAATCAGCAAGGACTATGATTTGGAATTGTTTGATCCTCGTTCTCTGAGGAGGAGGCTTAACTTTAAATACGCGTTTAATATGTTTTTAACTATCAAACCCTCTGTGTTCCTTCATTTTAAACGCCATCGGCCTTATTAAACGAAATCAACACGTTTTTTATTAGTAAAAGGGATGGTGATATAAACACATTTTTACTAATGAAGCATACTTCCAACAAGGCCTTAACTTTTTAAACCCAAGAGAGGAGATATGGGCTTAAGGGGTTATTTCCCATTTTATTGTGTTGTGTTGCGACGTATGATGGAATGGCTTGTTACAGATGATGTGTAACCCTGCGATCGCGTGCTAGGTGTTGGAGCAAGGCCCAGACCAGCCATCTAACGGGGGTGGTCTTGGACCTGTGACTATTGGTATAGATTGGTTTCTTTGCAACAAAGTTCTTTGAGTGGTGGAGTTTGTAACACCCAAAAATTAAGGAAAGTTGTTTGGTTTGTCCCATATTGGAGAATTAAAAGCTCTTATTATATGTTTATAACAAACTCCTACTATCATACTACCAATACGGCTTATACATTTTAATCCAAAGTAAGGATTTATGGGCCCATATGCGACTTACTGTGCCAGCTCAAATGATAAACAAAATCAAATAAGCACGATGCAATAAGAGATATAAATGATCAGAAAATAGTTGGGGAAAGTGTTGAGAAGAGAGAGAAAGGTGATATAAAAAGAGTAATTAATAAATACTAATTAATAAATATGGGGTGGTGTTTACTAATGTTAAAATTTAAAAACAAATGTTAGATTAAGATGGGTATAGTATTAATCAAGTTTTTCGATTAAGGAAAACAATTTTTTTTGGGCGATTTTCGAGGGTGGCTGGTGGTGGTATTAGGCTATTTTCGGTGGGGAGGGTGGTCAATGGTGGTCATCGGTGGTTTGGTGGAGGTGAAATAGTAGGTGGTCTTACCAAGACTGATTGATTTTATAAGGTGGTTCCTCGCAAAACTTAATTTAAAAAGTTGGTTCCCAAACTTGTAAAAGTAAAAGGTGGTTTCATGCAAATTTTCCTAGTCAAAAGACCATTCAAAATAAATATAGGGGTGTATCAAGCTGGTGAGGTCATGAATTTTGGTAATGGTATTCACATTCTTCCTTTAAGATACTATGATATGTAAATTTGTATTACTTCCATTAGTAAACTTGACATCTCATATTTGGTTTTTTAATAAAAAGGTACTTACATGAACGTTCTTCAATAGGCGATAAATGTGAAACTCCTAAAATTTTGCCTAATTAATTATACAAAATATGCGATTGTCATGCCGCAATAGGCTGACGAGTCAGCCCCATGCTAAATGACCAGTAATCCAGACCAAACTTAAATATATAAAATGGTACATGAGTTAACAACAAAAGATTTAAGGCAAGTTTACAAACCAAACCCAAATATAAAAACAAGTACAACCATTTAAAAAGTCCCAAACGAAATAACATTTATTTAAGTGCCTTTTGATATAGGGAGATATCAAAGCAAACATTCACCATCAAGCACACCTGTCAACTGTATCATCAAAGAATGATACAGGTCCCTAAATAGAGTAGAGACAAACCCAAAACAAACAAAAGTCAGCTTATGATTGAGTAAGAACTCAAAGGTAAAAAAGAATAATAACTAAAATACGAATGTCGCGTAGCTTATCAAGTAATGTTCATAAGAGAGCGTCAAAGATATGGAAATGGATAGAAAATGCCCTAAGTCGAATGTGAACCGTTCCTTATTTATGATTCTAATTTCGTGATTCGAGTCCTAGCCCAAACACGCCATTAGAGCACTCAATACATGTCCTATAAATTAGAGTGTGCACACCCCTCACTAGATAGACAATATGATATAACCGTTGTAAGAAGAAGTCTAATAGACGACTGGAAGGTACCCTAGGCCCTAGCCTAGGGATTCGCCTTAGTCATATGTGATATATATAAATTTTGAGACGGTTTAGTTGTCACGTTGCGTTAGTGGATTTGTGATAATATCATTATTCAATCATCGTAAAGGTTTCGACCATCTTACATACATGGTTTCGACTAATTGATCGAATCATTTGTCATGTACCAATTTAAGCCGAAAGTGAAATAATAATAGTAAGGAATGCCAAAGTGGCCGAAAGTCATAGGTAAGCCGAAAGGCAATAGTGGCCAAATGAAAGAGGGGTAAATACGACTGATATAATTTGACATACCATATGAGTTTTCAAACCTATATATAATATGAAACAAATTGCCCGATTTACAATAAGGTTCATAGGAACGAACCATGCTCAAACTCGAGAGGGATAAACGTTCTTACCAGAAACGCTAAACTTCTCCTTAAGAGTCTTTCTCAAAATCAGCAAACTGGACGTCTTTAATCTCATCAGCTAAACAAATTCATATGATTTTTGAATTAGTAAAAAGAACTTATAAGTCGTAATCAAGAGACTACGCTTAACCCCAAAATAACTTAAAATTTAATCACATAAGTAATTAACTAATCCCAAGTCACAAAGCAACAAAATAAATATATAGGTGCACAAAATGTATGGCTAAGATAAATCCAAATCCTATTAAATACAACCTTAACAATTATAACCATATACATCAACCTCCAAGAAAAAGTGACAACCCAACCACCTTCCTAACATATCCACGCATGACCCCATACACATATAAAATAGACTCGGCAATAAAGTGGCGCCAAGGACATGTCCACCACCACAAAGCAACATTACGGAACACAAAAACCACACAAACCACCACATCAACAACAATAGACACGACAAAGACAACAACCACGTCACAAACAACAACCATAACATCTAACAACCATGTGCTTGCTCCCTATGCATTGCAAACAATCTTAACAACCACCCATTTCCACGACAATACCATGACCAATATTATTAACTGAACAAAAACTCTCTAAAACAACAAAATAAGTGTCTACGACAACACAACAAATGACTATAACAACAACGCCCAGCCCTAGTGGCAGCGGGCAGCCCTCGGCAACACCAACGATGACCAGAACCACACCTAAACAATATATTCAACTCAGTTAATCTATAAGAAGTACAATTGCTAAAAAGAACTTTAGTTGTGAATATAAGGATTTAAACACGAACATTCTCCCCTAAAAAACATTCTCACAAACCAAAGCAAATAACGAAAAACATTGAAATATCGATACGGGTGTTTATGTACGAGAAAACAATTGCGATAGATGTACCAAATGTGGTAGCAAAAATATCTCATGCCAATCTAGAATAAATTTAGGAATTAATCACTTTTGTTTCCAAATTTTAACAAGAGGTTGATATACAAGTACACGTCTAGACAATTTTCTTGTTGTTATAATGGGACCAAAAATTAATGTGCAAAATTTACCACAAAGACCAAAACGAAAAAAACCAAAAGAAAACACGATAAAAACAAGATACAACTCTTAAAAACACATTCCAGTTTCGTGCTTCGATGAATTTTATTTTGATTTACAAGCAAACAAAAGTGGCTTTGATTTCAGAGGCATTCTATTTCTATTTTCACAACTTCCCTACGTTTTCAAAAACGAGATCATTAATCATAGTACAAAATCAATGCAAATTTGGACCTACATTGAGTATCCACCACTTTGTAGTGAAATCTCATTTTTGTATGGAAAACATATATGTATTTTGTAATTAATTAAATAGTTAAATATATGATCTTATGCCTTACCAAAAGGTTGTGGTTCTTTGTTCTTGAGGCCCTTGTGCATATTCTCCCAAGCTTCTGCTAGCCACCTTTCAACATATGCTTTGTTTTCCAAAGGATTTTGTATGACATGACCTTCAGAGGGACTAATGTTCATTTGATTTTCATATGCTTGTTGTAGAGCTTTGGCTGCTTCTTCACTTGTTAAATTTTCATTTTGCGCCATTTTTCCTTTCCTCTACACAAATTAGTTCACTTAATTTCTTCTTTTCTTTCTTGTAATATTTTAGTTTAAATTTAATTTAGCATGCTTTGCTCTTATTAGAAAATTGATTAATAAGTAACATTCAAATTTAGAGTCATTTCTAATAATAATAATATGAAATAAATCAAAAGAAATCTTTCCATTCCGGTAACATACTGATAATTTCCCTTCTGTAGAGGATTTAGTAGGGATCATGATATCATAAAGAATCCTTGGATTTTCACCACAAGTTGATATATTTCCTTGTACGAAAAAGTCCCAATTTAAAGTATGTCTTCGAGATCTTTTATGAGACGAAGGTGATTCCTGCACATAAAGAGAAAACATTGAGTTGTCAGTTCTTAACTTTTTTTTTTTTTTTTCATTCTATTTGTAGCCACACATTTATTATTTCTAATACGGTTTAAAAAGTATCGGACTCTAATGTAAGGTAGGTTTTGTGAAAAGAATAATATTTCCCTAATAATTATAAAATGACAATCACATAACACGTTAATTTACCTAGTACAATGAGATTGCTAATGATCTTAAGAACACTGGTAAATCCGGTTGAAACTTACCAGATTACTACCACTTTCTTCTTGTAGAGTAATAGTCTTTTTATTTTTTCGAGGGTGAATCCTATAAAAAGCATAATCTTCAACTTCCCTTAACGAGCGCAATTTTACATTTGTTTGCACATGGGTGTAGAACTGCAATTAATTGTAGTTTAGACATCATAAATAACATGGTTAATCATAAAAAGATTGCATCATGCTACGATCGGATGTTAAGATGACAAGTACCTTATCGACCCTTGATAGGTCCATTCTTGTCCTATGCTCTATTGTCCATCCTTTAAATAGATTGATGTCATCACTTGTATTAATGTTGACCAGTGAACCTTCATTCATAGCAGTAACCTAGACAAAATAATAGATGACATATTCAAAAACATGTAAAAAAATTGTTTATTGGACTAATGATATACAAATTATCAAGTCATTTGAAATCCATGCATGAAAACGTACATCTTAAAAATTATTTAAAGAAAATATTATGGTCCTACATACCATTATTTCCATCATTCATTATTAATTTTTTGAGTTTACGAGAACATGAGGATGGAAGATTTCTTATGATCTGTTGTAATCAATATCTATTGTAACGACTAAGCTAGGCACCACTGATAACTATGCTTACATTTAAAAAAAAAAAAACAAACAAAAAAAAAATCAAAAATTTGGAAAAAGTTTAAAGCTCTGAGTCAGAAAAGCATTGAATCCTCTTGGGTTAAAAAAGATTCGAAAACTTCATACCATTATTGTTGTGATTTCAAACAATGTTTTAATCGCCTCATTTCAAAGACTTTGATCAATTAGATGCACCAAGTGTTTCTTTTACCAAAATATGGATTATCATCAATGTGATGAAACGCATGTGCAAGGAACTAATTATGTATACATAATAACAAAAACTTAAATGCATTCTTGAAATTACAATAGTAATGGTACAAACCTCATGATCTTTTGGTCTTTTGTCAATAACAATTTCACGTAGGGAAGAGACCCCATTGTCTTGTGCTTTGTTGTTTTCCTCGGCCGACTTAATTGAGGGCTTTACATATAAAAAGAAAAGTTGTTAAGAAAATCATCATACATATTATATTGTCTAATCAAAATCTCATTCATGAATAAAATATCAATTACAGTAATCACCTCGTATTCTTTAGACTTTTCTGTATCATTACTTCGGAAAAGGGTGGAGTAAGATGCGTCTATCTCGTCTTTCACTGCCTCAGTTGTCTCCGGTTCACTCGTTTTCATCAATTGCTTGACAAAACAAATAAAGGTTCATCTCTAATATATTTTCATTATTGTCGCATATATATACTTATTATGTACACTATGCGTAAACAAATGGTAATTGTCATACAAAAACATACAAAAGAACGATTGTAATTTATAAATCTTTTGAGTTTACTACGACATTACTTACCTAGAATGTAAGGTAATATAAGTGATGTCTCCATTCTTACTTGTGTTATCAAATGTTTAAGATAACCTCTTTGTGAAACTATGGATTCTAGGGGGGGGGGAATTGATTTCTATGCAGAGGTGGTATGACAATGTAACACGCCAAAACTTTAGCTACATTGTCACATTAGCAATGCAAAGAAATTAAAGCTAGGTTTACCATTATTGATGATATCATATCAAAAGGATTGATTATACTTTACAAAAGCAACTTGTGTAAGAATGCCTACGAAGACCATGAGTACCTGTACTTCCGATGCCATTTTTTCAGCTCAGGGGGAGTATAAAAAATATAGTTGTCATACTAGCGAAATTGTGAATTTGAAGTCGGAAACTTAAATCAAGTTCCATTAGCAGATGAGTAATTGACTAACAAAATAGACAAAGTGGAGGTAGGCTTTTATGTTTACTTCATATGGAATGTTTACTTCATATGACATGAAATGAAATTTAGAGTGTTTGCGAAGGTTGAGCGTTGACTGGTTAATGAATTAGACTAAATATATGGAAATGCCTTAAACATTTTGCTTGACCCAAGCATTGTAATTCTACTAATGTAATGATATATGTGTCTAATTATTTAGATAGGTTTTGTAATTGGCATCCATATAATGGCGTGTTATATGAGGTTTGTAAGATTGGTTATATATGTTGGATTGTTTTATTAAAAACTAAATTCATAGTTTCATTACTTTTTTGTTTTCCCGAAACTATTAATTCATAAAAATGAGAAAAAGGTTCTGGTAGCGCGTATCCAGCATTATCTTCCTTTTATTATTCACTTTATCATGATTCTATTCTTTCACCATTTACTTCATCATTTCCCTACTCTGATCTAGTTGATTTCAGTTAAGTATTATTTTTGGGAAATTATTGATTGATTCTATCAAGCCTCCTTTGGGTAAATTTTACCATAATAGATTATTCGAATTCCTCTATTTAATGGGGTATGGAAAGGAATGGATGGGACAACAATTTTGGAACTTCAAATCTTCGAACAAAAATAATTCTATGGGTTGCCACTGATTTTCTATTCTACCTGGTGATTGTTGTTGATCACGTGCACGATTGTAACTAGTACCATCAAGTGTGAAGACCAATCGTTTGAGAAGCATTGCACCGATGGCGAGGTGAATTGGTTTTTAGGCCAGTGGTTTATTGGCCACGACACAGTTCAAATAAGTCAACATGTCGTTTACAATAGATGTTATTTCCAACAATCTAAAAACCAATTATATCGCTACTATAAAAGAAATTGAAATCTGGTAATGTCGTTGATGACACTACGTCCGTTAGCAAGTATTGCATAATGTGTCAAAAACCTCTACCGTTGTTCCTATTATTATTCCTATTTTGTTGGTGACTAATATGTTAGGTTAATATACTTGATGTGAATAATTATAAGTCTTGGGTGCAACATATGTTCAATTTTATTTGGATGAAATTGACTATGACAAACCTGCTCCTTTGGGTAGACACCATGAGAAAGATAAGAGGACTTGTAAGAGAATGATTTTGCATTATATTTGTAATTGATTGAATTGTATGGGAAAAGTAACCAAAGAAATTTGGGGGCTTTTGAAGGAGAAAAATGAGGCTGATGAATTTAGGGGGGGGGGAGTTTGCTTGCAGTAAGTGGTATAGGTTTGAGATGTGTGATGAAAACCCCATTTTAGAACAAATTAACGAGTATGAGCTTTTGGTATCTAATGTGCTTGCATTGTTGAGGGTATGAAGTTGTGTGAGTATATGCAAACTAGTTGTTTGTTGGATAAGTTGTCACTATCCCTAAATGTTATTATGATAGGATGAAATATAAGCGGAAGGACTATACACTTTAGGAATTGATTAGCGGGTGGTCTGTGCTACAATTGCGACAAACCTTGACATATTTCCAAGAATCACCGAGGACCCAGAAGACATCACCAGAAGCACGACAAATCACTAGGTAAATTTTACAGAAGGAAAAGGTGAAAGTGATACCATAGTTGGTAAGGTGTCCGAGGTAAATTTGGTAAGCAATGTCTTTGAGTCGATTGTAGACACCAGAACTACTAGACACATTTGTAACAAAGAGATGTTTGTGGAGAACAAAAAAGTCCTAGATTGAGAAAGTGTGTTCATGGGCAACACCAGCGCTGTTGGAATACATGAGAAAGGGAAGATTCTCCTCAAAATGAATTTTGGGAAGAATTTAACTTACTAATGCGTTGCATGTTCCCCGATATACGTAAAAATCTTATCTCAAGTGCACTTTTTGATAATGCAGATGTGAAATTAGTTTTCAAATCCAACGAATCAGTTCTCACTAGGATTGGCGAATTTGTTGGAATTTTTTTTTTACTCGAGAGTTTTTGTTTTGGTGTTGTTTGCAATAACAATAGTGTTCAAGATTTCTCAGAGTCAGAGACCTAATCTTGCAGGATGTTGAGGTTGACAGTGCAGATAATCTTCTAGTCTCATGGGTAGCAGGGGGTAAGTTTAACTTGAAGAAAGCTTATAACTTCTTTAGAAAAACTTACAGCAAGCTTCAAGGTCATAGAGTTATCTGCAACCCGGTTAATTTTCTCAGGCACAGCTTCATTTTGAGTATGGCAGCTCGAAAGAAGCTCTCGACCATTAATAACCTCTGCAGTAGAGGAATGGTTATCACTAACAGGTGTTTTCTGTGTAAAAAAGCAGTTGAGTCTCATCTCCATCTATTCTTTAGCTGTGAATTCTCAGAAATGCTATGGCAAAAATTCCTGCTATGGATTGCCATTAACAGGAGGGGTTAGAATATTCGAAGAGAGCTGATTTGGGGCTCAATTCAGAGGCACACAAGGAACTGGAAATACAAATGGTATTGTTGTAGTTTGGCAGCCACAACTTACTATATTTGGCTTGAACGGAACTTCAGATGCTTTGGTAATATAGAGCATTCAATGGATTGGCTATTGGTCCAGATTAAATTTGTAACTAGTGTTAGAATATTGGCTTGGACAAAGGTAGAACTTCATGACGATATTATAGATAGCCTTAATTCCTAGGAGCTTTTCATCTTATTTGGACACCTATTTTTGTATGTTTTGTCTTTTATTTTCCCAAACTGGATGAATAAAACGACTACCTTCTTACAAAAAGATTTGTAGCTGCTGTTCTTAGTCGTGATACTATAGGTTCAATAAAGGAATTATGACATTTGAATTTATTCTCTAATTATAGAATGTAAACTTTTCTAAGTGCGTTTTTTGGTATGAAGGTAGGCTTTGGGAAAAAGATGTTTTTGGTGAATTGGATGCTTGTATTCGGGAACTTTGCATTAAGGCACTTTAAAGGATTTCATGACGCGAATTGAGTGTTCGACTGCGACTAGAATTATTTTTACTAGGAGTTTTGAGTTTACAATAGCTGGTGGGGGTTATGCCCTCAATATTTTTGTAGTGCTAAGTCTACGGAGGTAATCGAATACATTGCCCTTGAGATGGCAAATTAAGAAACAAGATGGTTGAGGAATTTATGTTCCACCTTGCCTTTGTAGCAAAAGCTAGTTCGACAATGATGTCAATTGACTGCGTAAGATCGATGAGGGTTTGACCCATCGATCCTTTGCGAAAGGCCTAGTTATGAATTTCGTTAACGAAAAATTGAGAGGGATGAGATTGAAGCCGATTGTATAAAGATGTTTATGATTGATACACAACGTAGTACACGTCAGATGAAATCATAGTCAACTTAGACGATTGCACTATAATGTTTTGTATCATCTTTGTGTATTAATTGTGCAAACTGTCGTTGAGCATATAGATTCAACGTAGCTCTTAATGAGTCCAAAGCCCCATAGGGTGGTGTGTGGTAGCACATTTGATAGACTCACCTACGTTGGTGTGAAGGTGGGGCTGCCTTCTATGGAAATGCAGGCATATATCCTAGCGCCTAGGAGAATCCACGAATAAGGTGTGGGGTCGATAAGCACCATTTGAGTTCGCAGAGAATTTTAGTAAAGAAAGAGATAAGCATGCTAGTGGTAGACAAACACAACTGCTTAAAGGATTCAAACCTTAAGGTACTCAATAATAAGATGTGTGTCAAAACCAAATAGGTGTGATGTTCAATTCAAGTGCACAAGTTTTTGAGGTCATAAAATCTCTTTAGATAATGGGCTCTCTTGTAGTCTTGTCACCTAGCTTGCGTATCCTACTACGGTTGACTTAAATATCTCACTCTTCGTTTTATTATCCACTTCTTTCACCATTTGTTTATTCCTTTCCTTAATTTATGCTTATCAAAGATTAAGCTTCCATCGCGTACTCAATTTGACATGGAAAAAATAGCAACAAAAGAGGGAACATGATCTAGTTGATTTCAATCAAGGATTTTTTTTGCAGATTTCAAGCAATATCGATTGATTCAATCAAGCCTCCTCTTGGTAATTTTTACCATATATATATATATATATATATATATATATATATATATATATATATATATATATGATTCGATTTTTCTATACAATGGGGTATGTAAACGAGTGGAAGGGGAAAAAATTTTGGAAATTCAATTTTTTGAACAAAATGGTGGCCTATGGTTTTTTGCCACTGATTTACTCTACCAGGTGTTGATGGACTGCATGACCATCACTGGTACCCTGAAGACTGGAGACGAACCGTCCGAGAAGCATTGCTCCTAAGGCAGAAGAGTATTGGTTTTTAGGCCATTGGTTTATTCGCCATGGCACGGTTCAGATAAGTCTAAATTTTCTTTACGTTAGCTGATATTTCTAATCAATATTGGCACCACCGACTCCGGTGCCCAGCCCATCCCTAGTCATCGTCTCACCCTGTTTTTTTCCTTCTTCAAACTTTGTTTACGTTCTTAGTGGAAAAGATGATATAGTTGCAATGCAATAGTTACAAAAATTTCATTGAATACAATAGCTCCCTCTTTATCTTCGGATCTGCATGATTTAATGGGTAGGAATGTATTCTTTTTGCGCAAAGAGGTTAGTAGTTTTGTTCATCCCATATAGGGGAAAAGTAATGATTTTACAAAAAAACAAAAAAAAAAACAAAAAAAAAAAATTGCACTTACTAGGCATTGATTTCCTCATACATTCTAGTATTAACATGCCTATGAGTCTAACACTAAACCAGAATTTAATCTGATTTACATCTTGAACCACACTTCTAGTTTCATCCCTAAAAATTCAATTGTTTCTCTCCCTCCAAATGACGTAGATGGTAGTAGTTAATCCACAATGGAAGTTTTTCAATGGCTTTTAAAATGTGATTTGATAACCAAATTAACTTTCTCAGCAATGTTTGACCGTTGTGATTAATATCCAGTCAAACCCGGATACAGTTCCAAACTTCTCCGACAAAACTAGCATTTGAAGAAGAAATGCTTGTTGTTCTCTGTAGCAACATAGAAAAGACTACATCTGTTCACAATGTACATCCCCTCCTGCATAAAATATCCACTATAGGCACCAGTTATTGAACAACCATCAGTGATATTGTGTTTAGGCATGATTATTTGTCCCAAAGAACTTTGTAGCCCTTAAGTTTGAAAGATCTCTTCCGAAAACATTTGTACACGTTACTAATTTTGAATTTTCCCATATTCTACCAATAGCATTTTCGGTAGTTTCACAGGAGACATTGCTTTTAATGATCACATCCCTAACTTTTATAAAGGATTTCTAGGCTTTTTGAATCTTGAGGCCTGGTCTGAGCACTCTAGAAATCCTTGTTTCTGAGGCTATGGGCAATAATCCAGGCACTCTATACCCCATCATAATTTTTAAAAACTTTCCATATTAACTTAGTCAGAAGAGCTCTATTCCGGACCATTAACTCTACGACATGGAAATCCACTTCCTTCTTTGAAGTAGAGATCCACTTCCAACCTTTAAAAACCATTTTTCTATACTCAGTCTCCACAATCCAAAGATACATAAATATTTAACTCTATATGGTTCCTACATGAGTCTAAATAATCTACATCTATAGATACATAAGAGAATATCGTTATAACAGGATTGAAAAAAGAAAAGTCTGTAACACCCCTAAATTCTAACTATGGTTATAGAAGTTTAACCCTATTCTATACAAAAAGTTAATAATTATTTGAATATATATACTCGATATCAAAGTTTGCACAATAATATTTATTCATGATCATCACATGAATGGCATCCAATTCTCAAACAAATGATTTAATCCATCGCTTGGATCATTAAATCGTACCATCATCATTAAATGCATAGAATTTAGGTGAGAAATACATACCTTAATCATCACTAAATGCATAGAAAAATTACACCAACAACATGTTTTGATGAAAAAAAAAAGAAAACAAGTAAACCAACATTCCACAAAATCATCGTAAACGTTTCTCAACTTATGATTAATGTTTTTAATTTTGATTCTTTACGCATTTCAATCGAAAAACTACGTGAACCAACCTAGAATTTTCGTTTCTACTCCGATTTTAGATTGAACTTTCCAGGTGATAAAGAAAGCGTGATGTATTTACGTTTTCCAGAGTGACTTAAAAGAAACGGGTCAAGCTTGGCGTTTCTCTTGGCTCAATCTTCCTTACCCGAGCTTTCTTGAACCAAAATTGCATACAACCCTTATATTTCCTTTCTTGTGTCTCATAAATATTGTAATACCCCAAATTTATGAGGAGGTTTTTAAAAGATTAAGGGCTCATATGTGATTAAAAGGATTGATAGTACTACTCATACGAACAAAGTCGACTATCCTTTTAGGAAACCCATGTGATAAGAACTCCGTAGTTAAGCTTGCTTGATTAAGATTAGTTTCAAGATGAGAGACATCCTGGGAAGTTTCCCAAGGTGCGCACGAGTGATGTCAAAATGCGCTGGACGGACCCATGTTGGTTTGCGGGGTGGTTAGCACACGATCGGACAAGCTGCCATGGGTGACTACTTCCGACTTAGGTGATGAGTCAGGGTGTTACAAATGGTATCAGAGCAACCCTGCGACCTTGTGTTGATCCTGTGGTCAGGAGTGCCCAGGTCAACAGCCTATCGAGGGAAAGATCCTAAAGTTACTATGGTTGGCTTCCAGGCGCAACAAGGACGTTCCTGTCTTAAGAGGGGGTGATTTTAATACCCCAAATTTTTGAGGAGGTTTCCATGAGATTAATGGCTCATATGAGTGCTTAAAAGGCTTGATAGTGATACTCATACCAACAAAGTAGACCTTCCTTTTAGGAAGCCCATGGATAAGAACTCCATTGACCTCTGGGGAATTAGTGTTCCAAGGTGCGCACGAGCGAGGTCAAAATGCGCTTGAAGGACCCATGTTGGTCTGTGGGGCTAGCACACGGTCCAACAAGCTGCCATAAGTGACTACTTCCGACTCAGGTGATGAGTCGGGGTGTTACAAATATGATGTGTTATTTTAGGAGTATTCGAAAGTGTATTACAATGGAGGAGAAGGCAAGGGGTTAAGTAGCTAGAGAGCAAGAAATTAGAAATTTTGAAGAAAATAAGGTATTTATTCGATTAAGAAACGACATACTCCGTGTATTAAATTTCACAAATTAAAGTTGGAATTTAGAGATTTTTATGGATTTAAGAGTTCAATTGAGAAATAAGGCATTTCGGGACAAACGATAGAATTGGCGATATTTGAAAAATTAAAAGAGTAATTTGAAAACCAGTTTTCGGTCATAGAAAGATAAATGAATTCCAAGAAATGTCATAATTGTTTTGACTTTGGATAGTCTTAATTGAAGGGAAAAAAAAGCTACTCCTCCATTATTTCATTCATTTGTTTACGTTGTGCCGGGTTTTATGAGGGAAAACCAAGTCCAACGTAAACAAATGAATGAAATGGAGGGAGTACTATATTTCCAAACTTTCTTATCTCAGTAAAGAAACTTAATATTTCTAAAAACTGATAGGGTGTTAGTATAACGGAACAAAAACTAGCGGTGTTAGGGAACAACACCTGTGATATTTTGATCATTCGGTTCTCATGCAGATCTTAGTACCACGGAGATGTTTTGTGATTTGTGTGGGGATGCATTTATCCCATGTGTAAGGGTAAATTGAACGAGTTCAACGAGTTGTCCATTGAACCTATGTCCACAAACCGGTGTATGAGACCCAATATACTCCACTATACCATTGTATAATAAGAATATACTAATCACACAAAACCGTAAACTGATGTCTCCGTGGAATTGTGTGACAAGTCAATGGATAGTGTTGATACGGCCATAAGAGCTGTGTGTGTGTGATTTGTGTGTGAGACATATCTTACGTGAATCAGAAACTTATTTCTTGATATAATATCATATATTCCAAAATGAAAAGGTTAAAGGCTAGATTCTTTGTGATTAGAAGTGGATTTTAGAGAAATCAAAATTTGCATGATACATACCGTAGGATTGTTTCATCAATTTATAGTAGTATTAAATCCTTATTATGTTTTATTCTAGGAATCTAATGAATTAGTATCGAAGAGTCTAATGAATGTTTTTTTTTTTTTCATATCGTTCGGCCTTTGAACACAAATTGAGCTAAGTAGTGTTATTCTTAGTTCGACATTACATGCTAATTGCGTTATTAGTACGGATCATTCCTTAGATTGACGTCTAGTTTTGATAATATGCCTTTGTGTCATATCCTTTGTTAATATGTTTCTTAGTTTGCTTTCTTTCACAATTAAGCCCAAATTGTAACACCCCATGATTATAAAAATTGTTAATGGTAATTTTTTATCCCACATTGAAAAATTAAGGCTCTTATGATATGTTTATAATAAACTTCTACCAACATACTACCCACATGGTCTTCACCTCTTAAGCCAACGGGAAGATTTAAGGGTTTAAAAGGTGACTTCCCAACCTATTGGGTTGTGTTGCGACGTATGATGGATCAGGCTGTTACAGAGGATATTAGAACAACTCTGCGGGCGCGTGCTGAGGCAAGGTCCAGGCCAGCGTTCACTTTTAAGCCCAATTGAGGATTTATGCGCCTATAGGCGATTTCCGATATTATTAGGTTGTGTTGCAACGTATGATGGATGACTGTTACGCAAACAAGCTTTCAAGTTAAAAGGGTAATAGAGCGTAAAATTGGCGCAACAAGAGAAGAGGTGACACTCAGTTGTCTTGACTCACCCCCAACACAAAAATTACAGGTGAATTGCAAGGCATAGGCGAGCCCTGCAATTGAAGCTCGAGAACTAAAGTACCCACGATGGTTGATTGTGAAGGTAATGTTAGGTTAGCCAACGGGTGTGTACCCGTTTCTTTTTGCACCTAACTTGTAGCCAGGTGTTGGTTTTTCTGATTTTGTGAATAACTGTCCCCACTTATTTTGCCAATTGGGACCTTATGAATAATAGGTGGTCATAGGATGTTATCTGTTTGTATTTTTATATACCTAGGTTGTGATCGAGTAGCAACTTTATTGTATTAGCATGTGCATGGATATTTTCTATGGTACTGTAAAACAATATTTATGTTCTAAACCCGATTTCTTAAATAATGTCGTTTTCGAAAATGAGTTGTAATGGACATGAGCATTGTTTAGTCTAGAACTCTCGAGGGCATGAGTTACATCTTAGCTCTAATCTATATGGCTGGGATGATCCTCTAGGTATTTGAACTAGAGAAGGTTATCTCCTAAACCCCTAGTCTGAAGTTTGGACGTTTCATAGTGACTCATCAAATTTAGAAGAGAAATTATTTGTCGTTCATATTATTATATATATTAATTTATCTTGCAATTAAATGCTTGTAGAAAAATTGTGAGAAAACATTTAGGTGTGAATCACATAAGAGATTGCATTACAAATGTCAATTGCATTTTACCTATACCACGACGATAACACAATTCATCTATTGGATTTCCTACATAATTTTTATGGTTAGTAAAAAGTTTTTCTCATACCTACTAGTTTCAAATCCTAATTATTTATTAAATTGCTCTATTATTAAATAATGGGTTAATCACATATAGAAATTGTTAAATTCTTACAAAAAAAAAATTATATTATTAATCGCATATGCACCCACAACTAAATTGACATTGTAAAGGAAGAAAGATCAAGATCAAGATCGTATAAGCTATGTGGAAATCACCATGGACATTTAAAGACAAATGATAGTTTAAGTAGTTCAAACATGTAGGACGATGGATTGCACCAAATGATAAGATTTTAAGGAAAAAAAAGTTTAGAGAATAAATAATTCAATTGTGAGACTTAAAGCCATAACACATAAGCGTAATATATACCTCGACTACTTCCTCTACGGGGCTGAATGAGTCTCGCCGAGGTACTTTATTGTCGTAATGTTCCAGTTCCTTTATCTTTGCACATGCGATTGAGAGGGACCAAAGTGAATCTTTATGAATTTATACTATGTATCAAATAGTAACTTTTAAATGAACATAATTTAGAAACATGCAATAGGATAACTCCCTTCACAAAAAGTTGCAGAGTTGTTGAAATTGAGAGAGGCTTAAAGGGTGATAGCCAAGCGAATTAAAAGAGCAAAAATCCGATTTCTCTATATTTACCACTCTTTAACAATCAAATTTACAAGTTTCATATTTTTAAACTAAATATTATTCATGTTGAGTTCTATTACTTCATGTTAGTACGAGATATATTTAAGTAGTGATAACTCTAGGATTCAAAGTGAAAAATACGGAATTGTGAGAAAATTAAAAATAAACAATCTACAAGATATGTTTTACCATGTGTGAAACAAAGTTCTCTGAGCTTTGGACAACGAATGACGTAGCAACGTAAAAAGTTTTGACAGCTAGTAGTTGTTCACTTACCATAAGTAGTTCATCCATGCTATTTTGATCTCCAGATGATGGTTCCTATTAATGTCATTGTTAAAGTTTAGTAGTAAGAAAATTATTGCTAACAAATTAAATATGTGTAACTTCATATGGGTTACAAGTTTAATCGATACACACATGAAAATGTTTTAGTCATACACTTAGATTTATTGTAGAAACATTAAATATGTTAAAAAAAAGTGTGTGTGAAAAAAATGTCTCAAACTACAAATCAATAAAAAATAGTGGATCACAATCATGTAGAAACAGTAGTGGATATCAATCAATATGGTTAATTAAGACATGTCAAATACCGAACACAAACCTAAGATCACTTTTGCCTATTTCAGTATTAAAATTATGCAATCAATAATCAATATGGTTAGAAACGCCATGACCTGAGAAGTAGCTTACTCCCTAAGCAAAGTCCGGTACAGAGCTTGTATCATGGCAGGGAAACGAAAACCAGGGCGACGAGAAAAACAAAAGACACATCAAGATGGAGCTAGTCAAGATGAAGAGAACGTTACGAATATTGGGCCAAATAATGAAGAATCGCGAGAGGAAACACAAACCCAGATACTGTTATCGAAACGTTCATCGGTAACAATTTCTAACCTTCTTCATTCTGCAATTAATTTGTAAATCAATGGAGTTGCTAGAGGATTCTTTAAAGGAAGAAGTGGAGTTAGGGAATGAGACCATTTATCTTTTTACCTTTTTGTTTTGGGTATGAAAGTGTTGTCAAAATATTTAAGGGAGATGCCTAGAGTCCCTCACCTCTCTTATCACCCAAAGTGTTCTATAGTTAAGCTGACCCAGATGATATTTGATGATGAACTCATGATACTTACCAGAGGGGATGTACCATTTGTGCTTGCTGCAACCAAATATCTCGAGGAGTTGTCAAGTATTTCGGGTTTGGTTGCTAATCATGCTAAAACTGGCATATACTTGGGTGGACTGTCGAACAAGCTCATAGCTCAAATCATTAGAGACACATGGTACTCAGAAGACAAATTTCCTTTTAGATATCTTGGTTGCCTTTAAATCCAGGCAGGCTTGTGGCAGACATGTATACTGCTGTAGTTAGCAAGATAAAATGTAACATCAGTAATTGGTCTGCAAACCTACTATCATATGCAAGGAAGGTGGAGTTGATCAATTCAATCATATTTGGAATTGAGAAATTCTGGAGCTCGGGGTTCATTATTCCAAAGCATAATGTCCAGATGATAGATAAAAAGAATAGAAGTTATCTCTGGAATATAGAGGAGGGAGACATAAAGCTAACTTTCAAAAGCAGGAAATGTCTTCGGAATTAAAAAAGTCTTAGCATCGAGTAAAGCATTAATGACTAAATGGCTGTGGAATGTAGTCGCAAAGCAAGAGGGTTTGTGGCTAGAATCGACCAAAGCATACTGCATACAAAACATAAGTTTGTGGGAAATAAACTACAAAGAAAGAGATGCCAAAAGCTAGAGAGGGGCCCTAAAAGTGAGGGATGAAATCTTGGAAAACACCAAAAGCAAGGAAAGGGCGGAGATGGAGCTGAAAACATGGGGAAAGAGAAGTAAATTCTAAGTGAAAGTAGCCTATGAATTTTTCTGAACAAGGAGAAGGAAAAACAAATGGAGTAAAGTGGTTTAGAACACTGCCAATCTACCTAGGCACAAATTCACTGCAAATTTGGCCGCTCAGAAATATCTTCCCACAATAGATGAACTCTATAAAAGAGGACTGATGATTGTGAATAGATTTTTTCTGTGCAATAAATGCAACCTCGAAAGTGGAGATCACTTGTTCTTCAGATGTAAATACTCAAAGAAAGTCTAGCAGGATGTACTGGATTGGATAGGTATCAGTTGGAGTCTAGGTAGGGAACTCATATGGAGTGTAAGAAGAAGAATGAAAAAGCACTGGCACTTTGATTGGTATTGTGTGAGCCTAACTACGGTAATATACCTGATTTGGAATGAGAGGAATGCTAGAATCTTCGGGGCTGAAAGAACAATCGGAAGGGTAGATAATTCGAATGGTTAAGGAGGTTCTAAGCATTATATTACTAGCTTTGTCTAAGAATTTCCTACAAAATGAGATTGTTGATGGTCTCAATGGTAATTAGAATGAATTTTTTCATTTATAGGTGATGTAGTGTAATGGTGGTGTGTTAATTGGGTTGAATTAGGCGTTTTAGGGAGTCTTGAAGTTAGGCTTTATCGCAAATCGTACACCACAACATCAATATGAGTGACTAGAGCTTAATCAATGGTTTTACGCTAGATTTGGTGAGTTAATTTTCCTTGATGACTCTTGGACAAGAGTGGAGGACCGAGCAACGAGTTGGAGTTAGTTATGAAGAAGTTAGCTTGGCCACACTCCAAGAACCACGCAGCATCACCTTCAACTACAAATGATCATAACTTTTTAGCCATAGAATACTTTTTATAAATTTTAATTGGGGGTGAAAGTTCACGATCTTAGCTTTCCAACGATATATTGGAAGCTTAAAATGAAGTACGTACGTGAGAGTTATGCCCGTTTGAAGATTGGGTTGCCCAAAGCCCCTCGACTCGAGGACCTGCCTCCTTGACTCAAGACAACTTCCCCCTGAGTCGAGAATTTTGCAACTCTAGACCTGAGATACCCACATCTCGAGTCGAGACACGCACCTTCCGGGAAGCTTCCGAGTTTGTTTTTATCCGGATTTTCTTAGATCCTTTCGTTTTTGTATTCTAGTGCTTTATTCTAGTGTATAAATAAAGGCTCATGAACCCCTCATTTGTCATCTTTGAAATCTTTGAAATCCTTTAATCCTTTAATTATTCACTTTATATAATTTTCATCCTATTTTCTAGAAAGTGTTTTATTAGACTCATGGTATAATCAATCATCCTTTTATGCTATTGTAAGAATTTATCTACCCTTAATTGTGCCTTTAAATTCATAATAATTAATTCCTTGTTATTCAATGCATGATTTATCCTTGTTTAATCTAATTAACTACTAGATTAGACTTGGGTGATTCATATGCATGGTTGATAATTGATGGTATTTGATTATTAGCCTAAAAAGGAGAAACTTCTTATGATTAATGTCGCGGTTGCAGTTAATTAGTGTTGTGGAATTAATTAGGCAACTAATACATTAGATTTAATTAGTGTCGCGGTTGCGGCTAATTAGATACTAATTCCGGTTGTTCCATTTCCTTTAATAATCATTGTTATTCATATCTTTGATTGTGATTTGTTTGAGTGGTTACTAAAAGAATTAGGATTATAAGGAGGGGAATTTGGTAGCGGTTGCTATAATTACCCACAAAAGTAGATTAATTGACAAATAGTCGAGATTTGGCATGCATGTTATAATTAGGGAATTGATTGAATTACATTGCATAAATGGTTGTGAGATAAGACCATGAGTCATTTTTATTATCATTCTTTAAACTTCTCCATTTCGTTCTTCCGATAATAGTTGATTTTCAAACCCAAAACTCCCCATTTTGATTTGCATTTTCTTTTATTTTAGTTTTTCCGCACTTCGATCGAATATTAGGCTATCCATCTTTCTTGTGGATATGATACCCACTTACCCTTGCTAGTTTAGTAAGAATAGTGGTAATTTGACCTAGGTTTAACGACAATACTCGCGTCAAGAGGATACCTATTTTTTTGTAATTCTGTGTTTTTATCTCCCGCCAAGGATGAATAAAAAGTTTTAACATTTTTACAAACAAAATATATATTAAAAAAAAGAATATATTCATAATAAGCATTCATCGGCTAATTATTTACATACACTTGTTAAATAAATTTCATATCATAACAGTTGTTAAGTATTTTAATATTTAATTGTATGTATAAGTTGAAGATGTTATTTTATCCGACAACCACCACGGTTTTGGTGTGATATAATTTAATATTTGATGTTCGTTATTCTAGGAATGCATGTCAACTAAGTTACGTATTAAACATTAGTGTATCTAATGCCCGACTCCTAATTCAATTAAATTAGCTCTTTAGTTGTATAAACTATATACAAATGTTATTTAAACAAAAATCAAGATATAAGATACAGTATAAATCTTAAGCATGGAATAACATGATGCACATAAAATATTAAAAATCAAATTAATGGATGAGTGTATGTCAGCTATGTACATGTAAATGAAGTATCTAATAAATAATGTCAAAAAATGTAATATACTAATCAACTTAGGTAGGACACAGTGAGAAATGATTGTAAATTTATGATAAAATTTGTACATTAAGAAATAGGTGAATCCTAACATGCATAGAATTTATAGAACATGTGAGATCTTGTACTTCTCCTTGCTAAGGACAATTCCTAAATTTTAATAATGTACGAATTCAAAGTAAAGTTCATGTACACGTCTTAAGTTATGCTTGATCGAAGCGAACCAACGAAAATCATGTATTAACTAAAAATGCATGAAATCAAATAAGGGCATGCCATAAATTTGTATGGTGATGTTTACCTCTTCCATTGTTGAAATCTAATTACGAATCAAGGATGTTATTAAGTATGAAAAACCTGTTGATAGCACAAAGGAAACAATTTCGATGAGTACTCTAAAAGAAAAAAGGAGCAACATAGTAAGACATTTAGAAAACATAATTTCACCTAATTGAAAGATGATGAGAACACCCATACCATGATTCTATGTTATAGGGAAAAAAGTATCTAGGAGGATATTAAATAGTGGTGCAACTAGATTAGATGAATAATATTAGAAAATAACAAAATAGGTATCAAATCAAAATGATTTTTTCCATTAAAAAGAAATTTTAAACATGGAAATAAATGATTTGATTATGTATTAATAGTTCAGTAATGAATCTTTTATGTCACATACTTTCCATGAATAAAGAGATTATGATGATTCTTTCCTTATTAGGATTAAAAATCATCACAACTGTCTCAAAAATCATAAATGTCTCTAATTCTTGTTCTTTGAATCATAAAATTTAAGCAATGAAGCTACAATTGTTTTGTCGTACAAAAGTATCAATATCTTTAATTATATCATTGTCAAAATTTTACACATCTACGAAATGACATACATCTGAAAATCGAAAAAGTTTGTAACGATATATGAATCGGTGCTCAACTATAAGTATATCATAATATTATCAAAGATTTTACAAGGTTAGAGTTTATATTTGTCTTGTTGATACATGATTTGTAAATGTGTATATTAAGGGAAGAGTTATAATGTGTACAATCATTTGACATAAAATAAAGGTGCTTGACAATTAAAGGAGACTTAGGAGGCATAATTCAGAGTTTAAATTGGCTTATACTTAGATGATGATGAATGATTTAATGTTAATATGCAAGTGAATATACAAAATTTAAAGCTCCCCACGTACTTGATTGTGTCTTTCTTTACTCTGTTAAGACTTTGATTCCTTACTTTCAACGTATTGTTCTCACTTCTTTGGGAAAACGTTCTAATTCAACTCAATCATATTCATAATATCAAGTAAGATACTCTAATTTCCTTAATTATGAGTGACCTGGAAGTTTTCACATCTTGTTCATTAACAAAATTTGATAGTATCATGTCATGATAAAAAAAAAATAAGATAGAGTTAATGAAAATGTCTTATATGCTAGGCGTCTAGTTTTACTTAATAAATTTGTTCAGTCGGATATATGTAATTATTAACTATCATAAGGAATTGTTAGGCCAAATCATAAATTTACTACTACTATGGCAGCATATAAAAGATTGTCACTAATTGACAGCATGGAGAAAATAAGTATGATCATCATCAACATGTACATTATGCAATAGAAATGCTGATACATACTATCACCTCATCTTAACTTATCCATACTTAGTTGAAGATTGGAAGAGTATTCTCAAGTGGATGGGTCTTAAAGGAAATACCAATCCTTCCCTCAGACGTCAAATGACTCGATGCTCACAAAAAAGAAAGGAGTGGAGGACAAAGTGGCTTTTTTAGTTTTTTTTTTTTTTTTTTTTTTTTTTTTTTTTTTTTTTTTGTATTTGTTAGAAGAAGGTAGCCTTTTATTTTATCTGTTTAAATATCTGTTAAAAATTATCTATTGGTGAAAGTTAAATTTTTTGTAGTGAAAGAGAGCAGAAACGTTATATAGGTAAGAGAGTTAAGGCAACTTCAAAATGGCAATAACTGGATTTGGAAACAATACAATATTTTTTTATTTTGCTTTTAGCTAAGATGTCACGGGGCATAGGAAATGGGTAACTGAAACCGATGAACGTGGTCATTGGTTAAAATACACTATTAATATGCACTACATCATTACTCCAACACTCTGTTCCCTCTTTCACATCATCCACAATAAGTTGCAATAAATTCGGATCTGGATTAACTGGTTCAGAATTAAGAAGGGTTAAATGTGTTATCTTTCCTATGCATCACTATTTGCCCGTTCCTTAGATCTTCTTCTTCAGCTCTAGCATGTTCCGCTTCACAATCTTCTAGAATTGATTCCATAGCCGTATCACCAACACCATCATCTTCATCGGAAAGAATTAGTGGAGGTATTCCCCGAATCTCACTTACAAGTCGATGGCGTACATCATCAGTCGTGGAGGGGCATTCCTTCTGGTTCTTCTTAGTTTTATTCCTATTATTATTTTTATATCATTTAAACTAATATATTACCTAAAAATCCATAATAATTTACAAGAAATTGGTGGGGAGCCGAGATATGATATGAGCCCCCACACCCTTTGCTATGGAAAAACCAATCCTAGTAAAAATAAAAGCTGCAGCCTGCGCCCCGATATTCTGCGTCTTGGAGAACTGCTGGATCCGCTTTAGCAGAGCAACAACTGAAGGCTCCAACTCCCCCAAAGAGAAGAAAGAGAAGGGGAGGAAGCCATAACCCAACGCAGCGCACCTAGCCTCATACTTAGCACGCTTACGATTGGCCGCTTCCCGTACCGCCTTACCTGGTTCAAAATCCATCAATCCCATCTGAGTCATGGGCGACGACCCAGTCAAATCAACGCAGACGTCGCGCCCTCGATCCCAAGAATAAAGCAGCATGTCTGCTGGGCGAAGAGGTCGGCCATCAGCACCAATCATACCAATGTCAACCTCCTTTCCAGCTGAGATCCCTGAACGATAACAGATGTCAACCAGCGTGTCACGAACAACATTATGCTGATGTTTGACGCCAACTAACCCCGTACACGATACAGCATGATCTCCGAATATATCACCCACGAAGACCTGCGAGCAAGCAGAGCACGGGCGATCAATGGTGAATAAAGGCACCCCAAGACGGTAACAAAGCACGCAACAATAAGTGCGACCATTCATGGTCTGACCCAACCCCAAAATAGGGACCACCCTAAGCCAATCGAAACTGTGTGCACCCTGCTGAGACTTCCACAAAGCCAACTGACGTGGTGTCAAGGAATAAGTAGAAGCGGCATCCCTAGCTACCCGAGCGAAATACATATCTGCCAATCGTTTCATAAGTCGGGGGGCAGTGATCTCGCCAGGATTCCCAAGATATCAACCTCTAAAGTCCGATTACAAACACCAACAGCGTCAGCAAATGCAGACCCCAAAGAGACAACACCAGCATTAGGGAGAAGCTTAGACTGCAGGTCAGCAGACTGAAGTCGCGACGCTAAAAAAACATAATGGGCAGCATCCCCGGCCGAATAGACACCAAGCCCTCCGAATGAAAAAGGCAAAGTAGCGAGCCTCCACTGCCAATCACCGAAACCTGGACCTGAAGCAACAACGACACGCTCCAAGGAAGAGCGTAGGGCCGCATCAAAAGCTAACCGGGCCGACTCAAAAATGCGCGGCGCACAAGTTCGCAGGGCGAAATATAGCTTAGAGACCCCAGTGCAAGCCCGAAGAAGTAACAACTCACTCTGAGGATCGTTAAGCTGAGCAACCGCGTCCATGAGTTCAATGGTCTTAGCCACCCTCTGCAAAACCATAGAACTACAAAACTCAAAATCGACACTAACAGGCCCACCTAATAACTTGACCCCGAGGAGAGGCCTAGCAATATTAAGAGGGAAGACACCAACAAGCCGGCTCCGCGGATCCTCCGTAGGCCAAAAAACTTCAGTTTTATCAACATTAAGGTGGAGACCCAAACGAGGACCCTCTGCCTATCAGCTCCAAGACCTGGCCTACAACCAAGGTATCACCGACAATCGTGCCATCATCCAAATACCATGCCTGCAAAAACAAGTCAAAAGCGTCTCTAATCTTACACGCCAAAGGGTGCAACACTAGAGAAAAAAGCAGCGGGCCTAGGGGGTCACCCTGCTGCACCCTCTGACACGACAAAAGAGTGTGCTCTCCATAATATAATCGAGCAGGGTTGGAGTAACAGAACTCTACCCAATGAGCGAGAGCGGAGCAGCGAAGACGAACTTCCTGAAGCATAGCGGCGCGATCCACCATGTTAAAGGCATTCCGAAAATCTACCAATAACATCGAAAGACCCACCTCCTCTCCACAACTCTCAACCAAGCGGTTAACAGCATGTAAGATCGCCTCACCACCACCAGACACACCCACACCAAACTGAAGGTCCGCGAAATAATCTCCCAAAGAAGGACCCAATAAAGAGGCCCCCACTTTGGAAACCAGATGCCGCCACACTGTGCCCACAGCAATAGGGCGAATACCACCGCCCGGCTTAACTGGAGGAGTGAGTGGCGCGCTAGCTACAAATGGACCCAAAACAGTAGGACACTGCCCATCTAGAAAGTGGTTAACCACACGAGTAATCGAGGCAAGCAGCTCATCAGAAACTGCCACAGCGGCACCACTCAAACAATCCATAAGATGCTGAGCAAGCAAACCGTCACGCCCACAAGAAGTACTACGTGGAAAACTCCTAATCCGATCTAGAACAACAGCAACAGGTAAGGCAGGCAAAGATGGTCCAGGAGCAACTGGGTGTTTAGCCTGCAAATCCTCCAAAGTGGCCTCAGAGTAAGGTGCAATGCCTGAGGATGAAAGAACACGAACCGCCGCAGTAAAATGACCATCAGAAACCCTACGCCTACACTGCATGATATTACGCTCACACATCTCCAGGGCCTCATCATCAACATCCATCAAAGGAGGCGAATCCTCAGCCAAAGTATCCTGAATAAGCTGCCATGAACCCCCAGGCTCAGCCCAAGTACGAACAGCCCGAACAATAAACTCCTCCTGCAAACGGCGCCTAGTAACAGACCGACGTTCACGACAACTCCGTGGCGTAAAAATTCTGAGTGTACACATCGGCAACACAAACAACTGAATCCAACCAGAGATGTCATCAGGCCTACCAAAAACCCTGTCAAGCGCCCCCTTGAGTAACCAAGAAAAACCCAGACGACACTTCGGAGGGATAGACTTAACCGTGCGCAACCGCTTAGAAAGCAAACGGTCGAGGAGAGCAACATCAAAACCCGAAGACAAAACCCCTGTAGTAATATCCACAGGGTGTGAGGCAGAGACGGACTGTCTGTTCAAATTATAGAGAACAAAACGAACAACCCCATCGCCAGTATCTGCGGGTCCCACAAAATTAGACCTACTACCATGAAGACACTTAGACAGAAAAGTGTGGGTCTTGAAACAATCACCACAAAGCCAACGACTCATACGTCTGAAAGTGGACTCGGTCTCATCAAAAAGAGTCAAAGAAATCGAAAGAGCCTGTTTAGTGACATCAAGGGCAACACCAGTAAAATGATGACCATGCAAATGACCCACCAACGAACTCTTTGTAAGACCCCGCCCTCCATTATTTTGACACCCGCTAAGGCCAAAAAACGGCCAGTGAAACCTCACAATCCCAGACATACAAACCGAAAACGACAGAACAACAAATAAAACGAAACAAAAGAATTAAAAAAAAAATATCAAAACCAGCAAAAAAGGCATAAAAGGACCCCTGCCAAACCCAAACCCCCGCAAACCCAAGTCCCCCACGCGGCCAAGGCTCAGACCGGCGAGGAACAAGAGCTGGGTCAGATCAACCGCGGAGGCTGGCCACCCCCACGGCGGCAAGCAAAGCCCAAAACCCCATCCGACCCGGCCTCCGACGCGAGAAGCCTCGGGAAGAACCCCGAACCGATTGGCGATTGATGATGTTGATATGGTGATGATCGGTGATCGATGATGATGAATGGGTGATGAACGATGACTGATGAGGATGATTGGGGGATGATCGGCGATCGATGAAAAGGATGGCGGCGCTAATGACGTGGCGGCGGCGATGATCGGCGATGATGAAGATTGGCTGTATTTGTATTTTCTGTGTTGATTGGCGTTTTGATCAACAATGGGTATACACTGTATAATTGAAGATTGGTGATTGATGATGATGATTGGGGGATGATCGATGATCGATGATGATTGTAGTACGATGATGAGGCAAGATTGCAAGAAGTTTTAATGTATGTTACAAACTTTGATTTCGATTTTTGTTTGATTTTTTTTCGATGATTTCTTGTGTCTAGCCATAGCAGGATGAAGAAATCGCCTATTTTTACATTTTGAGATCTAAAATCGCCTTCTCTCTCTAGCTTTCTTTTTCATCATTTTTTCCTCTAGTTAGCATGTTTGGTTGGAACTTATAAGTGGTGTTTAGGATAGAAAATTTCCGGTACGTTTGAGATTAAGTGGCGTTGTTATTGAATCCGAGGTAGTTGTGGTTTCGACGGTGCCTTTTTTGGACCATGATTGATGAGGGAGTTGGAGGTGAGTTAGCTTGGGAGTGATTTAGGACATTTTAGCCTCCCTTTCTTCTTAGGTATGTTGCGGCATGACGGTATAAGATGGCATGGTCCGCTGCGTGAGATTATGTCTATGACGGACCTTAGTAGCAAGTTGAAGACTCACAGTCATTTGTTTAGAGTAGAGGAGATAGGTTTCTAATCTCACTTCGCCTGTGCTACTGTCAATAGACCTTGGACGAGCAAAGGTCTAAGCATGGGGGAGTTTGATGTGCTCGGTTTGTACGTTCTAAATGGCCGATTTTTATATTGTGTTTACAGTCAAAATGATGTAATATACTTCTAAATTGTGTTAGGGTATCATGGACAATATTTCTATGTTATTTTGGTTGTTTTGGCAATCTTTTGGAGTCCGCCATTCATTTGGAAGAGATTTGGAGCTGATTTGCAGAAGATCAACTTTGGAGCTCCAAATCTCTCTAACCGTTCGTATTTTTTCCTGTGAAACTACTTGGACATCATTCTTCTTGTTCTTAACTTTCCTAGAAGTGGTTACACGCCTTCACTGGACAAGTAACAAAGAATCTACAACCTTTTGAAAATCGAGGCAGGAACTATTCGCGTCCCGTGGCCGATATACGGCGGACCGCGGCTCATAGTTTGGTGGGTTGCATCAGGAACTTTTGGCGGTCCGTGACCATGCTCTTGGCGGCCCATGATGGCCGAATTTTCCTATTTCCTTATATTTCTATTTTACATTTTTCCTAGCACTATTTAAATTAAAACCCCGACGTTAGGTTTAATAATTCAGACGTTTTAAAGAAAACAAGGGTTTCTATGGATTGCATTGGGACCTAATTCCTTTATTTCTTGATCGATTAATCAAAGCATCGCATTGGCAATATCGTGAGTTTGATATATTTCTTTCTATTGTTTTCAATTATAGTCTTAGCTCTGATTCATATTTCATTCAATTACCTTTTGTGATTGCTAGGTGTACAACTAGTTTAATTGCTTAGGATTGATTGATTACTAGTTTATATTAGTCCAAGGAACCTATTGTTTGATTGATCTTTACATTGTAGCTTAGAAACCCAAATTCATTGATTTGTATGTAATCATCGTTAGTGAATTAGGGTAAATTTTTTATCCACATGTTAAATACGAAACGTGCGTTAGTATTGCATGTCTCTATCGATATTTCGCTAATCCGTATTGCTATTATCAAATTAAATCTAATAATCGTGCGCTTAAATTATTTGATAGTTAGGGTTATTGGGTAGTGCAGATCACGCCTTTTAGCTACTATTAAGGACATAGAGGAATAGTGATAACTAGGACCAATTAGTTAGTGCGTGTGAGAGTTAATTGATTAAGATCTGTATTACTATTGAATTACATTTCACGACTTCCTCTTGTTCACTCTTGTTAGTTTGATAAACACAACTCTCAATCCCCCATTATTTGTTAATTTGGCACTTTAATTAACTACATTTGACAACCCAATTCCCTGTGGATATGATCCCTAAAAAGGTGGTTTGGATGAGGATGGCCGCTCTCCCGACTTTGGAGAAAGTGTTGGTTTTCCGATTAGAGAGCTTACTTTTAACTTTGGCAATGAGTTTCAAGAAATGGTCTTTGCTAGGTCTCTTAACTGAGATAGGGAAGCCAAGGTAAGTACCAAGGTCAGGGCTAGCTGATGCGTGAGCATCAAGCTTGCAATTGATTTGGGAAGTACGAGTCGGTCTAGAGTTACAAATTCGTACAGTTGACTTTACAGGAGAATATCTCACAAATCATAAGGAATTTGGTCATGATTCTTGTGGTATAAGAAACTTCATGTTCGTAGGTTTCCAACAAGTGGTCAGAAGCCCAAAACGGTTAAGGAATGAAGGAGATATGATAGTTTGAAGTTGAGCTGTCCAGGACTTACGCGGCTACACGTAACTCGGGAACTAGGCTTAATTCTCTTATTTGTGTCTTTGTTTAAGTATAGGAAAGTGTCTAATTTACAGTAATTTTGTGGAATAAAGGAGCCTATAAGGTTTCCGAGTTGTTCAATAATTAATAAGGAAAGTCTAGAACCTTACCTTATTCCTTAGAGTCTACAAGTGTCTAGTTAGTATAAAAAGTGAGTTTTATTGTAATGTTTTTCAGATTATACAAGTTTGAGCATTAATATCAAAGAGTCGAAGGGAGTTTCCTTCAAAATATGGCCTTGCGAGGTTCTGTGTTTTCTTGCTTTGTTTCTTAGTGATCTAGGCTCGAAAATACCTAGGTTTAGCCCTTCTTGCTTGCAAGTTTGAGGGTTAGATCATATCAAGTTCGTTCTTTAGTTTCCGCTGCATAATAATCATAAAAACACATAAAAATTAGAGTAGGTTTTACATCAAATTGGTATCAGAGCTTGGTTTTAACATACTTCCTAGTGTGTTAGTCTTGGGTTGAGTTTGGTGTGCTTTCTGCAGGGATTAAGATGCCAGAAAACAAAGAGAGTGAAGATAACGGTAATACTTCAAGCATCAACATGGCTAAAACAGAACAACACTTTGAATATGGTAGCTTAAGGGAGTGTTTGATGATCCTCAAGGTGTTACTCATGTTGTCATCAATTAATTTCTCTTGCAAGTTTGTAAAATTGGTTTTTGATCCCTGTGGTCTGACTTACTCTCAAGAATTGGGACAATTCTTTTCAAAGAAGGGGAGTATGATGCGTGAGCATCAAGCTTGCAATTGATTTGGTAAGTACGAGTCGGTCTAGAGTTACAAATTTGTACAGTTGACTTTACAGGAGAATATCTCACAAATTATAAGGAATTTGGTCATGATTCTTGTGGTATAAGAAACTTCATGTTCTTAGCTTTCCAACAAGTGGTCAGAAGCCCAAAACGGTTAAGGAATGAAGGAGATATGATCGTTTGAAGTTGAGTTGTCCAGGACTTACGTGGGCCACGTAACTCGGGAACTAGGCTTAATTCTCTTATTTGTGTCTTTGTTTAAGTATAGGAAAATGTCTAATTTACAGTAATTTTGTGGAATAAAGGAGCCTATAAGGTTTCCGAGTTGTTCAATAATTAATAAGGAAAGTCTAGAACCTTACCTTATTCCTTAGAGTCTAGAAGTGTCTAGTTAGTATAAAAAGTGAGTCATATTGTAATGTTTTTCAGACTATACAAGTTTGAGCATTAATATCGAAGAGTCGAAGGGAGTTTCCTTCAAAATATGGCCTTGCGAGGTTCTGTGTTTTCTTGCTTTGTTTCTTAGTGATCTAGGCTCGGAAATACCTAGGTTTAGCCCTTCTTGCTTGCGAGTTTGAGGGTTAGAACATATCAAGTTCGTTCTTTAGTTTCCGCCGCACAATAATCATAAAAACACATAATAATTAGAGTAGGTTTTACATCACTAGCTTTGATACCCAAGATATCCTGAAGGGTAGCTAGGTCGATATCAAAGGTGTTCTGGAGACAAGGAGCTTACTTTTAGAAACATTCATCCTTTGGCCAGAAGTAATGGAGAAGAAAGTCTCTAGGGTCTCAAGAGCACAATCAAGAGTGCTGGCAGAAGTGTCGCCGAAGATTATCAAATCGTCAGCAAAGAAGAGGTTGGAGATAGTAACATCACTCCTTGCGAGTCGGAAGGGTTTCCATCTCCCAGAATCACAAGCCTTATGGATGCTAAGGGAGAGGACTTCTATACTAATGATGAAGAGGTGGGGAGAGAGGGGGTCATCTCTCCTAATACCTCTCGAGGGGGGGAAGGGAGGCGTGAGATGACCATTGATCTTGATTCTAAGGCGGGAAGTGGTGATACATGTCTCATTGAGTTTAATAGAAGCTAAGGCTTATCCATCCCGAAAACACTGAGACTATGGAAAATAAAGCTCCACTCAATTCGGTCAAAAACCTTTTCAAGGTCGATTTTTAGAGCAAACCAACCTCTTTTCCCTCTCCTCTTCCTCGTAGAGTGGAGGATTTTGAGGCAATGTGATATGTCGTGTGCGTTGTGATGTAAATACTGGAATTTATCTCATTTTGGTGCGTTTGGGCACGAAATTGTACTATTTTAGCCTAATTTAGTATTTTCGCACTTTGGTTATTATTTGTAATAATTAGGCTAACTTTAGACTTAGAGATTATTCCACGATTTTTTTGAGGTCGAGATTTGTGTTCCAATCTCGAGGCAAGAAATAGGGAAAAGTATCCAGCACGCGGATCAAGGTAAAGTTGAAGAAATTGGTGAAGAACATCTCGAAAAGACAGATTCTCGACTCAAGAAACCTTAGGACGAGTCGAGAAGATATTGTCGAGAAGTATTTTTTGATGGGTTAAATCTCGAGTTGAGAAGCTTCTGTCTCGAGTCGAGAATCCTCTGTTTCGGGTAGTTCAATTTATAGAATTCTTGACTCGGGTCAGTTTCCTCGAGTCGAGAATACATTTTTCCGGATGTTTTTAGTAAGGTAATTTCTTTTATCTTTTTATTTAATTTCTTTTTAGGTTTTGTATAAATAGAGGGAGGAGAGAGGAATTGATCATAACTCATCAGTAGCCTCCATTTTCTCCATCTTCTCTCTTAGCTTCCCCATTTTCATTTGTTCATCTTTTGTAATATGAAGAGCTAATCTCCAAATCTTGGTGAAGCACTAATCTTTCGGTTAAGTTATCGTCTTTTTCCTTTACGTACTTGATTGGTTGTTATTTTTTGCTTTTATTTATAATCTTATCTCGTTTTATCTAGGTCGCTACTAGATTTAGCTTGGTTTGATTATTAGCTTGTTTAGATAATTTGGTGGTATTCGATTATCTAGATTTGTGAAGCAACCTTCGTTTATGAATGCGCAGTCGCGGTTTTTAGACTTAGGAGGAATTAACACGATAATTGAAGGTTATGATTAGTGAATGCGCGGTTGCGGTTAATTAGTTACTAAGCTTGTTATTCTTAATCGATATTAGTTCGTTGTTATTGCTACCACTAGGTTGAACCGAAGACAGCAATTTAGGTTATCTAGAGTGGTTAAGGTTAATTTAGAGCAGTTGCTTATTTTCACTAATCTTAAGAACTAATAGAACTAGGATCACGATTAAGCAATCAAAGTGAAGGAATAATTCAATTTCTTGCGGAAATAATTCGTTAGTGATAGTTGTCAGATCCAAGATCGACTTGTTCCTAATTATAAATCACCTTTTATTTACTTGTTTCATGCTTGTTACTTCATTACCAAATCAATTCAAAACCCCCCTTTGTGACGTTACTTTGCATATAAACACCGTTAGAATTAATCCTAGTTCCTCGTGGATACGATCCCGACTTCCCTAGCTACATTAGTTAGATAGTAGGGTTATTTGGTGGATATCACGACAACATCTTCGCACCACAATGGTACAATTAACCATAGTATCTCGGTCGGGAAGGAAGCTATTTTGGTTAGGGGAGATGATATCATTGAGGAGGGGTCTTATTCTACTTACAAGAATTTTGGTGATAATTTTGTAGCTATTATTACACTAACTGATAGGACGGAATTGTTTGATCGAAAGAGGGTTATCACATTTGGGAATGAAACAGATGGTAGTAATATTAACCTCTGGGGGGAAAGAGCCCGAGTGGAAGAAAGAGTGAATGAATAGGACGAGGTCATCCTTGATGGTATCCCAATGGTGGTGATAAAAGAACATGTGATATGCATCTGGTGTAACATCCCCAAAGTTTCTTTCCTTTTTAATAACATTTTATCGCGAACCAAAAACACAATTAAGGGAATTCAGAGGTGTCACTCCGCACTCGAGTCAAAGACCCGAATGCTAGGACATTTCAAAATCCACGATATAAAATGTCTAAACATCTTAAATGATCTATTACATCCAATAATTAAAATTACAATAGTTTCAGTTCAATAGATTTTCTAATAATTGAATATCTGAATTTATTAAATCCATTCAATGTCTAATGAGTTGTCGTTCCCACATGCATCAATCACTCCTAACCTGTGGTGGATTTAAAACACAAAAATCACAGTTGAAAAAGTAGGAAAATTGAGTAATCTAACACCCCAACTCGTAGAAAACCAAAACTCTTGCCTAGGTTTTGAAAACATTTAGATTTTATTTTCGAAAACCACACTTAGCACATTATCATATAAACCAATCATCGAGACAAATTACATCACTAGTATAGAAATATCACAGTAGCCTTAATAAGTGTATAACATTTCATTAATATAATCCAAAAATGGAATGGTTTAGAAGGAACGGGGACGTTGCGTTCTTTTAAGTGGGAGAGTTTGTAACACTACAGATTATGAAAAGTGGTTTATGGAGTTGGTTTGTACCAAATTGGAAAACTAAGCCGCATATGATCAGTTTATAATAGATTCCCGCCATCATACTACCAACAAGATCTTCATCTTTTAGAGACCACGAGAGGATATACGAGCTTAAAGGGTGACTTCTCATCTTATTGGGTTGTGTTACGACGGACGGTGGATCGGGCTATTACAAATGGTAATCAGAGCAACCTTGCGACCGCGTGTTGATCCTGTGGTCAGGAGTGCCCAAGTCAGCAGCCTAGCGGGGGAAAGATCCTGGAGTTGGACTATGGTTGGCTGTCAGGTGCAACGAGGACGTTGCTATCTTAAGAGAGGGTGAGTGTAATACCCCATATTTTCAGAAGTTTAAAGAGGTATAAGGAGCTCATATGAGTAGCAATATGAGTGCTTAAAATGATTGATAGTGCTACTCATACCAACAAAGTCGACTTTCCTTTTAGGAATCCCATGTGATAAAAACTCCAAAGTTAAGCGTGCTTGACTGGGAGTAGTTTCAGGATGGGTGACCTCCTGGGAAGTTTCCCAAGGTGCGCACGAGTGAGGTCAAAGTGCGCCGTAAAGACCCGTGTTGGTCTATGAGGTCAGCCCACAGCCTGGCAAGCTGGCTTAGGTGACTACTCACGGCTCAGGTGATGAGCCGGGTGCTACATATGGCCTAGGGGCCTTGTGATGCGCAAGACCGAAAACAACCTCATAGATTTCCTCGAGGGAGGGAGGGGAGGAGTTATGAACCCTGCTAGTCTCAATAAGGTCATGGGTCCGGGGGTCCAACAGGGGGTCAGAGGAAAAGAGAGCATGAAAGTAGCTCACAATGTGACTCTGGATGGCATTCGGGTCGACAATGGTCTCACCGACATCCGTGTTTAAAAAAACTAAATTGTTTTTGAATCCTAGGATATCCACATATTTGTGGAAAAATGAAGTGTTTCTGTCACCATAGAGGTACCAGTTAGCTTTGGAGCGAAGGTGCCAAAAGAGCTCTTCTTTGGAGAGAACGGAGGTGAGATCAGCGTTCATTTTGGATTCAAGGTCAAGGAGGAAGAGGCTAGGGTTGGGGTTACTGTCATGGACGCGGTTGATTCCTGCAAGTCTATTTACTCCCTCCCGTTCTGAATGATCTTCCCATTTGTTTTGCAGTTTTTGACTAGCCATATTGAGACTAGTATATAGACCAAATGAAAAACCCATTTGACTTAAAATCAAGGGAAACTTGTAGATTACACTGCAGAATAAAAGATGTGTTAATTTTTACACCAAGTAAACATTTCATCTAATCTATGTGTGGCTCCAATATGGCTAGTCAAAAACTGCAAAACAAAGGGGAAGATCATTCAGACTTGGTGTCTTGCCTTGCCCATTTTCCTTTCAGCCACCAAGTGACGAAGCTTAATAGGACTTCTGAGGAACACCCGAGGTCAGAGAGATCGGGAAGAAAGAAAGGTACCTGGGGACTTGAGTTGTCCATTGGTTCCATCACCGCTTCAAGGTGGGGGGATATTATTCTCTCCGGATTGAGGAGAAACATTCTCAGATAGGCTTTTGAAATTCGGTGGAGATCCATGCCCACCTTCAAGTAGTAGTTCATGAGGTTGAAGTTGATCTCTGGGTAGGTAAGGATTGGTGGTTCCATCAGTTCGACAATTAGTGGGGCTATGAAACATTCGCAAAAGCAATTGGGTTTGCTGGTGGGGGGATCGGCGGAGTATGGGAAGCTTGAGAGAGCATGGGTTCCGGCTGGTATTGTGATTGAGTGATGACTGGGAAAAATACATCGTCCGACAACTCCATCAGATCATACTTCGCTAATGGGGCATTGAAGTCCCAAATTAAGCTTCTCATTGTTGTTGTGTAAGTTGAGACAAAGGAAGGGATTTTTTTGTTTGGGGGTGTGATGTGTTTAGGATGGAGAGAGTAGGTGTTTTAAGAAGGCTCTGATTTTGTGGTAGGGGTTTGGCTGTGGATAAGAATTTGTGGTAGGGGTTTGGCTGTGGATAAGAATTTGTGGCTGGGGTGATTTCTTCTACGTCAATTTCAGAAAGAGTGTCCAAATATTCAAAGATGTTGACGGTTGGGTTTCTCAGGTGGTCGGAACTCATAGTACCCATCAACTTTGGGCGGGTACTTTTTCGCTGGCCGATGACAAACATGCCCAATCAAGCCACGGGTGATGCAACGTTTCAGTGAATCAAGGTACACTATTGATTGGCGGATTGGATATTCCCAATCCAGATTAATTTCTTGCAAGGCTTAATTTAGTGACGTCTCTTTCAATTAGGATTTTGGCAGATCTAAATCTGTGTGATTCCGCCATTCGGATGTCGGCTCTTATGATATTTCCTAATGCATTGCCAATTTTTGCGAGAACGTTGTACCTGTGAAGTTTCATAGGAAGCTCCGGCAGCATAATCCACGTTGGGACAGAGCTGATGCGATCTTCGGATGGCTTGAAGCCCATTCTCCAATTCCTAACGGAGACAAAGTGAGGTCCTATAATTCAAGGACCTCCTTATAGAACTTTTTGCTTGTCCATGGAGGAGCTGCATTTCGCTATAATAGCCATTCCCCAGGCTAATGAATTTCAGTTTGGAGGACAGATTTCAAAAGCTCAGAAAGTCTTGCAATTAGGAATTTATCTTTAAAAGATTTACCTAGGACTTTGATGATGATGTTATGATTCTAGGAGGCGCTGAGATCTTGAATGTCAGATGGTGGGAGTGGGATGAAAGCATCAGTCGAATCAGAGAAGTTTGACAGCGGAGAGAAGGACAAGAGGTGGTTGTCGGTTGATATATGCTGATGGGATGAGATTGTGGGGCCCGAGGCGAGTGTTTCGGCGTAGGTGGGTTTGAGGGGAGATGTGGGTGAGGGGACGGTTGTTGATGCGCTGAGTGCCGGCGGAGTCGTTGTGGCGACGCTGGGATTGTGGCTACGATCTGGTGGTTTAGGTGGGATTTATGTTTGGGGGGTGGGCTTCTCTCTCTCACCCTCTCTCTCTAACATCTCTCTAAAACATTGTTGCATCCCTCTCCTCAATTTTGGAATAATGTATTATCCTCTGATTGATAGGATCAGGGCCAAACTTCAACACTGGTCAAACTCATTCCTCTCATATGCAGGAAAACACCAATTGATAAACTTAGTAATACTAGGGTTGTAGACCTACTGGGCATTTTTTCTACTGCTTCCCATGGTAATTTAAAGAAGGTAAACAAACTTTGTAGAGAATATTTCAGGGGAACTACTGAAAACCATGGAAAGCTGACATTCATCAACTGAAAGAGTCTCAGCACACCAGAAAGAGACGGTGATCTAGGTATAAAGGAGGTGCTTGGCTGGAATAAAACCCTTTTTGCGAAGTGGCTAATAAAAATGTATCAAAATCACAATAATGTATGGTGAAATTGGGCAAAGATTTACTGCTTAAAGCACAGGGATTTCTTGATGGCACAGAAAAGATCTAACTGCTCGGGTACTTGGACAACACTCATCTATGCGAGAGATAAAATCATAGCAAAGCAAGGTGATTCAAATGCTGCACAAAATCTGGTGAATATGTGGAGTAGCAGCAACTGCCAAGGAAGAACACTGTATGATTTCTCCAGTGATAAGACGCTTTGTGAAAGCAGCGCAGCACTTGCTATTCATAATGCCTGCCTGCCATTGACAACTTGCAGCATAAAGAACTATACATACCAAATTGGTGTAGCCTTTACAAGAAGAATAAAGAATCAGTAAAGCATCTATACTTTGATTGTGAGGTCTCGAAGCAGATATGGTGTAGCATACTCATTAGGATGGGGCACAAGGGAAGAGAATGGAGCCTAATAATTTTGTTATCCAATTTAAATTTACCGAACAAATTAAAAGACAAAGTTAGTATTACAATCCCCCTCTCTCATCTTTTTTTTATGCATGACATTCTCTTGTTTGGAAAAGACAATGACTCCATCGTAGTCTCAATAGGACCCTGAATACATTTTTCTATTTGCCTAGTTAGAAAATGAACCATCGGAAAAGAAAAAAAAAATCTTTCCTTTTTCTAGAACAGTAAGAGCTGCAAAAGACTTGTTTGAATGATCCAGGGACGAAAGAGGGTGTTGATTATTTAAGTATCTCCCTGACTTAGCTTTTTTAAAAACTGTTCAAGAATAAGCCAATGTCCATCCTTCATAAACTCAAAGCCAAAACATAATGTGAAGTGCAATTCGCTTTCTCATGCTAGAAAAATTGGTTCTCATTAATCCTCTCTATCCACTATTCCCCGGTACACCATGCAAGCATGTCGATCTCCGAGTTGGCTCCTCCCAACAATCGATCAATGGTTCTATTTTCTTTGGTGTCCTTTTGATATTTACAACAAAGATGCTCTCAACTCTAGGAATAAGAATTATGCTCATGTGGAGTTCGGACGCCTTGGCATTCGGTTTGCCCATTTTATGAACAACATTCATATGATGAAATTTGTCCAATAACTGTATACTATAAAAATCTAGTCTCTATCATCATCTGCAAGAAATACATCAAGGGTAGAGTTATTTCGCTTGTGTTTTAGAGTCTCTCATATTTGAAGTGGGCTAGCTAAAAGATGAGATGTTTCAGTTGCGCACCATTTAGGCGATTAATGATGGTAACTCTTCAAATTTTTGGCATGATAAATACTGTTCAGGTGGTTCACTTCCTTCCAAATTTGTTGGTTCTTTGCTTCTTAACATTGTGTACAAAATTGTAGGATACTTTGTCTCGGATAATATTAGTTTCAAGGTATCTACATGTTTGATCCTGAGACTTGTTGCAATGTGCTTGCTACCATTATAACTAGGGATGGCTCTAATACAATCTGCACGACAGTGGCGTGGGGGAGCCCGGACGAGCTGGGCCCACGCCCAGGGCCCCCACTTTCTGAAGTTAAAAATGTATACATTTTAGTCTAACAAAACATCATGTAACATGAGAAAAAGAGAAATTAAAGTCATGAAAGGAGAGTTGCTTCCTCCCTAAGCTACCTAAATCACCATTGATATTTTTAGCTTAGATCATGGCTAAGGAACTAAAAAACCCAGAGGACGACCACAAAAGAGCAAAGATATAGATTCTGATGGAGATGAGCAACAAAACAACACAAATATTGGAGCAAATGATGGAAATTTATTGGGGGAACCACATCACCGGGGAAAGCGGCTTCGGACACGATTAGGGATCGTATTGATTCAGCTTTCCGGCAATTGGGGATTAAATCGGTTGCGACAGTCGATATCTCAAAGCAATCAGGTACGATTACTGACTCAATTACTCATTCAGCTGGAGAAATGAAGGAAAATGTTGGGGGCCGGGAAAACCAAACCCTGAAATTACCAAAAATGGCAAAAAAGATGAACAATCCCGGAAATCAGTCTCTTTAAAGCCAAAATTAGGAATGTCGTTATACAAATGTGTGACTGATATGGATGAAAAAGAGGTTTCAATCACTATAGAGGATATTAAATCAGAACTAGAGGCATGGAATTGCACTCTGGTTGGGAATGTGCTTGGGGACAAGCCAAAAATTAGTGTTATACAGAAATTTGTTGACAAAAACTAGAATCATATTGAAAAACAGGGTTGGTTTGCTTTCCGCTTCAAATCATAGAGTTGTATTGATTAGATTCTTCGAGGAGGACCATGGAGGGTGGGAAACAACAACCTGATCCTTAAGCAATGGACACCGACTTTTGGTCAGGAGTTGGACAAAGTCTCAATTGTCCCCGTTTGGGTTCTTTTCCCAGACCTAGACCCTTGCTTGTGGTCTGCACCAGCCTTGAGTAAGATAGCTAGCACGCTAGGGAAGCCACTATATGCCAATCATACCACTACTTACCAGGAGAGGCTCTCCTTTGCCAGAGTATTATTGGAGAATGATGTCTCTGAAAAACTCCCTGACCAAATCCAAGTGGCAACCCCTTTTCATGGAGAATTCACCCAAAGAATTGAGTATGAATGGGTTCCATACTTCTGTTAGGAGTGCAAAAAGCTTGGCCATATGGAGTACAACTTCAAATATGCCAAGAGGATGCCAAAAGTCAGGGTTAAACAGGTATACCAGCCAAAGGCTGCAGATGCTGGTCCTGCTAAAGCTTTTGTCTCACCTTCAGAACCTGTGGCGAAGCCAGTAGAGCCTGTTAATGCTGGTGAAGCCACAATCCATGGAACCCTGAACAGTATGATGGGCTCTGAGATTGAAAAGGAATACAGTCCTGATTAGACTATACCTGATTCCCCAGGCTAGAACTCTAACACCCCCCATCTCCAGATGAGGAAGTGAGGTATTAGATCTATACGAGCAAGTCGTATAAGAAAAGAATGCTCAGGAAGTTCAAGCAAGCTGCACATGAAAGTCATGGGATAACAAATCTGCAATTGGATAACCGATGTGAGGATTTGGAGGCTGTAAAAGGTATTTTAATTGAGGATGATGTACCCCTTAACATCCCCTCCACATGAAATTCTGCTCCTGGAACATAAGGAGGCTCAATGAGCCTCTCAAACAACATGAGACTAAGAATCTTATGTTGAAATACAATATAGACCTTATAGGAATATTGGAGACTAAGATAAAAGAGCATAAGGCTCCTATAGTCTCCTATAGTTGCAGCAAATAGATTTAAGGGTTATTCTACAGCTTTCAATTACTCTCACCATTACAATGGAAGAGTAAGGTTGATTTGGCACTCGGGGAGGGCTGCAGTACAAGTTATTGCAAGCCATTCACAGTTTATTCATAGTAAAGTCGGGAATATAGTCACAAATAGTGAATTTTGGGTTACTATGGTGTATGCTAGTAATGACAGGCAACAAAGAGCTGATTTATGGGCTGAATTGGAAAATCTAGCAATTGGGGTTCATGGAAGTTGGTTAGTAATGGGGGATTTCAACACAATTAGGGACCCTGCAGATAGAATGAGCAATGCTGATACAAATCTGGGTGACATGATCGAGTTTAATGATTGCATTTCTAAATGCGAGCTAGAGGATATGCAATGCCAAGGAGGAGATTTTACCTGGTGCAATAGGCAGGATGGGGATGACAGGGTCTGGTCAAAGCTGGATCGAGCTCTAGTAAATCAGGATTGGTTTATGCAATTCACAAACTCTACTGCCAAAATCCTTCCCTTTGGCATCTCTGACCACACCCCCATTCTAGTCGATGTGGATAATGCTATCAATATTAAAAAGCAATTTAGATTTCTGAACTGCTGGACTGATCATCCACAGTTCTTAAATTTAATGGAAAATGCTTGGAAGAGTCCAGTCTATGGTGCTCCTATGCTTAGACTCTACAAGAAGCTCCAAATAGTGAAAGATGAACTCAAGAAACTCAATAAGAGGCATTTCTCAGACTTTACATAGAGAGTGAATAAATGCAAGGAAGAGCTTGATACTTGCCAGAAAGCAATTCTCTTGAACATTACTGACAGTGAGCTACATCTTAGAGAAGAGGATCTGAAGAGTAAATTTTGTACTCTGAAAAAAAGCAGAGCTAAGCATGCTTAGACAGAGGGCAAAAATCACTCACATCAATGAGGCAGATTGTAGCTCAAAATACTTCTACTCTAGAATTGCTCAGAGAAACAACACATGTGTTATTGGTAGTGTATCGGATTTTGATGGGGCTTTGCACACATCTCAGGAGGGCATCACTAATGCATTCATAAATTATTACAGAGGCTTGCTTGGCACTAAGAAGCTGGTTGGTGGAGTGGATACATCCCTTTTTCCAGGGAAACAAAATCACAGAGGATCAAAGGGCCATATTATGTGTTGATATAACTGAGGAAGAAATCAAAAATGCACTCTTCAGCATTCATTCGGACAAAAGTCCGAGGCCAGATGGATTCTCATCAGTGTTTTTCAAAAGTACCTGGCATATCATCAAGAAGGGTTTCTCTCGAGCAATCAAAAGCTTCTTCAGGTCTAAAAAATGGCTCAAACAGTGGAGCTCAGCAATAATCACCCTAATCCCTAAGAAGAAGAAGAATGACATTTTAGTGCTTGAATATCGACCAATTTCTTGCTGCACAACAGTGTACAAGACGGTCAGTAAAATTATAGCAAATAGGGTGTTAACTACTATTATAGGCTATGAGCAAGCATCATTCACCAAGGGCAGGAGTATATTTGATAATATTGCTCTCTCTCAAACCCTGGTGAAAGGTTATGGGCAGAAAAATATGTCTCCAAGGTGTCTCATGAAGATTGATATACAAAAAGCTTTTGATTCACTCAGCTGGAACTTTATAGAAGAAACTCTTCAAATCTGCAATTTTCCTAATTAAGGTCTTCATTGAGTGGACAATGGCTTGTGTGAGAAGTCTCTGGTACTCATTGAAGATAAATGGCTCTAGTACAGGGTTCTTTAAAGGAGGGGAATGTGGAGTGAGGCAAGGGGACCCTATATCACCCTACTTGTTCGTTCTTAGCATGGAAATGCTGTCAAGGAGATTAAGAGCATTGGTTAAGATGCAGGGCTACTCCATGCATCCTAAATGTGCAAGAATTGGGCTCACACACTTAGTCTTTGTGGATGATCTGATGATCCTCTCTAGGGGAGATAGCCTTTCAGTGCTTTTAGTAGCTAATACGCTGCAAAGTTTTGCTGACATCTCAGGGCTTCAAGCTAACCCAAAAAAGACTGAAACTTATTCTACAGGATTAGCTTCAGAGGTAAAGGAGAGCATGCTTAATATCACCCTCTTTCAAGAAGGTAATTTCCCCTTCAGATACTTGGGGATTCCTCTTAACACTGCCAGAATTCGCAACCAAATGTATAATCAGCTCATAGCTAGGATAAAAGTTCATCTCCAACACTGGACTTCCAACCTTATATCCTATGCAGGCAAGACCCAACTTATCAACTCTGTCCTATTTGGTATCCACAACGACTGGTGTAATGTCATCCTCCTACCTAAAGGGATAGTTAAGCAGTTAAACAAGCTCTGCATAGATTTCTTATGGAATATCCCTGAAGGACAAAGAAGAATGGTTTATAAAAGGTGGGCCAACTCATGTGAACCAAGAGATGAGGGAGGCTTTAACATTAAGGAAATCTTGTCATGGAACAAAGCCCTGATTTCTAAGTGGTTATGGATTTTAGAGAGTGGCACCCACAACATATGGACTCATTGGATTTCCAAGTACATCTGCAATAAGAACGGTATCTGGGAGGTGAAAAGTAAAAATCAAGATGCTGAATCCCTCACAAGCATCTTGAAGATAAGAGACGAAATTCTAGCCAAGGCAGGATCTGTAAATGATGCAAAAAAGCTGGTTATGTCCTGGAGTGCTGGAGGAAAGTTTGTTGTCAGGAAAGCTTATGATTTCTTCCGGCAGAAATTTCCTAAACTACGAGGCAGCAAAGTCGGAACACCATTAACCTCCCAAAGCATGCTTTTATAACCACCTTGGTTGTGCAACGAAAGCTGCCCACGGTGGATAATATGTGCAGGAGGGGGCTTCAATTGGTCAATGGATGTTGTTTATGTAAAAGAGCAGCAGAAACAAGCAACCACCTTTTCTTTGATTGTGCTTACACAAGGACGGTCTGGAGGATGATGATTAATTGGATGGCATTGGGAAGGAGGACTTGGAGTTTAAAGCAGGAGGTTAACTGGTATACAAAGCAGAACAACAGGAAAAACTGGAAAATGAAATTGCAAATTTGCAGCTTGGTGACCACGGTCTACACCATATGGCAAGAAAGAAATGCTCGTTTAGTTGCGGAGGAAGAAAAGGATGCTCAGCATATTTGTAGGCAAATTAAATTCATTTTTAGTGTTCGATTATTAGTTTGGGCAAACAATAGTACCCATAATGAGATAATAGCAAGTCTAAATAATTACACTAGTGGTTTTAGTTTTTGTAAGAATTTTTTGGCCTATTTTGTTCCCCTTGGTAGATGAATATTAGCCTAACTACCTTCTTGCAAAAAAAAAAAAAAAAAAAAAAAAAAAAAAAAAAAAAAAAAAACACCATCATGTAACATGGGTTGTCCTAGTAGGCAAATGCTTGTGGCATGTGAAACTTTGTGGCCTTTGCTTGGGTTCGAATTCCACTATGCCTAGTTTTTTTTGTTGTTTTATTTTTATTTTTTCTGTTTCCATGAGTTTAGTTTCACGCATGTTATCGGCTTTGAGGGGCTCAACCCTTAAAGTTTCGCACAGGGCCCCCCATTTGCTCCCATGCGGCCTTGCTGCATGGAAGTCCCTTTGGGTAAGATTTTTGAGACAGAGGCTATGTCAAAAATCTTATGGCTTTTCGTCTAGTGTTTGCCATAAAAATTAAGCTTTTTCAGCAATTTTTCCGTGGATTTCATGGAAGCTTGGAGGAGAAGCAATTCTCCTTGATTTCTTTTAAAAATAGGTGTCGTACTATCTAACATGCGCCCAGATATATTTCAATTGAACCAACCAGATCTAAAAGAACATCAATAAAATAGATAATTCAAACACACGCGATTCAAATCAAAATATAAATCAACTCATTCTTTTAATTTATCTAACGTAGATCATCAATAATTAGACAGATAAAAACGTTACTTTTCTAGTGATTAATTTATATGGGTTGTGATCGTAGTACTCCTAGCAATATATAACAAATACAATTTGTAAGAATTAAAGTGTCAAAGAATTGATAAGACAAGATAATAAAACTAATAATAAATAAATCTCACAATATGCCGATCAACGGCAACTTTAATAATTCACAATCACCAAGATGGAGGAATTAGTTCTCTTAAAAATATGAATACAATCACCAAAACAGTTCAAAGTTTCTGCTTGCAAGTTACTTTTAAACACAAAAACCTAACTCAAATAATAAGATTTCTCAAGTAAAATTGGAAAGAGAATCAAATCTCTGGAACTGATTAAGGAGGTAAACCAACGAGTGGACAGCTAAACACCTTCTCTAGACCGCCATCTTAAGTTGGCGGATTGCCAAAAAAATTTATGTTCGTCTCTCTAATCTTTTGCTCGTCTTCTTTTATTGCCCGCAAACCATGACACGCGGACCGCCGTTTTAGGACATGACATCATCACTTGTCGTCTCCAATTTCCCGCCTTCTAGTCTGCAAATTTTCTAAGTCTTCTCGACAAAACAGTTTTAGGATCTTAACATTCTAAATCTATCTATATTAATAAAGGAGCTTTTTTTAGAGCTCTCACAACGACTGGACATCTATAGAGAATTTTATCTATATAATAATATTATTTAATAATCCTAAATGTATACAAATACTACATACTACCCACCCACTTCTAAATGCATTCTAATACTAAATACAAAAACTATAATTCTCAATCCTACTACACATCATATTAATTAGAACCTAGCTAAGAAACTGACACAATTATATTTCTTATGATACTTGGTTGACTTAAAAAAAGTCTTCAGATAATTTTTTTATCTACCCCCATATTGAGCTAAAACGTTTTTAGGGATGTTAGCAAACTACCCATATATACTATCAGGATATAAACCTTACTTGCATGCATGTCATAGACCTTTACAACAGGGTGGCTTTGATTCCAATAAATTGAAATCAAAAGAGAGAGACAGGCATATTTTTGTCATAAAATGATTCTAAATTAGTATGCATGATATGAATTGGTCTATATATATTTAGTGGACATGTTGTATAAGGATACTTATATACTATATACTTACCATGTTCCAAGAATCATAGTATAATTAAGCATTGCGTAAATACTGACTTAAGTTACATACTCCCACCGATCAAAAGAGAATTTCCCGTTTTGTTTTATTGTTTTGACTAGCCATGTTCGGAGCTACTTCTAGACCAAGTGAATGGATGATTTGATGTAAAAATCAGTTTATACTATACTTTGCATTGCATTTTATCAAATCCACTTGATTTTAGATATGAGTCTTTCATTTGTTCTAAAAATAGTTCAGAACATAGCTACTCAAAACAACAAAACAAAAAAAAAGGAAAATCTCTTTTAAACGGAGGGAGCAAATCAACACAAAGATGTTATCTTTTGAGATCATAAGGATCTTTACTCATGATAACTACTCCCTGCGTCCAATCTCAAACACCCGACCCATAGGGTTTTTGTAATGGAATACGAAAAAATAATATAGTAAGTTTGTTTTAGGGTAAATAATATTGTAAGTAGAGATGACGAATATTGGACGTGATGATTTAATAAAAGTATGATATATAGAGAAAGATGTCTAAAAATAAATGGGTATTGAAGTGGGATGTCCAAATAAGAAGACAGATTGTTTGAAATGGAACGAGAGAATCTATGATAGTAAATTATGGAGGGAAGCTAAAAACATCTTGAATAGTATGCAACAAGTTTCTTTTTTAGACCATAACTTCGAAAGTTCAAAGAAATTTATAACAAGTTTGTTGAAGTAAATTATGGTGGTTCTAATTTAGATCGTCATCCAACCAATATGACATTTGTTTTTATATTTTTGTAAATGAATAAACAATTTAAGAGAGATGGACGGGCTTTCATCCTAATAAACTCTAAAATAGTCATTTCTCACCATTATTCATGCAACCCAAGTTTCTGAGTCTTAGTAATATAACTTAAAATAACAATAAAATCTAGCCGGAAAGTATTACAAATCATTGCATATCAAATTCCCATGTACTTAGATATTTACTCGTCCTCGACTATTACCTAGCTTCTCCTTTCGCAAAGGTTACAACAACTAGCTAGTGCGAGAAGGATATTATCAAACCTATCCCCTTTACTCCATCCAATGGAGGTGAGTCTTTGTCTTGCTAGCTGGATCCGTCACAGATTTAATCTCACGCAATAGATCCATCCATGATTCATCTTGTCTCTTCAGCCACGATAAAGAAACCACGTAAAAACAAGGGACATTGAGATGTCCTAAAAATTCTCCCAAGCTAGCGCACGAGTCACCTCCATTATCTCCCTTATCAGTCATTATTTGGATCCAAGGCTACCTCTTTTAACCACCAATCGCCTCCTGTAATTTGAGGCGTAAGAGAATTTCTATCCTAGACCACCAATTCTAATCAATATGCTTATCTTCTCATAGCTCCCGCAAAGGTAGCTTAATTCCCAAAGTCTCCCCTTATAACTTCACACTAGTGTCAAATCAGTCCCCTCATTTCGCATATGCGCCCTTTCAACTACCTAACAAGTCATTTTGCCAAGGCGAACTATAATGTGTACTAGGTAGGATCTCGTGCTCCGCACGATCGGTGTGTATTTTTTTTTTTTTTTTTTTAAGTTTGTTTAATGTGGCTATGTTGTTGTATATAATTTTAAACTTTATTGGTTTCGCATGGTATTTGGTTTTGATGATCTTGTGAATTGATTAATTTACTGTTTTTATTTTCATATTATATAAAAAAAAAATTGTAAGTGGTTGTTGCTTATAAAGAAGTGTGCACTACAATTTTATTTTTACTTTTTTAGGTGGTGTTAACCTTGGGAATTGGGAGATGGATCAAATATTGACATTTTCCCTATTGATTCATGCACAAACTAAATGTACATGTGATTGACTTTATTCATAATGAAATGTGAATGGTATGACTTAAAACATGAAGTATACAATGTCCCTACTATGAACCAATAAAAATGGGACAATGTCCCTACCACACTTTTGCAACCCAAAATTATATAGAAACTAGGTAGGATCTCGTGCTCCACACGATCGGTGTGTATTTTTCTTTAAAAGTTTGTTTAACGTGGCTATGTTGTGATACGTAATTTTAAACTTTTTTGGTTTTCGCATGGTATTTGGTTTTGATGATCTTGTGAATTGATTAATCTACTGTTTTTATTTTCATATTATTTTAAATTTCTTTTTGTAAGTGGTTGTTGCTTGTAAAGAAGCGTGCAGTACAATTTTATTTTTACTTTTTTAGGTGATGTTAACCTTGGGAATTGGGAGATGGATCAAAGATTGACCTTGTACCTCTTCTTTGACTAAGTAGTAATAATAATAAAAAATACTAAAATTCATGCACCACAAAAGGAGTGACATGAGTTGTACTTACTCTTATTTTTAAAGATTCATGCATGCACAAACATAATGTGCATGTGTGACCGTATGCATAATGCAATGTGAATGGTATGACCTAAAACTTGAAGTATACAATGTCCATATTAATTCATGCACAAACTAAATGTACATGTGTGACTTATGCATAATGCAATGGGAATGGTATAATCTAAAACTTGAAGTATACAATGTCCCTATTGATTCGTGCACAAATTAAATGTACATGTGTGATTGACTTTATTCATAATGCAATGTGAATGGTATGACTTAAAACATGAAGTATACAATGTCCCTACTTTGAACCAATAAAAATGGGACAGATATCCGTACCACACTTTTGCAACCCAAAATTATATAGAGATATAGGATATAGAATTACGAACATTACAAGAGACAAGAGTGTAATGATGATACCAGTGCGGATAACGTGTACTACTTTACTATGGAAGATGATACACATACACCTAGTGTATGTGAATCTCTTTTACACTATCTCTCGATTGGTCAAAAAAACATTTTAATAACATGAAAAAAAAAAAAGATTCATTTTCTTGGAGGGATATTTTGGAGGGAAACTCTTCCTTGGAGGGAAAGTTTTTCATGCATTGAGAACCCAAACCATCACCTCTGAAATATCTTTGATACCAACACTTCCCATTCTTTCTCCCACCATTGTCATCTTTAATTTTGCTCTCCTCCATTAACGTCACCTTCCAAAGCTCAAAAAAAAAAAAAAAAACAAATGGCATATTATACCACTTACTGCGATTTTTAAGAGGACTATAATCTTCCACTTTTATCAATTCCTATACTTTTATATTCATCTTATACGCTTGGCATGTAAATATACAATTGCTAAAATTATATTTAGAAACTATTACATTAAATTTCGAAACTGGCTATTCACTTGCCAAAAATTCAAAACGTTATTAAAGAACTATGGAACGGTAAATATTACATGGTGCTAATAAAACAACTAAATTGTTATCTCAAGTGCTTTCGAAACTATTATTATTATGGTGAAACTTTATACTCTGTATAAATTTATTTACATTACAATACTACTAAAGTTGCCAAAAATTTGCCATATAAGCTATTATTAATGGGTTTTTGTCCCCTAGCTATAAAATCTATAACATAAATTGTATGTCAATTATGTAAAAAACCTATATGCAACAAAGCGAAAATTGATCATAAAATAGTATATGTTGAATAGCATGCTTCGTATCCATTAACATTTTATTATTTCAAGAAGTATTATATAGTATTATTCGAGATTCACATAAAATGATTTGTAATTAACCCATGGCCGTCTTGGAGATTTTGGGCGCCCTGTGCGAGACTCTCAAATTGGGCCTGGAAATCTTTAAGCGCAAGTCGGAGATGTAGTCTAAGTCTAAGTTAATTAATTATATAACCGTCAAAAAGCAAAAAAAGATATGTCAAATATACATGTCGTCTAATAATTATAAATACAACGAGTGCATTCAAACATTATAATATTTTTAAAACAATTATTTTTGCAAAGAGAGTGCAATGTAAAATATTAAAGAAATTCAGATATGAAGAAAAGTGCACGACAGGATACGAACACGGGCGGACAAAGATAAGATTTTTTGAGGAAACCATTGAGCCAAACTCCATATATACGATTCTTTTCGGCACACAAGTATTATACATGGGGCCCCTGTAATTAGCCAGCCCTGAATTAACCTAGTTTGTCAAATTATTTAGTTTTGTTTTTTCGGCAAATGCACGTGGGGTCTCCGAGTTTTGACGTTTTGCATATGATGTCCCTGCTTTTGAAAATACTACTCTCTGCTGTCCCTCAGTTTTACACAACCCGGCACATGGTGTTCCTTGGTCTAACTCTGATAACAGACTTCCGTTAAGTGATGACGTGGACATTATTAGTGGTTGGTTGGAAAATAATTAATGTTTTTAATTAACTTTTAATAATAAAATAATAATAAAATATATAAAAATTCAAAATTCAAAAAAATCCAAATATTGATTTCTCCGAAAATAATTTCGAATATTGATTTTTCGAAAAAATTTCCCCAAAATTATATTATTGGTGAAAAACACATTGGACATGGTGTCCCCCAGTTTTACAATTTGTGTATGTAGTGTCCCTCAATTTTCCAATTTAATGCAAATGGTGTCTCTGCTTTACATTGAATCCGAAAAAACAAACCGAAATTACCAAAAAAAGTGTTGAATTTAGCGAGACATACCTGTTGATATGGCAAATGAAGATGTTCAGATGAATTGATGCAACTCTAGTGAAGTAACCAACTAAGAAAGTTTGGATTTTGAAACTATTGTTTTGGGAAGAGGAGAAACAAAGAAAAAGGGAAGAGGGAAAAAAGAAAAAAGAAAGAGGGAGTGACAATGAGTATGACGGGGGGATGAAAAGGATAATTCCAATTTTACTTTCCAAAGCAAGACTAATGGTGGTTAATATGTTAATTACATTAGTTAGGAAGTCAGTTGGAATCTAATTTAAACACAAATCACAATTATGAAGCAATAATTAAAAAAAAAAAAATACGGATTCAATGTAAAGCAAGGAAACCATTTGCATTAAATTGGAAAATTGAGGGACACCACGTACACAAATTGTAAAACTCGGGGACACCATGTGCACAAAAGTGTAAAACTGTGAGACACCATGTGCAATGTGTTTTTCACCAATAACATAATTTCAGGGCAAATTTTTCGAAAAATCAATATTCTAAATTAATTTTGGAAAAATCAATATTTGGATTTTCTTTTTAAATTTTTAGAGAATTTTTTATTTTTTATATTTTTTTTTTAAAAATGTAATTAACAACACTAATTATTTTCCTGCCAAACCACTAATGATGTCCACTTCATCACTTAACGGAAGTCTGTTAACAGAGTTAGACTCAGGGACACCATATGCCGGGTTTTGTAAAACTGAGGGACACCAGAGAGTAGTAGTTTCGAAAGCAGGGATACCATGTGCAAAAGGTCAAAACTCGGGGACACCAAGTGCATTTTCCGTTGTTTTTTTCTTATAATTACTATTGCATAGTTTCGTACTAATATTATTAGTATAAAAAATCCAATGCGCTGTTGTCACCATGTTTTCTCGGGAAATAGTAAACTTCTTCGAATTTGTGTAGGGTTATTGGAAATGATAATTTGTAGTGTCCCAAACCAGAATTCAGAATTCAAAAATTAAATATTAGTTTTGATTTAAAATTCAAATTCTTAAAGGAATCTTTTTATTTTATTTTAATAAAATGTTGTTTTGACCAATAGAAAACTGATGTAAAAAAGATTCACATACACTTAGTGTAGTCTTTTCCCTTTACTATCCTATGCCATCTACCAATCCTAGCATTTCATTATGTTATCTTGTGCTTCTGACAACAATTAAATCTAGCGGCATATACGATCCACTCTTTTGTTCGTGACGCTTCCAAACTCCCAAAATCCAATTTTGTAGGCTACTTTTTGTACCATTTCCATGATACAACAAAAACTTCCGTGGTCACTTACTCATCCACTCATTATAGCTGACTCTTGTGGCCAACCAAATCAAAATTTACACAACTCTTCATAATAATCCAATTTTAATATGATACCAATTTCCCTCCACAATTTATTCCAATCATACATTATTACAGTATTATATCCATATACCATATGATTGCAAATTCTTGTTATTTGGTTTGACGACATTTAATTTCTGGGTACTTCGATTTTGACAACCATGGAGCTTATTTGCCCAAATTGTACATCAAATTCTACTCCATCTCTCTCAATTTTCCCTCCAAAATCACAAAGATCGTTTCTTTTTAATACCCAATTCATCCCAATTACTAAAAACCCATCTTCAAAATCATTGATTGTTAGAGCAAATGCGTTGCAACTTAGTAAGAATAATAATAGTAACACTAGTGCGCTTGAACAACTTGATATTGAACGTGGGGTTTGTGTGCCTTTCAGAAAGTATACTCCTGAAGGGGTATGTTTCGTGTTCTTAAAGTTTTAATCTTTTTGTTTTCGTTGGTATACGCTCCTTCTTTTCATTTGTTAACGTTTCGTTTAAATTCCGATCACATGTTCAAACCAAATGTTTAGAATTGAAACAACCCAGGGAGTATATTCTTTCAAGTTTAATTGTTAGTGAATTTGATCAGTAGGTATTGTTCAGTATCTGATCATTACTGAAATAGTTGAAGTTAGTGATTTTTTTTTTTTTTTTGGGTAAGTTGATGTTACTGAGATAATTTGCTTGTGGAATTTTCATTTGATGGTGAATTGGGTAAATTAGTCTCATTTGGGGTGAGATATTGTTTAATTTTGGTTTTTGATTCCATAAGTTGCTTGTGAGTTAAGGTGGAATTCATTTTGTTGTTGGAGCTACTGTGTGGATAAGGAAATGAATTATTTGGTTGATGGATATCTTCCATTTGAAGTACAACTGCGTTAATTTGCGCTCTTTGTTCCGTAATCAGTACTTGTCAATCACCAAACTGTTCTGCTGATTCTGTTTTTTCACATCAGTTTGATTTTGGTATGTCAATGGATTATGGTTTTGATTTGGTGCTCTGAATCATTTAGGTGAGGAGTAAGGTGCTGGAGTCCAGAGGCGCAGTTGTGTCTTTGATTGAACGAGGAGTTGAGATAGTTTGGAATCTGGGTCTATACTGGGCTACTCTCTCATATGATTGTTTGGTTGGTAGGGATGAGGAAGTTGTGCCATATCGAGCACGGCAGCTCCGAAATCTTCTATGCGACTTAGGTCCATCCTTCATCAAAGCTGGCCAGGTCTGGTGACATCTACTTTTTTGAGTTTTTTTGTTGGTCTTTGTCCTTAGATCATCCTTAATTTTCTATCTCAATCTTAGCTTCAAGTTTACTCAATAGATAAAGCTTTCAAATCCTATCTAGAGCTGATTTCCTACTTGGTATTGAACTTGGTGGGTGCAAAGGCTCCTTAAAATACGTCAATAACTACGAGTATTCACTATTCAGTGACTTACTTCCTCTAAATGATATTAGTGTGTGCTCCACAAGAAAGATAATTACCTTGGTATATGTATCCTCTGACTCTTTAGGACTCTTATCAGCCCACGAAGATCTTTGTCAAACATATGTCTACTGATACTTAAAATACGTCAAAAGTGTCTGATACTTTAAATGTTCCTCTGGTATAAAGGTAAGAAAGTATGTCAAATGGAAAATTCTTCAAAAAGTAGGAGAAATTATGAAAGAAATATGCGCAAGAGTGGAAAGTGGTAAAGTAAATGTCTTTTATCTAATTGTTTCCATTACCACTTTGCTAGGTGGCAATAGGTTGTAGTGGGTCAATCGGTTGCATCGATAATATAAAAAGAAAATTGAAAGAGTGCTGATGTCCAACCATTACCTCAGTTCCCATTGAGGATAATTGTACCAAAATTTACCAGAAAATCCACTGGATAGACTACTTGGACAAGATCTTTGAATATGTAATGTAAGATTGAAAACACTATTTGGGTTGTCTGTAGTATAATTCTAGTGATTATGGAACTTCTAAAGATTCAGAGCACATGGAACATAGCCATTTGCCCACCACTGTATCATATGTAGATCTCTTAATAATCTTCAACTGTGACAATGCTGTTTAATCTGGAAATCAACTTCAACTGTGAATATCATAAACATGAATTCATATTGCGGCTATATTTGACGAATCTGTACACTGTACCCCTGGGGTACTTTTCTGATAGGCTGTTCCTATATTTCAGTGACAAGTAGATATGGAAAGGGATTAGAAATAATCCGAGGCTATAGAAGGATGTACAGGATCTGTATCAGCTCGATTAAATTGTGGGTATAACGATGAAGGACTGAAGGAGAGAGAAAGTTGAGGGAAAAGAAGAGAGAGAATTTGGTTTTGTATTGAATGAATGTGATACTACTTGGCTATTTATACAACTAATTTGCCAGCTAACTAATTCTATAGCTATAACACAAGTTTCCATTGATCATTGCTAGACTGCAGAGATTTCTACCTAGTGTTTTAGTTCCTCTTATGCTTACTGAGTATCGTACCTTTTTGTGATTTTGGCTGCAAACTCCTTTAAGTTTCAAACCAGGAGCCTATTACCCTCACCATCCCCAGTAAATGGTAGTAATAGAATGGTGACAAAATGATGACATATTATTAGTAAGGTTCCAAAATCATTGGCATGTGGTGTGCCTACTTAACCCACTCACATGTTTAGCAAGTATTCTTTAGCTCGAATTTGATAGCATATGGGGAATGATCTGCGAGCCCGTTATTTGCTCTAAAAATCTGTGGTTAATGATGTATGACTGTATTGACAGGTTCTTGCTAACAGACCTGATATAATCAGAGAAGATTATATGAATGAGCTCTGCATATTGCAAGATGATGTTCCACCTTTTCCTAACCAGGTAGGCATAGACTTTGAATGGTTCCTTTTTTAATATAAAGAATCATTCTATGATGCCTAAACTTGTTCCAATTCTGATAGGTTGCCTTCAGTATCATAGAGGAGGAACTAGGGCAGCCCCTCGAGGCCATTTTCTGCAAGATTTCGTCAGGGACAATTGCAGCTGCAAGTTTAGGTCAAGTTTATCGAGCCACCCTTCGCGCCACTGGGGAGGATGTTGCAATTAAGGTCTTTAACCTGGTTCCTTACTCTTCATATCGTGAGTAGAAGTTGTTGAATAAACCATTCTGCAATTTTGCTGGAGCCTTAGTAAATTTAAGTAATGATTTGCATCATCCCTCCTATAACCAATTGCTGCGGGGAAGGGGCTATCTCAAATTGCCTTTCGTATCCTTTTAATGAGTCTTCAACAACAACAACAACATCTTTAACCCCTATTGAAACATAGAGAGTCTGCGCACGGATGACCCAAAATGAAAATTGTGTCGGGAATCGCACCGACTGACTGTTACTTCACAAAATAAGAAGCACAGCCAGTTTTATGAGCCATTTTGCTTTATTCCATTATATCCTTTTAATGAGTCTTGTGGGGAAAAAAAGGTTTAGTTGTATGCCTCAGGAAACTTCTTCGATTATCTTTCGGGTTGGTTGAATAGGGACATCTCTACCCATGTTCAGTGTCTGACACGGGGATGTGAGGTAATATAAAGAGTCCAAGTAACATATCAGCTTTCTCAAACCTGGATAAAAGAAGATGTAAGAAAAGGTATAGGCACATGTATGCTAAATTGCTAACTCGTGATTTAGCTCAACTCCACACCCAGTAGAGACCAGTGTATTACTATAATACTTTACTAGCTTTGTACTTGCGTTTTTCCTGTGCTACTATAGATCAACCGGACCAATTTGTTTAGGGTGTGTACATCATTCTCACAAAAGATCTGAGTGTTCATTCTTTTTCACAATATTATCATGCGTTCATGCCTTCTTACCTGAAAGTCTTACACCTGCATCTTCCAAATTTGTTATGAAATACAAACTATAAAAGGTTACGTAGAATCAGTGGGAAAGAAAAAAGAAAAATAAAATGAAGTTCTTAGACTTCTTAAAGAAAATTTTGTCCGTGTTTCTGATATCTCCTATTTATATTTCAATGTTTTGCCATCTGACATGTAATCCTTAAATGTGGCATCCCAGGTACAAAGGCCTAACATTGAGCCCATAATTTATAGAGATCTTTTCCTCTTCCGTACTCTCGCGTCATTCTTGAATGGCATCAGCATGCAGAAACTAGGCTGCAATGCTGAGCTGATTGTTGATGAATTTGGTGAGAAGCTTCTAGAGGAGTTGGATTACACATTGGTAAGTTGTCCTCAAACAAGACTCCTGTATTCTTGGGTATATGGTTACATTGCTTTTTAACTACTTGAAGGATCATTGTTGTCTTAGGATCATATGCTCTCTGACTTTTCTTTGGTGTGAGCCTTACATTTGCTAATTGCTTGGGTATCATATCTTACCTATATACCCTAGTTCCTGCCTTCTTGATGAAATCTATGAAGGGGAAACAAAAACATTTCTTCAATGAAGGTGTTTCAAACAGACCTTATCAATCTTTTGAGCAATGTATCAGTGGTCATGAAAAAATTACCACATGTATTTTAGTGTTAATGACTGGGCCTTGATGTACTTTGGGCTTTCTGTTGGAATTCATCATTCCTCTAATTCACTACTGCCCGCTGCATGGTGTACCTCCTACAGAGTTAAAGACTACAAACACATAGTAATGGAAAAGAGATTGTAACATACTCTGTAGCTATGTTGTGTGAAACTTTTTTGTAAGTTCCATGTCACTTAATATGGTATTTTATTGTGCTGTTTCTCTTTTGACTTAACGTCAGGAAGCTCGAAATATTGAAGATTTTTACGTGAACTTTAAAGGCGATCCTACAGTCAAAATTCCTCAGGTCTACAAGCAGTATTGTGGATCACGGGTTTTAGTGATGGAATGGATTGATGGAGTTCGTTGTACAGATCCTCAGGTTTGAATTGCTGCATGCACTTACTTTTATGACTTCTCATAGTGTTTAAGAAAAAGGAGACTGAAGGTGTCTTTTCAATTCTCTATTAGGCCATTAGGGAAGCAGGCATTGACGTAGATGGATTTCTGACAGTCGGAGTTAGTGCAGCTCTGCGGCAATTATTGGAGTTTGGACTTTTTCACGGAGATCCCCATCCTGGAAACATATTTGCCATGCGTGATGGGCGCATAGCATACGTGGATTTTGGAAACGTTGCTGTACTGAGCCAGGTAATCCTCAGAAAGCCTCATAATTGCTATCAACAGTAGCTTCAGTTTCATCCAACTCAATTTTTTGTGTAGTAGGCTCTTCTGGCAGGTCAAGCCTTCTTGTCCTTTTTTGTCCTGGAACTGTGACCTGAGAACAAGATATCACAATTGTGCTTTATGGCCCTTGTGGCACAAAACTGGTGTAATTTTACGTAGAAAATGATTGTCTGGTTTTTCCGAATTGCATACCTGGTCTCTTCTCTAGACCGAAATTTTTTCTTCTTAGTGTAAGCGATTAGTTGCTGAAACAGTGGAAGGCTAGATTCTGTAAGAAATGCTGGACTTCCCCGCATCACGTCTGATTACGCTGCAGAGTGCATAAATCTTGGGCATTGTCTCACTTTGGTTGCAGTCCTCTCTTTAGGACATACTTGGCTGGAGATTGTTGTAGGTTTTTCATTCCTTCAGAGTAGTGAGTAGCTCTATATTAGCTAGTTAACTTTTGTCTTTTTGTATTTCAGGCAAATAAGCAGATTCTGATAGATGCTGTTGTCCATGCTGTGAATGAGGATTATGCTGAGATGGCTAATGACTTCACGAGGCTTGGTTTCCTGGCTAAGGGGACTGATGTGTCTCCTATTGTTCCTGCTTTAGAAGCGATTTGGCAAAATTCTCTTGGAAAAGGGCTGTCAGAATTTAATTTTAGAAGCGTTACTGGTAACTTCCTTCTCCGTCCTCTGCATTTTTTGGTAGTGTAAAAGAGTCATCACTCTTGACTTTAGCACAAGATACATGAATAACCTGTGTTTTCGCCCATGCAGCTTTATTTTCTTATTTCTTATCCAATAAGAAAACATACATATATCTGTCCGATGAAATGACAGATCAAAATGGCAGTAGTCCTCTAATTTTTACTCTAGAAAGTAAAAAGAGTACTGTAACTGTACTTTTACCTTACATAGTGAATTTAAGTGAACTGCCAACTGGTTTTTACCAACCCTTTCTTCTTGGTTGGGTTTCAATATGAATCGAGAGAAGGGAAAGGAAGAACAGCAAACCAAAAGAAATATGTAAGGAAACGGATAAGAACTTGTTTGTTGAGCTAATTGTTGCGGATTTTGAGGGAAGTGTAAAAATATTGATGTTAGGATTTCACCTGTCGAACCAGTGCTATCCAGAACTCAAATCATTGACTATGCTAAGCGCGTACAAGAACATAATTTGACTTTCTAAGCCCCTTGAAATGAAAATTGCAAAAACTTTTTTTTATTCCCTCTTTCCTTTAATATCATTTGCCTAAAGAGAGTAACAGTGAGGCTTTAACTGAAAGTACAGATTGCATTCAGTTTTAGATAACAAACACACTTTGAATGTTCAGCATCCTTAAAGCTAAACTGTATTAAACCCAGATGGCAAAAAGTAAAATGCCTTAATGTGGAGGAGAAGAAAAAAAAAAAAAAACAATGATGGCAGGAAGTAGAGGAACTGAAAAGTAAAACAAACGAGGACAGACACGAAAAGTTGTGTGGTGAAAACAAACGAAAAATAAAAGGGAAATTTTCCAATATACCCCTGAGATTCCCGAATTTTTCAGGTATACCCCTCTGGTTACCGAGCTGTCCAGCGTGCCCCTGATGTTTGCAAAATGGGGTTTTTTTGTGTTTTTCAGTAACGGACACTAACACCGTTAACCATTTTTAACAAATTGACCAATAATAACATAATTAAAAAAAAAAAAAAACAATTTTCTCTCACCTCCCTCCCCAACCCCAACCCAACCCACGGAGCCGCCGCCTCACCACCGCACCGTGCATCGACCACCACCTGGGCCACCACCACCAGCACCACCATATGCGCCCCCCTCCCGCGACCACACTCTACCCACCCATTACCCCGACCACCCAGCACCCACTGCTCAAATTCCAAAATATGTAATCAACAATAAGACGCCCCTAAAATCCCACAAATCGCTCGAATTCGAAAACAATAGATCGCAGCTCAAAATGCTATAGCAAGAGCAAACCCAGAGATACCCAAATGCTTAGAGATCAGATTCATGAATAAAATTCAACAATTAAATCAAATCAACAAAAAAAAAATCACTTACAGGTTCATGAATAAAAGATCAGATTCATGAATAAAAGCCCAGAAATCGCGGTAATGGGTGACCGGAGTGTGGTCGCGGGAGGGGGGCGCATATGGTGGTGTTGGTGGTGGTGGCCCAGGTGGTGGTCAGTGCACGGTGCGGTGGTGAGGCGGCGGCTCCGTGGGTTGGGTTGGGGTTGGGGTTGGGGAGGGAGGTGACAGAAGATTGGTTTTTTTTTTTTTTTTTAATTATGTTATTATTGGTCAATTTGTTAAAAAAAAAAAGTCTAATTTCATCAAAATGGTTAACGGTGTTAGTGTCCGTTACTGAAAAATACGAAAAAACCCCATTTTGCAAACCTCAGCTTCGTAACCAGAGGGGTATACCTGAAAAATTCGGGAACCTCAGGGGTATATTGGAAAATTTCCCAAAATAAAATGAAATAAAAAATCGAAAATGAAATAATTTTCTCTTCTTTGTAACTTGGTTTTTCCCTAAACTTTTGTGTGCCATGATTATCAGGTAAATTTAATCAGCTTGTATACCAATATCCAATCCGTATCCCTGAAAGATTTTCACTTGTCATCCGGTCTCTGTTGACACAAGAAGGCATTTGCTTATCTCTGAAGCCTGAGTTCAAATTTCTTGAGGTAACAACTATTTCGTTGCTGTCTTAAGGGGAACTGTCATTTGATATGGCAAAGCTTGTAACATGAACGATGAAACTGCTTAAGCTCTATGCATATTCACCTCTACCGCCTGTCTTACCTCTATACAAACTAACAGTCGTGTTACCTCAGATACGATTTTAAGGGGGGTTATTCTTGCCCTGTTTAGCGCATATCACAAACAACTAGTCTGATGGACATGAGGATTACGGTTAGCCAAGTTATTAGAACTTAACCTGCCTGGGGGTTAGGCATGCAATATGGATACGATTTATTATGCTGGTAGTCGACATGTTTAGAATAGATGCATTGTTTTTAGAGATACAGCTAGCGTGCATCATACGTATGTAATTATTGATTAAAGATCTCCTGTGAAGTGAATACTTGTGTTTGTTGCCTAGAAATGTTGTGCTGGCTTTTGCAGTTATTATTTGTTCTATTGTGAAAAGAGTGCTTCTATGATTTTGTGGTTTGAGGCTAGGAAATTTGTTACAAAGTTAAATTTTTCTTAAAACCTTAGGAGCACCAGCACCTGTGGAATTCATGTGACTTGGCCTGCTTGATAAATAGCTTCTCTCAATAAAATTAACAGATCTCTAATTGAGGTTTTAGTGTATTGTAAAATTCGGAATGGGCTCACTTGCATCATTGTATACATGAGTTGTTTGTTTTAGTACAATTTTATGATGTTCAACTTACTTCCATTGCATCTGTGCTTAAATTTTACTCTGTTTGTGACATCCTCACTAGGTAGCTTACCCATACATCGCAAAGCGTCTCCTTACAGATCCAAATCCTGCTCTCCGTGAACGTTTGATACAGGTAAGGTTTATCATATTAGTTCAGTCCTGATATCTGCTAATTTATTTTTCTATGCCTATATATGTCTATTTCATTTTCTTCTTCGGTATTTAAGCAAGGGCTCATGGAATTGCGTTTTCCCCGACTTAGTATCTTCAGATGCCCTTTCTCTTTTTCGTTAACTATTGTTTTGTATATTAATGATAGTATGATACTATCTCGTGTAAATCACAAGTTGGTCCATGTCGTCTGCTGATGGCTTCTGAATCTGTATCAGGTACTTTTCAAAGATGGGGTCTTCCAGTGGAAACGACTAGAGAACTTGATAGTGCTTGCAAAGGAGAATGTTATAAAAATGAGTAATACCCCAGCATTGCAACTTAGAAACACGTAAGTTTTGTTACTTCCCGCAGATGAAATCTTCTACTCCATATTCATTTATGGACATTTACCAGTTCACTATACTAAAACCCTTTTGTTTTGTATTTCTAGTTCAAGTCAAGGTAATGGACAACTGGCACGGAAATTGGACCTCACAGACACCATAAAGGATGGAACAAAGATGTTCATCACTGATGAAGGAATTCGTCGACGACTACTACTTGCTCTGACAGAAGACTCAAAGCTGCACGTACAAGAGGTTTGCGCTGTTTACATATGCACAATCTTTTGGTCCCTGTTGAACATTGCGGGTATCCTTAAACCAGTTTGTTTACTCTTTACTGTGCTTCACTATAGCTTGTAGATGTGTACCGATTGGTTGAAGATCAAATAGATGTTCCCACTGTTGCTGTGGAGATGGCTCGAGGTTAGTTCTGCTGATTTCTACAACATTGAATTCTCAAAATACAGAATTCAGAAGTTAACATGATGTTTTATAACCTGCAGGCTTCCCGTCTATGGCACGCGATATTATGCTTTCTTGGACCAATTCAGTCTTGACTGACTGAACTTCTCAATAATTGAGGAATCGATATCTTCTTTTGCGATGCTGTATATCGGCAGCCTGTGCTATGGATTGCCCATTTTTGTAGAGCAGGGAGGCATACATAAGTTAATATCATACTGTGTACTTGTGTAGCATATATGTATAGGGTAGGAAACCACAATATCAGTTTTGTATATAGCATAGCATAGTATGTTTGGCTTGTCCCCAAAATTCATACGAGTAGTATGGCAAAGTTCCTCAATATACTCAGAAAATATGTACATTACTGATAAACATTGAGAAATTCACATCTCCGTGGGGAAATTTTTTTTTTTTTTTTTTTCTTTAGGTACTCAAACGAAGAAAGCAAAAACTAACTACAGCCGTTGGAAATATAGAGAATTAATCTGATTTATTTAACAATCGGATCGAATCCTTCACTTGTTGCGGTGAGGTTTTTAGGCCTCTGACCTTAAAGACGATTTCGCCGAGCCACGATGCAAGCCCCTCATGGCGGTCCCCCTCCAGGTTACACAACATCGATCTTTGTCTGCACTGACGGAATCCGGATGATATAACTGGTCCCGTATGCCAATGTTATGCTCAATCAAGGAACCCCAAACTCCAGTTTGTACATGGTATATCTCTGTGTTTTTTGTGTATAGAAAGAATAGGATTAATATATAGGAGGAAGAGGAATAGGAAACGAAAAGGTTAGTCACGCAAGTTATTAACCCGCGGAACGCCAAAACAGTTTGCCTTCTTCTTGTTTTTAGACAAAGCTTGGAGATTACTATCACATCTCCAACACTAGCTCAAGCTCAATTTCAGGCGGCCGCATCATCTTTATTTGCTCATGTTGTAGTCGTTATTGTCTCGCTTGCGAGGCACTCGCACGTAAATCTTAGGGCAGCTACCTGCATATTAAGTCATTACATCATGAGTCTTGGAAGAAGATTAGCCTCCCATGCTAATTACTACACTAGTTATTGGAATAAAACTCATAATTATTTTACTAATATTTGAATTATACAACTCTTCGTCTCTCTCTAAATTATATGGAATGATGCATGATAAATGGGGACTTCTATGGCCCCTTATTTATAATCTAGAAACAAAGCACTAAAAGACAAAAGGAAAATACAAAAGAAATCCGGATAAAAACAAACTTGGAATATTCTCCAAAGGCGCGTGTCTCGAGTCGAGATACCCATGTCACGGCTCAAGACAAGACCCAAATTTTGTACTCGAGACATGGGTATCTCGAGTAGAGAATTGCTAAATTCTCGACTCTAGACACCCTCTTCTCGAGTCGAGATGCATGTAATTCTTGGCCTGATCTCTCCTCTCCTCGGCTTGAGGTAATGTGTGAATTCCGATACAAGGCCAAACTATCTTCTCCTCAAAACTCGCTCCAACTCGTAACTCGGTTTTCTAATATACTCCCTCCGTCCCCCTTTAAACACCCCACTTCTTTTTTCACGTCGATTAAGGTGGTGTGATTTGTTAATTATTGTTGGAGATAGTGGGTGATTTGTTTATTATTGTTGGAGATAATGGGTGGTTTGTTTATTATTTTTGGAGATAATTGGTGGTTTGTTTATTATTTTTAGAGATAATGGGTGGTTTGTTTATTGTTTTTAGAGATAGTGGAGGGTTGATGTGTGGTGAAAACTTACCCCATTTAGAAAGTTTTGAAATGGGGCGTTTAAAGAGAGACACCCCGAAAAGGAAAGTGGGGTGTTTAAAGGGGGACGGAGGGAGTAGTCCAAGGCTTGCCATAAGGTCTTAAGCCATGAAAATTCTCGTAAAACCATCGACTAAGCTTCAATTTACTCCTAATGATGATATGGTTTACAAGTCACGATAAAACAAAGCCCAAAAATTCCCTAAAACCCTAAAACATGAAGATTAACACATTACACATCGCGGCTCCCACCGAATGGAAACCTGCGCATGTGGAAGAAGAATAACATATTTTTGAAGATACGATTGATATATTCATTTTGACTAGACTATGAGTTTAATTAATTAAGCCCCATATGAGTCGAGTGTAACTTCAGTTATGCACTTAATTTATTGAAAGTTAAATAACTTCTTTATCTAAGAATGAAAACTGAGGAGAACTTATAAATTGAGTATATCTTATCTCAATTTTATTTGAATATGATTGATTAGAATTCATTGAACAATAGATTAGATCATAAATACTTTGAGATAAATATAGCAATCGAGTTTGAATTTTGCTATAGACTTGATAAACGGGTCAATTTGGTTTAGTTTATATCGAAGGTGTTAGATTTGTTGATATCTAGACTTACTTATGGCTATATTGGTAGTAGATTGGGTCCATTGTGTTCAGTGTATAACTAGTGTAAAAACTTGCGCAAATTGAATGGACATTAAGTTCCATTTTAAAGCGTGATATAATGCTTTATTTTTTTGTGCTGCGTGTAATTTATGTGCAAAATATCTTTAAAATAAAAATAAAATATAGTATACTACATGTAAAAATTGTTTAAAAATTTAGTGCAAATGTGCTTGGAACCCATTATTCAACCCCTAATCCGTCTCACAGCTGTATACACATAACTATGAATCATGTAATAATAAATGAAATTTGGTAAAATGTATAGTAGTAGTAACGTGTTATTATCTTATATAATGTTTAATACTTGTTTCAATGGCATTCTTGGTTGGATATGCCATGTGTATATATTCAGATCTATGTTATAAAGTTAACACACATTATCATGATTAATGCCTTGCCATTTATGCCTTATACAATGAATAGTCATCATGATAGTGAAATGGGTTAATGAAATTTGATTTAGCTAGCAACTGCTAATCCTGTTTTTCTTTTTTTGAAATAGAGCTTACAATAAATTTTAAATTGAAATAGAAATGCATTTGAACAAAAGAAAATATGACGCAAATAATTTATGATTAATGAAAGTTCTAAATGGTAGAGTTATTTTTCAAGTCTAGATGGTCTCCTTCATGTAACCCTTGTTAATCGGTAGAGAAAGTAAAGATTTCTCTCTCATCAACCCCGTCGAGCAACATGAGGCTCTCCATGTATACACCAGTCAAAAGAGGGAACATCTTATATCTCTTCGCAAGGACTTCTTCATTCTGATTTTCAAGGTTGTATGAAAACACTCCTTCATCTTCTCCGGTAAATAACAAATTACTATCAACCTTTAGATACATACATTTGTATAACAATGGTAACCTTATAGTATATCGTTTGGTCCAATTGGACGATTCTCCCATAACCCAAATGTTAGAGTAGATATTAAAAATATCCATTAGAGCAATTGACTTGCGCAAAATAATAGGAAATCTTTCATGATCAGACGTATTAATAAGCTCACAATCCGGCAAATCAATGTATCTAACCACCTCACTGCCCACATCAAATGACACAAAATGAGGATACATACCTTTTGGAGTAGATTTCAGGTTGTCAATACTCAAAATCAATGTATCTAACCACCTCACTGCCCACTTCAAATGACACAAAATGAGGATACATACCTTTTGGAGTAGATTTCAGGTTGTCAATACTCATCCAGTATATAACCCCATCAAGATAAACTTTTGGAGCATCTTTAAACCAAAAATGCTGCATGTGCTCGAGAACGACATTTCTCCACGAATTACTACGCGGTGTGTAGATCTCCACGGAACTACGAACAGAAGGTTTACCTTCGATATGTAAACTTGTTATTAATTTAAGATCATTTGTTTTAGGGTCATAACCAAAAGCACAATCAATATCAAACTTCTTTTACGTTTGTTATTTGGGGAAGCGGAATATCTAAAGCTTTCTTAATAGAAGGATTCCATAGATGTATATGAGAAAATATAGTTTCAAATACGTATTTCTTCAAGCAGAGCACGCCATTTAGGTAGCCAACTGGCTCGAAATGAGTATACATACGAGTTTCAAATTGAAGCTTAGACATCAATTTGAAGTTATGGCTATGACGAAAAGTACACAATTGTGTATACCCAAAATACTCATGCGGTTCAAACACCAATAATTGAGATTCATCTTGGCTAGTTTGACGATTTTTGAGGTGCATCAAAGTAAACTGTGGGTGATTAATGATGGAACGCCACGATCTAGAGACAACACGAAATCTTAATATGGGTTTAGTTGGTAATATAGCAAGTATTTCAGCATAAATTTCTGGCGGAAGTGGTTTGAACAACTTCTTCTTTCTCTTTCGTTTAATAGTCATGGGAAATGATGCTAACAAAATAAAAGAAGTTATGTGTAGTATGGTATGATGTATATTTGTGTCCGAATTTATATGGAGGTTTAGCGGGAGTTCCACAACATTTTTCAAAATTATATGATTGGCAGCATATCAAGTAATTCAAGGTATATGAACATAAACCAAATCTTTAAATATTCATATTTGTTAATTCATTTTATATGACCATTTTATCAAAACTATATGAAAAACTTTCTTCTAATACTTGATGACATTCCTATAATCACTGATCACGTGCCAAGTTAGTCTGATCGCGTGCCAAGTTAGTCTGCTCACGTGTATCATGAATAGTTGGTAACAAATAATAAAAATTATTATCTTTGAGTAGGAAATAATTATAACTTGATATTTTTATAATTGTATGGTTCAATGTATACTCGATCTTGTATGCATTGCATACTATTCAAGCTTGATTTATGCTTATCTACTTGATACATTATCATGATTTTTATAAATGCATTATAATTGTTACAAAAACAATATTATTGAAAATGCTAAAAGTATGCAAACACTTTATATGAATTATGTAAATGTGATTTGTAATAGATCGACCATTAATTATTTTTTGCATTAGATTGTGACATCTTTTTTTTCCATTTTTCGTTGAAGATAAAAATTCATTGAAGGACTTCTTGTTACATACTAATGTATTGTATATGTCTAAACGATAAATACCGACCCCCTCTGTCTTTCCTTCAACACCCCGCTCCCTTTTTCACAAGGATTAAAGTGGGCTGGTTTGTTTATCATTGTTTGAGATAGTGGTAATTTTTTTGTTAATATTGGAAATAGTAAGTTGTTTGTGTATTATTGTTGTAGATAATTGGTGGTTTGTTTATTATATTTTTATATAGTGGAATGTTGATTGCAGGTTAAAACTTATCCCATTTATTATGGTTAGAATTCAGGTGTTTGATCTTCAACGAAAAATACATATGTTGTAGTCCCACAGTTTCTTCCAAATACCACCAAGCTCGGACTCGGGCAAGACCAAACAACAAAGAGTACTCAACTACTAGCTCTGCAAGAAAAAAAAATGAGAAGCATACCTTATTTGATCGTAGGGCGCCACTTCTTGATGAGCTGGCAGAATTGGTGTACCCGTCGTTCCAACTATATGTGTATTACACTAGAAAATTGATTATTATGTGTAACAACCCTAAATTTTTGACCAAATTAAATAAATGAAAACCTAGGATTATTATGCCACAATTAACTATCAAAGTTAATTGCAAGGCAAAACCAAAATATTAAATCCAAAATATAAATAATAAAGAAGTACGACAGCGGAAGACTTAGTCAAAGTTTACAAAATCCAAATCTGAAATCCCAATAAATAATAAATGTATAATATTTGTGTAAATGAAATGACCCCCCCATGAATGCAGACGTCCGCAAGCTCAACAAATTACCTTCAAAGACACCTGTTAATTGCGCCATCGATAAATGACACAGGCCCCAGAATAGGGTAGGGACAAACCCAAACAACAGAACGTCAGCAAACAGGCTGAGTAAGAAACAATAGAGAGACAAGAAGAAGATACGCGCCTTAGTGGCGCGTAGCTGAACATATTAGACTTAGCTCATAAGAATGATACAAGAACCAACAAACCATACATTATTATTTCAAATAATAAGAATATTAACAAACTTCCGAATCCCATATATTAATGGTTGGGTCCTACCCCTAACTGAATCACAACTAGAGCATCTACCCATTACCATAACCATCCTATAAGACTCAAGTATGCGCACACTTCCCTATGAGGGCCAGTAGGATGAAACCAACTCATAGGAGACGTCTATAGGCAACTAGGAGCTACCTAGTTGAAAACCACTTAGAAATTATTGGCCATATAAACAGACGTGTCACCCAATGTGAACAACGTTGCTCTAGTGTGTATATAAATGCATCCAGTAGCCAAATTCTAATCTCAGAGTAGTGTATTATTTGAGTACGATCCAACAACGAAACCAGGCTACAATAAAAAGCTATGAAAAGCAAGTTTAGGCTCCTGGCCGAATTATAACAATGATAAAGCAAGGCCTTTTGGCCGATTGTATGTAACAAGACGAAAATGTGAAGGACTCTGAACATACATGTATATAATGGATATATGTACTAAAGTTATTATCATAATGCTCATACGAACAAGAAGTCAAATGATTACGTACGAAACAAAACACAAGCTCAAGCTCAAGAGGGTTGACGTTCTTACCGTAATTACTAACTTCTCCTTAATTATCTTTTCCAAATACGACAAACGGAACCTCCTTAAACCTACAAGCTATATACAACACCAAACAATAGCCAAAATTAATAAGGATTAAGACTTAACCAATGTATAATCTAAATAACCCAAATAGTATTTTACTAACTAGCTAAACTCCATCAATACCATGCACCTCCTGACCATCTTCTCGACAAAACTAACACACCATCATCACCCATTCATTAGCCTGATCTAACACACATATACTACACTAATAAACAGCCCCTCGATACAACCCACACACACCTTTGTACAGGCCTCTGCGGTGTACCAACTCACTTTCTCACAAGCATAACAACGACAATGGCTCTAATAACACCCACGACTACAAAAATCTTGACTAAGGCTACAACAACTATGCCCCGACAACACTATGGCACCCCTACAACCAGCCCAATACCGTTCACAATAAGACCAACGAAAATCCCGCCAGCACAACACTACACCAACGCCCATAACGACAACAACAAAAACGACGCACAACATCTCCAAATAACTACCCACGTAAAACTCATGAAAACCAAACCATAAACATATAAACTATGTTTTAATTTCATCATAAAAACATTAGCAATCTCAGAACACAAAACAACGAATCTTTTATGAAAATCGCCAACCGTAGGGCTTAAATAAAACTAGGAGAAATTCATACCGTTGTGTAGAGGAAAGAAAAAGAGGATTAACGGTGCTAATTTCGTCAAAAACCGGGCTGAAAATTGGAGTCGGCGAGCAATCGAATGTTGACGGCGATCGTGAGTGAAAGACGATGAATGGTGATGATACGTACAAAGAAGGTTCAAGGGTTTTGGTAATTCTTAGTTTAGTAAACAACTAAGGGCAAAAATGTAATTTGGTCCTTAGGGAATTATAATATAAAATGGAATTTTGGCTTAATTAGTTTAATTTGTATACATAAAACATAATAAAATATCCTTTAAAATCTGAAAATCATATTAATAATTTATGAAAATTAACCCAATATAAATATAATAATTAGTAACACCCGACTTAAATAAATTCCTAAAAATTAAGGGGTGTTACATTATGCTTCTACAGAAGTACGGTAGTGCGGAAGTACCAATTCTCCTAGGATTTGAGGCGCATCTTCAACATCAATGGGATTGAAACCCACAAGAAGAAGAATCAAGGTTGACTGGGGCACCGATTGCCATCAGAAATGAGTCATTACGGTTGAAGAACAGATGACTGTTTGTCTCTGTAACAGCTTTACATAGGCAGCATGTGTTTACCAATGTGACTCCTCTCTTAACCATGATTCCCACTATAGCTAGTTTCTTTTGAATGGCAAGAGCAGCTATAAAGCTGTGTTTAGGGAGATTAATACCATTCCAGACCATGTTGTGCCAGTTAACCACTGTGTACTTCATTCTGAAATGATTATATGCAACCTGTGTGTTAAATTTGACATTCCTGCTCCACTTCTCCAGCAGCTGATCCAGAGACTCTGCCTCCCCCAGGCTAGCAATCATTTCAGTCTTGACTTTTACCATGCTTTTCCAATTTTCAGTCATAATCCTTTGCTGCAATATCCTGCAAAGCATAATTTTCCAGCTTGTAGGATTTAACCCAATTCTCCCATATCCCTTCCTTTCTGCATTGCAATCTCCATAACCATTTACAAATTAGAGCTTTGTTTCACAAGAGAACCCCTTGATATTCATTCCACCTTCATACCTAGGAGCACAGGCACCAAGCCAACTTTTATATTGCATTTTCTTTTGGTCAGAGCCGATGTTCCATAGATAATCCTTGCAGATTTTATGGATCCATTTCACAATGCCAATGGGCAGCAACACACTATTACACCAGAAGTTCTCTACCCTAAAAATGACAGAGTTAATTAGTTGACTTTTACCAGCATAAGAAAGTGTGAGAGCAGACCAATGTTTGACATCTATTTGAATCTTCATCATAAGTTGGGAATACATGTCAAACCTTAATCTTGTAGTGTTGAGAGGAATCCCCAGGTACCTGAATAGGAAGAGACCCTTTGAGAATCCTGTTTAAGCAATTGTAAGTTGTTTAACATCATCACTGACCCCCCTGAAGTAAATATTTGTCTTAGAGTGGTTTGCCTGCAACCCTAATATGCTAGCAGCTACTGGGGTGAGTCTCCCCGAACAAATATCATCAAATCATCTGCAAATGTTAGGTGGGTGAGCTTTATTTTTGAGCACTTAGGATGATAGGAAAATTGAGGTTTATGCTGCAAGTTCCTCAAGTATCTAGAAAGAATTTCCATGTTGATCACAAATATGTAGGGTGAAGGGGGGTCACCTTGCCTGATACCACTTTTCCCTTGAAAAAAACCCTTCATAAGCTCCATTGACCTTGATAGAGTACCAAGTTGTTATGTTGTGATACACTTGCTAATCCATTCAGTAAACTTATCAGGAAAGTTCAAAGCTGAAAGCAAGCTCTTAATAAATCTTTGTTTTGGGGAATCGAATGCTTTCCTGATATCCACTTTTTATAAGACCTACGAGAACTGTTCTTTTGAGTATACCCTTTCAACAAAGATTGAGACAAAATTATCACATTGTCAAAAATGTTCCTCCTTGCTGCAAAAGCAGCTTGTTCCTCACCAATAATCTCTGGAAGAGTCACTTTCAGTCTATTAGCCAAAATTTTACTGATGGCCTTATATAGAGTAGAGTAACAAGCAATAGGCCTGTAATGAGTGACAGCCTCATCATTTTGCTTTTTTGTGGAATTAAGGTTACTATTGTAGCATTCAATTTTTTAGGCATATGGAGGCTATTGATGAATTCCATAATAGCAGCTATTAGGTCTTTCTTAGCTGTGCCTCAAGCTCCTTGGAAGAACCCTGCACTGAAACCATCATGTATCAGGGTGGATGCTAAAGAGGGCTTCCCTAATTTCCTCATGGGTGACTGCTCTTATCAACCCTTCATGCATATCCTCAGTGATACATTCCTCTTTTCTTATGAAATCTATGTTTAAGTCATTAACTTCGGATTCTGTACCAAGAAGGCTCTTATAGAAATTGATAAAAGCTACAACAATATCCTTTGGCTTGGACCATTCTTTCCCTTTCTCATCTTTGATCTTGATAATCATGTTTTGGTGTTTCCTCTTTGCAATTTTTGCATAAAAGTACTAGGTATTGTTGTCAGCCAATTGAATATGGGTGATTTTTGATCTTTGAGTAAGTATGCTAATCTCAGCTCTTTTCAATTTGCAATATTTCTCTTTTGCCTTATCCATTTATGATTGCAAGTTTGAGTTCCTTGGATCTTGATTTAGTTCTATTTGGATGCTCTCCGGCCTTGCTTTACAATCATTCACCCTTTTGGTTAGATTGGAAAAGTCTCTTTTGTTGAGCAGAATAAGAGATTGTTTGGTCCTCTTGACCTTTTCATATAATCTATCCGTAGGCTTGCCCACACAGCTACTATTCCATGCATTACTGACAGTGGAGTCATAATCCTTATGTTCCCTCCAGCAATTAAGAAATCTAAAAGACTTCTTAATCTGATTTGTTTCCATAACAGTGACAACAATGGGTGAGTGATCAGACACCCCTATGACACAAGAACTCCGCTATTGAATTTGCAAAGTGATTAATCCATGCATGATTGACCAAAGCTCTATCAAGTTTGACCCAAATTCTATCTGGTTCCTCTTGATTGGTTGTCCAAGTAAGATTGCAACCTCTACTTTGCATGTCTATCAATGAGCAGTCAGCCAGACAGTCGTTAAACTCATCCATATCAAGTTAAGAAGCATGATTATCTCCACTTCTTTAAGAAAGATCTCTAACCACATTAAAGTCTCCAATGATGATCTAGAGAGTACTTGGATTAGACCAGACTCTTAGATCATTCCAGAGATCTTTCCTATCCTTAGAATCATTACTAGCATACACCATTTACACCAACATTTCCTTATTAGTAACTCTATGAATCACCTTGCACTGTATAGCTTGAGTTTTATTAATTACATTATTTACAAATGAGGTCAATTTTAGGTTTTATTGACTTTAATTGACTCAGGTTGAATTTGGTTAACTTGCATCCATTAGCAAAGCTGAGTTTAGTTGACTTTGGGGTAGAGTCGGGTTGACATGGGTAGACATAGGTTGATATGATTAACTTTAGTAGACTTGGGTAGATTTATTAGATTCTGATTGACTTTGGTAGACTTGAATAAATTTGTTTGATTTTGGTAGACTTGGTTGCATTTTGGTCGGCTATAGACTATAGTTGACTTTCATTGACTTGAGCTCAATTGACTTGACTTCAAATGACTTTCATTGACTTGATTTCAATCAAACCTAGACTCCATACTAAGTGTTAAAGTCATCAAACAAGTGAAAGTTATTTAGCCCCTAATTAGACTCCTCTAATTAGTACTTAATTACCCCTAATTAAGTTTAGCTAGGATCTTTTGTTGCATGTAAGATTAAAGCATAAATAAGGTAATAAAACATATTTTTTATACCTTAATCAAGAGGAATTTTGACCTTCCTTCAAAAGAAGGATCTTGAGCTGCTAATTAATGGGGATCCTCCTCCTTAGTTTTGAGTTTCCAAGTTAGGAAACCTCCTCTCTTGATCCACCAAAGAAGCTCTCCAAAAATCTCACAAAATGGACTAGTTTTAAGAGATTTTTTTTTTTTAACCCTAAAACCAAAATAAAATTAGCTAACACTTTAGCTAATGTTATTCTAGGTTTAGTAAAGTGTTTTGATCAAGTTTTTATTGACATGCAATGAAGAAAACTTGATCTTAAAAGAGTTGGAAGTAGGCTGAATTTTTAGAGAAATTAGAGGGTTTTCTCTCTATTCTCTCTCTAAAATCAAGTTTTTGTGTATGTAGAAATGATTTGTTGTGTTTATTTGACATAAAACACACTATATATAATGGTTGTGGCAAATGACCATTTTGCCCTTACTAATTATACCCCTTAACATCTTATGTTACAATTTGGGTATAATTTGTACACTTATTTCTTTAAGTGTTAGTTACTTATTATATCTCTATATAATAATTACTAATTACATCATTTTAAGCTAAAACTACAACTCTTTGTAATTTAAATAGCTAATCGTCAATTTTGACTATTTACACAAAAACCATAATTTATCCGACTCGAGTTCCGAACTCGTAAAACACTATCCAACATAATCAGTTAACTCTATAACTGATACATTAGGGTTTATATTATATTGTATTAAATACAAATATAATATCTTCTGGAGAAACTATCTTTATCAGTGTGACCGGGAGGGATCAGTTGATTACCGCCGTCAAAACGACAATAACGTCAAACTCTAGCCAGCCAAGCGTTATCGATTTACGTTAATCAACTGACTTAGTATATATAATATATCCCAGGTTTATTCCTAATTAGATTTAATTAGTCAACGCATTATTGTCGGAGGACACCTACTCCAACAATCTCCCACTTGTCCGAGACAAGTCATGCGTTACCGATTCTCTTGTCCGTTATATCTCCCACTCAATGCGAAGTATCTTTCAGGTCGAACTTGCATTGGATCTTTATCAAAAGTGGTTTTCTCGATCTGGATTATGACTGTCTGACCGGAATATCTATCATAGATCTCTTCCGAGCGTGGCCACGCATTTCCAGTCACAATTCCTCGAGTGGCCCAAAGATATTATACCCTGACGTGGGTGGACAATCCCTTCTTGACATATTTTCTTTGTTTCATACAGTAGGTAATGACCCAATAGAAGCCCTTTTAGCCTCCTTTTACGGCACGACTTAGAACATAAATCAAAGTCACTGCCTGCTGCATAAACTCAGACAAACAATCTCAGGTCGAAAGAATCGACTAATAGGAATAATATAGATTACCTTGTCACGACCAGACACAAAGGTTCTATAATTGGTCAAATGTCTGACAGAGTGTCATCTACAGTCTGTCTATGTAATCGGTTATTCATCTCTATGAATCCATGATTATTGAACTAGTCATCAACCGACTTACAATCTAGTCAATTGAGACGTCACCTCATTTTATGACTAGAGACAGAATACACTGTTAATCCTGTTCACTTAATAGGGTTCAAATCGTCTCCACGACCTATTAGGAATCAACAGAGCATATATATAATTCAGCATTTTATTAAAAATGAATTAATAAACGAGTTCAATAAAACTTAAAACGATGAATTTAATTATCATATATGTAAAAGGTAATACACTTATTAACTATTACAACATATAATCTAACACATGTCAGGCATACGCCTCAAACCCATCGAGGCAATATGACCATTGTGTTTAGCCTGTGATAATGGCTTGGTTAAAGGATCAGCGATATTATCGTCTGTCCTAACCTTACAAATCGATATATCTTCTCGTTCCACAAAGTCTCTAATTACATGGAACTTCCTGAGTACATGTCTAGATTTGTTACTAGATTTAGGCTCTTTAGCCTGAACTATTGCTCCACTATTGTCGCAATAGACTGGAATAGGATCCGCTGCTGTAGGGACTACATTTAATCCTTCCAGGAACTGCCGGATCCAAACTGCCTCTTTTGCAGCTTCTGACGCTGCAAGATACTCAGCCTCCGTTGTAGAATCCGCAGTCACCGATTGCTTGGTGCTCTTCCAGCATATGGCTCCACCATTCAGTATGAAAACATATCCTGATTGAGATTTTGAATCATCTCGATCTGTTTGGAAACTAGCATCCGCATAACCCTTTATACGAAGCTCAGAATCCCCTCCAAAAACTAAGAACGTGTCCTTAGTCCTTCTTAAGTATTTAAGGATGTTCTTAACGGCTATCCAATGGCTCTCGCCTGGATTGGCTTGGTAACGACTTGTCATACTCAAAGCATATGACACGTCTGGGCGCGTACACATCATAGCATACATGATCGAACCGATTGCGGAAGCGTAAGGTTTCGATTTCATGTGTTCAATATCCTCAGGTTTAGTTGGACATTGAGATTTACTCAAAATTATCCCACTTCCCATAGGTAAAAAGCCTCGTTTAGAGTCTTTCATATTGAACCTGTCAAGAATCTTATCAATATAAGTTTCTTGACTTAACGCTAGTATTCTTTTTGATCTATCTCTATAGATTCGAATACCTAGGATGCGTTGCGCTTCTCCTAAATCCTTCATTTGGAAATGTTTCCCGAGCCAGTCCTTAACGGAGTTAAGCATGGGGATATCATTTCCAATGAGTAATATGTCATCTACATATAGGATTAGGAGAGTTACTTTACTCCCACTAAATTTCATGTATAAACAAGGTTCCTCGACACTTCGAGTGAAACCATTTTGTTTAATCACATGGTTGAACCGATGGTTCCAACTCCGAGATGCTTGCTTAAGACCATAAATGGATCTCTTAAGTTTGCAAACTTTCTTAGGATTGTTTGGATCAATAAAACCCTCAGGTTGTGTCATATACACTTCCTCTTCCAGAAACCCATTTAGGAAGGCGGTTTTAACGTCCATCTGCCATATCTCATAATCATGAAAAGCAGCAATCGCTAAGATTATCCGAATAGATCTAAGCATTGCAACTGGCGCAAAGGTCTCGTCATAGTTTAAACCATGAACTTGTGTGAAACCTTTAGCTACCAATCGAGCTTTGAAAATATCTTGATTTCCATCCATGCCGGTCTTGATCTTAAAGATCCATTTGCACTGAAGAACCTTGGTTCCTTCAGGCAAGTTAACCAAGTCCCATACTTGATTCTCGTACATGGAATCTATCTCGGATTTCATTGCCTCAAGCCATTTAGCAGAATTCGGTCCAGACATGGCTGCTCTGTAGGTTGCAGGCTCATTGCTTTCTAGAAGCAAAAAATGATCACCACCATCCTCAATCACACCTAGGTATCGATCTGGTGGATGGCTTGATCTGCCTGACCTTCTAGGAGTGGAAAATGGAACCACAGAGTTAGACGATTCAGGAATGTCTTGATAAATGAGAGGTTCGGAACTTTTCCTCTCCATAACTCATATGGAGTTTTCGGAGCTGATTTAGTCGGGCATCTATTGAGAGTGAAAATAGCAGTTTGGAGAGCAAAACCCCAGAATGAATCAGGAAGCTCAGTCTGACTCATCATTGATCTGACCATATCCAACAGGGTACGGTTTCTTCTTTCGGCTACACCATTTAATTGTGGTGTACCAGGAGGTGTAAGCTGTGATATGATTCCACAGTCTTTCAGATGAATATCAAAGGCATTACTGAGATATTCACCTCCCCGATCTGATCGTAAGGCCTTGATCTTCTTTCCTAATTGGTTTTCTACTTCCTTTTGAAATTCTATAAATTTCTCAAGTACCTCACTTTTATATTTAATTAGGTAGATGTAGCCATATCTACTAAAATCATCTGTAAAAGTGACAAAGTAGTCATAACCTCCTCTAGCAGTGATTGTCATTGGACCGCAGACATCTGTATGAATGAGGGCCAATAAATCACTGGCTCGTACTCCTTTTCCTGAAAAAGGTGCCCGAGTCATCTTGCCTAAAAGACAAGATTCGCATGTTCCATATGATCCAAAATCAAATGGTTTGAGAACTCCATTGGCTACGAGTCTCTCAATGCGTTTTTCGTTTATATGCCCTAAACGACAATGCCAAAGGTAGGATTGATCGGGATCTCCTATTTTGAGCTTTTTATTTGCTACATGATAGACCTCATTTGTCAAATCTAAAACGTAAATACCGTTTATAGATTTGGCTGTTCCGTACACCATATCATTAAACGAGAAGGTACAACTGTTGTTTCGTATTGAAAATTCAAAACCTTCAGCGTCTAAAACAGAAACCGAAATTATATTCTTACTTAGAGTTGGTACAAAATAGCAGTTATTTAGATACAACTCTAGCCCTGAGGCCAGTGACAGAATATACGTTCCTACTGATACGGCGACTACTTTAGCTCCATTCCCGACACGGAGGTCAACTTCACCTTTTGCCAGCCGACGTGCCTTCGTCAGCCCCTGCAAGTGATTACAAAGGTGAGATCCACATCCAGTGTCCAATACCCAGGACGTGGTACTTGCATAATTAATGTCTATCATATATATACCTGGTTTCGACTTCTTCTCCTCCAGGTACTGTGGGCAATTTCGCTTCCAATGACCGAAATTTCCACAATGGAAGCATTTTTGTTCAGGAGTCGCGCCTCTCTTAGCAATAGAATTGTTGCCCGAAGCAACTTTTCCTTTTCCTTTGCCACGCGCGGGTTTCTTACCCTTGCCCGCACCCTTCTTGAACTTCCCCTTTTGTTTTACCGCCATGGATAAAACATCTTTATTCGCGCTCCCACTTGACACCAAATCCCTCTCATGTTGTACAAGCATGGCATGCAATTCATGAAGATTTTTCTTTAAATCATTCATGTTGTAATTCGTCCTAAAAGGATCGAATGTTGCAGGCAAAGAATTAAGCAGACGGTATACCGCAAAATCTTCAGAAATTGGGCATCCTAACTTCTCAAGAGTTTCAACATTCTCAATAAATTTGAGAATTTGAGGACCAACTGGTTGGCCCTTTGAGAGCTTAGTCTCAAAGAAACTCGAAGCTGCTTCGTATTGAAGTATTCGCGGCTTTTGCGAGAAACTAGTCGTAAGCCGAGCGAATATTTGATACGCACTGAAATCAATCATGCGTTTCTTTAAACGCGGGTGCATAGCAAAAATCAATACATTCTTAATCTGGTCAGATTCATGCTTGTACTCTTCATACATTTGTATCATATCAGGGGTGGCGTCGGGACCTGGAGCGGGAATCGGGGGTTCGTATAGAAAACGTTGTTTTCTATCAGATTGAAGGGCTAATCGCAGGTTTAACTCCCAATCAGTAAAATTGCTTCCATCCTCCTTTAGTTCATTCTTTTCCATAAAATTACGAAGCCAGGAGTCTTTGGATATTACTGAATTGGACATTTGAGCCATTTTTGACTTTAAACTACAACGTGGGAAAAAAAAACAATCGATTAAATTCATCGTCAAATTCACATTAAAATAATTATTTGTGAATTTAGGCATTTATATAATGATCTCTCTAAATTATATAAATGATTCCGAGATCCGATCTTATATAAATCTAGGCACGCGGATGGCGATACATCCTAAATTTATGTAATTTCGGTAAACCAACTCATGATTGATTCTACACTTAGAACTCTCGGTTGATCGATTTCAACTAAATCAATCCTTTAGTCCCGTATTGCAAGACTTGTATTGCAAATCACGTCAAGATTAAACCAAAATTCACTCGTAATAACTCTTTATTAACCTACTCCCCCAAGGTAAAAAGGAAACACCCCGCTAGGGCGAGCGTGCCCCTAATGAACAAGGGTTGCATAGGTGTGAATTGTGGAAGGACTAAATCTCGATTTTAAAATTTTTTTTTTGTGAGAGATCTTGTCATATTATATCTATCGCTTTTAAGTGAACTAATTCTAGCGAGTCGCGGATAATGGATATGACAATGTGGGATTTGAGTTTGGTTATAATTGTGCGGAAATTAAACCAAGCATGCATCAAATAAATCCAAGTCCTAGTATGGCCATAAGACTAGAACCTAATAAAAGCTATTAAACCTAAATTAGGCTTCAAAAGCTTCAAAGGCTCCGTCTTCAATTCGATCTCGAGTCACCAACTTTTGGCTCCGTGAAAAGCGCCGGTCTACAATATAAACAAATGTACATATGGACTATCCTATTATACATTTTTTGAAAAAAAAAAAAAAAAAAAAAAAAAAATTAAATATTATTACAAACCGGCGATACGAGATCGCAATTATTACAAACCAATCGGATACCGTCCTTACATTTCGGTACAGTACCGATACTATAGTACTCTATGGCCATACTATACTTAGAATCATGCAAATTAGACCGAAAATCAGATTTTCAACTTTACAGTACAAGCAACCCGGTAAATTTAGGAATTTCCGATTCTAACTTTAAAAATCAATAATCAACACTTAAAACACCTTTTAAGTTTAAACTAACCACCAACAAATTAGTTTTTTTTTTTTTTTTTTTTTTTTTTTTTTTTTTTTTTTTTTTTTCAATATTTAGTCTCCACTAAAATTGAATTAATTAGTTTAATTTGATTATATTTGCTAACTATTTGTCCAAAAATCACATAATAAACCCGAAAATATCTAAATAAATCATAACTAATTATGAAAAAACATTTAGAAATTATTTCATTATGTGATTTAAGCTCACAACCAGTAGCTAATTAAGGACAAAAATATGCAAAATTATTTTGGTCATTTTCTCTTAAGAAATCAATTTTCCACCATTTATATTATTACTAATTAATAACAAATGGCCAATTAAAATTATGAAATAATTTCTGGAAATTATACTCATTATAATTCTGGAAAAATTATAAATTTCTTAAATTACAAAAATCAACATGCATGTTAATCTAATTACCAATTAATTAGAAAATAGCATAAATCTTGTAAAAACAACCAAAATTAAGCAAGAAAATAGCAAATAAATTCCTAAAATACCATAATTTCGGTTGGAGCATCCACATGCCCAAAACATCACATGCAACTTTAGTTTATATGATAAAACCAATTTTTATCATTAAAAATTAATTAAGTTACCAATTAACCTAATTAAAGCTTAAAATTAACATGCAACTTAAACCGATGCTCTGATACCACATGAAAGTTATTTAGCCCCTAATTAGACTCCTCTAATTAGTACTTAATTACCCCTAATTAAGTTTAGCTAGGATCTTTTGTTGCATGTAAGATTAAAGCATAAATAAGGTAATAAAACATATTTTTTATACCTTAATCAAGAGGAATTTTGACCTTCCTTCAAAAGAAGGATCTTGAGCTGCTAATTAATGGGGATCCTCCTCCTTAGTTTTGAGTTTCCAAGTTAGGAAACCTCCTCTCTTGATCCACCAAAGAAGCTCTCCAAAAATCTCACAAAATGGACTAGTTTTAAGAGATTTTTTTTTTTTAACCCTAAAACCAAAATAAAATTAGCTAACACTTTAGCTAATGTTATTCTAGGTTTAGTAAAGTGTTTTGATCAAGTTTTTATTGACATGCAATGAAGAAAACTTGATCTTAAAAGAGTTGGAAGTAGGCTGAATTTTTAGAGAAATTAGAGGGTTTTCTCTCTATTCTCTCTCTAAAATCAAGTTTTTGTGTATGTAGAAATGATTTGTTGTGTTTATTTGACATAAAACACACTATATATAATGGTTGTGGCAAATGACCATTTTGCCCTTACTAATTATACCCCTTAACATCTTATGTTACAATTTGGGTATAATTTGTACACTTATTTCTTTAAGTGTTAGTTACTTATTATATCTCTATATAATAATTACTAATTACATCATTTTAAGCTAAAACTACAACTCTTTGTAATTTAAATAGCTAATCGTCAATTTTGACTATTTACACAAAAACCATAATTTATCCGACTCGAGTTCCGAACTCGTAAAACACTATCCAACATAATCAGTTAACTCTATAACTGATACATTAGGGTTTATATTATATTGTATTAAATACAAATATAATATCTTCTGGAGAAACTATCTTTATCAGTGTGACCGGGAGGGATCAGTTGATTACCGCCGTCAAAACGACAATAACGTCAAACTCTAGCCAGCCAAGCGTTATCGATTTACGTTAATCAACTGACTTAGTATATATAATATATCCCAGGTTTATTCCTAATTAGATTTAATTAGTCAACGCATTATTGTCGGAGGACACCTACTCCAACAACAAGTGGGTTGACTAATTAGTGACAGGCTAAAGTCGAATGCCTAACAAATATAAATTACCACACAAACCTATAAACGTAATAAATGGGCAAGTGAGATCGTATCCACAAAGAACGGTAATTATCTAAGTATGTAAAGTAACCAAATGGGGTGTATATGAGTATAAGTGATCAAGTAATCAAAATGCAAAAGAGTATTTTGTAAATCAATAGAGGAAAAGATCTCGGACAATAAATACCCACTATCGTTCACCTAATTGATCCTGGTTATTAACTAATCCTAATCCGTTGAGCACTTAGATGTAGAAATATAATTTCTAATCGTTTCTTAATTGTAACTAAGAGAAGAGATCAGCCCTACCTAATAGTCCTAATCGGTGGATAACAAAGACGCGCGCCTAAATTCAATCCAGCGAAAGCATAAAGCAATTAAACGATATCAACTAAGATTAACAAGATCTAGACACACACGGTTTCGATCTTCAATTAATATGTTTATTCTCTCTAACCTAATACCGATGTTCAGCATAGAAATACTAGGCTAGTTGCTACTTGTGAATCAACAATCCAACAATTAGTCCTTAAATTGTGAATCTAGCAATATGATAGATCTAGAGCTAATTAGTTTGCAACCTAATTAAGCAATAAATCAATCAATAACAATAAGAACGAGACAAATAAACAATACTCAAACGAATTAAAGAATTAGAATCAAACTCACAATTGTCGGTAAACTATAGTTTCGATTAATCGATCCGAGAATAAAGGTCCTTAGCCTTGCATAGTCTTGAAAATAATCTCTTAAAGTTCTGAATACTGAATAATGAGTAAAAGACGCAACTTAGGTTTAAATAGTAAACGATTACAAAACGGATTAAGGAAACCTGTTAATACGCCGACACAGCAGCGGACGAGTCGTCCGGAGTGGGACGACTCGTCTTGACCTTTTTCACTTTTTGCTGAAGTTTCTGCGGGAATCGTCTGGAAGTCGTCTGGTTCGGGACGACTCGTCCGGACGACTCGTCTTCAGTCAGACGATTCGTCTTCAACGGACTGGCTCTGGCGATGTTTTTCAAACGGTCATAACTTCTTCGTTACTTGGCCTGTGAGGATGTGTGACCACTTCCTGGAAAGCTAAGATCATGAACTTTAATATCCCGTTGGTTTCACTGCAAAAGTCCAAGCCGTTGGAGAGTTATGAAGCTTAAAAGTTGACCTTCCGTAAATGGACTGAAATTCCTTCCAAACTTGTCCAAAACTTGGCATATTGCTTCCTGGATCATCTTTCATCGCCTCATTGTCGTTTCACACACTTGCACATCAATCTTAAGGACATAAATATATTCAAAAACCACTAATTCTTATATTAAAGCACAAATACACGAATGATAGAATTAGCTAACAAATTGATCCAAAAGCAACCATTTTCTAGCATTAAAACCCAACATTACCCATAACTAAGTGGGTCGTATCAAATTCCCCCATGTTTAGACCTTTACTCATCCTCGAGTATACCAACATCTCTAATTTGTCCCCAAGGTCTTTTAACAAGCAACACGGGCGGAAATGACATCTATCTATCTCCTCTACTTCGTCAATGGTCTTCATCTTCCTAGTTAGGAGCCATCACGGATGTAATCTCAACGCAACGGTTCACAACCATCTTATGCACCATAAAACACAACCGCAAACAAAACCAGTTAGCAAAGGTACAATGTCCTAAATATCCCTAAGCCGCTCACACACAACACCCTCGTGAGCCTAGGTCCGGAATAACACCGTCGGATCAAAGACTACCTCGATATAGCCACCAATCGCCCCAAACAACCAAGGGAATCGAGGATTTTCTATCCTATCACCGATACTATACAATCCAATCGAACCTCCTTATATCAGCCAAGAGAGACCTACCCAGACACGACCTTCAACACACCCTTCTTATTGCATCCGGTACAGTAGCACGCTCCACTCATTTTGCCTAGGTGCCATTTCGGGTTTTCACCTAGCCTCTCGTTAAATTTTCTATGCTCACCGGCTCACTTTCTTCTCTCGTGTCTTTTCCTGACTTTCTTTTCAGCTCCGCTCTCTTTTCTGACTATCTTCTCTCTTCTTTTTTCCTCTTTTTTTCATTTTTCGATTTTTTTTAATTTTTTTTATTTTTTGCGAAAATACTAAAATCATGTACATATACTACAACAAAGATGATGACATCTTCTCCTCCATGCTTAAGCCGAACATTGTCCTCAATGTGAACCACACCAACAATAAAATAGGACAAGATTAAGTAGGGGAAAAGATAAACAAGCTTAAAAGATACATTCCTCCCTCATCACTCCAAAAGTATGCAAGACCGAACACCTCCTCCTTATCACAATACTCAATGCAATGGACTCATAGAAAATGAAAACGGGGTGTAGAGCCACACTCAACTCACACAATATCCCAAACACCCTCAAGACAAAGTCGTCACCAATCCCCCACGCTTCTCACAACACCTCCATACTCCCTCAAATAGCAAAGTCCAAAACAATTAAAGGACTTATTCACCACTATCATGTAGCATACATACACCAAAATTACTTTGTAAACGTCAAATCCACCCTCCAAGGACACCATTAATGAATAAATAAAAATATTGGGTGCAAGGGTGCAAATGATGATGGGATAAGTAAAATAAAGTGGTAAATCATAGGTAGGAACAAAGAGAGATGGACTATAAAAACTGGTGAAGAAAATTGTGGTGGGAAATAAAGGCTAGAATAAGTAGGAGGAGGAGAAAAATGATAGGAATTAGACGTACCTGATCATCATCTTTGGCTCTTTTTTTTTGGAATTTTCTGTTTTTTTTTTCTTTTACCTACATAAGAAACAAACAAATCAAAAGGAAAAAGAAAATAAAATTAGAACAATACTTGGGCTGCCTCCCAAGAAACGCACTTGTTTAACGTCGTTGGCTCGACGCATATCATGTGTATGTTCCTGTATCACCTAGCATAGGTGAAATGACTTGGCTTAAGAGCGAAAGAATTCATTGCTCTCTAAAATTTGTCGAATGATCTGGCATAATTCTCAAAAATTTGACAATAGAAAATGTTAGTGAGCAACAATGCACATATAATAGAAGCCGCAATATCATGTAGATGAGAATTGTTTAGACCTCCACGTTCAAAACTATTTTCTATGTCACCTTGAATATGCTCACTAATCGGTAAGTTGGGAGTAGATTGCAAAAGAGAATGATTTATGATCCGCGGAATTTTAGAAGCTACCATGGAACATACTCCCATCTGTGGTATAGGGGACTCCTCCTTGAGTGGGGAAGTCTAAACTCGTTCATCTACATTGTCATTGACTCCTAATTCAATCTCATCTAAAGGGACTGTATATGCTCGATCATCCAATGTTACATCTACGGGAAGTCTAGGTGATGGATCATCTCGTGAATTATTAATCGAGGAAAACTCATCATCAGCCCCAACAAGTTTAGTCTTATGGTTTATTGAATCCCGTGCCTCCAATCGTGCAATTGCAGTAAAAATTTGCCCGAATTGATTCTCCAAGTTTTGGATGCTCTCTTGGGTTTGCTGTTGGAATTACATTATATAACTTTGCATAGTGGTCATAGTGGAGGTCAACGCACGGATCATATCCTCCGTAGACATGGACTTAGATTGATCTGGCACGTGATCTCGTGGGGATTGATCAATTTCATGGACATGACTGACGTGTAAGAGTTCCTCCATCTTATCTAACTCCTTAACATGTGAACTCTGATAAGCCATAAGCTCAAAGAAATCCCAAATATCAACAGAATTCATGGAAAGAAGTGTTTTGTTGCTCATGTAATTAGCCAATGCACGAGTTTCAGGGTTCATGCCTACCTTAATGACAAGACTTAATCTCCAGTTAGAGAAAACACAACCACGAGATTTCAAATAACTACCATACTCCTTAAATCTAGATAAATAGATATGAAAAGATTCATTATCATATTGGCTAAATTTAAAGGGGATCATGACTACACACAAAGACAAATTATACCGTTCCCCGGCAACGGCGCCAAAATTTGACAGGCTAAAGTCGTATGCCTAACAAATATAAATTACCACACAAACCTATAAACGTAGTAAATGGGCAAGTGGAATCGTATCCACAGAGAACGGTAATTATCTAAGTATGTAAAGTAACCAAATGGGGGGTATATGAGTATAAGTGATCAAGTAATCAAAATGCAAAAGAGTATTTTGTAATGAACAGAGGAAAAGATCTCGGATAATTAATACCCACTATCGTTCACCTAATTGATCCTGGTTATCAACTAAACCTAATCCATTGAGCACTTAGTTGTAAAAATATAATTTTTAATCGTTTCTTAATTGTAACTAAAAGAAGAGATCAGCCCTACCTAATAGTCCTAATCGGTGGATAACAAAGACGCGCGCCTAAATTCAATCTAGCGAAAGCATAAAACAATTAATCGATATCAACTAAGATAAACAAGATCTAGACACACACGGTTTCGATCTTCAATTAATATGTTTATTCTCTCTATCCTAATACCGATGTTCAGCATAGAAATACTAGGCTAGTTGCTACTTGTGAATCAACAATCTAACAATTAGTCCTTAAATTGTGAATCTAGCAATATGATAGATCTAGGGCTAATTAGTTTGCAACCTAATTAAGCAATAAATCAATCAATAACAATAAGAACGAGAGAAATAAACAATACTCAATTGAATTAAAGAATTAGAATCAAACTCACAATTGTCGGTAAACTATAGCTTCGATTAATCGATCCGAGAATAAAGGTCCTTAGCCTTGCATAGTCTTGAAAATAATCTTTTAAAGTTCTGAATACTGAATAATGAGTAAAAGACGTAACTTAGGTTTAAATAGTAAACGATTACAAAACGTATTTAGGAAACCCGTTAATACGCCGATACAGCAGCGGACGAGTCGTCCGGAGTGGGACGACCCGTCTTGACCTTTTTTACTTTTTCCTGAAGTTTCTGCGGAAGTCGTCTGACTCGGGACGACTCGTCCGGACGACTCGTCTTCAGTCAGACGATTCGTCTTCAACAGACTGGCTCTGGCGATGTTTTTCAAACGGTCATAGCTTCTTCGTTACTTGGCCTGTGAGGATGTGTGACCACTTCCTGGAAAGCTAAGATCATGAACTTTAATATCCCGTTGGTTTCACTGCAAAATTCCAAGCTTTTTGAGAGTTATGAAGCTTCAAAGTTGACCTTCCATAAATGGACTGAAACCCCTTCCAAACTTGTCCAAAACTTGGCATATTGCTTCCTGGATCATCTTTCATCGCCTCATTGTTGTTTCACACACTTGCACATCAATCTTAAGGACATAAATACATTAAAAAACCATTAATTCTTATATTAAAGCACAAATACACGAATGATAGAATTAGCTAACAAATTGATCCAAAAGCAACCATTTTCTAGCATTAAAACCCAACATTACCCACAACTAAGTGGATCGTATCAAATAGACTCCCTATTAAGTCAAAACATTTTTATAAATTGGATGAAATAGACTCCTAATTAAGTCTAAATTGTTTTATCATTTTGACAATTCAATGAGGTAGATTAATTAGACTCCCTAATAAGTCTAATTATTTAACTTAGTCAATCAATTAAATTGGGGGAGAAACTTGTCATTTTAAACTCCAAAAATAGAAAATCGGTGGAAGTTGAAAGGTTGAAAGGAGAAAGATTACTACCTTTGTTGATCAATGGTGATGATCTTCCAAGTTAGGATACTAAATCATCTAATCAAGTTCTAATGTGATCCTAATACTCCACATTATTGTAAATGATTGGATTTTTATGGTGGAGTTTAATGCGAGAAGTGAATGAGGAATGAAATTAATGTAGAAGGTTAACGTGGATGAGAAAATGTTCTTCGTTTCCTTCTTATTTGGATGGCTCTCCTACCTCTCTTTCTTCATTTTTTTTTTTGTGAGTGTTCAATGTAGTAGTGAATGGGAGGTGTACGTTTGTTTAAGTACAGTGAGGGAGGTGGCATGACCGCATGAGGGACAAATATCTTTTAATTGGACAATAAATTAATTCAAATTCACTTGCTCTCCAAGCTTCTCTTTGGCCGGCTCCTACTACACCTCAGCAATAAAATTTGTCTTGCTGCTCTTGGATTAAACGAAGAAGAATAATGAGACATTAGGTGAAAATTAAAAGAAAATGAAAATAGTTAAAATATTTTTACAAAATTGTTAGTGTAACTAGGAGGCCAAACTACCAAATTGGTAAAAAAAAAAAGTGGATGGCAATTGACAAATTGGTAAAAAAGAATACTCCGGCGACATATTGGTAAAAAAAAAAAAATGAGACTAGTCAACAAATTAGCCAAAAAACGTATTAGTTGTCAGTGCGTATCATCCACTTTTTTATTTCCATGAATTTATTCATTTAATTGAATTTTAGACCCTATTAAATATTATCAGAGACAAAAAAAAAAAAAAAAAATTCATTAAAAAAAAATTAGCATGGAATTACAAACATATCATCTTCCTCCTTACTGCCATCTAAGTTCTTCAAAAAGAAATACAGCTTCCTTTCTTCCATCTTAACTTTACTTCTACCATATATGAAAAATAATGTTGGGTTAAAAGGAGATTAGAGGAAGCAATGGAAAATCCTTCATCAATTTGTGCTTTGTTGATGGCTTGACGAAAAGACAATTTTTTTCTTACAAAACTAGTACTCAACCATATAATTTTCTACCCATTAAATGTTAGAGTTTTAGACTGAACAAATTAAAGTATGAAATACACCCTTTCGAATCTTACTCTACAAGTAGATGATAATTGTTTATGGTATATGATGTGTTGATTATTTTATGAATCGAGCAAATCATTGGAGGCATACCCATTATAAAAATATAAAAATATCCATCACAATTCTCGATTTTTTTTAATAATATTTATTATTTCTCTTATTAGTTGCTAATCATTCGTTTGCAAATTTTTGAATTGCAAAAAAAGGATAAGAAAATAGTTCTAAAATTCTAAGACTCATAACGTAATTTACTATCGTTAATTCATAACCGAAATGAAATTCTAAAATTTCTGGCCTTAACCATATTCAAATATGAGGCTCAAAATGGATAACCCCCATGCAACTGGCGGGAGTTAAAGGTGGTAAACGGCCTCACTAACAGATCGTTTGGTTTATAAGGAATAGAGGGTGAGATTGGGTTCCACGTTTGGTGTTAGGGATTAGTAGATGAGGACATGATGGTATATCTATGGGGATTACTAAAATTATGAGATACACGTAATTATTAGAGGAAAGTAATTTTTAAGTAACAATCTTGTAATACCAAACAAGGGTGTCTGGATAAGTGAATAACATTCCCACTACACGGGCCGCATATTTCAAGACTGTCATTTTCCAAAAAGTGCATCTGACCGGGACAATATGGTCATTTCATGCAAAACAAATGCCACTTTTTGGGGCTGCTTTTCTCAGTTTAGGCCACAAATTTCCGACAACCAGTCATCAAACATTTCACCTCTTCTACCACCGGTCAACAACCCAAACCGCCAACTTACCCAGATTTTCCGACGGCCAACTTACCTAGACTTTTCGACGACGGAATCAAACGGCACCGTAGGATGGGCGGGGCAAACCCCTAGACCCAGATAAACTAAAAAAACGTATCATTAAGGGTGGCCAAAAAAGGGTTTAAGGTTCAACGCCGCGGTACCCTAAACCCTTTTTTCGGTGTGCCGCTACTCACCTTGTGGGTCACGAAGGTGATGATGATGTGGATGCGCCGTTGATGATGTTGATCTGGGGGGCGAATTTATCAAGGGTGGTTCACTGATGATGTTGATGGTGACTGTTAGATGATGGTGGTGCATGGTGATGTTGGTAATGACGGTGATGCAGATCTGGGCGCTTGAATCAAGGGTGATTGTCGAAAATGATGATCTTGATGATGGTTGAATATGATTATGATGGTGGTGGATGATCATGGTTGATTATGATGTTGATGATAATGGTGAATTGGTGATTTGAGTAGTGTTTGATGATGAATATTGGTGGTGCGAGAATTTTGAAGATGAATAATGGTAGGTATTAATATGGAGGAGAGAGAAGAGGAGGTAAGAGTGAGAGAGTGGATTCTGGATTTCTGGGTGAGAGATAATGAAAGAGGACGGTGTTACAGTAGAAAGATTCTATTGTAATCTAAGTTCAGATTAAGCTAAAATGTTAAGGAAGAAGATAGAAGAGTCAAGAAGAAGATGCAAGAGGACCTAAGAGGAAGAAGGAAGAAGAAGACAGGAAACTTGAAGAGGAAGATTACAGAGAAATTGAGAGAGAATTGTTGAAGAATTTGTGTTGTACTTTCATAAACTGAGAAATGAATGTTACGACCTTATCTATACACATTTCAGGTAGTTAGATGTCATTGTCATTGCATAACTGCCACTCGCTAACAGAATTGTAACTGAATTCTACCAACTTCTAATTTTCTTAGCTTTGCTAACTAGTCCCTGCTAATCAGTGCTATAAGAATCCTCCTTCCTTGAAATAAGAATTGCCCTCAACTCTCCAATGACCGAAATTTTTCTGCAAAACCAGGAAACTGATTCTCAAACTCTTCAGCATTTTACCAAGTAGGTTCAAGATCAGTAAACCCTTCCCATTTCACTAGTAGTTGATCCTGAAGCTTGTTTCTGAGTTTGACAGTCCTTTTCTCCAATACAGCATCAGGTATAGGGATATGATTGGATGTCTGATTTTGGAACCAAGGTGGAATGCGAGTTGCAGCAGGCAGAGTTTCATAGAATGTTTTCAGCTTGGAAACATGGAAAACATAGTGGATCTTAGCAGATGCATGTAGCTTGAGCTGATAGGCCACTTTTCCCAATGCTTCAGACACTTGGAAAGGTCCATAGAATTTGCTGGCTTGCTTCCAATTCCTCCTTTCTTGTAATGAATGCTGCTTGTAGGGTTGTAATAAATGCTGCTTGTAGGGTTGTAATTTCAGCTACCCAGTCCCCAATCTGATAAGTGCTTTTTTTTCTGTGCTTATCAGCTATCAATTTTATTCTTTCCTGAGCTTGCAGCAAAATCTGTTTCAGATTGGAGATCATAGCTTCCCTTCTTTGCATGGACCTGTCAACCTTATCCACTTTAGATTCCCCTCGTAAGTAAGGTAGGTGGAGAGGGGGTGTTTGGTTATAAACCACTTCATAAGGAGATAATGAGTGGCTGAGTGATAATGGGTGTTAAACCACCACTCAGCCAAGGGTAGCCACATACTCCAAGCCTTAGGGTTCTCTCTACACATGCACCTTAATCACATTTCCACACTCTTATTCACTACTTCAGTATGGCCATCTGATTGAGGATTGTATGTAGATGATTATCTGAACTCTGCCTTATAAGGTGAACAGGGATTGCCAAAATTGACTAAAAAAGACAGGATCTCTGTCACTTACAATGCTTTTAGGTCAACCATGTAGCTCGAATACATGATCCAGGTAATTGCTTGTGCCACTTCTACAGCTGTATATGGGTGGGATAGAGCTATAAAGTGAGCAGCTTTGCTGAGCAAGTCCACTACCACCATTATTACATCCTGTCCTTGTGATTTGGGTAGCCCTGAGATGAAATCCATAGATATATCCACCCAAACTTCTTCTGGAACTAGTAATGGTTGCAGCAAACCAGGATATGCCACATTTTCATGCTTGGCCTTGGCAGCCTGACACACCAAGCAGCTTTTGATAAAAGAATTTACATCCTTATTCATCCTTTTCCAGTGAAATAAGGATTTAATTCTCTTCAATGTTCCATCCCTTCCTTTATGACCAGCTTCCCCAAAAGAATGGTGCCATTTTAATAGCTGAGTCTTCAACTGCTCTATATTTCTAATATAAACCTTCCCTTTCCTTCTTAGCAAACCACCTTGTAAGTTGAAGTTATTTACTGTCATATTTTTCTGCAGCTTGTCAATGATTTCCTGAACGTAGTCTTCCTTGGCATAACTATCCTTAATCCTTTTCCCAAGTCAGAATCAACCACATGGCTAGGAATAAAGTTTTTGATCCTTGTACTCTTGATAATGCATCTGTAGCCAGATTCTTCTTCCCACTTCTACATTGTATTTCATAGCCAAAACCCATAAATTTAGACAGCCAAAATTGTTGGAGAGGAGAGGAAATCTTCTGTTGGAGAAGCCATTTCAAGCTTTTCTGATCAGTCTTTATGATAAAGTGCTGACTGGACAAGTACTGTTCCCACTTTTGTACAACAAAGACTATTGCCATCAATTCGTTCTTATACATTGACAGTCTTTGCCATTTGGGACTCATGGCTTTGCTGATATATGCTAGGGAGTGATCCTTTTGCATAAGAACTGCTCCAACTCCTTCATTTGATGCATCTATCTCTATTATAAAGGAAATGGTGAAATCAAGAACAACAAGCACTAGTGCTGAAGTTAAGGCCATTTTTAACTTTTGAAATGCCTGGTCTGCCTCTGAATTTCATTCATATCCTCCATTCCTTAGGAGATTTGTGAGTACACTACGCCATAAATTGGATTTAACACTGGGCATGAAATCAAATAGACACCGGCTATACCCAATGTCTGGATTGCCGGTGTCATATGCTAAGACACCGGTTACTCTATAAAAAAATCCCTTGTCAAAAAGTACCATATAAGACACCGAATGGGTCCAAAACTAGTGTCTTATGTGTGATTTGGATCTTGTCAAACAAGCACATATGACACCAGTTATGGCCCCGACCGGTGTCGTATGTGCACCAAACTTTCAAAAAAACAAGATTAACTTTTTTTTTTACTACATGCTCCGATACCACGGTTGTTCCTCCTTTCTATACCCACTCCCACCTACCCGGCCACCACCGTACACCTCCCACATATCAACAATTAACAAATTTGAGTTCATACTCAACAACAATGTTCGTATTACATACACAGGCATAGAACGAAATTCAGGAAAAATTGCAAGTAAAAAAAATACAAGAATACAATCTCAAGGGAAGAAGATTAAGAAATTAAATCTCAAAAAAATTGCGAGTAAAAATAGAACAATATCTCAATCTAAACCGAAGAAGAGTAGGATTAATTAATATCTCAATCTTAACCGAAGAACTATAAATCAGATCTCAATCTCTAGCATCTATGTAGATCGATCCAAAATTAGATAAATACATTAAATCTCAAATACCGTATATTAGATCTCAATTTCGAGTACATTTGCAAAAAAAAATTACAAAAACTACTAAAACTAGATCTAAAAAAACCTAATAAAATTCAAAAAACTTACATAAAAGAAACAACTTGTAAAATGTCGATTTGAAGATATTTCCCTTTCCTGTGTTCTCTACCTTCGAGCGAAATCCTTGGACTCTGATGACATTGGTAAGAAAAAGTTGGAGATGGATGGCCGCAGCCCGCAGATAACATAAAGGGTTGTTTTCCCAAAAGAGTATAGATATATATGTAGTAGACAAAGGATCAGAGAATTGATTTTTGAGGGAGTTTGATTAATTCCTTCACAACTACTAGAGGAAGTTAGATGTGATTTTTTAAAAAGTTAGATTGTTTTTTAGAAGATCTCGATTTTTTTGTTGAATGAAATTGTTGACTGAATTGATGATTTTGGGAGAGAGGGAGAGAGAGAGGAGCGAACTAGTAAAGATGATGTACTTTTTTCTTTGTATGGAGAGAGGGAGTCGTGGGAGACTGGGAGGCGGAGGAAGCAAGAGAAGGGAGATATAAAGTGAAAGTAAAGAATAATTAATAAAAAGTAAAGAAATAATTAAAAGAAAAAAAGAGAACATACCTTAAAACCGGTTGACCACAAAAACGGTGTTATATCTATTATTTTTATTTATTTATTTAGTTTCTTTTCATATTGTTACAACACCGGTTGTCCTTAAAACCGGTGTCAAAAGTGTCGCAGAGCTTTCTTTCAACCATTTACGCAATTGTTTGTTATTTTTTAATACGTATGACATCGGGTGACAAAGAACTGGTGTCGTATATTTTTCTTACACCGGTTTTTAGATTTCCAGTGTTATATATACCGGTGTAAAATGCAATATTTGGCGTAGTGGTGGTTTACTGTTAACTGCATAATTCCTGACAAACTTTTTGTAATACCCTGCCAAACCCAAGAAACTCTTTACATCCTTGACATATTTGGGGGTTGGCCATTCATCTACAACTTTAATCTTTCTGCTATCTGTCTCAACTTCCTTACCAGAGATGAAATGCCCTAAATACTCAACCTTCTCAATGGCAAAACGACACTTTGAAAGCTTTGCATACATCTTGTTAGCTTTCATAAGTTGGAATACTGACCTCAGCTGCTCCCAATGCTCTTCCTGACTTCTACTATAGACCAAGATGTCATCAAAAAACACCAACACACATCTTCGGAATAGGGGTTTAAACACAGCATTCATCCAGCCTTGAAAGGAAGCTGGTGCATTTGTGAGCCCAAAGGGCATTACCAGGAACTCATAATGCCCACTATGAGTCCTAAATGCAGTTTTGTAAACATCATCAGCCTGCATTCTCAATTTATGGTACCCAGCCCTTAGATCAAGTTTTGTAAAGATAGTAGCCCCTACCAATTCATCAACTAACTCATTTACCACAGGAATAGGGAATTTGTCCTTGATTGTCTTTCGATTCCTGTCCCTATAATCCACACACAAGCGCCATGTTCCATCCTTTTTCCCCCACTAAAACCACTAGAGAGGCAAAGGGACTAGAACTATTTTGGATGATTCCATTATCCAACTTTCCTAAATCAATTTTTCTATGATATCTCTCTTGTTGATTGGATATCTGTATGGCCTAATGCTTACAGGTGCATTTTGCTCAAGTGGGATTTTGTGATCAAAGACCCCTCTTGATGGTGGTAAAGACTTAGGTTCCTCAAACAGACATCCAAATTCTGATGATAATTGCTGTAATGGGTATGGGTACTTATCTGAGTCGGCATTGACAGCATTGCAGGTAATGTAGTTGTCTAATGTATCTTCTGAAATCAGCTGCAGAAAACATAGCTGAGTGGCATTTGAGAGGCACTGGTGTGTTGCTTTCCCTTGTATCATCTTGATACATAATCATTTCCCCACTGAAATTGCATAATCAACTGGTTAAAATACCATATCACAACCTCCCAAATTTATCAGTAATGCGCCCGATGTGAATTTCTTATGCTGCATTTCCCAACAAAAACCTCTTGTGATGTTTTGACATGGCAAATGATTCACATCTGCAATTGTCACAACCTGAGGAGCAATGTTTTCAATCTTATACCCCAATTTCTGAGCCATTTTTATATCCATAAAGTTGTGGGTGCTCCCTGAATCTATGAGAATATGCAGTGGTTTCTTGTTCACACAAACCATAACCCTCATTGTCTGAAAACCCTCATTTCCTGACAGAGCATAACTGAAATGCAAGGTTCTCATGACATTGTATCCCCCATATAATCCTCCAGACTTTCCTCACTTTCATTCAATTCCTCCTGAGCTCAATCTATTTCCACCATAAACACTTGTTTCTTCCTAAATTTGCATTATGACCTCTGGTGTAAGGTTCATTGCAATAGTAACACTCTCCCTTAGACATATTCTCTGCTCTGACTTCGGTAGGGATAAAATTTCTTTGGCCGAATCTGGGAGGGTAGTTTATTACAGGGTTCTTTAAGGATGTTGAAGGTGGTGTAGGTAGTATACCCTGGTAATTGTGTAACACCCCGGCTCATCGCCTGAGTCGAGAGTAGTCACCTATGGCAGCTTGCCAGGCTGTGGGCTGACCTCACAGACCAACACGGGTCCTTCCGGCGCACTTTGACCTCACTCGTGCGCACCCTGGGAAACTTCCCAGGAGGTCACCCATCCTGAAATTACTCCCAGTCAAGCACGCTTAATTTTGGAGTTCTTATCACATGGGCTTCCTAAAAGGAAAGTCGACTTTGTTGGTATGAGTAGCACTATCATTCCTTTTAAACACCTCATATGAGCCCTTAATCTTTCAGGGATCTCCTCTGAAATTCGGGGTATTACATTCACCCCTTCTTAAGAAAGCAACGTCCTCGTTGCGACTGCCAGCCAACCATAGTCTAGCTCCAGGATCTTTCCCCTGCTAGGCTGTTGACCTGGGCTCTCCTGACCACATGATCAACACGCGGTCGCAGGGTTGCTCTGATACCATTTGTAACACCCCGGCTCATCGCCTGAGCCGAGAGTAGTCACCTATGGCAGCTTGCCAGGCTGTGGGCTGACCTCACAGACCAACACGGGTCCTTCCGGCACACTTTGACCTCACTCGTGCGCACCCTGGGAAACTTCCCAGGAGGTCACCCATCCTGAAATTACTCCCAGTCAAGCACGCTTAACTTTGGAGTTCTTATCGCATGGGCTTCCTAAAAGGAAAGTCGACTTTGTTGGTATGAGTAGCACTATCATTCCTTTTAAGCACCTCATATGAGCCCTTAATCTTTCAGGGATCTCCTCTGAAATCCGGGGTATTACAAATTGTTTGTTGCACGTTTGGAGAATTTACCGGTAAATGACTGCTTTGTGGTCAATCTTGCAGTAGCATTTACCGAATTCTCTTGGGACCTTGCAAACTCAATTGCATCAGTTATACTAATTGGTTTGAATGCTCTAAGAAAGGGTTTTACTGCAGGTTTCATACCCCCAATAAAATTGTCGAGAAAGTAGGAATCAGGCAATAGTGGGTTTCTCTGCAACATCAGTCCTTTCAGTCTCTCGAATTCATCTATATACTGGTCTAATGAACTAGTTTGGACCAGTCTATTTAATTTCACAACCACATTATCGCTTAATTCATCTCTGAATCTTGATGATAAAGCTAAAACAAATTCATCCCAAGAAGCATATAATGGACTGCTAGATAACTTGTAGCCCACAACTCAGCTTTTCCAATCATATCCAGGCATGCCATGTCAACTTTTTGGTTATCAGCAATCTTGCATAAAGTAAAATATTTCCCACATTTTCACACCCAAGTAGTTACATTAGACCCATCAAAAACAGGAAATTCCAATTTAGGAGCATACCCTAACAATATTGTTTCCTGCAGATTCAACATTATTTTCCCCGTGTGGTACTATTGTTGTTCTGATCATCTGCTGGATTGCTGTCATCATTTGTGCGAACTTTGCATCCATTTGAGCCTGTAAATTAGCCTGACTTGCTGACATTTATGCTCGAAATTGCGCAATTTGCTCCTGATTAGCCATGGGTTGCTGATTTTGTTGCTGGTTCACCTGATAGGCTTGGTGTCTTATCCTCGCAAGCGTATCTTGATGTGGAAGCTTTCCGGAATCGCAACTAATCTGATCTTGTCGAAAAAGTTTCCAAGGATCATTACCTTCTACTGTAATCTAAGTATAGATTATGCTAAAATGTCGAGGAAGAAGATTGAAGAGTCAAAAATAAGATGCAAGAGGACCGAAGAGGAAGAAGGAAGAAGACAGGAAACTTGAAGAGGAAGATTAGAGAGAAATTGAGAGAGAATTGTTGAAGAATTTGTGTTGTATTTTCATAAACTGAGAAATGAATGTTACAACCTTATTTATACACATTTCAGGTAGTTAGTTGTCATTGACATTGCAAAACTGTCACTAACTACCTCTAAGTTTCTTAACTTTGCTAATTAGTCCTGTAACAGATGGGCTACTTGTAGGGTGAAAATCAAGGGGTCATTTTTTTTTGTCCTTATCCTGTTAGCTGTACTATTTCATATACACAAATTCTCATTAAAGACACCGGTCTCTCAATAATAATTTATTGAGAGACCATTATCATGTGTTACAAAGTGACTCTTTTAACATTACTTGTAACCATAATAATACTTTTAGTGATCATATTAATTTATTATTATAAATCACATTATACTATAATTTGTAGATATTATTACGAACAATCAATAGTAAATTACAAGAAGTTGGTGGGGAGCCGAGATAAACTTAGTTAGAATTTATAAAGTAACCCCTATACAAAGATTAAATTAAGTGTCAAGGTTCTTAATTAAACGATTACTAAAAGTAGTATAATGCTCACTAATAATATAAACGGGGTCACGATGTAAATAACATGGTTGGTCTCTCAATAAATTATTGAGAGACGGTCTCCCACAAGACCTACTGATTCATATACAACTGTCTTGAAAAATCTGTCCCTCTTTACACTACTCATTCCTAATAAGCCTTTCAACTTTTGAGTCCACTTGCTGAATGAAACGTTAGATCCCGCTTGGTGGACAGTAACTTACATTGACATAAGTTGGTTTGTGTATACATGCCTACATAAGTTGGAGTTTGGAAGTTTAAGCTTAGGTAGAATATAGTCAATCTTCGCAAAAAGAAGTTAAGGGTTGTTCACTGCTAACGCATCAAATTTGAGATATAAGAATGAAATCGTTAATCTTGTCATATATCATGAAAATTGAGTGATAATAATCACAAATGCTTCGTTATTCTTGGTTTACTATTGGTGAAGAATGAGTACCAAATCTTGACAATATTCTGGTTGTGTCTATCTTAACGACTTTGGTAATATACTCAATTTGAGTTAGATTTCTCTAGAATTACTCAATTGTCTAAGTCGAAAAAACAATTATCATTCAAGAATTTGATCTTGCAAAGAGTAGATTAAAGGGTTAGATATGATGGTCATAGGCACATTAATTCATTAAATTGACAGGCCCCTATTTTCACTTATCTTCTATGTTCTTAAAGAATGAATCGGTGAAAGATATTGTGATGCGGCTATTGATTCTTGAAGTTTGGGATTTCTGGAAAATTATGGAAAATTATTAGCTAATTTATGAAAAATAATATAATTTATGGTGATTATGGTGGTAAGCTAATTTATGGAAAATAATAGCGTTGCTAATAATATTATAACAAAGATAAACTGATAATTTTATAAAATTAGTATAATAATATAGATGTACAGCCCGAGCGCGGGCCGATCATGCAAACTAGTGATTCTTGAAGTTTGGGATTTCTGTTTTCGTAATGGGTAACTAATGAAGGTAATCAGGTAACTTTTCAAAAATATTATTGATTTTTATTATTATCATAGGTTGTGTTTAGGTGTTTTATTTTGCTAGTTTACCTAAATAAAACAGAAAAGGGTATTTCGGAAATATAATAAAACTATTTTAATTTAAATTATTATAATATACTGCACGTAGGGGATTTTTTTTAGACTTTGTGATTTTTATTTAGATATATTTACACTATTCATAATTTCAAAGTTATGGTTACATATGTAACACCATACTCACTTCACGGTTCAGACCTAAAGACCGAACGATTAGCAATTTGCGGTCTATTTCCAAAGTCATAATCTCATAATTGGATCTAAGACCGAACTACACACATTCGTTTCAAGTTCAATTCCGGCTAAACGGTTTAATTCGGTCCAGTTTAATAGTCACTCCGTACTCCGTACCGAGTATTCTCGCCTTCTCGCCCCTTAATTCACAACGCCAACATCGTGCACTGCCTCTCCGGCTCTCCCCAAAACACCCCTCGTCTACTCACTTTTCACTTCTCTCACCCATTTGTCTCTCAATTTCTCCCCTCCAAAACTCTCCTACTCAAAACAGCCACACTCCCCTTTCCCCGGCCTCATCACCTGCGTCCCCACCACTCTCCGCCGCTACCCTCATCGTCATCCTCCCCACGAAGCTTCTGCTATAAGCGAGCAAATTGCTACCAATTAAATTGTAATTGAGTCTTAATTTGGGGGAAACACTAAACTAATTATCTCCAATCACTGAATTCACTTCTCTAATTAGGGTTCATGTCTTCCTGATTTTCCCTTTTCCCAATTCCATAAATACCCATATCATATAATGCGGCAAATTTGAATCTTTTTCTTCCCTTCAATTTTTAGGCAAGTTTATTCCTCTTTTTTTTTTTTTTTTTTTTTTTTTTTTTCTCTCTCTTTAATTTCTCATTGTAATCTTACTTTACTTAGCTTGCACTTCAATTTATCCCGCATTCGTTGAGAAAATATTCGCAATTGCTTTGATTCCTAATTTGCTGCTACTTTATTTTACTTATTGAATAAATTGCTTATATATATTGTGGGCTGAGTCAAAATTATGTACTGCAGGTTAAATTTTGAAGATAATGGCTGCTGTTTATTTGATTTACGTCGCCGACTTTGATTATTAGGAATTTTTGTAGGTAGAGTTTATATATCTTGGGTATATCTCTACTTTTGAATTTATTTGGAATTTTGATCTTACTGATACTCCATCTGGCCGATTTTAAACACTTCATACCCAAAATGCCCCTGTGTTGCGAAGAGTATACACACTATCGGTTAATCAAAGTTTTAAAAAACTTATATAGCAATTTAGATAAGAGGCTGAACAAAAATTCCATGTAATTTTTTCGGAACCTTGATTAACAGTTTAGTGTGCACACCCTCTTTTGTGAGAGTGCGTTTTCGATATAGGGTGTTTAAACTCGGACAAAGGTAATATAGTCTAAGGTGTCGTTTGGATACTCTCAAAATCCATAGGGATTTTATTTTCCTAGGAATTGTATTATCATGAGTTGTTTGGTTGCCATAAAGTGTAGGAATTGGAAATTCCTAGGCATTTCCAATTCCTCCAAAGTGTAGGAATTTAATTACCTTGGGGGGCTAGGTAAGTAGATATTCTCATGGGAATTGAATTCCCTTGTTCATCCAAACAAATTTCCCCAATTCCCATACTTTCTTAATTCCTAGGATTTACAAGTTCATGGGAATTTCGACTTCCCGAGTGTATCCAAACGACACCTAATAATGTTTTGGGGTTTGCATTGTTATTGATATAGGTCTTGTATTGTGCTAGGATTAGGAAATTAGGATAATGTCTCGTAAAGCTAACTACGGGTATGATTACGACGACGATTATGATGACTATGATGAGTATGAAGATTACGAGTATGAGGATGATCACGACGTAGAGAAAGGTTAGTGTTGTTACAATCCTAGCCCTTTATTTGAATTTTATGTACTGTATCTGAATTTCGCTAGTGTAAGTATTATTTGTTGGTTTGGTGATTATGTGATGAACTAGAAACTTGGGTTTATTTGTGTATGTCGAGCTGATTTATTTAACTATTTGACGACATTAAATGGCTTTGTTTGGTTAGAAATAATGAAAGGAAAGGGAGGGAAGGGGAAGGGGAAGGGGAAGGGAGTGAAAGATAGTGGAATGAGAACATAGTGGAATATGATTATAGAGTGTATTATGGCAAGTTGGCTACTTCTTTGGATAATCTATAGGCTCTATAGTGATATCTAAGACTTTATTTCGTTGGGATTAAACCCTTGGATCACATAGGTACCATTGTCGCTTGTCTTCGTGCATTTACTGTGCCCTTGCAGAGTTGCAGCTCTAGTACTTGTAATGGGGTAAATTTGACTACAACATTTCCTTACCAGACCTTATCTTAGTTACATTAGTAGGAATGGCAAAGTTATGTAAGACGACCTTTATTTTTAACTAGAAAGTTAACTTTTTATTTGTGCTTACATCCAAGGACCTGTATTTCATTAGCTCTAAATTATTTTATGACAAGTTGTTTGTGGAAACCTACAAAGACTTTAGAAGGTAAGTGAGAGTGGACCACCTTCCTCACTTTGGACCATATAATTTGCCTTAGAAGGTGTTTGGTAGCTAAATTCTTCATTTGATCTTTCCTTCAAGGGCTGTGAAGACTTATCATCTAGGGATTGGTTTGTCAGGAGTGGAAGGTATCTCTTAGTTCTAAAAATGTTTACCCTTCTAACTCTGTCAACTTCTCTATGCAGGTAAAGAAGGTAAAGAAGTTACAGCAGCTGCAGCGACACAGGAAACAATTAAGCCTGGGAGCTGGAGCTGTTCTATCTGCACATATGACAATGAAGAGAATATGACCTACTGTGAAATATGTGGTGTTCTTCGTTTTCCGCCATCCACTAGTGGCAGCAATATTGATAAGAAAACAGGTAAATGTCAGTTTTGTTGTTATCTCCTTAAGAACAAAGTTTACTAAGAGTTCAGTTTTCCATTCTTGTATATGTGTGCATAAGTTGTAGTTTCAATAAGATGCTAGATCCGTTTCGAAAAAAAAAAAATAAGATGCTAGATACTGACATGACTTTTAGTAAAGATAAATAATAAATGAAGAGTAATTATTTTTCGAATTGGCATTGGGAGGGGTTGCTTTATTGCAGCTGTTCTCTCATTTGTAAGCTCTCTCCAATGTTTGTTCGTTTCTTTTGTGGTTTTATTGACCCATGCCAAAATCATTATCATCTTGACTACTTAATAACTTGAATCTTCTCACCAAAAAAAAAAAAAAACTTGAATCTAACTCTGTGGAAGCTGTGGCGAGTCAAGGATTTGTGTCAAACTTTATTTGACTGTGCTGTGAGTTTCAAAATAATGACAAACCCAGAGGCCTACGGTGTTCACATTTAATGATTGATGTGCAGTCTCAAAATTATTCACTCTTTCCTTGGCTTTCAGAAAAAGAATATCATTTCTCTTAGAAGAAAGTTTGAGGGTAACTAATTGTGCTATACGGCCATTAGATGCCCAAGGTCTAACATACAATTAGGAGTCTCTTTGTGTATGTTCGAGATGGGTTCATTCACGAGAGGAAGAAGATAATAACCTATAGGCTCTAGAAGGACTAGGTTATAAGTTACTTTGGCTCGGTATTCCTGTGTCTAAGTACTATGTTGTGTTTCATAGTCTGTTCAGATTATTCTCTGTGCTATACATGTCAGTTTCACAATCAAATAGCCTTCTAGTAGCTTATAGGTTTTCTTTTACAAAGTAGTCTTTTATAGATAGATCTCTTTGCTGCAGTTGGTGGTGGCACGGGCAAAGATTATGGAGTATCTCAGTTGGCCAAATCACTCTTTGCATCAGGGCCTAGTCAAGGACCCAATAAGGCTGTAGACTCTCAACCTCAAAATTCTATTGATAAAAGTGGAGGTGGCAATAGAAGCCATGATAGGGAGAGCACTCAGCGGCATTCTCCTGTTTTCTCTTGTGGTCTGAGTGCTCCTTGTAGCCGCCACCATTCAACTCTAGGTCTGCTAGCTCTGTAGATGACTCATTATCTTGGTTCCCGGGAGGTTATCTGGATGATTACCGTCTAACTTTTCTGAAAATGTTAATTATAACCTCACATTAAGATGGATTTCTGGGAGGTTATCTGTTTCTAATATTATCATGTTTTTCATGTCAGCCCCCTTCAAGTTTGATGCTCCATCACCAGATGAAATCATCAGCAGCCGTTTGCAGTCCGCAAAAAGAGGTATGCATTGCTAATCTTTAACCATATACGAAACTTTGCCAGTCAGGGTTGCTTCACCTTGCTTCTTTGGAACAACTTTGATAGAATTCTTTTCTATGTATCTGGAGTTCGTATTTTCCTCCTCTTTATCTTTCTTTCCTTTTTATAGGTTTTACATGCGCTTGTTCTTGCTCACCTCTTTACTCTTATATCCTTACGAGAAGAATAGGTCCACTACCATGGAATTATTACAATAAGGTTTTAGACTATTGAAAAGCGGCTTAAGCTTACAAACTCTGGTGTTCTTTTGTTAAAATCCAAATTACCTTGAACACTTTGATATCTGAAAATAGAAAAGACCACTTATCTTTCCACCTTCTGTGATTGCGTGGCTCGTGTAACTCACAACCACTCTTGATCTCCTTCTTTTCTTTACCTCTGTGGTGTTAATTTTCTTTCTAACTTCTTATAACTCTTGATTATACTGCATACTTTAGCTAAGTTTCATTTTTGTTTATTTTCGTTTCATGCAGGAGCAGGTGCTCCACCAGGCTTTAATGAGAAGAATGCTGCCACAACATCACAGTCTAGTGTGAGACTGGTTGACAGTACTAGTGCATCTAAAGGAATAACTATTTTTTCAGAAGAGAACAGTTCCTCATCTTCAGATGTCTTGAGGAACATTGTGATTGAAGGTCCACCAAGCTCAGGAAGATCAGATAGCTTCTCTACAATGAAACTAAAATCCAAGGATTATATGGGCGAGAGTAGTTCTTTTCAAAATGGGGGGACACTTGATAATGTTTCCAGTGGCGTGGACAACATTTCTTTGAACTGTAAGCCTGGATCATCCAAAACTATTCTTTCTAGAAAGGCCCTTGTGCAGTACAAACCTGAGAAGTGGATGCTACCTGAGAAAGAAAGCAACCTAATGACTCAATTAAATCTAGCTATTGTGAGTCATCTGCTGTGAAACATGATTTATGTGGTGCCATTGTTTAGTCAGCATATATGTATAATGTCATTTCTCGTTGCACAGGTTGGCCATGTTGATTCTGGGAAGTCGACACTTTCAGGAAGACTCTTACACCTCTTAGGCCAAATATCTCAGAAGCAAATGCACAAGTTTGAGAAAGAAGCAAAACAACAGGTGAGTCATCTATAAGGCTCATTACTTTGGCAAAGTCTCATATGAGACGGTCTCACAGTAATTATTGTGAGAACACTTTAATTGGTTAAAAAGTGATCATTTTAACGTCATTCGTGATCATTATATTGTTTTTAGTAATCGATTTAATTTGTGTTAAAATCACATTACTTGTGATTTATAGGATCACATGATAAAAATTAGGCATAATATATAAAGCAACCCCTTTACCAATCCTAAATAGAAGGTTATAATCATAAATTAAAGCAATTACGTCACTAATAATGTAAATGAGGTCACTATATAAACAAATAGCATGGTTTATTGTAAGACCGTCTCACACAAGACTTACTCCATTATTTTTTCCAAAGATTGGTTCCTGTGCATCTTACGTTAAATCTATGTTTAATAGGGTAAGGGCTCATTTGCATACGCTTGGGCTTTGGATGAGAGCGCTGAAGAAAGAGAACGAGGCATAACCATGACAGTGGCTGTTGCTTATTTTGACACTAAAAAGTACCACGTTGTTGTGCTGGACTCTCCGGGCCATAAAGATTTTGTCCCTAATATGATATCTGGGGCGACCCAAGCTGACACTGCAATTCTTGTTCTCGATGCCTCAATTGGTGCATATGAAACCGGTATGGATAGTACTGGAGGACAATCACGAGAGCATGCCCAGCTTATCAGAAGTTTTGGTGTAGATCAAATTATAGTTGCGATCAACAAAATGGATGTTGTGGCATATTCGAAAGAACGATTCGACTTAATTAAGCAGCAAGTAGGATCTTTTCTTCGTACTTGTGGTTTTAAAGAATCTTCCATCACTTGGGTTCCCGTCAGTGCTATGGAAAATCAAAATTTGGTTGATTTTGCTTCTGATGTACGCCTAAATTCCTGGTGAGTTGGCTGCTAGTTTGTTTTTATGCTATTACTATCTCTACGTCTTTCACTTTTTCTTGTAAATTGATTGCCACATTGGTCTAGCGTGGATGACATCAATGTGTGGAGTTTCTGACTTCCTATATTTGCAAATTTATCTTATTAGAAGCTATTCTTGACGTTTTGATGACTTTCACTATTTGGCTACTTGATGCTGTACTTGTGAATGTGTTTGAAATTTTGGATGTGTGCTCACATACTGACACCACAGGAAATAGAGGCTGTAGTTTATAATGCGCACCTGGAATTCCTCGGAAATTGTAGCTAATTAGTTATTGCTACTAGACTTACAGGGAGTTCCTGACATATAAATGTATCTTCGGACCCAAACCTGGGAGTGATAGGGACAGGGTTGGCTACTCCAGCCAAGTGCTTCTAGGGCTTGAGAATGATTCTTAAAAGATTCAAAGTTATGACCCGCTGACCTTTGTGATGCCTTCTTAAGTTACAACTTAGAATAGATCATAGAATGACTCATTTTCGGGTGTGTTAGACTCTTTAAAATGTGTGATATAACTTATATTAGAGAAACGAAGGTACTCTTCCAAGGTTGATGAGGAATATTCAGAAAGTTTTTTAAAATATCCCTGGATAGATTTAAGTTTTTTTTATTCGTTCTAGGAACTCGGTATAGCCTTCATTTAGACAGATTGTCATCTTGAATTCTCCTGTATGCGACATGTCTATGATTCATATAAGATGGTATTTGTTGTGGAATGAGCAACAATTTGGCGTTTGTCTTTTGACCTTTAGCTTTCTGGATAAAATGAAATGGAATATTGAGCCAGTTTAGTCCTTAATGTGGTGCCTAACTGGGTCGACCTTAAGACCTATTTTTGTGTTGTCATCTGCAAACCATGGTACCACGGAAATGCTGGATCTCAGGGGAGATGCTGGGTGTTAGATTTTGAGAGGGGAATGAGGCATATGGTATAAGGATATACTTATGGGCCCTATATTATTCTAAGGGAGGATGGGAGATCAGTTGTTTGCTGTTCCGTATTCGCATGGTCCAGTGCCACTTGGTCTGATTGTATGCTAACTTTGGCTCATTTAGACTATTCACCTGGTCTGTTTATTTCATAATAGGCCAAACAATCCTTCCATAAGCAGGAATTTCTGAAAAATATGTTCCAATGGCACATAATGTCCATGACAAGAAGAAAAAAGAACTGTTTTGACTGTTTTCTACCGTATTTGTTATTCCTATTGGCAGTTGAGACAATCAGACATTTGGTTGCTGGACTTGTTTATGGAACCGAAATATAGATGGTAGCAGTTTTAATTTGATAAGCTGTAATTAGCAAGAGTGGGAGTTTGAGATAATCCTTTTCCTATTTGAAAGAGTGAGTTTATTGGTAGAGGACAGGGAGTCCTTTAATGAAGATCAATGATAGACAATAGTGTCCCAATTACCCTCGTCATTCTCAGCTTCAGATAGAAATTTTCACTTCATTTCTCGATATTCATATGAATGCAACAACTAAAATGATGCCTCATGTGACACTTTCTGTTCTTCAGTAAAATGTAATTTCTCCAAACCTTACACTCCGAAAAGCTAAACTTGGAAAAAATAAATATAAATAGAACCTTAAAAAAGTGGTTTTTTTTTTTTTTTTTCTTTTTATAATTAAAGCAATAGAATTGCGTTGTGATTGAAGATGTATCAAATCATCTAGACCTCTTGATATTCGTCCTCGTTACTTAGATTATACCAAAATCTTCCCTTGAGTTGGTACCTCAACCTTGTTAGTTGTTACTTGGTCTATGTAGCATTGTGCTGGGCAAACAGAATTTGGTCACTTGCAGACATCTTTGATTATTAGTCCCCGCATTTGATTAGTAAGATTTCCTTGTTTGCTGGATGCTTCCTGGGATGTATCTACGTTGTGCACAATTACCAGATAGTGGATTGGTTTAAACAAATAACTTCGTTAGTAGATGAAGCTAAAGTGGATTGGCTATCCAGTTGTTAGTTTTAATATGCTAACTTGCTCTTCATGCATATCTATTTAGAATTTTTTGAAGATGAAAGGATGGCGTTAGGTGAGTTCAATGTTCGCTGTTGTATGAGCATAGTCTTGTGTTAGTGTTTGGGTCTTGTTCTATTAAAAGTTGGGGACAATCTTCATTATTGAGTAATAATAATACAGATGTCCTAGAGAAGTGCAGAGAGCTCATAGATTAATACAACAACAACAACAACAACAACATCTTTACCCCAGTGCCTTAAAGTTTAAGGCGGGGTAAGGGGGGGTCGGAGTTTAGTGCTCCTCCTGGAATAGGTGATTTCTTTTTTATGGAATCCGGGGCTAACTGATTGTGATGATTTACAGGTACAAGGGACCTCATCTTGTCGATGCAATAGATATGCTGGTTCCTCCTAAGAGAGACTATGAAAAGCCTCTACTCATGCCAATCTGTGATGTTGTGAAGACACATTCTATGGCTCAGGTTTCAGTATGTGGGAAACTGGAAGCTGGAGCCCTTAGAAATGGATGTAAGGTATGTGTCTCTGTTTGTGATTTAAGATGTGATTCAAGAACATGTACTGCAGTGCGTGAGTAATCATCTTGACCAGTCTCTCATAGGATATTAGATATTAGCTAGTATTAGTGGAGGACTTGGGAATTTGGGATAGGCAACAAGATCCAAAATTCAGAATGTATTGTTTTACAAAATTCTCTACCCATCTACGAAGTTATGCGCTGACATTTGCTTCCAAATTTGCTGTGTCTCATCGATGAGTTTTGCCAACACGTTTATAATGTTGAGACAAGGTATAGTGATTTTTGTTGTAAACAGACATTGAACATGAATGTCCTTGTTCCGAATCGGCAGTCTGTAGATTGTCTAGCTCTGTAGAAAGTGCATCTATCTTTCTCTCAACGCACTTGGTGTATGGGCCAGAGTCTGTGATTGTTATGCTATCATTTAATTGCTTCTCTACTTGTTATTGTTTATGAGTTCTAATCATACTCAATTTGGGATGCAGGTTCTAGTTATGCCCCTCGGAGATGTTGCAACAGTACGCTCTATTGAGTGCAACTCCCAGCCTTGTACCATTGCAAGAGCGGGGCAGAATGTTGCTGTTGTTCTACAAGGAATCGATCTTACCTACGTCAAAGCAGGGGGAGTGCTGTGTCATCCAGATTTTCCTGTTAAGGTTGCTTCCCACTTGGAGCTAAAGATTCTCGTTCTGGATGTGAAAATCCCAATCCTGATTGGTTCCCAGGTGAGTCTCAATTGTATTCGCCACAAATATCTACGAAACATGTCATATTTGTTTAGTAGCTTACAATGTGGTTTATGAAATGTTAGGTGGAATTTCATATTCATCATGCTAAGGAAGCTGCACGAGTTGTAAAAATAGTGTCATTGATCGATCCCAAAACTGGAAAGGAGACAAAGAAGGCACCTCGCCATCTATTAACAAAGCAGAGTGCTGTAATAGAGGTTAGACTCTGAATCTTTTTCTGGTTCTAAGTGCGCACTTTTTACTCGGTATTACGTTTTAATTTTTTTTTTTTATCGTTTAGAGAAATGTTAATTCATAATAATTAGCGGTACAAAACTATCATAGTCTAATTACACGAAAATGCAAACCTCTAAAAGTAGAATTGTTAGAACAAATACGCTCTATAGTTCCATTGCTTTTCTCTTTATCAAATGATGAGTCTTGTTGGACATGTTAGATTGTAAAAGAAATTTTGGCCACCACTGCTGCGACCTAAGTGTAATTGTTTAATATCATATCCTCGCCGAACTTTAGCTATTAGCTAAATCTCACAGATCTTAGGGTAAACCACCTATCTGGCGTTATATAGATTGTCCAAGGAATAGATCAGAGTTACTGTATCACAATAACTTTCCCATTTCATTTCTACCCATTCCTGTTAAAAGATAAATAAAAAAATATGTTTAAGGTAGGCGAACTAAATCATAGTATATGCTCAGAGGGCGAACTAAATCATACTATATGCTTAGAGAGAGGGAAATCGGGTAGTGAGAGATCAGAGGAGGAGCAAGGCAGATTGGGAAGCTAGACAGAGAAGGAGATCAGGAAGGTAGAAGATAGAGAGATGGAGGTTGGGGGCTGGTGTATGATGGTCAGGGAGGTAGGGGGAGGGGTGGGGCTGTAAGATTGTAAGTTGTGGGCTGAGAGCAAGGCAGCGGTAGGAGGCTTGGCTGATGGTCGTATACCACAAGATAACTTTTACCACTTTCAATTAAGTTTAATACACCTGAGTCCGTACTCTAATTTATGCTAATTACAACTTTTCTTGTTTGCTATTTCAGGTAGCCTTGCAAGGAGAAGTTTGTGTTGAGGATGTCACAAACTATAAAGCTCTTGGACGTGTTTCTCTACGTCAATTTGGAAGAACGATAGCTATAGGTGTTGTGACCCAAGTTTTTGAAGACCAGAAATAATTTGATTGTATGCCTGAGTTGTACTTGTATATTACTTCTTAGATTACATCCGTAATTGAACCACACACAGCTCATAAGCAACTTTTTGAAAGCAGAATGACGACTGGCAGAAATTGGATCCACATTTTGATAGTGTTACTTGAGTGATTGGTAGTAAAACATTCCTTTCATAAGCAGTATTTGCATTGACCTATCTGCTGTAATTCCAAATATTAGGTGGGTTTTTCTCCTTTGGTGATTGTTACATAACTGAAATTTCTTTCGGTATTAGAAAATCGGTAGGAGCCATAAAGGTTAACATTAAAGAGAATGGGTTCGGGACAGTCTCCGATGCCAGTTTCAATGGTCTTGCTAATTGATCTATCGATCTTGCAACTTTTCATACGTTCTAATTGTATCAAGACAGTGTGCAACAACAAAATTGACCTACACTATGGATGAGAGACCATTAGTACCTGTGATCCCATTGACCACAACCTTCTACAAGTATAATGCTCTCAAAAGAAAAGCGAAAAATCCACGCATACCAAAGTAAACCCTACCTATGCTCTGTCCGAGTGTCCGAATAAAAAAACTAGTTGAGATAACACATGTAGCTTGGGTTAGACCCTATCTTGGAGGAGCCACGACTCGTATTAAATTGGTATCACTCGTGAATCGTAATGTCTTTTGTAGCGACATTAGTACTACAAGCGACATCATAATTTAGTTCATAATGGTATCACTCGTACTGTCTTTTGTAGCAGCACTAGTACAAAAGGAAGAAAAATGAATGGGACAGACCAAATGGGAGTAAGTAAAGAAACTGAAATGAGACGATCAATATTAAGCTCTTTGAGTAAACTTGTTTATATTCTGTCTATTTGAGATTAAAAAAAATCAAAAACTTGTTTGTGTACAATTACCCGATGATACAAACAAGGTTTTCATTAGTTCTTTGAGTATCATAAATGTCATTATAATGTTGTGTCATTAACGATATGATGAAAGATTACTCATTTATTGATGCTCGACAAGTACCACAAATTACCATAATGAATCATTTTTAAATAACTTAGGGCTTGTTTGGTATTATTTTCAGTTTTCAGTTTTCAGTTTTTTTTTTTTTAAAACCAAAGTCCCGTTTTTGAAAACCAGAAAAATTGGTTTTTAGTTTTCAGTTGTCAGTTTTCATTTTTATATGATTATTATAGAACCAAACAATTTAAAGTTAATTTTGTAACTTATTTAACTAAAAAAAATTTCGCAAAAAAACCAAAAACTGAAAACGGCAGTGATACCGAACGGGCCCTTAATAAATTTTTTCTAAAAGGCAAAAATTATCAAATTATATCAGATATAGTTTGTACAATGTATACATAAGCATAAAAGATTAAGTAAATGCAATTAACCATTTTATTCTAACACCAACCTACTATAGGTGGGTGGCAATCCAACTTAATCAAAAAACCATTTTATTCTATTTTTTTGGTTATTTAGAATATAATTTATAAAATATACCTAAATAAAAATAATGAATGGTGTAGATTGATTTTTAACATTGTGAACGGTTGAGATGAAGGCTATTACAGTGCTTTGCGGCACTTGTCAAGGACATTAAAAATTCTCATTTATTAGACTTAATTAGTTTACTACCCGCCGGGCTACGCCTGAAATAAATTTTATTATTTTATTTCTTTGTGAACAAATTATTTTATCAATAAATTTTATCATTTATAAAAAAACTTTCACTTTAAATAGAGATAATGTGATTCCAGTTCAAATAAGGAATAAGGAAGGTTTTAAATAATAAGGCAAAGATGAAATCAATTAATAGTAAATATTAATTTTTTATAATAAAAATATTGTGAATTTTTTTATATGGAAAACATCACTCATATATAACCATGGATGGAATGTCCATCTATACTCTTTACCATAAAAGACGTTTTCAATGGATTTTTAAAGTGAATTAAAGAGACATAGCACGTGGCATGACAGATGGTCTAAATGAAGTCGGTGAACGTGGTCGTTACCTCTAACACAACTTTTAATATATAGTATAGTATAAGGTATTCACTCTCAACTCAATAAAAATACACAAAATCTCATAGAAGACGACCATTGTATTATATTACAAAATGACTCTTTTTACATTGCTTGTAACCACGATAATACGTTTAATGATCGTATTAATTTTACTATTATAAATCACATTATGTATGATTTTGTAGGATCGCATCATATAAAATTAGTTAAAATTTATAAAGTAACTCCTTGCCAAATCTTATACTAAGTGTCAAGGTTTTAACTAAAATTATTACCAAAAGTAGTATAATGGTCACTAATTACATAAACGAGGTCACATTGTAAATAACATGGTTGATCTCTCAATAAAACTATTAAAAGGCGATCTCCCACAAGACCTACTACAGAAAATAATGCAACAAAGGAACATAAATTCTAAAGATTAAGTCGATTAAGATTGAGTTGACCTTGCCCCATGCCTCTTTTTCCTCCTTTCCCTTTTCACTCTTTCAAGTAGACTTTTTCTTTTTCCATCCCAAAAAACCAATTTCACACGTAATTACCACAAAAGGGCAAAAAAGTCCCTACATCCGCACGTGTCAACTCACTAAACTCCCTCTATAAGGGGCATTATGGTCATTTCACATAGCGCCACCTCATGCTCCACCCTTCTTTCAGGAAAGCAAGGAATATTTTTCTGAATGATATAAAGAAAAGATTAAGAGAGAGAAAAAGAGAGCTTACCTACTCTCTCTCTCTCTCCTCAGAGCTGACCTCTCCAATCAACAATTTCGGGCAAACCCCTCCCTGTGAAATTCAACCCTTTTTTTTTTTGTGTGGTAAGGTTTAATCTTTTATCATTAATAATAAAGTCTTCTCGTTTTATTTATAGTGAAATCTGGGCATTTGTTTTTGTGTGCAATTTTGCCATTTTTCATATGGGTTTATATTGGTTATTGCCATTTTATTGTCGGAATTACTGGTAATTAACAAGTTATTTGTTATTTGTATTTGTATTAATTCATTTGAGTTATCTTTCTGAATGAATTGTTTTTTTTTTATTTTTTTTATTATTGAATTACTATGTGGGTTTTTAAGAGTATATGATGAAATTTTTGTTTCACTTTGATCAACTTTTGCTGAGGTGGGTTTTGGCTAATTTGATTAAAGTTATTGTGTATGAGTTTTTTGGTTAATTTGGTGACCATGAAAAAAAGCTGAAATTTTGGAATTTAGATCTCTTGATCGTGTTTTTCTGTCTTTTGGCTTTATAATGTTGACATCTTACCTGGTATGAATTAAGGGTCTATTATCTGAATTCAGTTTTTTTCGTTTAGCTTACTTGTGACGGTACCTGATGCCGATTCATGTTAGCCGAACCCAAATCAGTTTCGGACTAAGGCTTCGTTGCTGTTGTATGCTACTTTGTCTCATTTTTGTCGGTTTGGGCATTGAATGAACCAGTTGTTTATAGAATTCGGATAGGAAAATTGCACATGTGCTATGGTCTGCTTTAGATTGTTGATAGAAACAACAGCAGCTGCATCATAAATTTGCTTGCACTTAGGAAACTAGCGAAGTATTTGCCGTTGCCCATTGGACTAATTGTGGATTAGCCAGCGTAGCTTAATTGCTTGCTGGTTATGAAGAGTATGCTTTTCCAGTTGATTAGGACAATTATGGCTGTAGGTTTTTGTTGATAGAGACTAATGTTATTGGTCCATAGATAGTACTTTCTTTTTATAGAATTAAGCTTCAGTGATAGAAATGAGGAGGCAATGGTGTATATAGAACTATAGAAGCTGAATGTCACTGTCCTTCGGGTTTTTCTAGCTGTCAAAGACTTTGGCCCAGCTTTGATGTATTTGCTTTGATGTTTAGTTTGGAGAATCAGTCACTTTGATTTAATAGAATTGTTATCATAGTTGACCTAGTTTGCCCCTTCTTAAAAATATGACTGCTAATGTCTCACCTGCTCTTGATAAATACTTGTGTCTTGCAGAAGTTACAACCTCCATCCGTAACTTTAACTGCCGCCAAAGCTGCCTTCCTTGGCTTTCTCTGAAAAGAGCTATTTGATTTATGCTGGTGGGTATGAGATTTAGATTTGTGTGACCTTGTTAAGGGTTTTGGGAGTAGCATGTTCATGGCCTTTCAGTGTTTCTATAAAAGAGGGCAACCAAAAAGCAATGGGGGAGGTGTAGATGTCCAGCCCCAACAAAAGCCTGCTAAGACAGTAGAAGTTCAGTTGAGTACCGATTGGGATGATGTAACTTGTCCAATATGTTTGGATTACCCTCACAATGGTGTGCTGCTTCATTGTTCCTCGTATGAACAAGGATGTCGTTCATTCGTGTGTGACACAAACCACTTGCACTCAAATTGTTTGGAACGGTTTAAAACTGCATACGGCATGCCACCAGAATCAAAATCATCTTCAACATCGGACACAGAAATTGGTGAAATTCGGAGACCTGAATTGGTAGCTCCTGAAATCAGCACTAAGCCAACTTGTCCTTTGTGTAGGGGAGATGTAAATGGATGGGTTATTGTAGAGAAGGCCCGCCAATATCTAGATCAGAAAAAACGCTACTGTGAAGAGGACCGATGCACATTCATTGGTACTTTTCTGGAGCTTCAGAAACATGCTGAAGAAAAACATCCTAATTCTCGTCCATCAAAAATTGACCCTGCTCGACAGCTTGACTGGGAAAATTTCCAGCAGTCATCAGAAATTGTGGATGTCCTTAGTACTATTCACTCAGAAGTTCCACGTGGGGTTGTTCTGGGAGATTATGTGATTGAATATGGTGACGATGATACTGCAGACGAATTTGAGGACTTCCCTGGTGATGAAGGAAATTGGTGGACATCTTGTATATTGTACCAGGTATTTGATAATCTCAGGAATACGAGAAATAGGAGGAGGTCAAGAAATAGTGACATGAGAAGAGGAAGCCATCGTTCCAGCCAAGATACATCAAATTCTGATGATGGATCTGTGACATCCATCGAATTTCCGGATTATAGAGATGAGGCTGATTACGAATTTGTCAACTCCAGAGGCCTTGCAAGAGCTAATTTCAATCATCGAAGGTTAGTCTAGCAGTTCTCTTTTGAAATGATTTGCAACTTTTATACCCATACTTATTACTGGACATGAGATTTATCAGCTTACTTCTCTGTTAACAGAGAAACTACGAACCCCCTGGAAGAAATTGGGATGTGTTTGAGCAAAACTTAATGTTTGTTGCAAAGTATGATAGACTCATAGGCAATTTAGTAATTATTAGAACGCAGTCCTCCACTTTGGCCAAGAGTAGTCTTCATTTGTACGGTCAAATCAACAACATATCCTTCTGTGTAAATTTAAAAGACCAGTATTTGAGTTATTCTGTGACAATGGTATTGCTTTCTACTTCTTTAAGTTTCGTGGTAGTTCCAATGTGCTATGTTCTTGGTATCCACATGTCTATGAAGTTGGAGGTTCTTAAAAAGTACACCTAAAGAACTACGGAGTATATACTCTAACAGAAGTAATTCAAAGAATTATCTCCTATTCTAGTATTGTGGAATGAGGAGCAAAGTTTTCTAAGCTGTCTGGAGTTCTGGATGGTCTGTATTTAAGTTTGAAGTTCATACATTTCAGGGTTTGCTGTAGTGCATACGAGTATGGTTTTGAGATCGTACCTTATTGAGAATCTGTGATATCAGGGTTAATCAGCTAAAGCCTTATACAAACTCTGCTTTTTGTACAGTAGTTGTTGGGCTGCGCATTCATATTGCCTTGCGTGTCATTCAGATCAAACTTTTTAGTGAACATCATTTGTGATTAGACGTGAAATGAGTGTATGCACAGTGTATGTGTAATAAATGTTGTTTGCATCAGTTGAGCGCCCCCCTGAATAATCCTGGTCTTCTCTGCAGTTCTCGAAGAAGACGCTCCCGCTTCTATGACCATTAGGTATATAATCGCAATTGGTATTTGGTTCTTTTCTTCTCTCTTTCAAACTTCCAACATTTTTTTTTCCTGACGACGTCTAAATGCTTCCAAATTTTGTTTAAATAATATTGCCTCTTTTCAGAAGCAATACCTTACTTTACTCTGACAGTGAAACCTGCTCAAATCTGCAGTTTACATAGAAGCCGAGGAGTATGATGGAAAGAGAGTGGGCACGACACTGTTGAAGCCGCTTCTCCATTGCAGCAGCATTCCCAGCTCTAGTAATTAGATCTGAAAGACCTAGATGTAGTTTGTCTTTGTATTTGATTCTTACAAATCTGTTTCATTGATTAGTCTGCTGTTTCATTTAATTACTGGGGTGAAAGTTCAGAAATTAGGAATTTTTGGGTTTGTTCGATCAGAATTTACCTGTCTTTTGTAAGAAACTTTGATGAAATGTTTTGTACATAATTCTTATTACTTACAGATGCAAGTCTTGCTTTAATGTAAAAAAAAAAAAAAAAAAAATGTCCATATTAGAGAGTGTTGCTTTGAATGCACTGTTCAATTCATTGGCATCACTTTGAATGCGTTGCGCATCCGGTCATGACATGATGTATTTGGCGAAATTATAATATAATACTGACTACATTTGTGTCACAACAATAATTCTATGTAATTATACGTCCAAAGAATTTTTCAGTTGTAGCCCATCTACTATGGTTATATTTGGTACGCACAATAAACTAGTTTATTTGGCCAAAATAGCTTATTTGACTAGTTTTTTAAGCTCTTTGACCAAATAAGTTGGTTTGGTAACACCACTAGCTTATTTAATAAGTTACCCCATGTAACTTATTTAAAAATAAGCTAGCTTATCATAACTTTATTCCTAATTTACCCTCAATTATTTACTAGAATAAAGGCTATGTTTGGTAAAACTAGCTGAAATAGTAGCTGAATGCTGAAACAGTAGCTAAAAGCTGAAATAATAACTGAAAGTTTTTAGCTAAAAGTATTAGGATTGTTTGGCAGAATTAGCTGATATAGGAGCCGATATATATAAAATTACATAAAAATGTATTATTTATTTTTAATTTCATTTTATTTTAGTAAATAATTGAGGATAAATTAGGAATAAAATTATAATAAGCTAGCTTATTTTAAATAAGTTACATGGGGTAACTTATTAAATAAGCTAGCTTATTATTTAAGCTAGTAGTGTTACCAAACCAACTTATTTGGTCAAAGAGCTTAAAAAATTAGTCAAATAAGCTATTTTGACCAAATAAGCTAGCTTATTGTGCATACCAAACATAGCCAAAATGAGTTAAAAATGAATAATGCATTTTTATGTAATTTTATACATATCAACTCCTATATCAGCTAATTCTGCCAAACACTCCTAATACTATTAGCTAAAAACTTCCAGCTATCGTTGCAGCTATTATTTCAGCTTTCGGCTGCTATTTCAGCATTCAGCTACTATTTCAGCGTTCAGCTACTATTTCAGCTAGTTTTACCAAACATAGCCTATAGGTGGATAACAATTCAACTTATCTAAGTACCGGATTTATATCATGAATTTTTTAGTTGTATGTTTTGAGTTAATGAGGGTTGAATATGACCTCAACTTGCGTAAAAATATATAGTTAAGCCACCTAACAAACCGAGTTGGGCTGAAAGTCTGGATATGGAACTAATGGAAGGAACGTAAAGCCATAAAGTGGACGCAGATGAAGACTACATGAATTTTCAGTTAAAGACTAGCGTATGAAGTTTTCATATGCTCCGTTTATGCCAAAGTTTATAATAATCCACATAGTTTTAACGCTTACTCGCCGAGTTGTGTAGAAAACTCCCTCGAACATTCAGTTGTCCTCCATACTCTTGTTTAAAAGTACTAGCCAAACTCCATCAATGATTGAGGTACAGTTGAACTTGATGGTGGATAGGATAGCCAGACAACATGCACAAACAGGTACTATCAAAAAGGTCAAGCAAACCAGTAAGTTAAAGCTCAGTTTCTTAAAACAGAAAGATCATAGTATTACATTCTGAGCACACAACATGACTACATGAGGCAGCTCGAGACCAATAAAGAAGAGCAAACCCTAGAAGCCTAGACAAAAGAAGAAGGATGTCGACAACTTGCACCATTTCACCTGCATGATTCGTCATGAGGAAAGCTTACGAAGACAAATACACGTCTACAACACCCTTGGAATTCTTCAACAGCTATACTAAATTTGAGCAAAGAACACATAAAAGTTCCTCAGTCCACAACATGACCAACAGTGCACTATGATGCTAAACATGCATACACAGTCGATGTAACTGAACGACATTGGTCCACAAAACACAAATGACTAGTACGGGACATTCTTTGGGGTATTCAAAATGACATTACTCTTCATACCCAGCTTAATCTTCATGGCTTCTTTTCCAGATCTCCTCATCTCCTTCATCACCTTCATTCTTATTGTGCGCTCCTTTGATTGTACTGTAGCGAGGCCCATGCTCTTGTAACTGAAATGTAAAAGGAATCCAAGTTTTAGGTAGCCAATAAGAAAAGTGTGAGCCACTCCCACCATTTTATGTTGTTAACATTTGGCTTGAATGTGTGCGAAATTCAAACATGATAACAATCCAAGAGAACTAAGGAAGTACAATTTATAAGCAATGTCAATAATAAATAACATCAAGAAAAAGAGGGAGTTTACCTTGACGCCAGTGCAATGGAAATAGCCGAGGCATTTGCAGGTGCAGGGCGTGGCTTTTGCTTGTAGTAGCGCAAGAATTCCCTAGATCCTAGTGTCTTTGCAGATACTCCGCTATCAGTCCTCCTCTTGATAACGAGCTCAGATCCACCACATCCAAATTCAACAGAGTTCCCACTATCATCGTTCACTGCCACCAACTGCTTACCATCGTTGTCCACATAGCTATCAGAAAACATGAGACCAGGAATCAGCGAATAGAAGAGATGCCAAATTCATTAACTGGAATAAATCACAAAGATTCTTGAAGCAATAAACACAGCAGCAAATCTGTACTCTCTGACTTCCCACTGCATTTTGCGCCCTTCGTAGGGAAAAATAATAAATAATACTTATGATGCATTTAACAAATAAATATAAAAGCTAAAATATCACCAACGTTTTTCTCTTGTCTCCCTAATTACTAGCTCGACAAAAAATGTAATATTTTGGAAATGGGAAGAACAAAGGCAAAACCCCAAAAAAAAGGGGGATGGGAAGTTTAAAAGGACCAGAGGAGTAATTATCTCTGGTACTACGACAAAAATCCATCTCCTCACCAACATAACCAGTTAAGTCAAACATTCTATACCACCCTATCCTTCTTAACCGAGCAACAATCTACCCTGTTCACGGAAACCGTCGACTTCTCTTTTCTCCCTTGCTCGGGATCCGAAGATATCTCAAATTCTTATTATCCTTGCTGGGGTCATCACCTGATTACCATTATAGTCAATCCGCTAAACACCTCAAAATTCCAGTGATAAAAGAAATTGCCAACAAAATTGTCTTTGGTAAAACTGAAAAAGCCCGACTCCTTGAAATTGATAGCCTACTATAGGCGACTTGACATTACGAGAACCACAACCAATACGAAGGAGCAGCAATGGCTTGCACCTTCAAAATCACAAGTTCGCCAACAACTCATAGAAAACTACCAATTTCATTATGGTAATGAGGAGAACCATGCTTGAGCCTTAATGTCATGAATTCCGGAATATAGCCCTCTCCCTCAAAACTTTCACATGACAAGAATCTAGTACGACACTTCAGGGTTAACGCCAGAGTCTCATCTCAATTGAAGGTATCGTTGAGATGAGCGCACACAAAGGATGGGAAAAAAAACAATTAATTACCAAAAGGTAGAGGAACAGACTGATTGGTGAAAGGATACGCAAGGACCAAAATAAAAAGCAAGAGACCAACAAAGACAAGAAGCCTAAAAACCAATTCAAACGACAACACCTAAAGGTACCAGCAAGTGTTTAAAAGAAAAAGAAAAATGAAACACACCCTGAGCCCCTACCATAGTTTAAGCATCACCCACAAAAATCAAGGAGAGGACATGAATTGAGGAGCAAACCAAATTTTAAAAGGGAAAGAGAAGAGGATGATGACATTGGTGGTGATGATGATGATACTGTTGAAAGTGACGGCTTGGCACTGTGGCAGCAGGTGTGGTGGCGGTAAGGCTTCGAGCGATTAGAATAATGGGTGAGTAATGGGGAGAGCCAAGATGAGAATAAAGGCTCACCGGCACCAGAAGGACCGAAAGAATTGGCCACTGGTCAGAAGAGAGATTTGGGTTCCCTAAAACAGTAAGAAGTTTCTCTCTTTGGATTTCTCTCTTTCACTAGATTTTCTGATCCTTTTTTTCCCCATTCTACTACCGTATGGATATCAAGATCTTAAAATCAAAGCAGTCTACCTCAACGAGGTACCAAGTAATTTCACCAGAATATAAGATGTCCCATCTTGTAAGATTAATACCTGCTGCTGTAGTCATAAAATTCTTCCAGTTCTACTTCCTCCTCATCGTCTCCATCACCATAACGAACTTTGCAATGACCTTTTGCCTCCATATGCTTCCTCACTGCCTCCAAGCTGCTAAATGGGTGGCATCTCTCATTGCAGTACAAGCACAGGAAATCTCTCCTCACCTAATATGAAGCAAAAATAGATTATTAAGTATACGAGACCAAAAGATGAGCAAAATAGTTGGAAAGGGAACAAATTTTGAATGGAGCAGGAGGGAGATGGGAAGAGCAATGACTTGTTACCTTAAGGCCCAAATAAGTAAGCAACCCCTTAGGGTCTTTCAGGTACTCAATGTCAGGAATGAAAAATCCATGCTTCTTATGCATATGAACCATGCAAGTTTCTAAGGTACGATTCTCAGAATCGCACATGAAGCAACAGGTTGGATCCAACTCCTCTTCAAATCCATCCTCGACATCAGTATCATCAGCATCAGCAGGTTGCCCATTCATGTCCATAGAACTGAGTGTATCTGCAGTCTCATCAAGTAACTCTTCATCAGGATCTATCTCCTCCCACTCACTGTCATCACTCTCCTCAGACTCAACGTCTTTTCTCGGGGGAGGTCTCACTGGGGTACGTCGCACTAGCGGCCTGATTATGGTGTTCTCCTCAATTTGATGATTCTCTTCCTGAGAAGCTCGTATGAAATGACTCTTAGACTGGAGATGCTGAGCATGAGCCTTAGAGCTTCTGTAACCCTTGCCACAGAGGCCACAGCTGTAAAGCATGGGGGTTTCATTTGCTTTGTTCTTCTCCTCAGCAAGCGCAGACTGTCTTGCTAGAAAGAGTGCTTCTGTTACCCCTGGAACCCCAGCAACCTGAATTATAATAATGAAGGACAGATGATATTACTAAAGTGTTCAGAAATTGACCAGCAAAATAAGAAATTATAAGGAAATGCAATGTTTGAAGAAATCCTGACATATGATAATTAAAAAAAAAAAAAAAAAAAAAGCAACTGCAGAGTATCATAGTACGACGGATCGTAGGCACATTTAAGCATCATAGGCTATATCACATGAATATCCGTTACACTTTCTATTGGTTCTATACTGCTATCATATGACTAGGAGGTTATTAAAGTTGCATAACCTCTAGGTTATGAATGATAGGACAGCCAGGTGACACACTTAATAATAACTGAAGGCTGGAAACTCTCCAGTCCCTTGAGCATACAAACAGAACAAGAAGTTCCAGCAACAAACTCCAACTTGATCCCCAAGAACTGTTAAAATCACAAAAGAGTTCAAATATTATCTGTTGAAAACTATAATCCGAGTCATGCACAAAAGACACTCGTCCTAAAACTTATCAGCATCCTGTTACAGTACAAACTTTATGCCCAGCAGCAGAATAACACAAATTAGTTTCAACGTGACACTTACGAAGTATTCTAGCAGTGGTATGTATCCAAATCCATACCATAATTTGAAAAATGTAGGAAACTGAAACTCATCGTAAATCTTAACAGCAGGCTATCACAGTGTGAACTCTTATGCTCAGGTACAGGATACCATAACGTTGAAAATTCTACAAACTAATATTTTGCTAGGTAGCCATTAGCATTAGTATAATTTAACAATAGCCCACATGAAGGTAAAAGGAGTTAGATGCACCCCATCTAGGTGAACTAGCTTTCTTTAAATTGATTAGGGCATCAGCTATTCACCAATCAGGTTGAATCTTGAAATTATAGCTAATATTGGAGGCAATAAATCAGATTTTCATGTCACACGAAAAGCAGAACAGAAACAAATCGTAAGAATGAAAACAGAAGAAGCTTCAATACCCCAGCACTAACACAAATACAAGAAGGTCTAATGAATTCCACCATAAATCAGGAAGTCGTCAACAGTTCCATACTTTGTAACAAACAAAAGACAAAGCAGATAGAGTAGGTCAGCTGAATCGTACACCCTAACCTATAATCTGAGACACACTAGAAGGATGGTATATCACTGCAGAGAAATCAGAAATAAGATTTCAAAACACATCTTCAATTGGCAAGCAAGGCAGCTTCACACACCTTATAAATATACCAAATTTCATTACTAAGCAGGAACGTGTCACCAACAACAAAAACAAGAGCCTTTTCTCGTCCTCGCTCTTTTTATATCCATGACTTTACAGTAAACCCCAGAACTTTCAAAGTTCAAATTTCCAATTGCTTTTAGCAGGTCACAACAATAGAGCTCTACAGCAAATTGGTCGGATACAAATCCTTTCTCGATACCTAATGCCTGAGGAAAACCAAACCAGAGTACCCAATACCCATAGCTCCAAAATCCCCTCATCACACCAGCGATAACTAACACAAGCAAAAAAATCAAACCTCGAATACGACCAACCACTTCATCACAAACCACAAAAACTTCCCCAAAATCAAACTTCAACAACAATCAACCTCTTCGTTACATCGATAAAATATTCCCCAACAACAAATCAGCCACATACGAATTCCTTTTTAACCTCCAAACTTAACCCATAACAAATTATCAATTAATTAAGACAAAACCTTGCAAAACATACGAACAAATCATACCTAATAATATAAAAACAAAAACCCAGAAAAAAAACAACAACTACTCACAAAATCAACGTTCAATTATTACAGAAATAATGGAAACTTGCAAACATATGAACAAATTTTCTATGAAAAAACAAAACCCAGAAAAGAAAAAACAATGAAAAATTAAGATTAAACCTTGCGCTTAAGATTGTAACGATGCCATTCAGATTTGTAGTGAAGCTTCTGCTCAGAATCATCGACGAATTCTTTGTTGCAAGCGTTGCAGGTAAGCCCAGGCATGTTTTTTTTTTCTTTGATAATAATCGTATGAAAAAAATCCCTTTTTTTGGTTTGGACAAGTGTTTTTTGTGAATTGTGGCCGCCTACGAAAGAAATGTGTAGACCAACAAAATGGGGGGTTTGAGGTGTTTGGTTTGTATTTATAGTTTGGGCGAAGAGTAAGCTTTACGCAGTCGGTGATATGGGGGAAAGAGGCCGGGGAAAGAGGCCAAGACCCGAGAGGTGGGTGGGTAGTAATACTAGTAATATCAAGTGTAGTATATGTCTTACGTTTGTGCAAGCGTATGTGGTGTGTGGTGTGTGGTGTGTGGTGTGCAGGCAATCTTGACCTGAACTAACTCGTTCGAAAATTAGATCCGATAGAATCTGATATTATGATCACCCAATGCAATCCAACTCGATGATAATGACCCATGACCCGAGACAATCCGATAAAATGTGAAATCCGACAATGACCCAACCTGTAATGACCTATTCCCCGACAATGCCTGGACCTATTCGATAGGTTCAAGACAAGGTGGTTGTGGTGGTTGTTGTTGTTGTTGTTGTTGTTGTTGTTGCTGCTGTTGCTGTTGTTGTATTTGTTGCGGAATCTGTGTGATCAATTACCTCATTATTTGTTCCGCAAGAGCAGCAATCTCACGGTCTTTTCTTGCATTTGGTGGAAATCAAGAGTTGAAGTCTTGGTACCGAATGATGCGGAACTCGAAAGCGTTTAGTAATTTAAGAACTTCACTAAGTGCATTTATGTGTGTTTTAGTGAAAATAATAGCTGGTTTTATGTTTATAGTTGTGTTTTATGTGTTTAGAACGAAAATTAAGCGATATGGATGCACAAGAACGACTAGAACTTGTACAAACTGGTTTGTTTTCACCCAAGACTACCTCAGCTCAAGTAATAAATTGTCGGTAACCAACCGCAATTAGTTAATCAATGACAAAATAGAAAACATGTCAATTTAGCAATGAAGGTTCAGCCTTAAATTTTTAAAAGTGTTTGTTAATTCAATTTCAAAAATAACATACTCCCTCCGTCCCAGCTCAAACGCCTCATATTCCATTTTGGGACGTCCCACCTCAAACGCCTAATCTATTTTGGGACATATTTCTCTCCCCTACTTTTATTAAACTATCACATCTTCTCTCACATTATCTCTCCTACTTTTATTAATCCACACATTCTCTCTCCTCCCTTTTCCCTAATATTACCCCACTCAACTTACTATATCAATTTTTCTTATTCCACTACAAATTTCGCTCGGGGCGTTTGAGCTGGGACGGAGGGAGTATGTGATTACAACTAACTTAGCCTTTATATATATATATATATATATATATATATATATATATATATATATATATATAGAGGAAATCTATCAAATGAGAAGTGTTAATTTCGTGAGAAGTGAGAAGTAATCTCAACCCTCCATCTTACCTAGATCAAAGGTGTAGATTAAAATTTAAATAAAAGGAAAAATAAAAATAAACCCAAACCCAAACCCCAAAAATCACTCACATTTTCTCTCTCCTCCCATTCCCCCTCCCTCTCTCCACGGCCTACCCCCGCGCCGCCCACCGCCGCCGCCGTCGTACACCATCACCAATCTTCTCCGGCGAAGATACCACCGGCCGACTCGACGGACTGTCGCGAGTCTTCCTTGGACATTAGCCTCCACCATCGAGCATCTTTTGGCCGCGAAAAACACCTTCTCGGTCTCTCTTTTTCGGGCAAATTTTTTTAGATTTGGCCGTCGTGGTTGATCGTCGACGTGGTTATTGACCTTTTCCGGTGTTACTCCGTGTTGCCGCACCTATTTCCGTTGCCATCACATCTCCTTTTCGCGAATAATCTGAGCGAGGTAAGAAGAGAAAGGGAAATAAGGGTGGCGGGAATGGGGGCGTCGAGGTCTGGGTGCAAGGCTGACACGACGGCGAGTGGCCGATTAATTTGGTGGTGAGTGAGGTGGTGCAGGAGGGAGCGGGGGCGGGGCGACGGTGGAGAAGTGGCGGGAGAGGGTGAGGTTTGGGTGGCGTGGGAGGAGAGAGGAAATGGTGAATTTTTTAATTTTTTTTTTTATGTTTTTTTTTTCGTTTTTGGAGTAACGACTTTTAATTTGTGGAGTTACGAGAGTTACGTGTTTTAATTATTAGAGTTACGTGTTTTAATTATTGAAATTATTTGGAGTTACGTATTTTAGTTAATAGAGTTATGTTGGAGTTATTGGAGTTACGGGTTTTAATTATTAAAGTTAAGTTAGAGTTACGGGTTTTAATTATTGGAGTTAAGTTGGAGTTACGTATTTTAATTATTGGAGTTAAGTTGGAGTTACGTATTTTAATTATTGAAGTTATTGGAGTTACGTGTTTTAATTATTGGAGTTATTGGAGTTACGGGTTTTAATTATTGGAGTTATTGGAGTTACGGATTTTAATTATTGGAGTTATTGGAGTTACGGGTTTTAATTATTGGAGTTATGTTGGAGTTACGTGATTTAGTTAATGGAGTTAAATTGGAGTTACGTGATTTAATTAGTTAGTGGAGTTATGATGTAGTTACGTGTTTTCGTTAGTGGAGTTAAGTTAGAGTTATGTGTTTTAGTTAATGAAGTTACGTATTTTAGTTAGTGGAGTTACGTTGGCGTGTTTTGGTTTTTTGAGTTACGTGTTTTAGTTATTGGGGTAAGTAGAATAACGTTAAAATGATTGGAATTATTAATATTACTAAAGTTACATAATTTAGTTAATGGAGTTAAAGTATTAGAGTTAAACAGTTTAGTTACTGGAGTTATAGGACTAGAGTTATGCAGTTTAGGTAGTAGAGTTACTCGAAATCAATGGCTGAGATTACTTCTCATTTCTCACCAAATTACCACTTCTCACTGGATAGGCCCCCTATATATATATATATAGTGAGGATCATAAGAGTACCCCTCCTTAGGTGAATACTGCGCACCCAATCCTGGCCGCTGGATCTTACATTTTGGACGATCCAGATTAGACCAGCTCTCACAAATTTAAAAATAAAAAAGTAAAAAAAACGGACCAGCTCTCACTCCTCTCAGCCTCCCACAATCTCAGATTCTCCTCATTTTCTCTCTCCATTTTCCTCCTCAATTTCTCTCTCCTCTAACCGTCGGTTTCTCTCTCCTCACTCTTTCCTCATTTTTCTCTCGATCTTCTCTACTTCTCCATCGCCACTTCCTCGAACCGCCGCCGTCGCCGGAATCTCTCCTCGTTGTGTTGATCTCGCGTGGTATTTTCTCTCTCCTCTCTCTTTCTTCTCAGCGTCACTCTCTCTCTCTCCTCTTTCACTTTCTCCGATACCTCGTCGCCTCCTTCGCCGTCGTTGCCATCGCCTCTTCGTCGTTGATGCCGCATCCTCGCCGTTTCGCGTCCGATTTTCATGTATCATCGATATAGAATTTTTAATCGATGTTTTTTTTTATTATTTTTGGTTAGATTCAGTTTTTCTCGGTGCACCTCTTAAATTTGAATGAAATTTTACGGCAGCGTTTTACCGGAGAAGGAGAAGACGAGAGGGAAATAGCTGCAGTCTTTCCTGCCGGTGCCGGCGATGCTGGCCACAACAACGGTGAGATTCCCGATCGCTCCTACGATGTCGACGGCGATCTATCTAGATTCAAGCAATCAGCAGGTATTAATTTTTCAATCTCGAATCTCTGTCAATCGATAATTTTTCATGCTATTTGATCTGATTATTTTAGGCTTAATTTTATTTTTCTTTGATGTTGAATCTTATACATCGCAAATATGATTATTTTAGGTTCAATCTGTAATTTTATTCATCGCAAATTTTGGTGTTGTTTTTGGATCTGATTGTATTTTTTAGGATTTTTATTTGTAGATCTTATGATTTGATTGATTTGATTTTTCGGTGGTGGTGGTTGGTTGAGGTTGCGGTGGTGGCGGTGGTTGTGGCTGTTTCGATGGGTGTTCGTTATTGTATGTGTAATACCCCAGATTTCAGAGATTTCAGAGAAGGTTCCTGAGAAATTAAGGGCTCATATGAGGTGCTTAAAAGGATTGACAATGCTACTCATACCAACAAAGTCGACTTTCCTTTTAGGAAGCCCATGTGATAAGAACTCCAAAGTTAAGCGTGCTTGACTGGGAGTAATTTCAGGATGGGTGACCTCCTGGGAAGTTTCCCAGGGTGCGCACGAGTGAGGTCAAAGTGCGCCGGAAGGACCCGTGTTGGTCTGTGAGGTCAGCCCACAGCCTGGCAAGCTGCCATAGGTGACTACTCTCGGCTCAGGCGATGAGCCGGGGTGTTACAAATGGTATCAGAGCAACCCTGCGACCGCGTGTTGATCTTGTGGTCAGGAGAGCCCAAGTCAGCAGCCTAGCGGGGGAAAGATCCTGGAGCTAGACTATGGTTGGCTGCCAGTCGCAACGAGGACGTTGCTTTCTTAAGAAGGGGTGAATGTAATACCCCAGATTTCAGAGATTTCAGAGAGAAGGTTCCTGAGAAATTAAGGGCTCATATGAGGTGCTTAATAGGATTGACAATGCTACTCATACCAACAAAGTCGACTTTCCTTTTAGGAAGCCCATGTGATAAGAACTCCAAAGTTAAGCGTGCTTGACTGGGAGTAATTTCAGGATGGGTGACCTCCTGGGAAGTTTCCCAGGGTGCGCACGAGTGGGGTCAAAGTGCGCCGGAAGGACCCGTGTTGGTCTGTGAGGTCAGCCCACAGCCTGGCAAGCTACCATAGGTGACTACTCTCGGCTCAGGCGATGAGCCGGGGTGTTACAGTATGGATAATCGGTGTCATTGTATCGACACTAGGTGTCGTTGTATGTATAGTCAGTGTCACTGTATGGACAATCTTGTGTCATTGTATGGGTAGTCGGTGTCATTGGATGGACAATCTTGTGTGATTGTGGTTGCTGGTGCGGGTGCCATAGAATGACACGGGTTTGTCAATAGAATGACACGAGTTTGTCAATAGAATGACACTGTAGCACTTCGGTGTTATTGGTGGTTTGTCCATAGAATGACAAAGGTTTGTCAATAGAATGACACAGGTTTGTCCATAGAATGACACTATGGACACGCGGTGTTATTGTTCGGTGTCATTGTATGAATTGTGGTTTTGATAGCTCATTTGGTAAAGCATTTGTGTGCATACACGAATATCGTAGGTTCGATTCCTACATGAGTTCTAAATTTTCATGTCATTGCATAGACCTTTCGCTGTCATTGTATGTAGGTGTCATTCTATAGACATTTTGTTTCATTGTATGCGAGTGTCACTCTATGGTGGTGCGCAGTTCTCACGTGAGGAGGAGTTCGCACCTGATCTCGCATATATATATATATATATATATATATATATATATATATATATATATATATATATATATATATATATATATATATATATATATATATATATATATATATATATATATTCAGGCGGGTTCAGATGAGTCCGCCTACTCTGGTGAGTCCGTGAGTCCTCATCTGGACCGTTCGATGTAAAGCCGATGAAGGGCTGAGATGCAACCAAATAGAGACGCGGACAAATAGAGCTAGGGGTCAGCGAGAGTAACGTCATTTCTTTCCAAGTTGTCTCTCTCTCTCTAAATTTCTCTCTCCTTGTCTGCGCTCTCTCTCAGCCTTTCCTCTCTCCTCTAAAATCCCCAAATCAAACCTAAAAACTTATATTCAATTAAATCCCCAAATCAAGCTCAAACGATCGAAAAATGACAACAACTGCAACAATTGACGGCTCAATTTTTCTATAGATCCTCTAACAACGATGAACAAGGTAATTTCGAATAAATCTTGTAGTTAATTCGATCTTCTTTTTTTTTTTTCGAAATGGCGTTCAATTTTTGTTGTGAACTAGTTGTTTCTGCTGCTGTGTTTGTTGTATGAACATTAGGATATCAATTCCCGATTTCGATCGTTTTCTAAATTTCTGTATGATTTCGATTTTTAGATGGATTTTGCAATCACACGTGTTCTTCCTTCGATTTCAATTTTTGATAGAATTTGCAATTCATGGTATTGGTTATTGAATCACACATGTTCTCCTTCAATTTCGATTTTCAGATAGAATTTGCAATCACACATTATTGGTTAATGAATCACACATATTCTTCCTATTAGTAAGGGTGTGTGATTTTTATTCAATGGTGTGTGTGATTTTATTGGATGGTGTGTGTGATTTCATTCGATGGTGCATGTGATTCTATTGGATGGTGTGTGTGATTCTATTGGATATGGGGGTGTCTAATTAAGGTAGGTTCACCTTCCTTTAGGCGAGAAACCATTGGCCCAAAAACTGTTGATGCTGTGTTTATTAGCAAAGCAGAGAATGGTGCAGCTTACAGGTTCATGTATATCTTTGTCTGATTGTTCCATTGGTGATTCTCGTGATGTAGAATTTATCGAACATATTTTTCCGTTAAAGAAAAACAATATGGTAAATAATGTGCCTCAAATCAGTGATGTTTCCCTCTTTATCTTACCTTCCTTAAGTGTTACTAATAATTATGTGAACCTAGGAGGAGTAAATGAACAAGAACTGAGACCAATTTTGGACCCGAGTTTGTATCTAACTTTTTGATAGAAATCAATGATTCTGATACTATAGATAAATTGTTAGTCTCTGCGAACATGGTAGAAAAGCAACCAAAAACATATGTTCTTGCATATTTGGATCAGGATGACTACACATGTGTTTGGTATATGTTTCTTTGGAGGTTTTATGGATGAGAAACCTGAAAATGTGGTAGGAAAGACAGGGTGCATGATGATTTCTGGAAAGCTTCCGATTTAGTCTTTGTGTGCATGGTCGAAGAGGAACCAAAAACATATGAGAAAGCTATGAAATGTGTTGCTTCTAGCTTTTCAAAGGAGACTATGAACAGTGGGTTAGATTCAATGATGTCTAATCACACACGGGAACCAACGGACCTGCCTCAGTGTTGCAAACCGATTAACAGTATTGGATTTTGAGTGAAATTGAAACTGTTGTGCAGGTACTAGAACATTTCTATAGTAGAGTAAAGCTAACTGCTATAGCCTGGAAACAAAGAACCAAAATCAGAACTCTGAAGTTGGTCACTGAATGTTACGTTTTGTGGACCAGAGTGTGGACGGACTAGTTCCTTCTCATGTATGTCCTTCGTAGAAAGTATGTGTTTGCCTACTCGATAGCATATCTGCGCTCAAGGGTGGTGGAATCTTGCTCTGCTTATTTGATGGACAACTGTATCGATTCTGAAATGTCATTTTATACTTTATTTCTCATTGAAAACTGGCTAGCTCAATAGGAAGAGCATCGTGCCATGCACGAGGTGTGGGTTCGAGTCCCACGTCATCTATGAAATTCTTGAAAACCTTAATCTAGTATAGATTTGTCTGATTTTCGATTTTATGGTGGAATTTACAATCACTCTGTATTGATTATTGAATCACACTCGTTTCTATTATTGATTTTCCAAGTACTCGATTTTATAATTGGTTTGGTTATAGAATCATATTGGTCGTTATATAGAATCACATTGGTTATTATATGGAGTCACAATGGTCAGTTTATGGTATCATATTGATGAGATTATATATGTTAGGCTGTGTGCAATTGTATTTGTTGATGTGATTCTATCTTATAGGGTGTGTGATTCTATTCGATAGTGTGTGATTTTATTGGTTTGTGTATGATTCTATTTGATAGCTTGTATGATTCTATTCATTAGTTTGCGTGATTCTATTCGATAGGGTGTGTGATTCTATTTGATAGGGTGTGTGTACTATTCGATAGTGTGTGTGATTCTTTCGGATAGAGTGTGTGATTGTATTCGATAGTGTGTGTGATTTCATTCGAAGTGTGTATGATTTAATTCATTAGTGTGTGATTCTATTAGAACTGTGTAATGCCCCTCCCTACTGATTTCCCGAGACTACCTAAAGAGGGCTGGTAGATCTGTCGGTACATGTCAATCTCATGTTAGGGTAAAACTTATATGACATTGTTTTCATGTAGGTGTCAACTGTGAATTAGAGAGCGATATTAATTAGTTAGCTGTCATTATTTATATTAATGCATACAATGTCATTGTGCTTGTATTATTAGTGCAACAATAGAAATGCGCATCTCTTTCTATCTGATTGTGAAGTTGTGTAGGCTTTGCTTTATTTCCTCATACAGAACAGATTAGGCCGACAGGAATACATGCGTATTAGTAGAAATTTATTCAGATATAGAATTAATATTGATTTTTTTTCATGTTGTAGGTTAAAACAAAGATTTTAGGAGAGCAACAGAACTTGCCTAAAGGATTGGGACTCTCTAAACATTCACCACATAGGTCCAATCACAATAGAATGACAATCAGAAGCAGATTAAAATTTTCTAGAACTTTGTAGCCGACGTGGGATTCGAACCTACACCTCGTGCATTACACGATGCTCTTCCGATTGAGCTAGCCAGCTTTCAAGAGAAAGTATTAGGAAATTCACCTGAACGTCCTAACAGGATCAAAGCCAATGCTCTAGATTTTACACAATCAACTGAATTTTTCAAACACACAAGTCAGAAAATCAAAAGTACCTATACTACCCAAACTACCTTTCCTATGTCCTTTTAATTGTGCTCGAAGCTTGAACAATATAAGAAGTAGCACAACAATCTAACACTGATCAACCTCCATAACAGTCACAATTAGTATAGAAGAACCAGATTTCATTCAAAAAACCTGTTTGTTTTAGTACATTCTTGCAAGATGCAGACCCCTAGTTGGACATTCTTGTACTTTCATTGCACTAAATCTCTACAAGAAAAGAAAAGAAAAAATCTCCAAGTCACAATGCTGAATTTTGAAGTTCAGTCTGCACCAAGCATTCATGTGGTGCAATTCCTTTGCACAGGAGACAGGACACTGGTTCTGTGGGAGATTTACATCAAACATCTGAGCAGACCACACCAAATGACATCATTTTATCACGTTCCACTTAATCCACATATGCCACAGCAAATAGTTGCTGCACAGTGAATCATCAATGCAAAAAGAATTCACTTAATCCACATATGCAACCACCTAACGATTTCGACCATAAACCTTCAAACCAGTAGAATTCACAAGCAAAAGCCACACCTGGTTACTAAACCACAAAATTCTAGCCAAACAGGAAATAAACAAACCATAATACTACTCCAGTGAAACAAAAATCGAATCTCGCAATCACATTTGATTATTTGCCACATCAAACCTAAAACAATCAAACCAGAAACTGCAACATTCACAAAACATAATTCAGACTAAATTTAAATCACAAAACATAAAAACACACCATAAAATTAATTCAGTCAAATGAGATGCTATACCTAAGAGCAGTAAAATCGCAACCAGAACTCCGATAATAGACCGCTGCCGACATCGAAAATGCTCATCCAAAATCATCCTGAAGGACGTATAAGGAGCTTAAACCCTAGATTTCAATTAAGATACCAAAAAAATGAATCGAAACTCAGAAATCACTCGACAACATCATAAGTTTCAGAAATCACAAAAAAAAAAAAAAAAAAAAAAAAAACACAATTGATACTAAAACAAACCTAATTAATCTGATCAAGGAGAGAGAAAAATAATCACACAGTTAAACGAAAATGAATCTGCCAAAAGAAAACCTAAATCTGTATTTCAAAAGAAAATGAATAGATTGCCGGAGATATTTACCGGATTTCGTCGCCGTTAATATCGTCGGAGAGCTGGGGATAAAATCTGGCGAAACTTCGAAAGCGCGGGAGTTTTCCGCCGCCACATCGCCGCCGGAATTGGTCGCCGCAGTTGCTCGCAAGTCGGATCGCCGCCGTATTTGCTCCGATTTCTTAAATGCCGCCGTAAACCCTAGATTCAACCCAAAATAAACATATCAACATCAACTTATGACAAAAATTCATTAGAAATTCAAAATAATTAATTTAATCAAATCAAACCCTAATAATAGAGGAATTTGTTGTTAAATTCATCAAATTATACCTTGATTATAGAGAACGTTTTTTTTAAATAATGCTCTAAATTAAAATAATTCGAGTTTTGGGTGTGGAATGAAAGTATTTATGTAGTATGGGTCCACGTAGGATTGGCATTCTCCAAACTAGCTTCGGTTTTTTTTTTTGGCGAAACAAACCAAAACCGTCACGGCGCGTGACGGTTTTACCCATAACCGCTGAGAATTGGGGCGGTTATGGACCAAAACCGCTGCAAATTGGGGCGGTTATGGACCAAAACCGTCTTTTTTTAGGGCGGTTTTGGTCAATCTTGCAATTTTGACGGAAAAAGAACCCACCAAAACCGTCTGAAAATTGAGCGGTTATGGTCATAACCGTCACGCGCCATAGCGGTTTTGGTACAAATTTGGTTCGGGGTTATCCGATCCTACGTGGACCCATTCTACGTAAATATTTTCGTTCCGCACCCAAAACTTGAATTATTTTAATTTAGAGCATTATTTAAAAAAATCGTTCGATTATAGATGCGCCACAAATAATTAATTTAATCAAATCAACGCCGAATACAAGCAGAGGGCGGTGGATAGAGGCAGCAGAGTGGTGGAGATCGGCGGCGAATAGGTGGAGATCGGCGGCGAAGCGGAAGAGAGAGAAAGAAGAATCGGGAATCAATGAGATTTTGGGGAAATGGAGGATGAAGAGAGAGAAATCGAAACTGTCAAAATGAGGAGGAAGCGTTTGATTCGTGGTTTTATATTTCTGAATGAATTGACATTTTTACCCCTATAGCGCACAGCGAATATGGAGCGTAGGATCTTGAGCGATGAATGGCTGAGATGAGGACTCACAGACTCATCTAACCCTAAAGGACTCATTTGATCCTATTTCTATATATATATATATATATATATATATATATATATATATATATATATATATATATATATATATATATATATATATATATATATATGAATTGAATCAGGTCAGAAGTAGACTTATGTCAGAAGGTCAGAAGTAATCTGAGTCACACATCTTGATACTTCACCAACTCTCGTAACTTTAGTTACTCCATAACTCCAGTAACTATAGTACATAACTTCAATACCTTTACAACTCAAACTTGAGAATATTTAACTAAAATACGTAACTTCAACTTAACTCCAATAACTTCAACAACTAAAACACGTTTTTTAATATAACTCCAAGAACTATAAAACACGTAACCCCGACTTAACTCCAATAACTTTGATAACTCCAATAACTTTAATAACTCCAATAACTATAAAACACGTAACCCCGACTTAACTCCGACAACTTTAGTAACTCAAATAGCTTTAAAAAAAAAAAAAAGACAAAAAAAAAAATTTAAAAAAAAAAAAACAGAGAAATGTACCACATTTTTTTTCTCTCTCCTCCCATAACCACCACCCCGCACCTCCGCCCCTCCCCCGCCACTTGCACTGACCACCACTACCATCCAGCCGGCAACCACCACCACACTCGCTTCCCGCCGCCAGCCCAGCGGCGGTTCTCCCTCCCCCAATCGACCACGGCACCGCCCCCAATACACCAATTCTCTCTCCTCAAACTCCTCTCAAACCACCAAGAATTCGCCCTCACCGGTGTTCCTCCACCCTTCCCTTGAATCTCGCCGCCCCTCCCCAACGTTCGCCGGTCAATAACGGTGGCTGGGTCGGGGCCGGCGTTTGAGGTGGTCGGCGACGGCCACCGGGCGGGGCTGGGGTGGTCTCGGGTGGGTAGGGGTGGGGTTGGGGGAGGAGAGAGAAAAGGGGAGGGGGTGGGTCTTTTTATTATTTTGTTTTTGTATTTTTGCTATTGTTAATTTGGTTTAATCTCATCCGTTAATCTAAGGTGAATGCGTGGCTCAGATTAGTTCGGACCTTCTGACATAAATTTATATATATATATATATATATATATATATATATATATATATAGTGAGGATCATAAGAGTACCCATCCTTAGGTGAATACTGAGCACCAGATTACGCCACCTGTCTTCCACTAGAAAAAGAAACTGGTTACTATTTTTTCCCCAATTTCCCATCATCCTGCATTTTCTCGTCTCTCTCTTCTAATTCTCCCTCTCCTCGACATTTTCTCTCTCCTCTCCCCTCTCCCCGCGCTCTCATCTAGCCCATTTCCTCGCGTCGACGCTGCCACCTCCGTCGTCTGTCACCGTCACCTTCGTCGCGTCTGGTACAAGGCCTACGCTGGCGTGATCTCTCTCTCCTTGCTCTCGTCGGCGTGATCTCTCTCTCCTTGCTCTCGCCGGCGCGATCTCTCTTTCTTCTCAGCGTCACTCTCTTCGTCGTCGTTGCCGGTTTCGATTGTCGCCGCCACCGCCTCGGTCACATTACCTCCCACCCTCGCCGTCGCCCTCTCTACGAATTTCGGTAAGATATGTCTAGATTTTTTATTCTTTTGATTTATTTGTCCTGATTAATTCGATCTATGTATATTTTTCCCATTTTGCTCCTTCTTTTGTAATTTGATTTTGATTCGCTGCAATTTATGTTGTTTGATTTTTGTTTGAGATAAATGTTGATTTGTTTTGACGAATTTGAGATCTTCGACGGCTCTTTCGCGGCCGATTGAGAACTTCGGCGACGTTTGGGAACTCTAGATCTGATCTCGCAGAGTTAGTCGTACGTTTCTCACACATTTTCTCTCTGGTTTTGATTTAGTACTATCGTCAATTATCAAATGTGTTTTGGAAATTTTACGTTGTTATTTGTTGTTGTTGCGATTGTTGTTGTTGTTTGTGGCGGCGGTGTGGCGGTCACTGGTTGTGGTTGTGGTTATTCGATTGCGTGGAAAAATTGATGTTTTATTTGATTTGTTGTGTAATTTTGTCGGTTAATCGATTTGATTATAGCAAATGATGTATGTTATTTGTTGTTTTTGCGATTGTTGTTGTTATTTGTGGAGGCGGTGGTGGCGGTCACTGGTTGTGGTGGCAGTGGTTGTGGGTGTCCCTACAGTGACACGGGGTTGTGCATAGAGTGACACGGGGTTGTGCATACAGTGACGCAGGGTTGTGCATAGAATGGCACATGTTGTGGTTGTGGTTGTGGTTGTGGTTGTGGTTGTGGGTGGGGGTGTGGGTGTGGGTGTGGGTGTGGGTGCGGGTGCGGGTGCGGGTGTGGGTGCCATAGAATGACGTGAGTTTGTCAATAGAATGACACGTGTTTGTCAATACAATGACACTATGCGCACTTCGGTGTTATCGGTGGTTTGCCTATAGAATGACACATGTTTGTCAATAGAATGACACGGGTTTGTCCATAGAATGATACTATGGACACACGGTGTTATTGTTCGGTGTCATTGTATGAATTGTGGTTTTGATAGCTCATTTGGTAAAGCATTTGTGTACATACACGAATGTCGTAGGTTCGATTCCTACATGAGTTCTAAATTTTCATGTCATTGTATAGACCTTTCTCTGTCATTGTATGTAGGTGTCATTCTATAGAGATTTTGTGTCATTGTACGCGAGTGTCACACTATGTGACACTCAGTGTCACTCTATGTAGGAATTGTATCAGGTCAGAAGTACTCTTAAAGTCAGAAGTCAGAAGTAATCTGGAGCGTCCCCATCCTAATCATCCGACGGCTAAGATAACGCGCGAAAATCCCCTCCCCCAGCTAACTCAACTAACTCTATAACTGCACTAACTAACTCTCATAACTCCACTCACTCTATAACTCCACTAACTATATCAACTAACTCCACCACCACTCCAACCCAACCACCGCACCAGCCATCGTCACTGGTTGTCCGGCGACGGTCAACGGTGGTCCGGCGGCGGTCAACGGTGGTCCGACGGCGGTCAACGGTGGTCTAACGGTGGTCAGCAGTGGTGGTCCGGCAGTGGTCTGGTGGTGACTCTCACAGTTAGCTGAGTTATGTGATGGAGTTAGTAGAGTTAATGGAGTTACACAATTTAGTTAGTGCAGTTATATAGGTACAGTTAGCTAATTCATATATATATATATATATGAATTGTATCAGGTCATAAATAGTGTTATGTCAGAAGGTCAGAAATAATCTGGATCGTCCATCTTGATGATCTAACGGCTGACAACGCGCGCGATTTTTTTCCCTCCAGCTAACTCCACCACCTGTGGACGCTAACTCTATAGTCTCAGGGGTATTTCAGTCATTCTATTTGATTAGGCAGGGGTAATCCGCGAATTCCTTCTCATTTCATCCATTCTGTTTCTCTCTCCTCAAAATCCAAATCTCTCTCCTCATCAACGACATCGGCAACTTCACCTTGTCCTCAACTCCGTTTCTCTCTCCTCACCGACGACGCGCGCGATTCATCTCTCTCAGGTTTGCATTTTTCGAAACCCTAGCTTTCGTTTTTGATGTTGTTTATTCATATCCAATCGATTTAGTAATTCATTTTCGAAATCAATCTGATTTATTGATCTGGTTTTAATTTCGTTTGATTCGATTGTACCTAATATTTTTTTATTTAGAAGTTTTGTGAGATCTAATTGTATTTTCGTTGTTTGTTTGTGTTTTTCCGATTTGATTTGTCGCCGGTGAGTAATTCGGGCCGCCGATGTCACAACCATGGCGGCCTCTAATGCGTCGATCAACAACTATGATGGAATTGTAATTTCTGTGTTTTTTGTATTTCCGTTTCCAGCAGATACGATGGAATTGAATGAACTCATGAATTCAGGACCTCTGTTGGTGAGAGATGCGCTGAAAATGTCTGATTCAAGAAACCTCGGGATCGTTTAAACCTGTTTCGTCATCGATGTATGCTCTGATGAATGTGTTATGCGTCTGTCTCTGCGTGTATTTTGTGTTATTGGAGTTGGAGTTATATGTTTTAGCAAACAGAGTTATAGGGTGTAGTCATTAGAGTTAGATATTTTAGTTATTAGAGTTAGATATTTTAATTCTTAGAGTTGGCGTGTCTAATGGATACTCGTCTATAATCATAGAGGTACTAGAGTTAGTTATTCTGTTTATTAGAGTTAGGCATAGAATTTTTAGAGTTAGTTTAAAGTTTCATTAATCGTGTGATGTGGTTAGTAGAGTCAAGCATTGTCTAGCTTTGTAACTATTAGAGGTATTGTAGTTACTAGAGTCCGATTGTGTTATTGGACGTTCTAGCAACCAGTTATGTGGTGTAGGCTTGTAGCTTAATATTTCAGTTTGATGACTAATGGATGTGGCAGAAATGTGTGTAACTGTATGCCATTGCGTATGCCTTTTAGTCTGTGAATCAAAATGAACTGTTGAATTTAGTCAAATGAGACTTATCTCAAGTGACATGATATCTTGACTCTACTCTTACGAGGGGATGACTCGAGTAGTACATTATCACAGGATCCTGGCCTGCAATGTCTCACAAGCTTCTGTAGTCATTTTTCGTGAAATTGTTTTGTCTAATTTCGGTCAAGGTTATATGCTGATCAGTTGTCTTCAAGTTTGATCCTCAATATACTGATTATCTGTAGTCATTTGTTTCAAGGCAAAACATGTGCCTGTTTACTTGATATGTTGATTGAATTTCGGGCAGATAGCTAATGACTTTGCCGCTTTGCTTCATATGTTGTTTCTTTGCATTAGTTCATGCGTGGAGTGTTATTGATCACCTGCTGAATGTGTTTTAAGCTTAGTCGACAAAATTGGTTGAGAGTGAATGTCAGGAGTCACAAGTCGCGGCCTCTTTTGATGAGAGGCGTTATAGTATTCTGGAAAGCTATGGTATCAAAGTTAGAGTTAGGCATCGTACTTAAAGTGTGAGATAATAAAGTTAGAGTCTTGGTTGTCGTCATTTATGTAGTATAGTTGTAACAGCCCGATCCATCATACGTCGCAACACAACCCAATAAGATGGGAAGTCACCAATAAGCCCATAAATCCTCGCTTGGGCTCTAAAAGGTGAAGGTCTTGTTGGTAGTATGATGGTAAGAATCTATTATAAACTGATCATATGAGCCTTAGTTTCCCAATGTGGGACAAACCAACTCCATAAACCACTTTCCATATTCCGTAGTGTTACAAACTCCCCCACTTAGAGAACGCAACGTCCCCGTTGCGCCTCGGTCAAACCATACCAACATCAACACAGGTCCAAGATCTCCGCCGCTAGACGGTTGGTCTGGGCCTCGCCCCAGCACCCAGCACGCGGTCGCTGGGTTGCTCTGATACCATATGTAACAGCCCGATCCATCATACGTCGCAACACAACCCAATAAGATGGGAAGTCACCAATAAGCCCATAAATCCTCGCTTGGGCTCCAAAAGGTGAAGGCCTTGTTGGTAGTATGATGGTAGGAATCTATTATAAACTGATCATATGAGCCTTAGTTTCCCAATGTGGGACAAACCAACTTCATAAACCACTTTCCATATTCTGTAGTGTTACAATAGTACTATAGAATCGGACATTGCAACTAATAAAGTTAGACATTTTAGTTTCTTTTAGAAATTGTTTTATCTAGCTTTGTTTGGTTTGAAACTAATCTGTCCGGTTCCCTATTTCTAGGCAGAATTTGCTTCTTTTGCTGTAGATTTCTCTTGCACAGAGTTGGTCGTATAGTCTGATTAGGTCAACCTGGTCTTGTCACGAACTTATACACAGCTAGAATTGTGACTTATTTGGTGTAGTTTGTGAAGAATAATAGTTTGAAAGCCTGTGGTGAGTTTGTACATGTTAGGATCATATTTACCTTTTTGAAATCGCATTTGTTTTAATCAGCAATAACTGATGTGTTTCAGTCTACTGTTGGATTTGCTTATACATCCTACATTCATACAATCCTACTATCCTTTAGTTCATGAGGATGGGATCCTGTAACTCTTTCATTTGTCGGCTGATTTCCATTTGACTTTGATCAGTGTGGAAATTTAAGAGTGGATTAGTGTGGTACTTACTGCCGTACATGGCAGACAGTAGAGCTAGGTACTTTGGTCATTGGAGTTTGCAGTTTGCACATTAGTTGTTTCACCCTTTTATGTTCATCTGTTTGTTTTTTCTAGTCCACAGTATTTCTAGCCTATTAGCTCAACTGAAAGAGCATTGTGCCTCGCACGAAGACGTGGGTTTGAATCCCCCATAGGCTATATGGTTGCATAAACTGTATTTTGCGAGATTCTTGATTCCAGGGAACTTGTTGCAATTGCTTAATTATAGTTAGCCTTACACGTATGTGGGGAGCTCGGTTATATTTTTACTTATTTCACAGTCTACGTAGGACTCGAACCTACATCACCCGTGCGTCGAACGGTGCTCTACCCAGTTGAGCTAGTAGACTAAAACCAGAATATATGTGGTAACAAAAAAATTGTAATGATCCAAAAAATGTGATGCTACACTATCAATGTTGCTGTTGACTATGCTACTGCTGAGAGCCTTGTCACTTCTGTTTGTAAAATTGACCTGGTAAGAGGCATGTGTGCACGCCAATTGCGCCATTCAAAGGCTAATAACGTTTCTCTAGTATGTGGAAGGTAGCTAAGAGCACCATATAGCCTAGGGGGGCATGTTTTATACCATAAATGCTCTACAAACCTGAATCTGGCCGTATAGGCACTGCACCTTCACCCAGCACTACAAATACTTCAATCACAGGGTAACAATCAGCTATTGACACCAATAATCAGATATTTATGTAATCTAGTTAATACCTTGGTCTATTTAACTGTCTTGCTCTCCAAATCATCTTGAGAAGTGCATAGTCTCCCCCAAATTATCTTTAATCCTAAAATTTCCTCAGAATCAAAAGTTAATAAGATTTTTGTGCCATCAGGACTGAACTAGCGTGTTGGTCGAGCGATCTGCACATCTCAAAATTTCTAGAAAGATATGATGATCCTGCATTGGACACTAGAGCTATATTCACTCCCAAGTTGCAGGACTTATCTGCAAACAACACCAAACAGAATTAAGTCGACTGAGGGCTAAACTCAACTGACGCACACGACATCTCGACTTCAGTAACACGATGGCCTAACTCTAGCTACAGAAGGCCCGACTTTGGATAAACAACTAGTGCCCGAACTTAGTCACCTGGGGGCCTGCTCTATCTCTGATTCTAGTCCTGCAAGTAATATGCAGATCATTTGTCTTCAAGGCGAAACATTTGTCTATTTACTTGATATGTTGATTCCAGTCCTGCAAGTAATATGCAAACCATTCGCGACACGCGGTGCTCTACCAATTGAGATAGTAGACTAAATGCGGCTTCATATGTCTAATGCTCAATTTGAAAACTCATATAACTCAAGTGTCATAAGAAAACACTACACTCAAAACGAGAAAACACCAACATAACCACTCAAAATGAGCTACCAGGTGTAGGCATAGGCATACCTCTAACTTTGATAGCTCTAACCAACTCTGATAACTCTAACTAATACCAACCTCTTTTTGACTAACTCTACTAGATATACCCGTAACTCTAGTAACTTCTCTAACTCTGATAAATCTTAGTAGAACCCTACTAGATGAACCTCGAACTTTAATAACTCTTAGCATAACTCTACTAGATATACCCGTAACTCTGATAACTTTTAACATAATACATAACTCCAATAGATATACCCGTAACTCTAATAACTCTTGTAACTTTAATAACTCTTAGCATAACTCTACTAGATATACCCGTAACTCTGATAACTCTTAACATAACTCCACTAGATATACCCGTAACTCTAATAACTCTTGTAACTCTAATAACTCTATTAGATCTACCTGTAACTCTTAACGCAACTCCAATAACTTTAATAACTCTTGTAACTATAAAAAATAACTTTATTAGGATTGGTTTTTCCATAGCAAAGGGTGTGGGGGCTCAGATCGTATCTCGGCTCCCCACCAATTTCTTGTAAATTATTATGGATTTTTAGGTAATATATGACATAACTATATAAAATAAAAAATGATTCATACAAGACATAACTCTAGTAACTCCAAAGCGCAACTGCAATAACTTTAATGGTTGTAGTAACTGTAGTAACTCCATTAACTCCTTTGAGTAACTGTGGTACTCCAATAACTCTGACGTTTAACTCTAGTAACTCCAATGCATAACTCCGGTAACTTTAGTATCCAATAACTAAATAAGAGTAATCGACCCAGAAAAAACACAAACACCAACAAAGAAATATAGGAGCTGCGAAAAATCATAATTCCCATGGAATTTGGATCAAAACTACATGCACGGTACAAATTTATGAACCATGGCCTAGCAAAGTGAAAACTCAAGTTGATGTCCAGGTTTTTATGCATCTTATGCTTCTGCTACATTTCGTATGACCGAATAACTACTGTGTTTGACTCAAATCGAAAATCGAAAATTGAAGGAAAAAAACAAATGCAGAAGATGAAACCTTAGAAATCAAATCTCAAACATTCCAATAACTACAGTAGCTACATGACTTAACTCTATTAACAACAATATTGAACAATGATGGTAAGAACAAAAAAAGTTATAGAATCGAATACCTGATTCAATTAATTGAAGATACTTCCTGATTCCTTTTTTTCCTTCGAATCACTGTAAGTTGTGTGATTCAAACACTAGATTCGAACCCTTCGAACGGTTTTTTTGTGCAATCGATTGAATGATTTTTTGAAAGATTCGAATTCGAACGATTTGGGGGAAATCGAACCCTATATTCAAATTCGAACGATTTGGGTGAAATCAATTGAAATAGTTTGCTTGAGATTTATTAAATTTTCAGATTAAATTGGAAATTTGTGAGATTTACTTTTGTTGATTGATTCCCCAATTTTTCTTAAATTTTGATCGATTTCATTGTTTGAGTTAAGAGAGAAGATTAGAGAGAGAAAGTAGATGTTGGAAATGTGCTATCCCGCTGACAAACCCTTTCCTCCCCTCCAGCGCGAAAATTGTCCAAATTGCCCTTCTAGCTCAAAAACACGCGTGTGATCTCAGCCTTTAGATGATCTCGATCGAACGGTCCCTATAACTTCTGACCTTCTGACATAGATTTACTTCTGACCGGATGCGGCCCCTATATATATATACTAGTATATATATATATAGGCAAATTTAACAAGAATAACCCAACGTTTGTCTAATCTTCTGAAAATAATCCAAGCTTTTTGTGTTAATGAAAATAACCCGACGTTTCTATTTGTGTTACAATTATATCCTAAACCTCACCGGAACGAGAATCTCCGGCTACCATTGGTCGTGGCAAATAGGTGCATTTGGCTTTCTAGTCTCCATGAAAATCTTTACAAAGGCGATAACATTATCAACCAAATTAAATCAAGGCACTATGGGGCTCACCCTCCAGGAATAACAAGACCATCATAATTTGAGGTATCTACGTACAATTTCGAGGGTAGCTATCATCGTAAATTCATGGCCATGCTCATCGTAAACTGCAATTCTTGAAATTTTCCCTCTGCTTCATTCTCTTTTTGACATAGCATCAACGTAACATGTCGTGGAAGATAATGAATAAGGGACAATTTGTCTTTTTCATTTTTAATTTCTTCCGTCTAATAGGATGCAAGAGATTAATAAGCACGCCTGAGTTTCTCATCACATTGATCGTATGGACATAATTGTAACGCAAATGCAAATGTCGGGTTATTTTCTTTAACGTTGAAAGGTTGTGTTATTTGTAAAAGATAAGATGAACGTTGGGTTATTTCCATTAAATTTGCCATATATATATATATATATATATATATATATATATATATATATATATATATATATATATATATATATATATATATACAGGCGAGATCAGGTGCGAACTCCCGCTCGCGTGAGAACTGCGCACCGCCATAGAGTGACACTCGCGTATAATGACACAAAATGTCTATAGAATGACACCTACATACAATGACAGAGAAAGGTCTATTCAATGACATGAAAATTTAGAACTCATGTAGGAATCGAACCTACGACATTCATGTATGTACACAAATGCTTTACCAAATGAGCTATCAAAACCACAATTCATACAATGACATCGAACAATAACACCGTGTGTCCATAGTGTCACTCTATGGACAAACCTGTGTCATTCTATTGACAAACCTGTGTCATTCTATAGGCAAACCACCAATAAGCAAACCACCAATAACACCGAAATGCCCATAGTGTCATTCTATTGACAAACGCGTGTCATTCTATTAACAAACCCGTGTCACTCTATGGACAAACCCCTGTCACTCTATTGACAAACTCGTGTCACTGTATGGACAAACCCGTGTCAATCTATGGCACCCGTACCACAACCAACAAACCCGTGTCATTCTATTGACAAACCCATGTCACTCTATGGACAAACCCGTGTCACTCTATTGATAAACCCGTGTCACTGTATGGACAAACCCGTGTCATTCTATGGCACCCCCACCCCCACCCCCACCCTCACCCCCAACCCCAACCCCAACCACAACCACAACCACAACCACAACCACAACCACCACCACCACCACCACCACAACCACAACCACAACCACAACCACACAACCACAACCACAACCACAACCACAACCACGTGTCATTCTATGCACAAACCTGTGTCATTGTATGCACAACCGTCTCTCATTCTATGGACAAACCACAACCACCGCCACCGCCACCACAACCAGTGACCGCCACCACAAACAACAACAATAAACGCAACAACAACAAATAACAACGTAAAATTTCCAAAACGCATTTGATAATTGACAGATAGTACTAAATCAAAACCCTAGGAGAGAGAAAATGTGTGAGAAGAGCAAACCGGCAGGAAAGACTGCAGATATTTCCCTCTCGTCTTCTCCTTCTCCGGTAAAACGTCGCCGCTGCCGTCGCCGTAAAATTTCATTCAAATCAAGAATGCGACTCAATTGAAACGTACGATTAACTCTACGACATCAGATCTAGAGTTCTCAATCGGCCGCGATAGAGCCGTCGAAGATCTCAAATTCATCAAAACAAAACTAAATTTATCTCAAACAAAAATCAAAACAACATAAATTGCAGCGAATCAAAATCAAATTACCAAAACAAGAAGAAAAATGGGAAGAATATACATAGATCGAATTAATTAGGACAAATCAATCAAAAGAATAAAAAATCTAGACATATCTTACCGAGGTGACGGCGAGGGTGGGAGGTAATGTGACCGAGGCGGTGGCGGCGACAATCAAAACAGGTCGGAGAACATGAAATCAACCAAAAATTGAACAAAAAACGGTTACCGGAGATTGACGGCCAGAGGAGAGAGAACGCAGCGGCGTAGATGAGAAAAGATGCGATGGAGGTCAGAGAAACCGAGCGGCTTGTACCAGACGCGACGATGGTGGCGGCGACAGCGAGGAAATGGGCGAGATGAGAGCGCGGGGAGAGGAGAGAGAAAATGTCGAGGCAAGGGAGAATAAGAAGAGAGAGAAATGAGAAAATTGAGAATGATTAGAAATTGGGGAAAAATTAGAAACCAGTTTCTTTTTCTAGTGGAAGACAGGTGGCGTAATCTGGGGCGTCGAAATTGTTAGATCGTACGGCTGAGATTTGGTGCGCAGTACTCACCTAAGGAGAGGTACTCTTATGATCCTCACTCTATATATATATATATATTGTTTTAGAGACAATACTTAGCCTTTATATAAGCTCATAAACACTAGAAAACATAAAGAGATTACTAATAATGGTCTGACAAGGAAAACTGCACCAAACTCGCAACTCCCACAAGAAATTAAAGACTTCAAAAAATTAGACAATAACGGATTACTGTGACAGGTTTGGCTTGTTGGGGCCGTAATTTCTTGCAAACTTGTCTTCTGATACTCTAATTGGTGTCATTGGAAAGATCTCGAAGAAATCTTACACGCTGATGTTATGAGAGAAACAAGTGGGCATTGAAAACATGTTCCTTTAGAAAATTGCCTTACGCCAATAGTAGCTCCCAAATGTTTAATCATGCCCAAGTATTTAAAGTAACATAACTTGGACTTAAATGATTTCTATAATAACTAGTAGAACTCACCGAGTTAGTCAAAAGAAACTCATCACTAGCATCAATCGATGGGATGTTACTTGCTCCCGTATCATCCTCCCTTTCTCTTCAAAAGAATTTGCCCTCAAATTTGCTAACCTTTCATCATCCATATATGGAGATAAGTACATTGAATATCGCATGAACTCCATAGGCCCTTCTCCTGTTGGCATAATCTTGTTCTTCCTCTTGCTTGGAAATCTTTACTTACATAAATGTGGCTGATATGGCGTAAACATAGTGTGTTAATCCGCGTGATTTAGACGCCTTAGGATCTATTTGGGCATGGTTTTATCGTGATTCGTAGACCACACCATTTAGAGTATTTTTGGAACTTATTCGTTGGTTTTACGGGACTTTGGTTGCTCAAGACCCTTTGGTGAGCCTTAGACGGGAATGGAGGATCAAGTTGGAGCTGGATCGAGTTTCGAGGGGAGCTAGCTCGGTTGCCCAATGGGATTCACTCACTAGCTCAAGCCAAGGAGCGGAGAGAGGAGGAAATTCAGTTTCCTCGACTCGAGAGGAGGTCGCCTCGAGTCGAGGATTGCCTCGCTCGACTCGAGAATGATGTTCCTCGAGTCGAGAATTACGTCGCTCGACTCGAGGATTTCTTTCCTCGAGTCGAGAAAGCCAGCTTACGAGAAGCTTTCTAAAGGCTAATTACGGTTTCTTTTGCCTAAATATCTATTTTGTCTTCTAGTGTTTTGGTACTTTTGTTAAATAAAGGGGCATGAACCCCTCCTTAATACTTATCACTCATTATCAATTTTTTCATCTTGTTCTTACTTCTAGAGAGAGAAACTCAAGGAGAAATTAGTGAGAATTAGTATTTTTATCATGATTTCCATCTCAAATATTGTTGTAATAATTAGTATGAGAGGCTAATCCCCTTCCTAAACTCTTGTTGTAATCAAATCTTTCATCCTATGTATTAGTAAGAATTTTTCTCTCTAATTTGCCTTTAATTTCATTATAATTAATTCCTTGTTCTTCAATTGTTTGATTTACCTTTATTTTCTCTAATTGGTTGATTAGATTGAATTGGGTATTTCTCATGCTTGGTTAATTGTTGATGGTCATTGATGATTAACCCTAAAGGAAGCAATTTTCACATAATTAGTGTATGGTTATGACTAATTTGTGATTGGGGAATTAATTAGACAACTAATAAATTAGATTTGATTAGTGTCGCTGTTGCGGCTAATTAGATACTAATTTGGGTTGTTCATAATCCTTTATTAATTCTTGCTCTTCATACCTTTGGTTGTGATTTGTTTGATTGGTCACTAGACAAATTATGACTAAAAAAAGGAGGGGAATTTGGTAGCGGTTGCTCAAATTCCCTACAAAAGCGGGTTAATTGGTTAAAATCCGGGATTATTGATGAATTGGTATAATTAGAGAGAGCTAATCTTGCTATATTAGGGTGTTCGATTAGATTATCACTGAGAGTCGCTTTAATCAATTTGATATTTCGTTTATTTCTCTTTTACTCAAACTCAAACCAAAAACTCCTCATTTAATTGCTTTATTTATTTCGTGTTTATTTCTTTTCCGCATAGAATTTCCATAGTAGGCTATCCTCTCTTCCTCGTGGATACGATACCCACTTACTCTAACTTCTTAGTTAGTATTTTGTGATAATTTGACTAATAATAACGACTTATTAGCTCTCAGTGGCCCAACTAGATCTGTAACATCTCGGCTCATCAGCTGAACCGAAGTAGTCGCCTATGACAGCTTGACATGCTATGTACTGACCTCAAAAACCAACAAGGGTCCTTCCGGTACACTTTGAACTCACTCATGCGCACCCTGGAAAACTTCGCAGGATGTCACCTATTCAATTCTAAAATATTCCCCAGCAAGCATGCTTAACTATACTAGTTGTACGGCCATGCGTGTTGCTCGCGGCAGCCCAACATTAGGACATATTAGGTGATGCCTTCTTACATAAATTGCCGGAGGATTCATTTTATGATGCTCAACAAAAAGAAAACGCGAGAGGAGTGCCATTTTCGTAAAGGCGGTTCATCCGTTCGAATGAGTAAAAAGATTCATGTGATAGAATACCATAAACATCGCATATATACCTAGACGACAACACATATTGTAGTGGTGCGGTGGTGCCTTTTGACAATGACATTGATGGTGCTTGAATAATGATCGTGAATTGTGGTCTAGTCAAGCTTTACCACGCCCTTAAGATCCACCTGATTGTCGTTGCTGATGACATGGGGACTGTTGGTCGGACTGATACAAAACCTTGTCATTGTGAGCTTTATTCTGGCTTTCACGAAGAACGCATGCTTAACCTGAAACTAACAGGATTTGCCCCAAAAAAAAAATGCGTCATTAAATCGTTATTGGAGTCGGGTATTGAGTGTAGTTGTAGAAAATATCTTAAATAAGAATGTGATACATATGCTCGAATACACACAAGGTTTATATAATTGAAATAACTACGAATACATAGACATCGCCCAGGTACAAAAGTACATACAAAACATATCTTAGTAGTGTCTTTTATCAATGACAACAACAATATACGCAAGTATGAAACATTTAGGCTATTTGAGATTCGAACCCAAGGCTATGTGCAAGATTACACATTCCTCTACCATTTAAGTAACTAATAGCTTATAAGAAAGAGAAGTCAAATGAAAAATCACTGATCCAAAATTAGACATCCGAAGGCACTATCACAGACATGACTACCGTTGAAACAAATAGGAAGAAATGGAAAATGTAGCTGTAGTGGAAAATCCAAATTTCTCACCAAAAAAAATCTCACCATGTCAATGAACCGAGCCAGACCATGGACTTGGACCGCCAAATCACCTTCTTTATCTAAAAGTCTAACTCTACTATAAAACAAGAAGGCCTTTAAGATGCAGGGGGCATTGGATGTGATTCAGCTAGCGTGGCATGAAGCATAGCACCTTAACCCAAGCAGTATAGAAATATGAGGTTTCAGGTTCATATACAAAGCGCGGCATTAGCACGATCTATTGTAATTACGACCAATCAGCGAACCTTTATTCTAGTCAGCTTGATGTACTCGGTTCAACCTAACCACACAAAAGATCAACATACACTTATATAGTAATGAAGAAGTCAATGCGAGACCATGCCCCTAACCCAATATGTGAACATGTATTTGTATCACCGAAGACATCAAATAAAGTCTCAGTCTATAGACATATGTAATGAAAAGAACTCCTATCGTGGGTCATCACAAGTGTAACAATGGATTGTAAATTTCCAGGACTAAAAGAAATTCAAGCTGCAATTTATGCATTTTTTTGGGTAAAATTAAGACGACATGATAAGCACAACACTGGCGTCAAATTGGTAAATTAAAAACCGAAACCTACAACCTGATCTTTATAATAATATTCTTACTACCAGCACCTTTCTCCTAGTGCTTTGATCTTCAGCTCTAGAATCTGCCTTGGCTGTCTCTATTGATTTTCTTACCACCTTCTCTACATAAACTCAACAAATCAGTGGCTCTTAAATGTATCATCATCTCATAGTGTGCAATACAAGCCTGTACAAGCCTCTAAATAGCCACTCAGAAACTGGAGCTAAAACATATAGCACTACAACCAATATATACCAAGTAAAATTTCATTTTACCACACTACCAGTATATAAATTCGAAGTCTTGTTCATGATTAGCACCTCAGAGTCAAAAGCTCAACATGAGACATTCTAGTGTAAAAATGATAGTGCTACTCATACCAATAAAGTCGACTTTTCTTTTAGGAAACCCATGTGATAAGAACTCCAAAGTTAAGCGTGCTTGACTGGGAGTAATTTCAGGATGGGTGACCTCCTGGGAAGTTTCCCAGGGTGCGCACGAGTGAGGTCAAAGTGCGCCGGAAGGACCCGTGTTGGTCTGTGAGGTCAGCCCACAGCCTAGCAAGCTGCCATAGGTGACTACTCTCGGCTCAGGCGATGAGCCGGGGTGTTACAGGTACTCCTCTAGGTACACCTCAAGTTGTGACCTCCTCGTCACATTCCTAGACCTCCTACCCCTAAAATTTTAATAGTCCCCAAAAAAAGTTATCATTTTGTATTTAGGAGCAGGTGGACTAAAAGCTGAAATACCCATTGATGTTTTATACTGGTCATATAAGATTTTTAGGGTATCAAGCTTCTTCCACCCCCAAAGAATTTGTTTAAACTATATTCGACAAGATTGACTTTAAACCTTGGATCAAGAATGAGGTCACAAGATAAATGAACATTGCAATCGGACCATGACTTATCAAACTTGTTCATCATTGGTCTTACAATATCAACCAAAAAATCATCTAGACTCCCAATTGCCTCAAGTAAACGAACAGGAATCATACAAGCTCCTTTGACATACAAGTTAGACGTAGGTTCTCTCACATTAGAAAACATGTACGTAATATCATAAAAGACCTCTAGAAATTCTTAAGTCACACTTAACTTATACCACTGTTATTCCGAATGCACGAGAGATTTGAAAGGCGAATTCGATAAAACCGAATACAAAAACACTTCTTTATAATAAAATACATTGTCAAACATTTTATAAGTTGAATTCCAACGCACTTCCATATTCAAATTTAATTTTCGCTTAGTCTCTAGATGATACACTTTTTCAGCCATCTCATAGAAATCTTTGCCTCTATTAGAAGACTTGTTAACCAATCTCAGCAACATTCTAATCTTCTCCAAAATACTCTTTATACAATCTAACTCGGCCTTTACAATCAAGTTTGCAATATGAGCACAACATCTCATGTGTTGCAATAAACCATCACCAACCAATGTGCCACTTTGTTGAAGACGACAACGTAAATGATTTATCGTTGAATCATTATAAGAGACATTATCAACAGTAAAAGCAATGACTCTATGTTCTAATTGCCATTGACATAAGAACATGAAAATTTCATTTGCAATACTTTATCCATCATATGGAGGAACCAATGATCTAAACCATAGAATTCGTTTTTGCAACTTCCACTCGGAATCAACAAAATAAGCAGTAATACGGATACAGTGCTGCCAAGAATGCAAAGAGTTCCAATTATCCGTAGTAAAGCAAATACAACCCGGAGATAATGCTAACATGTCATTAAATTGAGTCTATCACATACAATCAATATAAATAAATCTCTTGTAGCCGTCAGCATACTAAATGGCACAAACTTTGAAGTAGCTTTATACATCATGCGTCTAAACCCACTCTCTTCAACAATTGAAAATTGAATGCCCCTCACCTTCAGCAATAAAAATCACAATTGATTTTCTTAATTTTTGCATATTAAACACAAATTCCTCATTTTGAACCTTATCTCCTATTGTATTACCATTAGGTCATTTTGTGCATCAATCTAAGTGATGCTTAAGATGTGAAATGTCACTAGTAGCACCAGCAGCTAATTTAATTTCACAATAACAGCAAATTGCAATCTTTTCACCTGATTCATTGCGGCCTTCTATTAACTCTTTTCACACTAGGGATGTCTACTTACGTCTTAAACAAGACGTTGTTGTATACTCACTAAAGCCGTCTTCCAACGGAAGTGAGTCTGGTGAAGGTGCGGTTGCTTGGTTCTCCATGCTAATTTGCTATACAACATACAAAATAACAATCATTAACAATTCATAAAACGCAAAAGAATCAAACTTTATCACTAAAAAATACAAACAAGTAATTATGTTGTAGATTCTACAATTAGTGTTGGAGTGTGGCAACAAAAAATTCACATGAATAACAATCATTAACAATACATAACTTCACATGCTAATTTGCTACACAATCATCAACACAAAGCAACCTAAAACCCCAAATCAAAAAAAAAAAAAATGGAGCTAATGAAATCAACCCCAAATGAAATAAAAAAATTGAACTTTATAACAAAATACCTAGAAATTCATCAATCGGAAAAACCCCATCCAATAACAATCAATCAATCAATCGAAGATAGTAGAAAAAACTTGGATCAAATTGGGCAAAATTGTTACAAATTAATCAATCGAAAACAAGAAACTAATAGAGATTATATGAAATTAATACCGACCTGATATGTATGAACTTCGAACGAACCGTGAAGTTTTGTGATAAAGCATGATGAACAAGTTGAGAGTTTCAATAACAAAAAAAAAAAAAAAGCGTAACTTTTTTAGTTGAGGAGAGAGACACTAAGTCCTGAGAAATGAATATTGTTTTTTGTCAAAATCCCATATGTTAATTGACCCGCCTTATCCTAATTCTGACCCTAGTTGAGCCGATCCATTTACGACTAGGCTGGGCTTGAACCTGTACAAATGGGTCGGGTCACGAGCCTTAAATGGGGGAGCCGCTCCATTGGACAGGTCTAGTAAGCATATAAGATGCAATAGTCAAAACTCAAATGTAGCAAACGAATTGATGTCCACTATGGCAATTATAGAGTTCCCGTACACAAAAATTAGAATGCTCGGGAAGAATGCATGGTGCCACATCCAAAAATCAGTATAAAATCATAACAGTGGACTCAGCCTCAAGTAATTGATTGTACTACCTCTTTAGGTGTGATATGTGAGTGCTTTCCAAGAGAGACTCGAAGGCTACTCTAGGCAATTTGATTCCCCTATACTACATTTTATGGCAAAACTAGATCTATTACAATGATAAAGAGAGCTTTTATTGAGAAGGGTTCAAGGATGGGATTTTCCCTATATCTTCATAGTGTTTCTCACTCTCTTCTTCATCTGTGTGATTAGACTTGTTTAAATTGATGTGACGCTTGCCAAGCAGCTGACAAGTCAGGCATCTTTATCATCTTTAGTAGAGGTGGCCACGGGTCCGGCTGTGCCGGGCTCACCCAGGCTAGTGCCCAAATTTTTTAGCACTAGCATTAGCACTACACACCCAGGCTAGTGCCAGGGGTCGAATTTTTGGGCACTGAGACTAGCCCGCCAGTGCTTTGACCGGGTTTGACCAGGGCTTGACCGGGCCAGTGCCCGAGCCCTCCTGATGCACGACCAGGCCACTTGAGAATACGAACTTAATTTTCAGATAATTTTGGAACGATTTTCTCGAACTGGATAACTGAATTATTGGTGGAATTTGGGATTAATGCTGTCTTTGAGGATATGGGAATTAATTTCAAAGAAACTTGTGAATTGATTCGAAAACGCAGCCCAAAAATTGGGTTTTGCCCGATCACGAAAAAACAGAGTAGAAAACAGAGTTAACACAGGTATGGACTTGGATAAATGTCGAGTCTCTCGACTTTCACTCAAGAACTGGAAAGATTGCTCTTGGGATAACCTCACCCTTAAGCAATCTTTACTCTGGATTAACCCTCTTCCCCTGAGATAAAACTCACTTACAGAAATCAGGTTGATAATGCTTCGCGCATCAGAGAACGAGAATCCCTCTCCCTCAGGTTTCTTCTTATATTTGACGTGTCTTTTTGATTACAGGAGGAGAGCTACTTATAGCCTTGAAAGATCAGGCTATTTACAAAATACTACCCAAAATAATCTAGAAAATTGCATAAAGAAATCTTTATGCTAGCCTATGTCGGCTATTAGCTCTGATGAAAGCTTTTCCTCTGCCCCAAGTCTCCTTTTCTTTTCCTATCAGCAGGCTGCTCACAAAAAACAGGCCATGTGCAACATGACTTCTTAATCTAGTCTATTTACATATTTAGACAAGTTTAATTAATTATACACATAAGCTTAGGACGTTGCAAATATGTAATCACCTCCACTAAGCATCAGTTTTGTCGTGGTCGTGTTATGCTGAAGTAAGGCAGGTGAGTACTACGCTACTTCCGATTCCGAACTTAATCTGGCTTCCTCCTTGATTAAGCAATAATACTTGGTGTTCGGCTTGATTAAGGTCGTCATCTATTTCTCCATCACTATGCTCCGCATCATGCACCCCTGGTTCAAAAAGACTTGACCTCAAGTCTGGTTGCTCTTCAAAATCATCAGGAATAAAAGGTCGAAGATCAGCGACATTGAATGTAACTTCAGCATTTGGTTCTCCAGGTAGGGAGACTTTATAGGCAGACGCTGCAAGTTACTTGATAGGATCCTTCAGCTCGTGGGTGAAGTTTTGACTTTCTTTTGGCCGGGAATCTTTCCTTTCGGAGATAATTCCAGACCAGATCACCTGGCTGAAATTCTGCAGGCCTCTTATGCTTATTGGCTGCCTTCTTGTATGCTGCATTAGATTTCTCAATTTGTTGTTGAATTTGTTGGTGCAACTCCTTGATTTGATCAGCTCGGAGCTCAGCTTCAGCACTAAAATGCGTCCCTCCACCTGGGGTGGTCACCAAATCTAGAGGAGTACAGGGATTGACCCCGTAGACAATTTCAATGGGTGTGTGCTTGGTGGTTCTGGATGTGGATCTATTGTAGGCAAATTCTGCATGAGCAAGTACTAAATCCCATGACTTCAGATTTTTACTCACCAATCCCCTTAGGAGAACCCCTTAGGAGTTCTCCTAAGCTCTTGTTAACAACTTCGGTCTGCCCGTCTGTTTGGGGGTGACAGGTAGTGCTGAAAAGTAACTTGGTTCCCACCTTTTTCTAGAGAGTTCCAAAAATGAGATAAAAACTTGGAATCCCTATCAGATACAATGGTTTTTGGAATCCCATGGAGTCTAACAATCTCCCTAAAATAAAGTTCAGCTGTCTTTGATGCATCATTAGTCTTATTACATGCAATGAAGTGAGCCATTTTCGAAAATCTATCCACCACTACAATGATTGAGTCTTTTTGTCTCTGTGTCTTAGGGAGACCTAGCACAAAATCCATGCTTACATCTAACCAGGGTCCTGTAGGTGTGGGAAGAGGTGTGTACAGCCCTTGTGAAGGTAGGGGATGGCTTTTTGCTATATGACTAGTAGCACATTTTTTTATAATGTCACTGATAGCAGATTGTAGCTTAGGCCAATAAAAGTGTTCCGACACTAATTCAAGTGTTTTATCAATTCCAAAATGCCCAACTATACCCCCAGCATGAGCTTCCCTAATAATCAGCTCTCTTAGAGACGTTTTAGGAACACATAGTTTATTGTTTTTGAATAGAAAACCATTCTGTACATGAAATTTACCTTTATGCCCTTGTTGCGCTTGTTGGAATATCATTGAGAAATCAGCGTCATTTTCATACAGAGTTTTAATGACTTCAAATCCAAGAACCTTGGCGCTGACTTCGGTAATCAGCAGGTGTCTTCTCGACAACGCATCCGCAACCTTATTAAGTTTTCCTGATTTGTGCTTGATGACAAAGGAGAATGGTTGTAAGCTATCCACCCATTTTACATGCCTGCTGCTTAGCTTATGCTGACCATTGATATACTTGAGAGCCTCATGATCCGAGTGCAGTATAAATTCATGAGGTAGCAGGTAATGTCTCCAATGCTCAAAAGCTCTGATAATGGCATAAAATTCTTTATCATAAGTGGAATATTTTCTCCTGGCTTCATTGAGCTTTTCACTGAAATAAGCCACTGGCTTCTTTTCTTGTATCAATACTCCACCAACACCTACTCCAGACGCATCACACTCAACTTCAAACACCCTCTCAAAGTTAGGCAGGGTTAACACTGGTGCTGAGGCTAATTTTTGTTTGATGTTGAAGAAGCTTGCATCGGCCGCAGGTGTCCATTTGAAAACTCCTCCTTTCATACATTCAGTCATAGGTGATATGATTGTGCTGAAATTATAGATGAACCTCCTATAAAAAGAGGCTAACCCGTGAAAACTCCGGATGTCATGAATGCTTTTTGGTGTCGGCCATTCCTGAATAGCTCTGACCTTCTCGGGATCAACTTGTACCCCATGCTCTGAAATGACATACCCTAGAAAGATTAAACTTGAGGTGAGGAAATGACATTTTTTGAGATTACCATACAGCTGTTCTCGTTGTAGTAAGGAAAATACTTGTTGTAGGTGATGGAGATGCTCTTGCTCAGTTTTGCTGTATACGAGAATATCATCAAAATACACCACTACAAACTTGCCCAGAAATGGCTTGAAAACTTGGTTCATTAATCTCATGAAGGTGCTGGGCGCATTGGTAAGCCCAAACGGCATTACCATCCACTCATATAGCTCCCCTTTTGTTTTGAAGGCCGTCTTCCACTCATCACCCTCTCTTATTCGAATTTGATAATAGCCACTCCTTAAATCTATCTTAGAAAAGAATTTGGAACCAAATAACTCATCCAATAGATCATCAAGTCTTGGAATTGGGTACGTGTACTTAACGGTGATCCGATTAATTGCTCTGCAGTCGATACACATTCGCATGGTGCCATCTTTCTTTGGGACTAGAAGTGCCGGTACTGAATAGGGGCTCATGCTTTCTTTAATTTGCCCTTTTTTCATAAGTTCCTCTACTTGCCTCTGTACTTCCGCCATCTCAACAGGATTCATCCTTTAAGCAGCCTTATTAGGCAAACTTGCTCCGGGAATCAAATCAATACAGTGTTGTATATCCCTGGCTGGTGGCAACCCATCTGGTATTTCTTCAGGAAATAAGTTAGGAAATTTCTCCACAAATTTCTGAACTACAAGTGGAGGTGGGGGCAACACTGCCGGATGTACCTTCACCTTCAGGATCTGACCCCTCTTCTCTGAGTGCACTCAATGCTTGTTGCAGCTGGTCGGGATCCTTTCTACTCCCTTCTCCAATGTTATCAAGTTGCTGAGGCTGCATAGGTGTCAGAACAATCAGTTTTGTTCCAACCTTGAGTGAATACGTATTGAGCTTCCCACTATGTTGGGCATCCGTATCAAACTGCCAGGGCCGCCCCAATAGCAAGTGACAGGCATCCATGGGACTCACATCACACCAAGCTTTGTCAGAATAACTCTTCCCAATCGAAAAAGAAACCAAGCACCGTCTTGTAACATGGACAACACTCTCTTAATTCAGCCAATGTAGGCTGTATGGCTCGGGATGTGGTTCAGTGGCTAATTGGAGCTTGGTAACTAACTCATGTGACGCAACATTGGTGCAGCTTCCCCCATCTATAATCACCTTGCATACTTTACCCTTTATGGTGCACCGAGTGTGGAAAAGTTTCTGCCTCTGACTAGCGTCTTTGATGACGGGTAAGGAACTAAGAGTTCTCCTCAGGATCAGAGCTTCCCCTGTGTCTGGTCCTTCCTCTATTACTTCATCAATTTCCTCTTCAGGTTCCTCAGGAGTACCTTTCCAAGATTCAAATTCCACTAGGCTAATTAACCTCTTTGTGAGGCAGTCCATAGCATAATGCCCCAACCCCTGACATCGGAAACATTTAACTTCCTTCTTTGAGGGTACAGTTTCAGGCCTCTTTCTCTCTACAACACCCTTACTATTTGTTGCAGGTACTGTTGAAGTTCCTAGCTTTGGGTTTGGTTGGTAACTAGTATTTCTATAAACAGGTCAAGTATACCCCTTTCTCCTAGTTTTCTGTTGTTGTTCCACTTTGTGAGCTAAATTACACACTTCATGCAGGGTATAATGAGGTTGTAATTCCACAGCATTCCCGATTTCAGAATTTAACCCATGGATGTACCTAATTATGGTCATTTCTTGTGGCTCATCCAGTTCACATTTCAGCATCAACAATTCAAAATCTCTAGTAAATTCTTCCACACTTTTCTGATCTTGCTTTAGCTCCACAAAGTCAGAGAAATAATTCCTTTTATAATTTTCAGGCAAAAATCTCTGATTTAAAACCTTCTTCATCTTTTCCCAACTTTTAATTTTTGCCTAGCCCTTTGAGACTTTAAATTTTCCCACCAATGAGAGGCATATTTTCTAAGTTTAAGTGCAACCAGTTTAACTTTTCTCTCATCAGAAAATTCCTTAAGGTCAAAGACCCTTTCTACTGCATGCAGCCAATCTAGGTAATCATCTACATTCATTCTCCCATCAAACTCAGGAATATCAACCTTAACATCAGATTCAAACCTAGATGTGTACCTTTTGTCAGTCTCCTCCGCAGTTGCAAGGATAGTAGCAGACGTAGCAGTTTCTCCTTGGCTAGACTCTTCTGATCCCCCTTGCTCCTTCTCCTTACACTTTTGCATATACTTCAGGTTTTGTCTTCCAAGGTAATCCATCTGAGCTTCCATGGATTCCTTTTCTTTGAGTAGAGTTGCGTTCTCCTCAACTTGCTGTTTAAGTTGTTCCTCCATCGACTTGCCCTGAGTGACCATGGCTCCTGGTTTTACAACCTAGAGCTCTGATACCAGAATTGATGCACGACCAGGCCACTTGAGAATTCGAACTTAATTTTCAGATAATTTTGGAACGATTTTCTCGAACTGGATAACTGAATTATTGGTGGAATTTGGGATTAATGCTGTCTTTGAGGATATGGGAATTAATTTCAAAGAAACTTGTGAATTGATTCGAAAACGCAGCCCAGAAATTGGGTTTTGCCCGATCACGAAAAAACAGAGCAGAAAACAGAGTTATCACAGGTATGGACTTGGATGAATGTCGAGTCTCTTGACTTTCACTCAAGAACTGGAAAGATTGCTCTTGGGATAACCTCACCCTTAAACAATCTTTACTCTGGATTAACCCTCTTCCCCTGAGATAAAACTCACTCACAGAAATCAGGTTGATAATGCTTCGCGCATCAGAGAACGAGAATCCCTCTCCCTCAGGTTTCATCTTATATTTGACGTGTCTTTTTTATTACAAGAGGAGAGCTACTTATAGCCTTGAAAGATCAGGCTATTTACAAAATATCTACCCAAAATAATCTAGAAAATTGCATAAAGAAATCTTTATGCTAGCCTATGTCGGCTGTTAGCTCTGATGAGAGCTTTTCCTCTGCCCCAAGTCTCCTTTTCTTTTCCTATCAGCAGGCTGCTCACAAAAAACAGGCCATGTGCAGCATGACTTCTTAATCTAGTCTATTTACATATTTAAACAAGTTTAATTAATTATACACATAAGCTTAGGACGTTGCAAATATGTAATCACCTCCACTAAGCATCAGTTTTGTCGTGGTCGTGTTATGCTGAAGTAAGGCCGGTGAGTACTACGCTACTTCCGATTCCGAACTTAATCTGGCTTCCTCCTTGATTAAGCAATAATACTTGGTGTTCGGCTTGATTAAGGTCGTCATCTATTTCTCCATCACTATTCTCCGCATCACCTCCCTCGGCTGGAAAAAAAAAAGGGCTTGCTCTTAATTATCATAAATTTGTCATTATTTGATAAACTTATAGTAATTAGGATGCCTACGTATCTCGAAAGAATCAAAGCCCACGTAGTTTTTCACTTACCTTACTTACTTTCTTTTGGTTATTTGATCGGTTTATTCTAGTCTTCGAGGTTGTTGATATTATGATTATTAGTTAAATGTCGGCGTTGAGTGCCCAATTCTTGATCTGATCCCCAAGAAAATACATTTCTAACGTTGCCGATGATACTTACAGTAGTTGGATCAGTTGTTCGTCTAACCTCGTGAGGACGCTTTGGTGGAGGAAGCTCATTCAGTCCATGCTTCAGGAGTTTATCAAGCATTGCGGAAAGATTTGAGTCTGCGAAGGGATACGTCTTTTTATCAAACTTCTTCGAACTAAGACGTGTCTTCGTATAGCTACCACCACTTGATGCTTTTCTATTTGAATATTTTTTATTAGAAGAGGTACTTAGAGGTGTGTAAGAACTGATTGTCATAGTCTCTGCTGATTCCTTCATAGACGTAGACAATGAAGTAACTATTCTACGTGCATTGGCAATTGTAATCTCCATATCGTGAGCTCGCGTAGCAAGGTCTTGGAAATCCTTGGGCTTGTTTCCCTTTAAGTTGTACAACAACTCCATCCGCATACCATTGGTACACATCTCTACGGCGGAACTCTAACTTATTTTATCCTTGGATTCAAGACGCAGCGCACGCCAACGGCTGATGTAGTCAAGAACAGGTTCATCGTCCCACTGCACGGTATTTGTGAGCTCGCTCATACTAACGACGCGCCTAGCGTTGTAAACCTATTGAGGAACCCATCTTGCATTTCATCCCAACTATCAATTGACTCGGGATCCAAGTCAGTATACCAGTCGAAGGAGATACCTTTGAGGGATCTGACGAACTGCTTCACCAACCGATCTCCTCTAGTTCTAGCATTATTGCACGTCTCAATGAAGTGTGCGATATAATGTCTTGGACTGCCTTTTCCGTCGAACCGCTGGAACTTGGGTGGTTGATAACCTGGCGGCATCTTCAATTTGTCAATCCTCTTAGTGTAAGGCTTGACGTAGCGAAAGCTATTTGCAGAGCTTTCGCCAAATTGATTCTTTACTGCGTCTTCTATGAGCATTTGCAGTTGCTTTTGTGTAGGGGCCCTCTTTGTTTTTTATGACCTCGTCATGCTTAGACTCCTCGTCAGTTTCCTCTTCGTTGCTATTATCTTCCTTTTCGGAGTCCTCAGGCTTCTTGGTCTCGCGAAGTGTAGCTACATCTTTTTCGAGGTCGTCAATTAGTTTGTTCTTCTCCTCATTTTTGAGTTTGAGTTTGTCGAGGAGACTCTGCAATTCCACTAGCTGCTTTTCAACGGTCTTCGGTGTTACTGTCATGACAGACACGATGCGTGGCTTACACTTTTTTTCCGGGCTACCGGGCTTCACATCATTCACCTTCTTTCGCTAAGGAGAAGCACAAGCAATTATAACAGTAGCTACTGCAGCGATGGAGGCACCAAAAATTCTGCGTGGCCGTTTGGGTACCTCGGCAGCACGCAGGCGAACATCAGCTGCGTTGATAGCAGCCTTTTGTGTCATCCCTCTTGTACCGAAGCCGGCGGGTTGCGCTGCAGTAGCGCGTCGGAAACTCCGTGTCGCTCTGCTGGAGGTCTTCTTGGAAGAACGAGGAGTGTATTGTTTAGCAGACATCGTTGTTGTATTAGGATTGATACGTACGTGGTAGGGATGAGAGGTAGAGATTTCACGTTGGGTTCACCAAAATTTGTAACGGCAAATTTTGTGCTTAGACAATATAAGGAAACAAATGAAATATTATTATATCAGAAAAGTTGTGTGTGCACAATTTCTAATGTAATACTCTAAATTCTACTACGTAGAAAGGGGTGCGTCGTACGATACGCTACATTGGTAGCGTACGTGATGTAGGGGGTGCGCGTGTCATCCGCGTGTGTTGTCGTTGTTCTTGAGAGAGTCGTAGGGGACTTGAATCTCTCCTTGAACTTGGTTGTTTGAACTGACGTTCGTTGATCGTTCGTTGATTTGCAGGCGACAAGTAAGTGCTTGTTGACTGCGTGTGGCTAGAAGTTTGTAGAGAATTCCTCTGGCGATTTTATTCTCTCTGATTTTTCCAACCTGAAAAAGAATGTGGGAGACTTTGCTTATATAGAGTTAAAACCCTAATTTCTGGTGGGGATGTAGTCACGAGCCTTCTTTTAGGCTATATGTGGAATTGGCCCAATTGCTTGTTTTATCCGGACCGCTATCCGTTTAATCCAATTTGGAACTGGATCGATCCAAACATCATTTTGACGGGACAAATTAAATAAATCGAGCTAAAATTTGATATCATTTCAATATAATTAATTAGTTTAATTTACGGCACATTAACGAATTTTTAGTGCCTACAAATAGCACGATAAATGACCATAAGCAAATATAACCAATTATGACCCAACTTAGAATCCACCCCGATAGCAAGTGATTCAAAACCGACCCTACCTAAAAGAGCATCTGACCCAATATGAGTATATGAGTCGACTTAACATGAACCGACCCGGTCGACCCGTTTGCCGCCCCTTCTCGTAGGCGGGACTAGACCTAGCAAAAGCTGACACGATACGACAACACGACACGAACCGCACACGAAAATATCGGGTTAGTGTTGAGAGTTTCCAACCCGTTTAATTAAACAGATCAACACGTCTAGTACGATTACCTAAATGGGTTGGGTTAGTGTTAAAATTTCCGACACGAAACAAACACGAATTTTACCCTTTTCTGTGTATTTGATATGCTAGTCTTGTCAATTCGTATGACCTCATTGACTTTTTAAGCTGTATAAAGCCCAAATTAAACTCAAATAATATAATTGTGGAAATTACTCTTTTATAAACCCGTCTTTATTATTAATGATGAGTTACATAGGCACAATAGCCTTAATTCTACCATTTTTCTTTAATAAAATGTAATTTTTGTGAACTTTTCTTTTAAACGGGTTAGGCGGGTTGTTAACGTGTTACACGTTTAATAAATAGGTCGGGTTAGTGTCAAGGGTTATCGACACGTTTAATAATCGGGTCGGGTTAGTGTCAAGTCTTTTATAACCCGTTTATCTTTGACACGGACACAAACATGAACACGACATTTTGCCAGCTCTAGGCGGGACCGCCGGAGGTATGTTATTAATATTCCATCCCAAACTAGATAAAAAAAAAAAAGTTACAAAAACATTTCGCACAAAATAAATTTGAACCTTCCACATTCTGTCTCATCCAATAACCGTTGGAGGTTTTTAACTGTTTTTTTACATTTTTGTTTCGTCTCTTTCCCAAAACATTTTCATTTCTCTCTCATCCCAAACATGGCGACGATTTCCGCGCGACGAAACGCCGGCGCTGACACTCGCACCGCCGGCGGTAAGATTATGAGGAATCGGAGAACTCAGGCGCCGCCGAGGACTCCCTACGCGCGCCCTTCGCCGGCGGAGGAGCCGCCGGCCGAGGAAGACGTGGCAAACCCTAACTGGCTCTCTAGTCTAATTTATCCCGCCAAAATTATCGCATCCGGCGCCGGAAAGATATTCTCTTTCTTCGGCAATGATTCTTCCTCGTCTTCTGATGATGATTCCGGTAATTTTGGTGCTTTTTATTGTTTTTTTTGTTTTTTAAATTTAAATTCAAATTTGTTAGATAATTTTTTGTGTTTTTTTGGGGAGGAAAATGTGAGTAAGAGGTGGGTATGTTATGATCTTTGAATGATTTACGCATCGAAAATTCGTGAGTTGAAGATAGGTGGTTCAATTGGTGAATACTCTGATTCATTTGAGCTCTTTTGTGTACTTATTGATGTATTTTTGTGGGTTTGTTTTGTTGCTTTTGAGGTTTCGGTAATTTTAGGTGAAAAATTGTGGTAAATAGAATTGTTTATGGAGAATGTTGGGTAAATTGTGAATTTTAGTGATGTAGTTTATATGGTGTGTGAAGTTTTTTTAAGAGGAAAGGGAAGTGTGAGATTCCAATGTTCTTAAAAAATGGTAATATTGTGAATATGTAAATTGGTTATTGTAGTTAATTGAAGAAGATCTTGGTTCGGTATTTGTGGATCGCTTAGAGTACCTAGTGAATAGTAAATTTAAGATCTTTTCCAAATTATTTCAGTAATCCTGCTAGGACTCTGTGTGTCTCATATTGATGGCCTGAGGGCATGCATTGCTCGGTTTTTGGTGTCAGCTCCAGTCGTGGTTATTCTTAGACGTTGGCATTTGCTTATGCGCTTTTTTGAGTTGATGTGGGCTTGAAGTCTGGGAATGTAGAGGTATAAATAGCTTGGTGTTAGTGGCTGAAGAAGTTGGTGGTCAGTGATGTTCTATATTGAATGACATTGACGTTGTTGTACAATTGGAGTCATGTGCTCCACTCTACCGGCACTACACTTTTCTTCATTTTGTGAATATGATTAACTATGATACTATGAGAGCTTAATTATTCAACTCTCCTGTATAACGTTGTCATCCTATTGATGTCTTTTGTACAAGCGACTGTATGAGTCACCTTCTTGGTAGTTGATATTCTTCATTACTCAAAAAAGATATATTTTTCATTCATGTGAGTCATTTATTAGTATAAAAATTGTGAGTATGCTTACTTACATGATTGTAGCAACTATTAGTTGATCAACAATCTCTCTGGAGTTGCCGTTTGTGCTTGGCATGTTGTGGTCATTTCGTTTAAGATTATTATGGTCTATGCTATCGATCCTGGTTACTTCACTTATTTTTTTTGAGAGAAGTTGAAACGAGTATTTGTTACGTAGACAACTACGTGACACGGGTGTGTGCCCAGTGTCCAATTATTGAACATGGGTATTTTCTGAAACAACCTGATACTGAAATGAAGGATCCAGTCGTCATACCCACGTTGGAGTGTCGACTGTCCGACACTTGTACACGATGTAACTGTAACATGAAGAGTCGTGTAATATACAAGAAAATTTTCTATGTCTTGAGGGATCGTTCAAGGGATAACTAAAAAGGAACACCACTATGCTCTTTGAGATTCTGATTGTGATTGTTCATTTATACCAGCAGTATTTAACTACTTGGTTTGCGTAATTGTGTGAGTAACTATTTTTCCTTGCATACTGAATTGTGTGTTTCCCTGTCCTAAATCTAGTTTGTTTTTTAGAAATCATTTGGTTGCTGGTGTTTCTATGGCTGACTAAGCCACACTTAATCTATTTGGTGTTTTAAGAAGTTAGGCTCATTCTGTCTCCTCGTGCAATGGACATCATTGTGGTTTTTTTAATTTTTTGTTTCAGATAACGAACATGATCAGTTTGATGAGGTCGAGAATGGTGGATCAGACAAGGTAAAGCGTGACCTTTTTTCTGGTGAAAAGCTGTTTATGGTTTCCTCTTGTGAATTCATCGTAGGGCCTACTGAGCTTGAGTTGTTTCAAGTGAAGGCATGTGGATTTTAAATCAGTGCAGAACTTTTTGGTGTTATGTTTACTATATAGAATTTTCGTGGGTCACTTTGACCTTGCTTATATGATTTTCATGGTATTCCATTGGCTGTAGATAGATTATCACTTCCATACGCATTTGCTTGATGTCAAGTTTTTGGGTTCCAGTGAGTAATTGATTAATCAAGGGACAGTCCACTGTAGTGCATTGTTTCCATGATATTACGGACTGGATATTGATGGCTGGATTGCACTAATTGAATATTGACACGATCAATGGCTGATTGTGATGCTATCTTTTGTTTGAGAACTGATAAGATAGTGATGGCTGAAAGGCGATATTGGCTGTGTGTGTGGTCCTTTTTCTTATTTAAGCTCTCACGCCTTCCCACCAGGTTCTTTTGGGTTAGAGAGTGGAAAGATAGCTTGGGGTATCTGGGTAAAGTGTGAACTTGAAAGGGTATTTTGTGGGGCTCATTGTATCACTGAGTATGATAATTAGAGTAAGGGTAAAAAGATAAAATTTTCTGACCTTTTTAAACTGCTATACGTTCCATTGTGGTTGACCAGTCTTAACTTGCTACTTGAAAGCTTTTCTTCCGTGGCAGTCTTTGTTGTTTCTTGAATTTTTTTCACCACTTTTCGTTGTCCTATTTCTTGCTCCTGCCTCTTTACCTTAATTGACTTGCTTGTATTTTTATCGTCTATTCCCTTCCTTGAATTCTGAAATTAGATCATTTGGAAGTTTAAGAGTTATACATGGTATGACCCAAAATGAAAAACATAAAAAATCGTGAGATGAATGTACTACTGTAATAGCTTTCTGAAATACTTCTTTACTATGAATACATGGCACTGAGCTCACCTTTGTTCCACCTGCTACCAACTTTAAACGAAAGTTGTGTTTTGATTGTTGATTCGGACCAATAGTAGAAGATCTGCATTAAGTTAAGTGTTGTTTATCATGTTTGAGAACTGCAAGGACTCAAAGGAATTCATGGTTGGAGTAACGTCTTGAAAGCAAAAAATAAGAGGATTGATTTTTGGCATTGCATTGGTGATGGTTCATGGCCCATAGAGTTTGAATTATGCTTGGCTGAGCTGCCTGATCCTTACATTTCCGTTGTTGAATTTTAGACACGTCTGCATGATGTATAACTTTTTATCTCACGAAGTGATGACAACCATTAGGTATGATTGGTGTTAATGATTCAAGACTTAGTGGTCATGCGAATGGGTTTATATATTAGCAAATTATTTAGTTAGCCCTGTGCATAATAGAACGCATTCCATAATGATCATCAATACATGGTTGAGTTTCAATCAGTCGACTTATTGTTTTCGATGCTGCCTTTAAGCCACAGCTTGGTATTTTTGAACTTGTGAGGTTCTATTTCATGTTTCAAGTATCTGGCTCTTGAGTTTTATAAATGAACAGTTTTAGCCTATTTGCCTGTGGTGAAATGTTTTTAGGCATGTGTTTTGCCAATGTTAACACTTTTCAATTGGAAGTTCGTGATGTGATGACTGATGGCTGAATGTCTGTCCTAGGTTCATGGCTACATGGCTCATGAATTGGACTTATATGTGTAAACTTTATTATAGTGAATGTTATGGATCATACTTTGCTCACTTGCCTTTTACTTTGTGATGTGAAATCTGAAGTTGCCTTTGGAACTCCCTTGGCCCATTGGCTACTTTATATCTATCTTGGATGAGGTGGGCTTATGTTTTTATTTTGAATATGAAGGTTTTTTCACCAACCATTAAGAATGACAATAAGCGTAAGATAGAACAGTTAGTGTTGGAGGAGGCTTTTTCAAGGTATTACACGCTCTGAATCTCTTACAGTATTTAATGCTGAATTGTTGTCCCGAGTTCTTGTTGAAGCATGATCGAAGAGTTTTAGTTATGAATTGATTGTACCAATTCATAGGTCGTGGGTTTTGCTTGAACTTATTGATTAGCTTATCCGGAATTTTTTCAAACCCTTTTTTTTTTTGGTTAACAGTACTTTTATAAAAAGCTTTCATTCTATCATATGGAGTGATGGTCAATGTCATTGTATTAGAAAAAAATGGACTTGCCTAAATTGAATATATTAAGGTGAGGTTGTTGACTTTTTTTTTATTTTTTTTTTATCAAGTCTTAGAAATTTGGTTTGTGTAGTATGTTCTGGATAGCATTATATGCAAGCTTGAATTTAGGGAACATCTTTTTTTTTTTTTTTTTCCCTTTTCCTTTTGCACCATAGTGGCTTCATTCTTGTTAGGTAGAAAAGCTACTATATCTTTCTTTGATAGCTAATCAGTGCAATCTAATATCGGATTGATTTGGGTCGATGGTTACATGTTCTAACGTTTGAGTGAATGTTTGCGTTTTACCAGGGAGGAAGGCAACCAACTTATAAGACTTATCAAATCGCGTATAGTAGACACTAGCGGAACTTTCGGTAAACAACTTAACTAGATTGTTTATCTTGATAGCTGAAAGCGAGTTCAATCGACTCATTGATAGGTTTTTTTATTTGTTCGGCCTGATGGTTAAGGTACTCCACCTGCAAGAAATACAGCAATTATGGAAGCTAGGAAATGGCTGCAGGAGAAAAGATCAGGCTCTAAGAAAAAGCTTGAGGCTGAACTTGAATCGATGTCATTCCAAGTTGGTACCTCTTTGTAGATTAGTTATCGTGTTGCCTTGGCTTTTGTAACTTCTGTTGCTACTTTCTAGGTTTCATGCGGAATTGCTTTTCTTATTTCTTTCTGTTCATGAAAGGGACTCTACTTTGACCTTGTGAGTTTCCTGATATGAGTATTAGGTTTCTAGGTGTTTATGTGAGTACATGAACATGGTGATAGGTGATATTTGGTATGGTGGTTGTACATCCCTTTAGAGTTCGATTGTTTTTCAACAAGTTACCTGAATATATTTATCTTCTCTACTTGTTTCAACTGGGTTACTAAAATGAATAGTTATTGCCATATATTTGCAGTGAGTTAATGAAAGGCTTGATGGCTACTGTATAATGATTTAGTGGTAGAAAGATGTCTGTCAGACGGTGTAAGTTGGTTATCTTTCAATGAATGTGTTTATTGAACTCTGGGGAAAAAATGTTTATAATGGGTGATGATGGATCATATAAGCCAACCCCAAATGTTTTTGGTCATTGGGTTGTTATTATCTCAGATTGTTGAGTCATATTGATGGTTAACATTACCTAAATTTTTGTATTCATCTAGTTTACCAGAAGCGAGAAGGGATCCCCTGAAGACATGGCAAAATCATACATGAAGAATCGTAATGCATGGGCATCGCCCTCACTGAAGAATGTTGAACTTGGATCTCCATCAACAGAGGGCATGCTACATTTCAAGGAAGAAACTCCAATGTCTACGCTGCGCAGTTCTGAGGTATTATTAAGTTCTTTCCTGAGAAATCTCCCACTATTTTATGCAGGAATTTTCCTTTCTCCTTCTACAGTTTTGAATTAGAATGTGATTACTTTTTCATTTTTATAGAAAGGGTTACTGGAACCATATGTGACCTTCTATTTCTTTTTGTAAGTAGGATATCATTATCTAAAAGAGGACTCCAAGAGGATGACTTACGTGACCATTAATGTTTATTGGCAAGCTGATTGATGCTTTTCTGAAAGGAGAGGAGTTTGACTGATGTTAGAGTGAGCTGTTGGGGGTGGGGACTGGGGAGTTTCCTTCCTTAGTTGGTATTTCTAAATAGCTCTCCTTGTGAGTTGACTTTTACTTAAAAGCTTACTTGTGTTCTGAGAGAGTGAGGAGTTTTCGTGTGAATTGTCTTTGGGCGAGTTAAATTAATTCCTGCTTAGCAAACCAGACACATTTTTGCCATAAAAACCGCTACAACCCTCTCCCCCAAAGTATAGTCAAAGGTTCAAGGTTACTCATACTGGAGACAGCACTTGAGGGTGCCTATGTAAGGAGATGTTGGTGCCAACTCCATAGGCATCTTTATTGGTTCAGGCGAATGACACATGTGCTTTTTTTTTCTTTTCTGGGTGGATTTGAAAAGAGGTCTGGTTTCTTTGAAGAGCGACAGATAGTATGGCAAATGTATTTGTAAAAATTGATATATTTGGTGGTGTTGGGTTTTGTATTTGGACATATTAGGAGTTCTTGTCGTCTGGTTCGACATTCCTACATCCTCCTTTAGTCTTCGTAATACAAAAACTTAATATAAACTTGAAATGCCTTAACACTGTCGGTTCTACTCGCGGAAGCACAGAGTTTGCGCATCGCATCCGTGTCTAATACGATGGGGACAGTTGTGCGACACTCTAAGATTCGAGTCCTGATTTCAAATTATAAAAGATGAAACGACATGCTAAGGATACTTTGACGACATCAAAACCAGGAATGTCATGGTGAAGACAATTGGATTTATATGTTGTCGAGATTCGTAGCATTAGATGTGTAGAAGGGGGATGGGTGGGAGGAAGTTAGCAGTAGTGAACAAGAATTCCAGTGTTGCAGCTAATCTGCCTGACTAGCTTGAAATCGGGATGGCGTATCTGTGCACTTCAGACGCCCCTTTCACCTTTGTTTGGGAAAAAAACAAACAGGGAGGGTTATTTACTATTTTATATTCATTACTGCTATGTTCAGCTGCCGAGATAAAACTTTATGTGAGCTTTGAGAAAGAAAATATTATGTTATCCTAAATCACTGCAAATCGACAAGTATTTCTAGTGTGAGACCGCCTCATTGTACGAGACCGCTTAGATTCACATTGTATGATGCGTATTAAGTTACATTTAAAAGAGTAGTATGTTTAGTTCTAAATTAAAATTTTTCAAGGGAAATTTTACTTGCTGTAGTTATGTTTTATTTGAGTTACTTCAAAAAAGTTAATTATCTTTGAAAATTAGTGAATTACTTTTGAATTATGTTCATTTTGAGGATTCAATTACTTTTGAAAAATGAACAAGTTAGTCCTAAAAATCACAAGCAGTCTCATTGTGTAAGACTGTCTCTTTGTTGAATTTGTAAAAGAGAATGTGAGCTGTGCCCTTTTGACAGTTTAGGCAGTCCACTAGCTTATATTAAACTCATTGCCAGTCTTCTACAAAAAAAGCTTGAAATTTTTCTCTGCTGGTGTGTGTTTATGGTAGTAGTAGAGATAGGCAAAAATTGAGGAGTTCATCAGGAAATTTTTAGTTGTTCTATTTGATACACAGAACTGATTTTACAGCAATTTATTTATAGCCTAGATTAGATTAGATTAGATTAAATTATTCTAGAGCATAGAACTCTATAAGACACTTATTAAATCTACGATATTATTGATCATCCTTTCATCTTTCAAACTGTTGGACAGAACTAGATGGCTACTTCCCTAGAACAATCTGCAGCCTAGTAATTAATCATGGCAAGCAGTCTCATAGTTCCAGCAATCTCTTTACCAAAAAGATCTAATGATTAAAAAAGTGTTTCATAAGACAAACAATGGAGACGTATCGAGATAGGAAGAAGGACCTACATATGGTGTTCATTGATTTGGAGAAGGCCAATGATAAGGTACCAAGGGAAGGCTTTGGTGGGCTCTAACTAAAAAAGGAGTTCAACAAAAATATATTAACATCATTAAGGACATGTATGAGGGGGCTAGCATGAGTGTACGGTAGTGTAGGGAAGTTAAAAGAGTACCCTATTACAATTGGAGTGCACCAAGGGTCCGCACTTAGTCCTTTTCTCTTTGCTATAGTCATGGACGAATTGACGAGGTCAATCCAGGATGATATACCATGGTGCATGATGTTTCCAAATGATATAGTGTTATCTCAGAAACGAAAGAAATTTGGAGGTTGGAACTATGGAGGCACACTTTGGAGTCTATAGGGTTTCGGTTGAGCCGGAGCAAGACCGAGGATTTGGAGTGTAAGTTCAGCGGCATTAGGCGAACGGAGACAAGGACGATCAGGTCGGATGGAAAGATTGTTCAGGGATCCGGGTTTATTTGGGATCGATTCTTCAAAAGTATGGAAAATTAGATGGAGATGGGGCCCATAGGATCAAATCAGGTTGGTTGAAGTGGAAGAATGCCATAGGGCTTCTGTGTGATTGAGGAATGCCCAATAAGTTGAAGGGCAAGTTTTATCGAATGGTAATTAGGCCGACACTGTTATATGGCACGGAAAGTTGGGTCTTGAAATAGTGTCACGTTCATAAGATGAGTGTGACGGAGATGCGCATGATACAATGGATGTGTGGACATACAAGACATGATCGTTTAAGAAATGAAGTTATTAGGGAGAAAGTAGGGGTTGCGCCCATCGAGGATAAGATGATGGAGAACCGACTCAGCTGGTATGGCCATGTGAGAAGAAGGCCTAGTGACGCACCGCTTAAAAGAGTAGAAGGGTGGGGAAGTGATAATATTAGTAGGGGTCGGGGAAGACCCAAGATGACTTGGATTAGGGTGATTAGAAGTGATATGAGCTTCCTAGGGCTTGAAGAGAGTATGGTGTTGGATAGGGCGGTGTGGAGGAACGCTATCCATGCGCAAGACTTAATTTGACTTTTTGGTTTCTTTGTTTGGTTTTCCTAACTTTTTCGCAAAACTTTTCTTTACTTTGTTTAAAGTTCATATGTTTTTCACTAAATTTCGAACTTTTTATTTATTTTGATGACTTTCTAAAACTCCTTTTAAAAGCATTTCATTATTTCTAAATGGTTCACAACGTTTTTGAAATTTTATGGCGTACACAAGATGGTTACTGGATGACGATTCATGTTAGCCGACTCCAAATAATTTTGGGAATAAGACGTGGTGGTTGTTGTTGTATTTTTAAAAGATCATTATGAAGTTTTGGAATGTATCCGTCAATGTGTCCTATCTTGATTTTTTTTCCGTCATAATAGCATGTCCCCGCGTTGGTGTTATTGACATACCCTTTTATGTTTTTCATTGTGGTCATGCAGCTGAAAAAGAGTTCTTTTGCCGCTGGGTCTTGGAATCTTTTGGATGAAATACGAAGAGTGCGTACCAAGGCTACAGAAGAATTGCTAGCTGCTACACCATTAACAAAGACTAGATTATCTTTGTTTTCACCTCTAGCTAATCAAGATACGTTGGAGACTAAAGGAGATATAGGAGAAGCAGGTACAAATCTGCTTGCATTTTAAATTATCAGCAAACTGCTGTGTTGTTTCCTGAAATTTCAATGTTTCGAATGTACTTAATGACTGTGTTTGATATAATTTATGTTTCTTGCTCTTTAATCATATGTTGGATGACAACATACATCTATTCTGTATGTTTTCTGCCATCGGATTTGATGACTTCGATTTCTTTTCAGTTTCCGCGGGGAGTACACCTCTTGGAGCAGACCATGTTCTGAATGATGCTGTAGCAAATTCGTTTCTGAGAGACAGTCAGGTGCGTGCTAGAGGGAGTAGTCATTCTTGCTTGATTGCTTCCATGCTCTGAAGGCACACATGGTTGGTGCAAACTTGTATTTTGTTCCTTAAAGGTTTTCTATCGGTTGTGCGGTGGGGGTAGCGGGAAGAGGAGGAATTAGGACTGGTCTCATGGAGGACTTGTGACTAGAGCTGGCAGCGGGCCGGGCCGTGTCGGGCTTCGTGCCGGCCCGTCGTGCCCAATCACCCCGGAGGCCCGGCACGGGCACGGACTTCGTGCCTTCGGGCCGGGCTCGTGCCGTGCCGAAATTTTAAAACTCGTCCCGAGCACGGCACGAGGCACGAGGCACGTCGGGCTCGGGCCGGGTCGTGCTCGTGCTCGGGTCGTGCTCGTGCTTCGGGTCGTGCCCATGGTTCGGGTCCGTCGGGCCGGGGTCGTGCTTCGGGTCGGGCCTTTAAAAAAAATTCCAAAATTATTTTTTTCCAAAATTATGGATTTTGCATATTGTTTGTGCAAATTTATTATTTTTCATATTTATTTAATTGATTAAAATAAACTAAAGAAGTGAGACAAAATATAACTGAAATACCTCATATATATTTATTAATAGTCGAAGAGAGTTACAAATATAGATTATTGATACTAATGCTTTATTGATTAAACATAGTTAAATACTACGAAATAGTATACTACTCCAAAATAATGTAAAGTGATAAAATGTCATGAATCATATTTATTCATGAGTTGGTGATTGTTGGGATGTTGTGCTTGATTCGTCGGAGCTAATATCGTTATCAATGTTTTCGACGCCTTGACATTGTGCTTCCGCATCCAACCAATCCTTGTAGCACACACACATTTCAAGGGTGTCTGATCTCAAACTTGTTCTTTTTTCATCCAATACCCTTTTAGAAGCACTAAAGGCACGTTCCGAAGCAACCGAAGAGACTTGAATGCTAAGGAAGTCTTGTGCCATTGCAGACATCACCGGAAGTTGCTTACGTTGATCTTTCCACCAAACCAAAAGATCCAAGTTGCTCGAAGCTTCATCTGAAAAAGGACCCATATGATCATAATTCAAATACATTTGATACTCGGCCAAGTCGGATCTAGTAGATTGTCCCACATTTGCCCCTCTTTGATTAATTTTGGATTTAAGAGTAGCATACTTTGTACTCATGTGATCACCACTACTACCTGCACCGGAATGTGAAGACGATATACGACTTCTTGAACCAAAACGAGACTCGTAATTACTAAAAACATTAAAGAAAGCAGTTCTAATCTCATCACTATATGAATCTATATCGAAATCTAAGTTCATCATCTCCATATAGTATTCAATCAAAGAGACAGTACCATCAAATTTCCACCTAGGGTCTAAAATCATGGTAAAAACATAAACAAGTGGAATTTTTTTCCAATACTTAAGAAATTTTGCCTCCATTTTGGGTAAAAACCCACTATAAGAATCCGAACCACGATTATTAGAAAATAGTTCTGCAATGGAAATAATGTTTGAAAGAAAATGAGGAGAAGTTGGCTTATAAACATGAGAGAAAGATTTAGTTGCATCGGAAAAAGTTTCTAAAAAATCAAAATACATTTGCATATTGTTCCAATGCGTATCAAGTAAAGGGTTATCGGGAAAAATAGCATTCCAAAAGTTAGTCAAAGGCACTCTATATGGAATAATAGCGGACAACATAATATACATAGAATTCCACCGAGTGTTATTTTCGCAAGGAAATTTTCTATATTTCACACCAATTTCTCGGCAATAATTTCTCCATGCTTGACGTCTTACCTTGTTGGTGTGCAAGTGAAGAACTACAGTTCTAAAATAATCATGATATTGTCTAAGTCCTTCAAGACCATCACTTACACATAAGTTTAAAATATGACAAGCACATCGCATATGCAACAAATCGCCGTTCAAAAGAACGTCATCTAGACTACTTTTTAGCATATTAGCCACAGCCGTCATACTTGTGGCGTTATCAAAAGTAAGTGATAAAATTCTAGATTTAATACCATAATCAGAAATGCCATTAAGAATAATGTTATGCATGTTTACGGCATTATGAGGATGCTCTAACTTTGAAAAGCAAATAATACGTTTTTGTATTTTCCAATGAGCATCTATCCAATGAGCAGTAATGCATATATAAGAAATACCAATACCGGAATCCCAAGCATCAGCGGTTAAATTAAACCTACATGTCAAAGAAGCAAATTCAGAAATTAATTGATGCTTCATAGTTAAATATTGTGCCATTGCATTGCTTTTGCATGTTCTCCTTCCCGTTGGCTTGTGCTCGGGGTTGTTTGAAGTGACATAATTATTAAATGACGGATGCTCAACACTTAAAAATGGACTTTCCATTTGAATAACCATTTTAGATAATTGTGCACTACAATGATCATAATCATAAACATATTGCTCTTTTCCTTTGGATTTAGACATGTAATTGTCCATTGATCTTTGACTACTATCGGGCAATTTAGAACACATTTTCATGTGTCGAAGCAAATGGCCGGTTCCGTTTTTTGATTTGCAAGTAAATATAGTACTACAATGCACACACTTGGCTTTTAACTTGTCAACGGTTTGGATAAAAGATTGCCATACGGGACTTGCTCTAACTCTATTTCTAATTGGTGCCATTTGTTCTTCGGTCATCCAAACATCCGTGGGATCGGGCGGGATGGTTTGATCCAAATTTGTGGACGTTTGTGTGGAATCTTCTTGTGATTGTTGAAATGTGGGAATTTGAGGTGGAATTTGTGGTGGAATTTGTGGAGGTCGTTGATCAAAAGTGGGATGTTGTGGCATAAAAGGAAAAGTATTAGTAAATGAAGGTGGAATTTGTGAGGGTCGACTATCAAAGCCGGGAGGAGTTGAAAATAAATTTGTCGGAGTTATTCTTAGATTTTGTTGTTGATTAGGATCCAAAGCAAACGGTGTAAAAGATTGCCATTGCATGTTTTGTGGGTGGGAAGGAGTATAATTTGTGAATTGGTTCATGTCCGTTGCTTGGGTGGGTGGTGTTTGAGGGGATGATGTAGATTCATCCCGGAGACGTGATCTTTTGGAAGTGGAAAAAGGGTTTTGGAAATTTTGTTCCATAGCCAACAATTATGTAATGTAAATAATATAATTAATTATATTGTGTGAAGTTGTGAACTAATGCAAAATATAATTATGTGAACTAATGCAAAAATAACATGCAACAATGAATATAATGTTTGAAAATATAAAGTAAAGAAATTTCTCCCCCAAAATCGGTTTCGGAATAAATGCGTCTAGCTTTTGAGAAGCTTGGTATTTGATCGATTCACGACTTAGAACCTTGGAGGTTGGACTTCGACCCTTCACCTTTTACTCTAATTTCCAAAATTAACAATTGAGTAATTATAATAAAATTTTAGATAGTATATATATTATATATTATTTGAGTAAGTAATTATATATATAAAATATTACAAGCAATTAGAGAGAGAAATATATAAGAGAATATTATACTAATGTTTTTAGTAATTGTAATGACTAATTAATATAAGATATAATTTAGGAATTGTGGAATTAATATATTATTTGAGTAAGTAATTTGTATTTATAATATTGCAATGGAGAGATAAATGTGTATGAGAAAAGTGTAGAAAAGATGAGTAGAAGAGTTGGAATGAATTGTGAAAAATTGAGTTGAAGTGTTGGGTATTTATAGTAATTGTGTATGGAGGGATAAGTGGTGTATAAGTAATTGGAGAAACTTAAAAAAAAAAAAAAAAAACAAAACACACCAACTCACCAAGTAGCCGTTGAAGTAGCCGTTGCCTTCTTCCAACGGTCTTCTTTTTCGGGCCGGGCCGGGCTTTGGCGGGCCGTACCTAGCGTGCCTAATTTCGGGCCTAGAACGGGCCGGACCATCGTGCCTCGTGCCGGGCCGTGCCAAAGCACGGCTTCTTCCCCCATTTCAAAGCCGTGGCCCGGATCAAGCACGTCGTGCTTCGTGCCGGGCTGGCCCGATACCATTTCGGGCCGTGTTCGTGCCCGGGCCGGGCCGGGCCGGCGGTCGGGCCGCCCGTGGCCCGCGGCCCGTGATGCCAGCTCTACTTGTGACATCAGACAGTATTTATTTTTGTTTCAAATAAAAAAGCTGCACATCTGTTTCCATTTCCATTGGAGCCAATGACTCACTAGTTCTTTGGTTCTGGAATATAATGAATATAGCAAATGGGCTCACAAAATGTTTGTGCTTCTTGTATTGTGAAGTAGTAGTCAGCCGGTGCGATTCGGGTTGAAATTTTCATCATGGGTCATCCCAGTAGCTTCTCTATGTATTAAACATAGGAATGAGACTTGTGTACATCCGATCCCTCCTTATGTCGCATAGGAGTGAGCCTTAGAAGCACGGGGTAATGTTGTTGTAAAGAAGTTGCATGTCTGAGAAATTTGAAGTGTTTCCTAGTGAATAAATGTACGACGTGCATTATATTGACGTGTTTATGCATGCAGAGAAAATAGCCCACTTCTTCAGTTCTTTGTATCAAGTAGACTCTAGGAGGTTGAACACAAACATGTCACATAAACCATTGTATAAGCTCTATGCTCTTTTGTAAACTAAATATCATTTTTATTGTTTGGCCAATTGAATTTTTCCATTTCCAATGGAGCCAAAGACTACTTATTCTTTGGTTTTGGGATATTACGGAATAAAGCAAAATGGCTCATAAAACTGTCTGTGCTTCTTATTTTGTGAAGTAGCAGTCAGTCGGTGCGATTCTCGAAGCAATTTTCATTTTGGGTAATCCGTGCGCAGCCTCTCTATGTTTCAATAGGCGTAAGGCTTGCGTGCATCCGACCCCCCCTTACCCCGCCTTATGGCGGGAGCCTTTAAGGCACTGGGGTTAAAGGTGTTGTTGTTTGGACAATTGAATGGAATTCTTCTGTATGGTGAAAAATCAGAGCAATCTGGTTGAATTTTGCTGTACTGTAGTTTGATAAATCTACATACTTTTTTTTCTTTGGCTAATACTGTACCTGATTTATTTTGAAGGATGGCAATGCTGTTCAGTCTTTGGGGCACCAGGAATGCGCAGAAGCTGTTGGTAATACTGCTTGCCTTTTAATGCATGAAAGCAATTTCAGATTCAATGTGAAAACATAGAAAAGAATGTTTGGAGTAGTGAAGGAAGCTTTGGTCTGATGGAAGCTTCAGTTTTGTTTGTTTGTTAGGAAGGTTTCATATTGATTTGTTCTCTGTTGTAAATTAGATTTACCTTTGTGCAAAGCTCAAGTGTAGGTAGAAAATATGTGTACGGCGCTACCAATAATTCAGTATTGTTGAATAATTTGTAGTCCTCTTTGGAAACTTGCCTGAGGTATGCTTTTGTGGTTTCAACCTTCAACGCATAAACCACTTGGATTTTAGAGTGTTTGTTTCACCTAAATGGCATGTACTGTCTCTAAAGGGTAGGGTGAGTCATGATGTTTGTCTTCTAGTATATGGGTCCTGTGCTGTGTGGATGGACTTCCTTAAAAACCAATATTGGCATCATGTATTGCTTTGTTCTACTAAAGAAGTCGACTTTAAAACTTTCACCAATTCAAGTCAATTATCTGTCCTTTGACGTTGTTGCAATGTTGGAGAGTTTTTGAGTTATGATCCCCTGTCCTTTGTTTTCTAAGAGTTTTTCAGTTACAATCTGTTTGTCTCTGTCCAGATGTACCAGTTTTGAAATATAACAAAGATAATGGAGCGAATGAGTTGAAGAACACCACCGCAGAAAATGGTGTTGTTGCATCTGGGTGAGTATTGTGTTTTACTTTACTTTTAACAATGAACTCTTCTCCGCTTACATAGTCATCGCCTTGGTAGTTATGCTCAAGAACAACATGCAGCAGAGGAGCCTAGGCCATCAATAGAAGAAAATGGGACCCTGGCAGGTTCACGCCAAGAGGGACAAGATGTTAATATGGAGGACTCAAATGTTTTAGCAGAGCCTATTGATATTCCATGTACAACCGCTACAGACACTGTTCTAAATGGGTCTCAGAACAGCTCTAGCTTACAGGAGGAAGACCTCTCACAAGATTTTAGCCAGCCAACTCCTGATGGACCCCCAGCCAAAGCAAAAGAGGCACAGAAGGAGAGAAAACCTAGGGGTTACACCAGAAGAGGCCGTGGAAGGGGCAAATAGATGGTCTGCTTCTTCCGAAAAGTGTAAGTGTAGCTGTACCATGTCTTGTATCTTAGCTAGAAGTAAGCTTAACTCAGGTTAGAGCATTGGTTAAGTAGATTTAGTGGCTATCTATAAAGGCCTCAGGCTCAGATCAGTGCAATTAGAGTGATCCTAGTACATGGTAGCTGGTAAATTGTATTGCATGCAGTAGGTTTCTTGATTATTTAGGGGTTTCAGTGCGTTTCGTGACTTTCTACATAACCTTTGTTGATTGATTGTTAGTGTATGTTGTGGTTTGGAGAACTTTTAACATGAGAATCTGTAATAAGCATTATAAGGCAGCTGATAAGCTCTGAACTTCATCCTTGTCGCACCATTTCTTTAGCTCAGTGGATTATGAGATGTAGACAATTTTTCTGTGGACTGTCTTAAAGGTACAATTTGATTTTTATTGTTACAGCAATTTTTTTTTGGTTGGCGCTCGTGTATACATGTAAATTTTGTCCGATAAGGAAATACATGGCTCGAATATTTTGTGACAGTAGGTCTCGTAAAATTCTGTTGGCATGAAGATTTGAAGATCATGCTCGTGATTGCCGGGTACCATCATGACTCCGATTAGAGATTTGCTGGCGTAAATTCTATGATCTGATGATACATGTTTGTGGCATTCTACCTTGAGGAGTGCAGGTCGCTTCTGTCAGTCTCTTACTCTTAAATTGACCATCTTTTCATCTCTTCGGGAGCTGGCAAACAGGATCCTACCCCCGGATCTTGACCGCAAACCTAAAAACCTGACCTGATAGGTTTGAAATTGTTATCAACCAAAGGGGACTCGACCTTACCCGATTGTGAACTAATATCTGATACGATTTAATTAGGGGCGAAGCCTGGGGTGCACCAGCTACCCCAAAAATTCCTGGAATCCCCAAGTTCAGGCAAAGTTGGAAAAAAATGGCTACCCCATAGTTACAAGCAGGGGCAAATGTACTTACTAGCCTTGAGAGCTTTGAGTGAAAGTACCGATCTATTACCCAGAAAGTATGAGCTGTGAGTCTGTGACAATGGCGGCTTGTAGAGATGAGAGGATTAGAGGAGGAAGATGAATAGAAATAGAAATGGAGAATAAAAATAAAAAACAAAAAGAGAGACAAACTAAAGTTTAAGGCATGCGGTGGGTCTTGGGCTTGTTTTATAGAGTACTAGTATTTTACAACTTTTAAGAGTTGGACGGTCGTTACTTGTTAGAGTAGTAGACCCTACAACTATTTGTCCATTTTTTTTTTTGTGAATGAATTAGTCTTCACAACCTCTTATCTCTCGGTCATTACCCATCCCAAATGCCCAAATTACTATTCGTAAAAAAAAAATTCTCTTAAATTATTACGGTCTAATTGTAATTTTTTTTTATCTTCAGTCATCGCCAAATTTTTGGTGTATAGCATTTTCGATAATTTTGGGGCCCGTTTGGCATGAGCGCGGGACGCGTCGTCCATGCTTGACTTGTGGGTCGACCCTGACTTTAACTAGGCCACCCTATTAGTAATTTCCTAGATTCGCCCCTGCATCTAATATTGTTATACCCGAACCCATTCCATCTTGTTTCATCTTGCAATGACCAATTCTCCGACAATGTATTTACCCATTTGATGATCTGATAATCAAGCATAACAATTATTCAAATTAAAACGATCTATGATATGTATTGATAGTTTTCGGGTTTATAAAAATAGCTTTACCTTAGATTAGCATACATAAATAAACCTAAGAGGACTCGATTCGAAACCGGCCTTATCATATACCGATTGAACCCGACTTGATACTAAGCTAATCCAAACGGTTGAAACAACCTGAGAGTTCATGTTGTGGCATGACGGACTCGCCATGACCCAACTCGCCTCCACTCGTCATGAAACCGACCCGACCTGCCCATTGCGTACTCTAGTAGTAGGAGTCGTTAATCGTATTACCATCATACTAAAATCCATTAATTTAAACTAGTTCTTTGACCCGTGCAAACTTGCATGGGGCGTTTTACCTCTTTGTTCTGAGAACTGGTTTTAGTTTAGAGATGTTTGTACAGATATCCCTACCAATACTATAGGTATAATAAGATATTAATACGTCCAATTTACAACAATGGTGTTAGTTAGATTTTTAAATAACCTGAGTTTTTTACACACTAAAATAGACTCGATACGCATTGGATAAACGAACCGTATTGACCAGCGAAGAACCTCACAAAATAGGTTATTATCTATTTATGTTTGAATATTACTACATAAGAATTGCTAATTATAGATGTAGTAAACAAAGCCCTTAACCACACAAAAGTTGATCATATTTGACCTCGCCCGTTTGTTTTGGTCATGGGCTTGTTTTTTATAATTATTTGTCACCCGTATTGAACCATATCTAATCTCAAAATAGATCTGACCCGTTCAAAAATGAATTTGCAATGTTTTATAGTTTATATGACCCGTGACCCGTAACGACATGGTTTTGTCATAGCGCGCATATCACTTTGCTAATTTGACTCGGCTCCTTGACCGGATTAAAGCCCGTGCAAATTAACCCGTATTTGACCTTTATCGGACCTGTATGACCCATTTGACATGTCTAGCTAATTGTGAACGCGTGCAATTTAGACTGTATTTAACTTTATACCAAATTGATTTCGTTTTGGAGAAACTCCTTACTAATTTAAATTTAGGTCAGTTAACCTGCAGGGCCGTAGGTGATAGGACATTAGTAAATACGAATAGAACAACTGGTAGTTATTGCACCCGTGGTAACTATAATATATTCATTCCCACAACCTTAAGGGTGAAATTGCACAAAGTACATCATTATTTGAATGTCAAAAGAAACGAATTGTTAATTGCTCTTTTTACCATTTGAGTTCTACTCCAAAGTACCGAGTGTAATCATATGGCGAAAATAGCAATTTGGCCCCTGAAACTTTAACCAATTGTCCAATTGACCAGTGTAACTTTCAATTGTAGCAATTTGACCCATCTTTATTCGAAACCGGCCTTATCATATACCGATTGAACCCGACTTGATACTAAGCTAATCCAAACGGTTGAAACAACCTGAGAGTTCATGTTGTGGCATGACGGACTCGCCATGACCCAACTCGCCTCCACTCGTCATGAAACCGACCCGACCTGCCCATTGCGTACTCTGGTAGTAGGAGTGGTTAATCGTATTACCATCATACTAAAATCCATTAATTTAAATTCTTTACGTTGTTTAGAGTCCCTCATTTTAAATCTTCACCTCGGACAAAACTAAGAAAAATGACACGGTAAGTCGGTAACACTTCGTAACGATACTCCCACAGTCCCACGGTCCCACCTATATGAAGATTCGCCTTGACGATACACCAACAAGAATCTGAGTTAAGGGCTCATCTATTGTTTAAGCTGGCTTCTTTCCTCTGCTAATGCTCTTCAATCTATAATTTCAAAGCGTACAAATCGTAAACTTCACTCTCTGAATTCCTTACATCTTCTCGAGAACAAAGTTCAATCGAAGATGTTACCACAAGAGATCATGTTCGACATACTTACTCGTTTACCTGCAAAATCAGTAGGTCGTTTCCGCTGCGTTTCGAAACCATGGCGTCTTCTCCTCTCCGAACCTGGCTTCCTCAAAACCCACCTCAACCGAGCCAAACAAGTCTTGAGTAATCAACGACTCTTGCTCATTTGTATCAATACTGACGCTCTGTGCATTGCCCACCACCTGTTCGACGAAATTACAGCTTTCGCTACAAGCCTCAATTTTGCCGTGCACCCTGAGTTTTGGAATGAGGGGATTCCTACTTGTGATGGGTTGATATTAATTGAGGATGCTGCAGATAACAGGTTATTAGTTAACTTAACTACAAAGGATGTTCGATACTTGCCCGTTTCGCAGTACGGTCTTGATCCTAACGCTAGTTTCAGCATGTATGGGATTGGGTACGATCATGTCAGTGACGATTATAAGGTTGTGAAGTTATCTTTCTATGATACTGATAATGAGCATGAGCCTGACTGTACAGAGATGTTTGTTAATGTGTATTCTGTAAAAAGTGGTGCTTGGAAAAAGGTTGAGAGTTCACCATATGATCATGCTGTTAGTCATATTATTGCAGGGGTCTTTGTGAGTGGCCGTATACATTGGATTGCCAGTAGGACCGCGGATTACTCGTCTGTTATCGTGGGGTTTGATTTGGCTGAAGAGAAGTTTCGTGGCCGTATACCTAGTTCAGTTGATGGTGAAAGCTTTGTGTTTCATCGCCTTGAGGTGATTGGAGGGTGTCTTTGCATGTTCCCCTCAAGTCCGGTTAAAGAGACAGTTGTTTGGGTGATGAAGGAGTACGGTGTTAAAGAGTCTTGGACTAAATTCACGATTGTTGTGAAAGAGTTAGCGGAGTTTAGGCCAGTTTTATGTAGTTTGGGGCAACGAGAAATGGTGATGCTCAAGGATGAAGAGACGCTTGATGAGAAAATGGTGATGTATAATTTCGATAATGGAACATTTGAAGATATCGCAGTACAGGGTTTTACTGATGAGTTTCATGTTAGTAGGACATTTGTTGAAACTCTTGTCTCACCTTATTACATGAGTGTGTTTGATAGATGCATATTAGGAGGGCAAAGTTCATGAGATCTTCAAGTTGTTATACATGAGTGTGTTAGACTGCCAAGTGAAACGGTTTTTTTGTGTGCCTCATTCTGTATAACTTGATCAATTAAGTTATTTACGAGTGTTGCTCAAACTCGACTTGTTTATATCATAAGAAATGTGGGAGGAATCGCTATTAAAATTTTCATTTTGTTAAAATTCGTTTATTATAATTTTCATTTTGTTTTTCTGTTGAATAGTCGGTCAGAGTTTCAGTAGATGGCATTTAAAGAAGATTTTGTGCTCCTTGTATCTTCATAGATAGACTTGTCTCCCCATTCTACAAAAGTGATCACTTCGGAAGTTCTGCAAAGTAGAACGACAACCCATTTTTCCGATTCGATTCCTATCCATCAAACTAGCATTGTACAGTATGCTCCAATTTGTTGTTCAATAGCTTCATACCAAAATTGATTCGATAATTTAGATAAGATATGTTCAGTTCGTTATCAAATAAATTTTGATAAACCAAAATTAACTATGAATATCAAATCACCTACATTGAGTTAATTTCTACTCCCTCCGTGTATGTTATTCTCACTTATCAAGGTGGGACGTTTAAATAACTTAGATATCACTTGAACTATAATGCCGAAAATCTCTTTCTCCTCTTTGGAGGAGTTGGAGCCCTCAGCTGTTGCTCTATTTAAGCGGATCCAGCAGTTCTCCAGAACGGAGGATATCGGTGCGCAGGCTGCACCTTTTATCTTTACTAGGATTGGTTTTTCATAGCAAATGGTGTGGGGGCTCAGATTGTATCTCGATTTCTCGCCAATTTCTTGTAATTTATCGTTGATTTCTTAATATTAATTAAATAACATAAGTGAACTCGTGATCAACTCCCATTTTTCTTTTTCAAACTTCAAAAGTAAGCTTTCCTTCCTTCCACCTTTCTGTCCTGCCAAAATCCTACAATGGCCTCAAATGATCAGTCACCATTAACGGCCATACCAAACAAAACTCAAAAACTGGACGACAACAATGCAGAGCTGATACCACCTGAAATCATCTTCGACATACTCACCCGTCTTCCCGCCAAATCAGTCTGCCGTTTTCGGGCCGTTTCGAAGCCATGGAACTCCCTCCTTTCTCAACCCCACTTCATTAGAGCTCACCTTAACCGAAATAAACAACACCCAGCGCGAAATTCCCTCGTTCTAGTCGGTACGAATGGGGAACTTTCCTCTTTCCGTGTCACTTGCCCTTGGCGCAATAGTGCCCACAACCTGTTCGACGAAATGCGCACTTTCGTCAACCAACTTGATTCTTACCCTTTTGTGGCCCTTCCACGCTATTATGTTACTTCTTGTGATGGCTTGATTACATTACACGCCTCTGGGGGCCAAATATTTATAATTAACCCAACGACTAAGTTGGTTAATAAGTTACCCTTTGCCCAATTTATCCATGAATTCGATGATGGTGTGACTAACCATGGACTTGGGTATGATTCGGTGAGCGATGATTATAAGGTGGTCATATTATTGGCAGATGAATCTGATGACGATGACTATGACTCTGATGATGAATTTGATGATGATGATGATGAAGATGTTAGTAAAGATGGGTGTGTTGTTAATGTGTATTCAGTTAGGAATAATACTTGGAAAAGGGCTGAGACTCATTATCATCCTGATTATATTTTTAATCATGCAAATGGCGTCCTTCTCAATGGTTATTTTCATTGGATGGTTTGGAGAATTTCAAATGATACGTGTAGTATTGCGAGGTTCGATATGGTAGAGGAAAAGTTTAGCGAAATGCCAATTACCTATGTTGGTAGTTTGGATCCTAGACTTGTGGTGCTTGATGGTTGTCTTTCCGTGTTTAAATCAAGTAGTCGTGAAACTTACATTTGTATGATGAAAGAGTATGGAGTGATAGCGTCTTGGAAAGAAATGACGATAGTTGCTGTTGAGGATGAGGCATTTCTAAGGCCTCTCTGTATGTTGGGCAATCAAATGATACTGGAAACTGAGAGGTCGGAGAAAGGGAACATTAAGCTTGGTGAGATATGACTGTCAGGAGGGTACTTTTGAGGATGTTGTGGCACATGGTATTCCTAGTACATTTTATGTATTCGGTTGCTTCATAGAGAGCCTTGTTTCGCCTTTTTACAAGAATGAATCTCGAGAGAATGACTAATTGGTCTTTTGGGAGGTTTAAATTCAGCGGAATAGAATGGCATTGGTAAGCATACTTCTCTCGTCAGCGGATCTTCCTGCAGATTCTTCAGGTGGCCTGGTTTTTGAGTCTGAGTTTTCGTACTTCCCTCAATATCAGTTTCACCCTCATGATCGTGACTGTCGTTTGTTAATGAAATACATGATTTACTTTCCTGTCAAATGTCATCTTTTTTGTGAGATGTATTAAATGTGCTTCTAGCTCGCTGTTGCACTACTGCTGACTGTTGTGAATTTAGTTTGTCATGTTATGTATTGAATAATTCAAAAGAATTACTCATTTTGCTTATAAAGCTGTTAGTCCGCGTCTATGTTATCTGGTTCGACATCTTTGGCTCATAGCGGGCGCAGTATAAACTCTGCTTATACAATATATGTATGCATTATATACTGTCTAGTAATCTCCTCTGTGGTGATCGTTCTACCATTACCTGAACTTCTGATCTGATGTCAGTTTTGCTATATTCCTTTTTCCATCTTTCTTTCTCTTTTCTGCTGGTATTGTGGATTCCTATGCTGTTCTATCTGCCGAGCTCTGTGTTTCTTCCTCTTTTGTTTGATCTGGCGAGAACCTGCGTTTGTTTGTTTAGACAGCGAAACCTTTTTCAAGTATTTGTTTTTTTGTAGATTTGTTCTACTATACTTCCTCTGAACTCAACGTGTAAGTAGAATGCTAGAAAATTGTATGTGTTTCTTTTTTACCGAATCTGACATGACATTGATGGTCCGAATTCAACCCAAAACCCGAAATGCCTTGACCTGACTCGAAAAATACTTAAAATTTTGTTAAACCTAATACCAACCCTGTAGCGAATATGACACAAACCAAATATTTAAACATTTGAGTAACTCGATTGAACAAAAAATGATTTGAGTTAACCATACCATAATTTTAATCTCTCAAATTACCAATAAATTTCAATCTAGTTCTACTAAAACAGAAGCCACTAGGACACGTGGCATCCAATGGCTACACATTTTCCCGCTAAAATTTTTGTTCCTAATAACATGGTTTTTAATAATTTTGTTCCTATTAATTTGCTGCAAATTCTAACAACTCTAAGTTAATAATGAAAAAGCAGCTAATAGCTAGGGCCTTCTATTAACCAAAAAAAAAAAAACAACTTTAATATGTTCCTAATAATTTTCTACGCTTTATGATACCATTTCAACCAAATATATATACGGAGTATATCCCAAAATTTTGCTCTTCTTTATCTACTTTACAATCAAAATTTGTCCTCTTACTCACTGATTTAGTGATTAACCATTTCAATGGCTAAAGACTCACTCAAATAGAGGTAACTAAAGGTCACTATTCTTTTCTTTTTGTGTTCTTATTTATTTGTGTAATCTTCTAATGCAAATTTCATCTCTATTTCTAAGTCATGGGATTGTAAAGTCACTGAAATTTTGAGTTGGTAAATAAATTTGCTATAATACAAATGTTCCCTTACTAATATTCATACTTAGAGATACATTCACGCACATACACTTTGATGAGATTGCATTTTATCAAGTGCAAATTAAAGTCGTACGTATACATGATAGCTAAGCTATTCAGTTTTTTTTTTTTTTTTTAAAAAGAAGTCCTTGATATCTTGAGTCGGGAAATAGATTCGGGTATATAACTACGTTTCGAACACCAACAATATAAATCCGTTTTACCAAGACAAAGTTAAGCTAGACGTGTTGCCGCACGTTACGATATTAAAACTTTTGGCTACACATTTCCGTGCATAGCACGGGTATTATACTAGTTTAATGGAATAATACGTGACAAACTATTAAGAGATTCGACATTCATATGACCGAGATTAACCAACCTGAAATAGTCTAATTAGGGTTGACATGATTCGAACCTGACCCAAGCCGAAAAACCCAAAACTAGACCCGAATAGAATCAACCCAAACCGAATAAGAAATTGTCCTAAAATATAACGATTCAAAAAGTAACACAATCCTAATCAACCCACACCCGAATTATTTTGATCCGAACAACCTATTTGCCAAGTCTAGCATGAGCTACATTGAGAAGGCCCAAGAGTCAAAGACTGAAGACCCTATTAATCAACATCCACAACAATAATCAAAGCCGCACCAAATTTATCTTAGTTCTTCGTTAAGGGAGAAAAATCAAGCCAATCTGTACTCCTCCTCGAAAACATACGAGAATTTTCCAAAAGAGATCATGCTCGAAATACTAGTCGCCTACTGGCAAACTCAATAGGCCGTTTCCGGTGTGTTTCGAAACCATGGCGTCGTTTCCTATCCGAACCCTACTTCCTCAAAACCCACCTCAACCTCAACCGAACCAAACAAGTCTTGGGTCATGAATAGGCCTGTCCAATGGGCCGGGTCCCCATTTAAGGCCCGTACCCCGACCCACTTAAACAGGGTCAAGCCCAACCCATTTATAAATGGGCTGGGTCGATTAGGGTCAGATAAGGCTAGGGCGGGTCAATTAATATATGGGCTTGACTTATCTTTTCAGGGTCAGCCCATTAGTTCTTAAAAAAAAATCTCATTTCACAGAAATTACTTTCTCTCTCCTCAAGATATCACTCCTCTTTTTTACTGAAATTGCAATTATTTTCCTCAGAAAAAAAAAAAAATTTATGCTTCACAATTATTTTCTCTCAACTCTCGTACGTTCTTCATCAGCTTCTTCATCACGCTTCATCACGAAGTTCATGACCTGCATCACGATTACTTTGAAATTTAAACATCCCACTATTCCAGGTTGGTATTAATTTCATCTTTTTTAGTTTTTGTTTTCGATTAATTAGAGGGTAATAATTTTCCCCAATTTATTTATTCCGACCAATGATTTTCTGGGTAATTGATGATTTTCGATTGATGATTTTCTGGTTAATTGAGATTTTTCGAGTAATTGATGATTTTCGATCAATGATTTTATGGGTTATTTGGGGGTAATTGTAATTACTATTGTTAGACTCGTAGTAGTAGTAGTGGACTTTTAAGAAAAGAAAGAGAATTTTTTTATTAAAATTTTTCTTGGCTCAATTTCGTTTCTCGTGTTTGACTATTTCTATATGAATTCCAAAACTTAGCCGGGTCGGGCCGGGTCAAAATGACCCGTGACCCGACCCGGCCCGTTGGACTACTCTTGCTCATTGGCATTCGTCGTGACGAGGACGAGGATTAATATGACGTCCTATACAGCGCCAACGTTGCCCACCACCTGCTCGTCGCTACAAACCTCAATTTTGTCGTGCACCCTGGCTTTTGGAGAGAGGGTGTTCCTACTTGTGACGGGTTGATATTAGTTCGTGATGTTGCAGATAACAGGTTATTAGTTAACCCAACTACAAACGAGGTTGGATACTTGCCCGTTTCGCAGTACTGTCTTGATCCGAAAGTTAGTTTTAGCATGTATGGGCTTGGGTATGATAATGTCAGTGACGATTATAAGGCTGTGACAATTTCTTACTATGATACTGACAATGCGCATGCTGTTTGTTAATGTGTATTCTATAAGAAGTGGTGCTTGGAAAAAAGTTGTGAGTTGGCCATATAATCATAATGTTAATTATGTTACTGCAGAGGTGTTTGTGATGAGTGGCCGCATACATTGGATTGCGAGTAGGACTTGTGATTACTCTTTGGTTATCGTCGGGTTTGATTTGGCTGAGGAGAAGTTCCGCGAAGTACCAGCACCTAGTTCTATGGATGGTAGAAACTTTGTGTCTCATCGCCTCGTGGTGCTTGGTGGGTGCCTTTGCATGTTCCGATCAAATCTAATGGAAGCGGCTGTTGTCTTGGACCAAATTGACGATTGTTGGCTATGGAACGTCGGAGTTTAGGCCAATTTTAAGTATGTTTGAGCAACGTGAAATGGTGATGATGAAGGATGAAGAGGCAAGCTGTGAGAAACTGGTAATGTTGGAGGGTATAACGGGTGAGTTTCATGTTGGAGGGACATTCATTGAAACGCTTGTGTCGCCTAATTACAATCATGATTCATGAGGCTTGAACAAAACTAGAGTATTACATCACGTTTTGGTCGTAAGAGTTTACTGATGAACAGTACCGTGTTTGGGCATGGGCGAGCTGGGCCGTTCCCCAGGGTTCCCATATAAAAGTTTCTATAAAAATTAAAAGCCTTTTCCATTAGCATGTAACTTCTTCTTGTTCCAATTCTTTACAATTTCGATTTCTCGCCCACAACCCGAGTTCGATCCCAAGACTATCATTTTGTGCTTTACTTTGCTATTTAAAATCTCGCAAAGGGCGCCCAAAATCTCCCATATGGCCCTGCTGATGAACGATGTTAGTATGTTAGTATTGCTATGTTAGTATTGAGTTTTCTAAACCAAGCTAATGTGGTCATCTTGTCGAGGTTGCAACTACGCTTCATGGAGGCATTCAGAGTAGTTTGATTGTATATATCACCAGATGATACAACGACGTTGTTATTAATAGACTAAAGTTTTTCCAATCTTCAAGTTGTTATCCATGACTCTTGCTTGAATGCTCGCTGCTATATAAGTGTATATATACTACAATTCAATTATGAGTAATTGATCTATGTAGTAGGTATTTAAGCTTTGGATAGAGTCTATTAATATGTACACAATCGAGAAATTGACTATAACATAATCAAGTGTGGTATATTAAAGATGACAAGTAGTAAATAATATGTTTGTGTAGTAAATTTAACATGTTTGCAGTAAATTTATGAAATTGACAGTAAAATCAACATTGTTACATTTTGATTAATTTTACTACAAACTAAACATAGACATTTTTTCTATTTGTCTACATATAGACATTTTTATTTATTTTTTTGGCCTATAATCAGAGACAGCTGCAGCATTCTCTTTTTTTGGGATTAATGTAACCATTGCATGGTGGCATTCACCTTCTTAGGCATGTGCCTTTTGCCGAAAAACTTTAACACTGCATTGATCAAATCCCTCCCTACAGTGTTCCTGTTTTTTTTTTTTGGGTTAATTCACGTGGTACACTCGTGTTTTGCCGATTTGCACGTGGTACCCAATGTTTTGTAAATTTATACAAAATACCCCCGAGATTCGATTATTTGCACACAATACCGTAAACTTAACCCTCTAATTAACACCGTCAACTTTTTTTTTTTTAAATAAAAAAGGTTAATTCACGTGGTACCCTCATGTTTTCTGATTTGCACTTTTACAAACTGAGTTCGTAATTTTCCAAACGAACTGTCACTTTCAATGGACGAACTAATTAATTTCAGTTCTTATAGAGCTTTTAGTTAAATTTTTGGATACTGACTTATAGAGCTTTTAGTTAAATTTTTTGACCCACAAAAAATAACATGGGCAAAGATTGGATTGTGTGTGATTGCCCAAATTTGGAGGAGTGATATTAGGTGGAGATATTCGGGTACTTTTTATTTACCGAAATAATATAGCTATGGAAAAAGTGGAGGCACCACACGCGCAACGAAAATTCTATGGTCATTACCGCTAATGGTAATCACCATAAGAAATTAATATTTTAATACAATTGCAAATATTAAATTAATATTATGCTGAATTTTTTAATTTGGTAAAATAATCTTATGAAATACAATATACATTTTTATATGTGTTTTTTTGTGGTGTGTTTGGAATTGAATGGATTCGGCAAAGTAATATAGTTAGTTTACCACAAGCTAAGCCCAGATTATGTATATAAACCTTCACACACATATGTAGTATATAATTGCTTAATCATTAAGAAGTACATGGGGAAGCAAGTAGAAACATCTAAACAACGAGGGGTTATAAAACTTGTGAATGTTGTGATCTGATCATCATTCTTTTGATTTTGTTAAATCACGATCGGGCCTGGGCCGCACCCGCATAGAGGAGAGAGAGTCCACGTCATAAACTCAAGAAGGTTCCATCCTAAAACCAATTGGCAATAGGTGGAGTAACTCCTTGATTGATAAACATATCAACTCTCTCCTCTTTTTCCAATGTGGGACACTCACACGTGGAGCTCACTCTAACACTCCCCCTCACGTGTGAGTTCCCTTATTTACTCGGGGCTAACCGGGGCTCTTCTAGCTCTCTTCAGTTCCCACATCTCTTGCCCATCTGTGCAGACTGGACCTTCACAAGCTCACCGGGGCTCTTCCAGCTCTCTTCGGTGGCATCGCAAATCGGGGCTCTCCTAACTCTCTTCGGTTGCGTAAACTTGATCCATCTGCAACGGGCCCAGTTCATCTTCTGGAATCCCAGATCTTTAATCTGGGGCTCTGATACCATGTTAAATCACGATCGGGCCTGGGCCGCACCCGCATAGAGGAGAGAGAGTCCACGTCATAAACTCAAGAAGGTTCCATCCTAAAACCAATTGGCAATAGGTGGAGTAACTCCTTGATTGATAAACATATCAACTCTCTCCTCTTTTTCCAATGTGGGACACTCACACGTGGAGCTCACTCTAACAGATTTCGACCACATTGTTAATAAGGGGCCGGATGTCTTGGTGAAGACTCTAATGAACGGAAGATATATCGCGATACGTTCGATCACCACCGATTGTTGTTGTTGATACAAATACGATTATGATTAATTCACAATTATTTATATAATTAACTATTCTATTATGACCGGATTGGGATAGAGGATCTGCATTGATTACTTATGTCCGATTGTCTGGAAGAAGCCATTAATGGTGGCATAGTTGCGTCTTTGCTGATGATGTTCATTTCATTCATAAATTGAGCTATACATTGTTACAAATTATAGTAATCATGTAAGGTTAATCTAGCCGGAAGATTGCTCTACACCAGATGAAGCAAACCAATAACTCAAACAATGTTAGTTAACTTCTTGAACCATTAAAATTTTTAGACAAACCATTAATTAGGAGGTTTCTAGAGCATAAGCATGGTAGCCGTAGAGAGAGGGAAACAGGGAAGGGGAAACCCAAGTCTACAACACCAATTCACCATAAGTCCAAACATTTCCTTAGTATGACAATATTTTCTAATATTAATATTAGATATTCTATCTATATTTTAATTTAGGAAAATAACAAATTCTATTAAAATATTAATTTCTTATGGTGATTACCATTAGCGGTAATGACCATAAAATTTTGGCACACGCAAGCATGCGTAACTCAACGACACCACGTGAATTTCTCGAAAAGAGAAATATGAATATTTAAGATAGATTTTAAAAGTTTGTACCCAAAAAAAAAAAGATAGATTTTAAAAGTAAGTATATCAAATAAAATTAGATCATATTTTTTATCTAATATTGAGTAGTTTACGTTAACATATAGCATGCTTCCAATTAAGTATGAGTTAATTCATGTGAACTGTAACCTTTCAAACATAAAGAAAATATATAAGGATACACATGCGCAAGGATTTGGTTATATTTTCCATATAAAGTTTCAAACAAAACCAATTCAAGTACATTGTAACAAACCAATACATATATTCTTTATTGGAATGTGTCGTCTTATTACATTAATAACTGTAAAGTCATTTTATAGGAATACAAAAGTTATTCAAAAGTCTCTTGATTAATTTTATCACACATGATCAATTTACCTATTGTATTGTAAATAGTTATTCTCACTCTATTTATAAAAAGTATTTTCATATTCTGTCGAAAATTATTTTAATTTCACCTTTCTTTTCCATTTAGTTACTATAATGAGTAGCTCAAATTACGTAGATATGTCATGGATGCAAGTTTGAAAGGATCAAATATTTCTTTTAGGAATCTGTAAGTTAAATTTATGTGTTTACCACAAATTGCAGTAAAATAAGGCTATTCCTCGTAGTAATACCTCGATATAAGACTACGTGGGCCAGTCTTTCCTTCGTGTGTGGGACTCATATATGAGAGCAATCGTAGCCCCATTCGACCTTGATTCTTCTTCTTGCGAGTTTCAATCCTATTGATGTTGAAGATACGCCTCAACTCCTCGGAGAATTGGTACCTTCGCACTTCAGTAGAAGCATAATCAATGCTCTGGTGTAATACACAAATAGTTAGAACGATGGGTACACCCATTCTACCCGCTTGTCGAGTAGCGGCGCCCTACGATCAAATACGGTACGCTTCTCTGTTTCTTGCAAAACCCAGTAGTTGACTTCTCTTTGTACTTCGGATCTTTGCCCGGGTGCGAACTTGGTGGTATTTGGAAAAAATCGTGGGACTACAGCATATTGATGTGATGGTCCGGCTTGGCCGGTTGCCGTATTGTGCTTCCAACTATGTACTACATATGTCTCACATTTATAGTCTTGTATGGGATAAGTTTTTGGGTGAATTTTATCAAACACCTGAGTTCTAACCATACTAAATGGGATAAGTTTTCACCACCAATCAACATTCCACTATATCTAAAAAATAATAAACAAACTCCCTATTATCACCAAAAATAAGAAACAAACCATCAACTATCTACAACAATAATACATAAACCACTTTCTATTTCCAATATAAATAAAGAAATTACCACTATCTCAAATAATGATAAACAAACCACCCCACCTTAATACTTGTGAAAAACTTAGCGGTGTGTTTGAAGAAAGACGGCGGGGTTATTTATCGTTTAGACATATAAAGTAATGAGTATGTAGTAAGAAGTCCTTTAACGAATTTTTAACTTAAGTGAAAAATGGAAAAAAGATGTCACAATCTAATGCACAAAATAATTAATGGTCGATCTATTACAATTCACATTTACATAATTCATGCAGTATAAAGTTTTTGCATGTAGCATTTTCAATAATACTGTTTTTGTAACAATTATAATCCATTTATCAAAAATCATGATAATGTATCAAGTGGATAAGCATAAATCAAGCTTGAATAGTATGCAATGCATACAAGATCGAGTATACATTGAACCATACAATTAAAAAAAAATTATTCCTACTCAAAGATAATATTTTTTATTTGTTACCAACTATTCATGATACACGTGAGCAGACCAACTTGGCACGTGATCAGTGATTATAGGAATGTCATCAAGTATTTGAAGAAAGTTTGTCATATATTATGATAAAATGGCCATAGAAAATGAATCAACAAATATGAATATTTGAAGATTTGGTTTATGTTCATATACCTTGAATTACTTGATATGCTGCCAATTATATAAATTTGAAAAATGTAGTGGAACTCCCGCTTAACCTCTTTATAAATTCGGACACAAATATACATCATACCATATTACCCATAACTTCTCTTCTTTTGTTTGCATCATTTCCCATGACGATTAAAAGAAAGAGGAAGAAGTTGTTCAAACCACTACCGCCAGAAATTTATGCTGAAATACTTGCTAAATTACCAACTAAACCCATTTTAAGATTTCGTGTTGTCTCTAAATCGTGGCGTTCCATCATTGACCACCCACAATTTCCTTTGATGCACCTAAAAAATCGTCAAACCACCCAAGATGAATCTCAATTATTAGTGTTTGAACCACATGAGTATTTTGGTTTTACACAGCTATGTACTTTTCGTCGTAGCCATACTTTCAGATTGATGTCTAAGCTTCAATTTGAAACTCGTATGTATACTCATTTCGAGCCAGTTGGCTACGTAAATGGTGTGATATGCCTGAAGAAATACGTATCTGAAACTATATTTTCTCAGATACATCTATGGAATCCTTCTATTAAGAAAGCTTTAAATATTCCGCTTCCCCAAATGACAAACGTAAAAGAAAAGTTTGATATTGATTGTGCATTTGGTTATGACCCTAAAACAAATGATTTCAAATTAGTAACAAGTTTGCATATCGAAGGGAAACCTTCTGTTCCTAGTTCTGTGGAGATCTATACACTTCGTAGTAATTCGTGGAGAAATGTCGTTCTCGAGCACAAGCAGCATTTTTGGTTTAAAGATGCTCCAAAAGTTTATCTCGATGGTGTTATATACTGGATGACTATTGACATCCTGAAATCTACTCCAAAAGGTAAGTATCCTCACTTTGTGTCATTTGATGTGGCCAGTGAGGTGGTTAGATACATTGATTTGCCGGATTGTGAGTTTTTTAATAGCTCTGATCATGAAAGATATCCTATTATCTTAAGCAAGTCTATTGCTTTAATGGATATGTTTCATATCTACTCTAACATTTGGGTAATGGGAGAATCATCCAATTGGACCAAACAATATACTATTAGGTTACCATTGCTATACAAATTCATGTACCTAAAGGTTAATGGTAACTTGTTATTTACCGGAGAAAAAGAAGGAGTATTTTCATACAACCTTGAAAATCAGAGTGAAGAAGTCCTTGCGAAGAGATATAAGGAGTTCCCTCTTTTGATTGGTGCATACATGGAGAGCCTCATGTTGCTCGCTGGGGTTGATGAGAGAGAACTCTTTACTTTCTCTATCGATTAACAAGGATTACATGAAGAAGACCATCAAGACTTGAAGAATAACTCTACCCTTTAGCACTTTCATTAATCATACATTATTTGCGTCATATTTTCTTTGGTTCAAATGTATTTATATTTCAATTTAAAATTTATTGTAAGCTCTATATCAAAAAAAAAAAAAAAAGTTCAGCACCAACTATCTAAATCAAAGTTCATTTACCCATTTCACTATCATGATGACCATCCATTGTAAAAGAGCATAAATGGCGAGTCATTAATCTTGATAATATCTGTTGACTTTATAACATAGATTTGGTTATATACACATGGAATATCGAACTATGAATATCATTGAAGCAAGTATTAAACAGTCGGCGTTCATAGTTAATTAGTTATATATGATAATACCACGTTACTGCTACTTCTATACATTTTACCAAATTTCATCTAGTCGCATTATATACAAGATTCATGATTATGTGTATAAAGGTATGAGACTGATTAGGGGTTAAGTAATGGGTTCTAAGCACATTTTCACAATCTTTTTAAACAATTTTGACATGGAGCATACTATATTTTATTTTTATTTTAAAGATACTTCGCGCAATGATTAGACAAATCACAAAAAGCGCAGGTTTTTACACTAGTTATACACTGAACATAATGGACCCAATCTACTACGGATATAGTCATAAGTAATTCTTGATATATATCAACAAATAGAACACCTTCGATTTAAACTAAACTAGATTGACTCGTTTATCAAGCTTATACCCAGATTCAAACTCGATTGCTATTTGTTTATCTCCAAGTATATATGATCTAATCTATTTTTCAATGAAATCTAATCAAATCAGATTCAAGTAAAATTGAGATAAGATATACTCAAATTATAAGTTCTGCTTAATCTTAATTCTTAGATAAAGGAGATATTGGTATAAAGTGTTAAATTTCAATAAATTAAGTGCATAATTGAAGTTACTCTCGAGTCATACAGGGCCTAATCAATTAAACTCAAAGTCGAGTCAAAATCAATACTCCCTTCGTTCGAGTTTAAACACCCCATTGTAAAAACGCACCCTCACGAAAGAGCGTGTACATGCTAAACGATTAATCAAAGGCACGAAAAAATACATAGAATTTTTGTTAAGCCTCATATCTAACTTGTTATGTAATTTTTTTGAAACTTTGATTAACCGATTAGTGTGTATACTCTCCGCAACACAAGGGTAGTTTAGGTATAGGATGTTTAAACTCAAATGGAGGAAGTATATCAATCTTATCTTCAAAAGTAAGTTGTTATTCTTTCACATATGCAAGTTTCCATTCGGTGGAAGCCGCCTCCAAGCCACATGTACAAGTTAAGTTGAACTCAAATCCATGCATACGGAGCCGCATTTGACCTAATGTTTATTAACTCCTTTAATTGTAAAATTTGTGGTAGTATCTTGGATCTACCTTTTTGTAAGTGCCGTTTGGATATCTAGCAATTAGCTTTATCATTCTTGTTAAAAAAAAAAAAAAAAACTTGCAAGCTTTGTTCAGTTTCGACTTGTTTATTCTATACTTAATAACTCAATTCTGAAGAATCGTGACTCATGTCCCTAAAGTTACATCTACACTCTTTCTCTAGCATGTACTATTAATCATTCAAAATGAAACAAATTTGATTTTGAGCAATTGAGCCCGAGTCCTACTGATCCAAGAATGAAAAACACAACGAATTATGCACTAGACTAGTAGACCCTCTACTTGGTGTTTCAATCCTCTAGACTTGAAAATGAACTCTATTTTGGTAGAGTTTACCTATTTAAGTAAGAGTAAATGATTGGCCAAATGACCAGATGGGTATAAAAAAAATACAAAATTGTACCATATTGGTATAAAAAACACAAGAGGACATATTGGTATAAAAAAGACAACGAGAGTCAAATAAACGTTAATTTTCACCGAGTTGAAAAATCGACAAAAAAAAAAAATAATTTTTTTTTAAAAAACTTGCAAAATAGTATTGTTGTTATACTTTCACATTATTTTCAAAAATTAGTAAAAGGATAATTATACATATTTTTTTGTCAATTTTTCCAACTCTGACATAAAATTAGACCTATTTGACTCTTGTTGCATTTTTAATACTAATTTGTCCTCTTAAGGTTTTTTTATACCAATGTGGTACAGACCTTATTCCTAACTTTGGTAAACATATCCAAGTCTACTAGAAAAAACTCTAGTGGATACGCACCCTTTAACCTGGTTTTTAAAAAAACCGAAGTAAATCGTAACTTCAAAAGTGAGCTTCCCTCCTTCCATCTATCTGTCTGCCACTCACACCTCCCCTGAATTCCTATTGTTAAGTGCGTATTTTGACTATTTTTATGTACGTATTTACCCCCGAATTTATACGATTCATTGTATATTCTAGTCTATTTTGGTGATATTTTTTTCCTAGTTTTGGTTTATTACGATTATTTCGTAAATATTGCAGGAACACGATTTTAATGCTAAAAAAGCCAAATTACAAATCGGGTCGAGGATTTGGACACTCACAAGACGAGATGGTACTAGAAGAGTAGAAGGTGGTAAAAAGCACGAAGTTCAAGCAATCAAGAGTTGGGCCGCCAGTGAGGAATTAGTACAAAGATGCTATTGATTTATCATTCTGATCGCTGCTATTGGGGTAGGAAATGGACAATAAAATCCCTTAGGGTGATGCTAAACGCAAGAAAAAAAACCACTTAAATGAAGCATATTAAATTATTTTTATTAAATACATACAAATTATAGGACTAAAATACCCTTTATAATTTTTTTTTTTTTTTTTTTTTTTTATGGTAAACGTTATCACCACACAGAGCTTTTACAGCAGAATTATGGTTGATGACTTCCCCAAAAAAAAAATCATGGTTGATGAGATTCCGATGATCGACTATTTATTTTAAGGTAAATTTATATCAACTTATAGTATTCGAAACACGCCCTAGTTAGTTGGCCGCTGTGACCGTTATCCCTAAGGGATGGTCGATCGTCGTAGCCGACAACCGACAAGAGTCGGCTAGCTCGTCTGTTGTATCGCTAGAATGGTCGGCCAATGCAATCGACATCCGTTGAAAAGGGACGGCTGACACTCTCCAGGGAGTAGTGTTGGCCGCGACGACCGGCACTATTGAAGAGGTGTGTACTGGGGCAATCGACACCCACTGGAAGATAGTCGGCTGGAAGAGGTGACACCTTTTCAAGGGTGTCGGTTGTCGCAGTGGACAACTTCTGTGAGAGTGTCGCGTGCAATTGTCGACACCCCTGGTGGGCAACTCCAGAATTTCTATTATTTCTAGTCATTCCACATGACATACTCGTGTAATCGTGTTCCTCTTTCTTGCCCAATGTAGAAATACAAAGGGGTCAAATGTGTTGGGCTCAAGAGTTAACTTTACAAGTCATAAGCCCAGCCCATGTTCGAAAACATTGGCGCCCTCACGAGAAAGAGCAACTGCACATGATCATGTGAACGGCTAGCTACTTTAGTAGATGGAGATTGTTAATGGCGTTTGTCCTGTTGTACAAATCAGTCTAGGTTTTATTCTCACTCTTGTATAAATTGTAGAGTTAGGGTTGTATAGCATTCAGATTGGAATATAGAAGAATTGAGAGCAGCCGCACAAGGACTGCTAATTTCACAAACACAAGAGTTCTCGTTCCCATCTCTGTTTACAAATTACAACAATCCTGGTTGCGAGGATGACACAATTCTATGAAACTCAACATGGTATCAGAGCCATGTGCTCCTGATTACCAGGGTTGTCTATTCCTGTGTTCCGTAAGTATAATATCTTCAAAGCTTCAATCTTGTTGCATTTATTTCCGCTGTAAGTGAAAGCATTGATCTTTCCAATTAGAAAGCATAGAACTTTCTTGTGTCTCTAGCAGAATAGCATAGACTTATTCTGTTTGTATGAAAAAGGCATAGACCTGGTGTTAGAAGGTTAAAGATTGAAACTTTAACTTCCTGCTGATAAGTGTGTGTCAAAGATAGAAACTTTGAGTTTTCAAGTTGGTAATTTTACTATTTTTCTGCCTGCTTAAGCATAGTTCTTAGTCTGAATTTGTGTTAAGATGGATATTGGAGATGGAATAGATGGGCATGAGTTGAATGTGAATGTGAATGGGGGAAACCAACAACATGGTAACAATGAGGGAGTTGCTATGATTAAGGTAGACCCTATTCTGACTGGTGCTGAAAACTATGGACCGTGGAGAAGGCAGATGGAGTTAGCCCTGTCTGCAAGAAGAAGGTATGGTTTTGTGACTGGGAGCACAGCAAAACCCACTGTGAATGAGGCGCACATTGAGGCTTGGAATGCCAATAACAATCTGGTCATTTCCTGGCTGCTGCACAATGTGTCTAGACCCATCAAAATGGCAAATCTGTATACACTGACAGCCAAAGAGATATGGGAAACATTGAAGAGAAGGTACTCTGTGGCAAATGGAGCAAAGAAGTACAAGTTGAGTAAGGAAATGTATGAAGTGGTGCAGGGTTCAAAGAGTGTGGATGAGTACTATACTGATCTTGCAATTCTGTGGGACAAGTTTGAACAAATGAGTGAATTCCCTGTGATAGAGAATGTCACACCAGATATTGCAAGAGTATTTGAAGCAATACAAAAGCAAAAGAATGAAAGCAGGCTATTTCAGTTTCTCAATGGTTTAGACACCAAGGTCTATGGAAACTTGAGGAGCAATGTACTCATGATGACTCCTCTGCCAACTGTTGATGCAGTCATGTCCCTAATGTTGCAAGAGGAAACTCAGATGATGAATCTGAACTGCCACAAGAGCAAGGAAAATGAAATGTCAGCTATGATGATGAAGAGAGACAGTGGAGAGATGTTCTGCACTCATTGTCCCCAAATGAAAAATCACAAGACTGAAGATTGTTGGAAGGTTGTTGGGTACCCATCAGGACATCCGAAAATGAAAAGGCTGAATCAGGGTGGTCTTGGTAGAGGAAATGGAGTCCCTTGGAGTCAGAGAAACTATCAAGGAGGCTATAGTCAAGGGGGAGTTAAGTGGAACAACAATAACAACAACTACAACAGGCCAAAGGGGTCAGGAAACCAGCAAAAGACAGCTGCTAACACTCAATTGGAAATAGAACAACCTGATTTTACAGCTGCGCTCGCCACCATGAACCAACAAATCCAACAGTTGATGAAATATGCCACAAGCTCCAGCAATTCAGGAGATACAGACGAGGAGATTGATTGCAATTATGCAGGTATGGTCATTAGTTGTAGTGCTCATACATCCAAACATGAGTGGATAATAGACTCAGGAGCCTCTGATCACATGATTGCTGCTCCTGAGCTACTAGAAAACCTGACTACATTGATTAATAAACCCAAGGTGAATCTACCTAATGGGAAGACAGCTTATGTCACTCATAAGGGACACTTGTCTCTTAATAAAGGACTGAAATTGAAAAATGTGTTGTATGTGCCTGAGTTCAAGCAAAATTTAATGTCTGTGCAAAAATTTGCAAAGGACAACAATTGTGTTGTAACCTTTTATGATACTCACTGTGATGTGCAGGACTCTAGCACCCATGAAGTCAAGGAATTAGGAAGAGCAAACAGTGGTCTCTATTACCTAAACACAAGCTACAAAAAGACCAACCAAATCAAGCCGTCCAAACCTGAAGTGATCAAGTCAAGAATTGAGTCTTTTGTTCACCCTAGTAACTCAAATTCTGAAATCAAATGTAATAATAAGGTTGACATGTGTGTTTATGGATTCAAAAACAGTTCAAAGTGTAATGACTCTTTTGGTATGAATGTCAAACAATCTGTTTCTAGTTACAACATGTGGCACAATAGACTTGGGCATGCACCTTTGAATAAGCTTAAACACATAGCTGCTTTGAATCTGAATTCAACTGTCAATACTGATCAAATTTGCCTATCTTGTCCTATGGCTAAACATACAAAATTACCCTTTCCTACTAGTGAGACCACTGTGGCTCGACCCTTTGACTTGATTCACATAGACATATGGGGTGCTTATAGAGTTCCATACAAAGGAAAATATAGATATTTTCTTACCATTGTGGATGATTTGTCTAGAGGAACTTGGGTATACTTGTTAGAGTATAAATCTGAGGCTTTTGAAACAATCAAGAATTTCTGTGAATATGCTGAGAACCAGTTTGGAAATAGAGTGAAGGTAATAAGGTCAGACAATGCATTGGAATTCAAAGATGGCAACTGCATAGATTACTTTGACAGCAAGGGCATAGTTCATCATACATCTATACCTGACAGACAGCAGCAGAATGGTGTAGTTGAAAGAAAACACAGGCATGTGTTGGAGATAAGTAGGGCTTTGAGGTTCCAAGCAGGCCTAACACTAAGCTACTGGGGTGACTGTGTGTTGACTGCAGCATATCTAATCAACAGATTACCCTCACCTGTGATTCAAAACAAAACACCATATGAAGTAATACATGGGAAAGAGCCAACTTATGACAATCTTAGAGCTTTTGGTTGTTTGGCTATGGTGTATAATCCTGAGAGAAATCAGGATAAATTCCAACCAAGAGGAGTTCCATGCATATTCTTGGGATATCCCACAGTTCAAAAAGGGTACAAGGTTCAAAACTTGGTGACAAGGAGGAGGTTTGTCACCAGAGATGTGACCTTCTATGAGAATGTGTTCCCTTTCCAAAAGCAAGCAAAACAAACATTTATGCATCCAATACCACCTCAGTTGAGTCTGGAGCTTGCATCTGTTCCAATTTTTCAAAGTGAAAATGAGGAGTTACAGTCAGAGGAGGAAGCTGCAGAAAATGCTGTGGAAATTCAGCATACATCTGAAAAGGAACAAAATGAAAGTGAACCTGAAGAAATGGGTGAGGGGGAGCACAGTGAAGCTCTACCAAGAAGGTCAGACAGAGAAAGAAGGCAACCAACCTGGATGAAGGATTTTGTCCTTAATTTCAAGGGAAGAAACAACAAAGAGGATACAACTAGAGCTGTACCTGTGGTTGAGACAGAGGTGAATGATGTTTTTGCTAACCTGGTCAAACAAATAACTAGCCAAACAGAACCATATTTTTTCAATGAGGCTGTGAAAGACAAAAGTTGGGTTGATGCCATGAACAAAGAGCTGGATGCTCTTGAAATAAATGATACATGGGAAGTGACAGACCTACCTCCTGGGAGAAAGGCCATAGGGTGCAGATGGCTCTACAAACTGAAATTTAAGCCTGATGGATCTCTAGAGAGACACAAGGCAAGGTTAGTCATACAGGGCTGCAGACAAAAAGAGGGCATTGACTACACTGAAACATTTGCTCCTGTGGCAAAGATGACCACTGTGAGAGCTCTACTAGCCATAGCATCAATGCTAGGATGGGAAACGTGTCAAATGGATGTTACAAATGCCTTTCTCCATGGCGAGTTGAAGGAGGAAGTTTACATGCAACTTCCAAAGGGGTATACAGGTGTTGGAACCAGGATAAGTGTAGGAGAGAGCTCAGTCTCAAGTGAGGCAAATCCCAAAGTCTGCAGACTTATAAAATCTCTATATGGCTTGAAACAAGCTCCAAGGCAATGGTTTGCAAAGCTGTCTTCAGCTTTAGTCAAGTTTGGCTATTCTCAATCCAATGCTGATCCATCTTTGTTCATCAAATCACAGAAAGACAGTGTCACTACTATTTTGGTGTATGTAGACGACATGGTCATCTCTGGAAATGACACTGCAGAAATCAAGAGGGTGAAAGCTGTGCTCAGTGGCGAATTTCACATGAAAGATCTAGGAGTACTCTCGTACTTTCTAGGCCTGGAAATTGCTCATACTTCCCAAGGGATATTTGTGTCTCAGAAAAAGTACATCACTGATCTTCTGAAAGAATTTGGTATTGATAAAGAGAAATCCTTGAGAATTCCCTTGGATGCTAATGATAAACTGGAACCAGATAAGGGCACACCTCTTCCATGCCCTGAGATTTACAGGAGGTTGATCGGAAAACTGATTTATCTCACCGTCTCTAGGCCCGATATTTCCTTTTCCGTACAATTGCTCAGCCAATTTATGCAGAGCCCCACTTCTGATCATTGGCAAGCTGCTAGACGAGTGCTCAGGTATCTAAAAGGAACTCCAAGCCAAGGCATTTTACTAGCAAACTCTTCTGCAGCACGTCTCACTGCATACTGCGACTCTGATTGGGCCTCCTGTCCATTCTCTCGGAGGTCAACTACTGGCTACTGCATACTCTTAGGTGAGTCACCCATCTCCTGGAAGTCCAAGAGACAAGGAGTGGTGGCTCGATCTTCTGCTGAAGCAGAGTATCGCGCTATGGCGCTCACAACATGTGAAATCACATGGATCCTGTCTCTTCTTAAGGAACTTGGACTTAAGAATGTCAAGACAGCAAGTTTGAGGTGTGACAATCAAGCTGCACTTTCCATAGCAGCTAACCCAGTGCTACATGAAAGAACAAAACACATTGAAATTGATTACCACTTCATCCGGGACAAGGTTTCTCAAGGCATCATCTCCCCTTCATTTGTTCCCTCCAGACACCAATTGGCTGATGTCCTCACTAAGTCTCTTCCTGTTGCCCAACACCAGCATCTACTGCGCAAGATGGGAGTTCAGGATCTCCCTCACTCTCATCTTAAGGGGGAGTGTAGAAATACAAAGGGGTCAAATGTGTTGGGCTCAAGAGTTAACTTTACAAGTCATAAGCCCAGCCCATGTTCGAAAACATTGGCGCCCTCACGAGAAAGAGCAACTGCACATGATCATGTGAACGGCTAGCTACTTTAGTAGATGGAGATTGTTAATGGCGTTTGTCCTGTTGTACAAATCAGTCTAGGTTTTATTCTCACTCTTGTATAAATTGTAGAGTTAGGGTTGTATAGCATTCAGATTGGAATATAGAAGAATTGAGAGCAGCCGCACAAGGACTGCTAATTTCACAAACACAAGAGTTCTCGTTCCCATCTCTGTTTACAAATTACAACAATCCTGGTTGCGAGGATGGCACAATTCTATGAAACTCAACACCCAACTTATGATTTAGGCGATGATCCCTGTGGTATTCATGTCTCGATCATTACAATAATCATCTATGCCGGTCACTAGATTGCTAATGTTGCTGCCGATTCAATTCTTGGGGTTTGAGATTAATCTTTTTTTTTTTTTTTTTTTTGTAATTGTTAAAAGTACAGTCTTACTTGCGTAGTATTATTCAAAGGGTAATTTGGTAAACCACAAAATAAATAAGGATATTTAATAATATTATATGCTACGTTTAGGTGGTTTTTTTTTGCTGCGTTTAGCATCTTCGATCTCGTAAAGACGTATGAATTACGTACGCAGCCTATGTTATGTTTTACGTATTGTTTGTACGTTTTCGACGGCTACTCTTTCAATTCTTGTTCAACTTTCAGCACTCTTTATGCAAGATTAAGTTTATTTCTTTCTCTACTTTTCTCTTTAATTATGTACTTAATCAGTTCTATTATCGTTTATTTCATGATTTGTGAGTAGTCGTTTATCTAGGGATAGGTTGAACCTTAACTATATCGATCGATGGTTTAATTGCATGATTAATTTGGTTGTATTACTTAGGTTTGATAGAGTTGTGCTTATTATTAATTTGATTAATTATTATGAATGTGATTAATTCTTGGTTAGAATTACAACGAGAGTTGGGTTTTGATCCTTGTGAGTTATTATGTGAATTTGATTGATTTGATTAATTGTTACTCAATAGAGATTCATGCGAGAGTCGGATTTCTATTTAGAGAACTCTATCATGATTAGACTCTCCCAATGAGAATAGGTGGAGATTATAATTGAGATTATTATATGTCGTTCTTAATGCTCCTAATTGTGTAGTAGACACCATGAGAATAGGAACTATTACATGTTAGGAAGACCTTATAAGAGTCTGAGAGGGTTATAGGGTTAGTTCTTGATAATGTGCTTATATGTTAACAAGTAGGAACATTAGTCTCACCTAAGTTGGTAATTAAATTAATCCGTTCTTATATGTTGTTAGTTGATCAATCCATGTTAAAGGTAATACCGTTGCCCTAGAGTTTCTCTATTATTGTTTGTTACTTTAGTTAATTAGCACAAAAATCACACATCGATCTTTTCTCCTGCGTAGTTTACCCATATTCTAAAGTGTCTAATACTTGATTCTCGTCTTCCTGAGATCGACCCGTTTGCTACGGCACCCGTACGCTTGTGGTTAAATAAACTCCTATCACCTATTATAGAGTCAATTGCTTCGTCACCATTAATGGCCATATCTGTCTGAAATAATCTTCCCCATACTCACCCGTCTTCCCGCCAAATCAATGGACAGTTTTGAGACTGTTTTAAACTCGTGGAATTCCACCATTTCTCAACCCCACTTTATCAGAGCTCATCTTAACAAAAATTAGATATGCCTAAATGAAAATTGGCTCATTTTGATCCCCACTAGTAAGCGGGTCAGCAGTTTTGCGCTTACACACTCACTTGGGGATGGCGCAATAATACCTATCACATGTTCGATGAAATGGCTGCATTTATTGGCAAACTTGATTTTCTACAATATGATAACCCTTATAGCGTGATGGACAAGGTTTCTGCTTATTAAGGCTTGGTTCTAATAATGAGTTGCCAATTTCGCCATTTTTTAGTTATTTTCTTACTAATAGTGAAACTTACGCCGACCTTAATTGGCTATGATTCGGTTAGTGATGATTATAAGGCAGTAATCATAAGAGATGATGATGATGTCTATACTGAGTTTTGTGTTAATGTTTACTCTCTTAGAAATTCATGATGTGAGGATTAATTTGGCAGATGAGACATTAGCTATATGGCAACTAGTGTTGCTATGTCTATGTACACAACAATTGTGTTTTTACATAATTGTTTCTCTATGTTTGATAATGGCATTGGGCGTGGTAGTGCTTTTATGATGAAAGAGTATGGAGTCATTATTGAGTCTTGGACGAAATGAACAGTGGTCGTGGCGAATAAGGGTTCCGTAAGGCCTTTGTGTATGTTGGGAAGTGATGCTAGAAATGGATGAGATGAAGTTATGCCTTAAGCCGATGATGTATGATTGCGAGGAGGAAACATATGAAGATGTTATGGTAGAAGGCATGCCTAGTAGGTTTTATGGTTGTTTTAGTTTCATGGAGGGCCTTGTTTCGCCCTTTTACTGTGGATCTCTTCGAGACTTTGAGTTTCCACTCTTCCTAAATGTCAGCTTCATTTATATATATTACTTTATGTATCTATGTATGCATGTATTATTCGGACTTGATCATGATTGCGAATATCGTTTGGCTATAGATTAATGGAATGTATCTTGTGTTCTAACTTACATCTTCTATATGATGTACTAAATGCGCACTTTTGGGGTGCTATGAAGTTGTGAATTGGATTTGACATGCTTCATATTCAAAAAACAGGCCAATTACAGAATTTCTTTTTCAAGGTGTCGTTAGTTCTCTTTCATATGCCTTGACATGTTTGAACTCATAAACATATATAACAATCTATTAATCACCATCTACATTCTTGTAACACCCCACAAGTTTGGGACTTTTAAATTATTAAGGTTGTCGGAGATTTTCATTTTGGGATTACGAGTTTCCATTTTGGGAAGTATAAAGTTACTTTCTTTTTTAGGTCGTTTTCCTAATTAGGTAACTTTTTGGCAAAATTACCTAAATGCCCTTACTAAACCCCTCACCTTATACTACAAAAATTATAAAAGAAAAGAAAAAAAACCCAACCCCTATTGTATGTATAACGTGAGGAAGAGAAGCGGGAAGAAAAGAAAAGGAAGGTAAGAAGAAGAAGGAAGAAGAGCAGTGCGCCCTTCGTCCCCGTGAAACGCCGTCGTGCTCCACCACCAACCGCCATCGACCAACCGCCGTCACCGCCCCACTCCCTACTGTTCCTCCCTCTTGATTTTATATCAAGAGTAGTAAGATTCTTGCCCCTTTTTCATAATTTTATAATTAGGGCTTTTCAATTTCATGTTCAGTTGAGGATTAAAACATGATTGCAATGGTGGAGATGGTTTTCTTGAGATTTTATTCATGGTTATGATGGTGTTGATGCATGAATTATCGAATTTTAATTTAGGGCTTTACAATTAGGATTCATGCTTGTTTAGTGTTGATTTTATGGGTGGAATTACAAGAAATTTGAAGGAGTATCTTGTTGTGAGATGAGTATGATGTAGTACAAATTTGAGAATGTTTTATGGTGATTTGTATGAATTATATACCTTCTGCGTAGGTCTAATTTTTGTGTATTTTAGGTGTCTTTCTTGATGTTTTGGTGTTTAAATGATGAGAATATGTTGCTAGTATGGTTAGGGAGGTGTTGTGCGAATTTCGTATGATTCTGATGATGTTTGGGTGTCGAAATCATGAATTAGTGAGGATTGGTCACTTGGTCTAGTTTGTTGGTTGATTTAAATTATTAGAGTCAAGCTAGAGGAGTGGTTTGATGATTCAATTCGATCTTGTTAATTTGTGTTGTAGGGTGTGTGTTCGATGAGGTACCCTTTTAGTCTTGGATCAACCTAGTGTTTTTGCTCAAGTAATTAAGTTAAGAAAATTGGTCAAACAAATGAACATCACATGCTATTACGTTGTTGACACTCCGATTCAAATTCATTGATCTTATTCTTTGTAATTGTTTCTCAATATTTCCCAATTTGTTTTGGCATTGTATAATCGCTCACCTACACCCGTTTGCCTAAGGCCTTCGGCCGTTTCTTTTCCTCGTTTTCTCCCTCTCGGCCACTCGGCTCTCGGCACGCACTACGTCAAAAACAGGCTATAAGAACGGTTCCTCTAAAGCTAAGCAGAACGGTTGTGGAACCGTTCTCTAGACGACGGTACTTAAAGGCTAAGAGAACGGTTGCAACCATTCTAAAAGGCTTTAAGAACGATTTTGGGGAAAATCGTTCTCAAAGACTTTTTAGAACGGTTGTCCAAAAAACATAAAGATTGGATAATATAGAGATTATATATGTACATCTCAAAAATTACAAAATGATCGATTAGATCTAATAATTAAAGAAATAACAAATGGTAAGTATATACTTATATCTACCAAAATAAAGAATGATTTAAAAAAACCTAACAACTATCTTCATAACTGCTGCTCTCGTCATCGTCGTTAATCTCATTGTCCTCGGCTGTCCTCCAACACGGCACCTGAACAGTCGTAGGGTACAACTCCATTCGTTGAAACCCATTTCGAATTGAGAAATAGATGGAAAGGAAGATTTCAAAATGAAATCAGAAATCATATAAAAAAGAAAATCTGAAAGTGAAATAAAAGTAAGATAAAAAATTTATACCTAAAAATCCCAAATTAAAGTACCCAAATCATATAAGAAATTGTATAAAAATTATGCGTTTGACAACTGTTGTTGGGCAGAAAAAGAACTGGGCAACACCCAAGTCCGGGTACCAAAGACTGAAACTCTTCAACAAGCTTATGATGTAAGTCTGCTCTTCTAATGTATATATTTAGTATATATATGGATATCTCATATTTAAATCAGATCTGAAATTAAATCAAACATATATATACAATGAATTAATTTAATCATAACATACCTCTAACCTTGTAGCCAACGTCGCCCATCCCGTCACATCGTCGCCACCGCCATCTCGTCATTTTCGTTCGTGTTTTTCGTAGATCTAGTATTTTCTGGGTTTTTTTTTGTTTGTTGTTTGGAAAAAACTGAATTAGCAAATTACCTAAACACTGAGTGAGGAGAGTAAAGAGAAGAGAGGAGAGGAGAGGATATGTTCTTGCCATGCATGAGGAGAAAGTGAAGGAAGAAGCTTGTGAGAGAGAGAATGGAGATTTAAAAAGGTAGAACATAAAAGAGGTTAGGCGGATGAGAGAGGCAGAAATGACGATTACCCGAGGTGGTTCAATAGAGGGTTAATTATATATTTTTTTTTTTTGGAGTTATTAGAATGGTAAAATGGAAAACCGTTTTTAAAGTTTTCTCTTTTAGAACGGTTTTCCTAAGATGTGGTTCCATAATTAGTCGTGCCGTTTAGAACGGTTTTGAACTAAACCGTTCTTAAAGTTATTTATTATTTATTTTCTTTTTTTTCACAAATTATCTTTAAGAATGGTTTTTAGAGGACCCATTCTCTTATATTAAAGAGATCGGTTTTGAAAAATTCCGTTCTCTTATGATGGTTGTCGAAGCCCAAATTTGGCGTAGTGGCGTATCTTTTCTTATTCTGTGATTTGTGATTTCTTACTCAGCCTGTGCTGACGTTCTGCTTTCTGCTTTGTTCCCTACCATATTTTGGGGCCTATGTCATTCTTCGATGACATAGTTGACATGTCTTGATTGTAACACTACAGAATTTGGAAAGTGGTTTATGTAACACCCCCAAATATCCTTTTTTTTTTTTTTTAAACATTTTATCGCGAACCAAAATACAAATTAAGGAAATTCAGAGGTGTCACTCTGCACGAGTCAAAGACCCGAATGCAAGGAGATTTCAGAAGCCGAACTACAAAATGTCTAATGATCTAAAATAGCTATTACAATTCATTAACTAAATTACAACAATTCGATATATGAAATATGAAATAGTCTAAGTATTATTGATGGTCTATTAGTTGAGAGTCTATATTTGTTTAGTCCAACTAATAACTAACGAGTAGTCGATTCCCGCATGCATCAAATACTCCAAACCTGTGGTGGATTTAAAACAGAGAAACTACAGTTGAAAAAGTCAGTGAAATTGAGTAAGATAACACCTCAACTTGTAGAAAACCAAAACCCTTACCTGGATTTTGAAAACGTTTTAGGTTTTTATTTTCGAAAATACACTTAGCACATAATGATATCAAATATCCGTTAATAATTCCAAACCAACAATCCAAAAGTCATATTCCACAATCCATCATTCAACTCATCACTTCCAATAGCTTAAGAAACATTCCACAATTCATATTCAACAAATCAAAGATTAACGATAAATAAGAAATTCATAAGTCATAAGTTATTATCCATAATTCACAATTTATAGTTAAGAAGATAATAATTCACAATTTATAGTTAAGAATCCACAATTCATAATCCACACTGCATAATCCATAATCCAAGACTACTAGACCTTAAGTGTGCACACCCCCTATTAAGTATTTTTAACCTAATAGAGTAGTACTAGAGTCAAACCCACTTAAAGACCGATGCGGTGGGGCTATAATTAGGAATCGATGCGACTCCGCACAATAGTTAGGAGCACTTCCGAGGCTCCGACACATTAATTAGGAGCAACTCCGCGGCTCCGACATAATAACTATACCACCATTCTCCATCATACCTCCACACCATTATCATGATTCACATTCACAATTTAAATCATTCGTAAGCCAATTACAACCAATATCACACACAAAATCCACCTTACCTTTCCATTGCAATAAACCACTCAAGTACAATGTAATAATCATAAAGAAAAATGAATCGTTCTCCACCTAGCATGATACAAAGTTCTCATCCATCACACCAAACACACTTAGTATATTATTTTTGAAAGGTTTCTACAAGTTTAAGAAAGGTTGAGCATGCTAGCTTACCTTTTCAATGCACTCAAGAACACGACAGCACAACGATCACTAGTATTCTTCGTCTACTAACTCAGGGGCTACAATATTACAATCAATAATCCCAAACCAATACTAATCTCATCCAATCATTCACCTAATACTTATGTTAATTCTATTCTATATGCAATGCCCGTGATAATTTAAATCTAACCCAACAATTAACAATTAACCAACAATTATAATTCTAATTCAATAATTAGTTTTCTAATACTCAAATATCACTCAATTTATTTTTAAAATTCTCAAAGACTCACAATTACTTTTAAAACAGAATCTAATTCATAAAAACAAACTTTTAATTATTATGATTTATTGAGGATTTATTAACACAATTTATATTATGTTTTAATTATGAAAAACATGCTTTAAATTACATAAAATTACATAAAAACGAATTAATTCAATCTACATTCGAAAATCAGTTTATAATTCCCTAAATTATCATAATTTCGAGTTATTGATCATTAAAATTAATTTGGGCTAATTAACTAATTAAGAAACAATTAACCAAATTTTTCCCCAAATTGCAATTTCTATAAACTTGAATAAAACCCCAATTAAATCTCAAACTAAATTCAAAAACCCTAATTAACAGATTATAAACTAACTAAACTCATAAGTTTCGAAATTAATTGGACCAATTCGAGTAATTAAGCTAATTATCCCCAATTTCGTGATTAGTGAAAAATCAACTCAAAACAAGCATCAAAACCAATTCTTTGTCCATAAAACTAACCCAAATCGATTACCCACTAACTATAACATCTGATCGGTCAAGCCAAGCTAGAGTTAGAATCAACTAAACACAGATTGAAGCAATAAAATGACTTGATAATCACGTTTAATTAAAAACATGAAAACAGGGGTAGGAAGGGTGGTGAAGGGCGTTACCTACGGCACAAAAAGAGGAAGAAAAGGGTGGAGGCGTGGTCGGTCGGCGAGGGTGAGCGGCGGCGACAACGGTCTGGGCAGGAGGAAGAGAGGTGGTGGCGAGCTGGCAGCGTTCGTACGACAGGAAAACAGGGGAAGGGAAGGGAAATGCTCTGTTTTTATGAGGGGGGGGGGGAAGTTGTGTCGGTTTTTTTTTTTTTTTTTTTTTTTTACTTCCTTTTCTTTTTATTTTCCTTTTTTCTGATTTCCTTTTTGTGTTGGGTTCGGGTATGTTTGATGTTTGGGCTAATGTAGAGTTGGTTCGGGTTGATGTTGGTCCATTACCTATGACCCAATTTAGGAATAGAACCCAAATAGAAATTCCGATTTTAGAAATCATTTCTTAACTCATTTTGGAAAACGACTCACGAATAATATTTAAAACTTTTTTTCATTTAGATAATCTAATTAATAAATCTAAAATATTAGTATAAAATAATTTAAAATTTCGGGATATTACAGTTTATGGAAATTGTTTGTCCCACATTGGGAAACTAAGGCTCATATGATCAGTTTATTATAGATTCCTACCATCATACTACCAACAAGACATTCACCTTTTAGAGCCCACGAGAGGATATTTGGGTCTAAGAGGTGACATCCCATCTTATTGAGTTGTGTTGCGACGAACGGTGGTTCGGGCTATTACATTGATGATGTGGATGCTTGATTCAGTGGTCGTCATGCATGCTGGGGATTTCATAAACAACTATTAGTTCTTATTTTCTTGGAGTCGTGTACTTTGGATTTGGTTTTGAGAACTGTAGTTCGACATATTCAAGTCGTCCACTGTTTTTACGTTCTTTTGGATTATTGTTAGATTGTTGTTAAATTCTAAGCCTAGCAGTTGACTTGGTAGTCAACTGCGGCATGACAATTCTAAATTATTTTCGTTTCTCTTGTTGCGAAATTTTAGGGTTGTTACAATTCTTTTCCATTGTATGTTGTACAACAAACAAGTATCCGGATTGCTATTTGATTTGTTTGGTTTGGTTTTCTTATTACAGGTCGCACATCTTGGTTCCATCAGTCCTTCTTCAAATCTAAGTTTATATTTCTTATAAAGTACTTTGCATTTTTGTAATAGTAAAACTCAACACCTTATGCCTCTGCTCTGTGAGATGTAATCAACTAGTCATGTAGATTGTGGTGTTATACAAACTTGAATGTTTATTGTGCGTCTAAAGAAAGAGGGAAAAACATTGTATAGACTTTAGCTTTTTATGTGACAAAGCCCCAAAGAGGTAACATTAACTGGAGCTTTTTAATTAGTCAAGAGCTATGGGTGTGTTTGGCCAAACATTTGTGACTTCCAGGACCTAAAACCTGGAAATTGGCCCGAATTGAGAAAAATTCTAACTTTGTAGAAGCATTCAGATCTGGTGTAAAATGTAGTTAGGATTTGAGATGTTGGTGCTCCTCCTACAAAGTTTTCTCAAAATATTTCTGCGTCCTAAGTTGGAGCTTTGACCAAATAGTGCGTTTAATGATATGTTTGCTGAAACTTTACTTGGAATGCATTAACATAAAATATACTCCCTCCATGCAAGAACGGTCTTCTCATTTGACATTTGGGGGAATTCAAAACCAACAAACCTATTTCCTTGTTTGTCAATAATGTTCCCATATTACCCTCATGCTTGCTACCTGCACAAGGTATCATTTTATTAACCCAACCTCGGCATCCTTTCCATGTTTTAAACACACATAAAATTTTCTAACTTTGAGTAGGGTAAACAAACAGCACATAAAAAACCCTAACCTCTCTTCTCTTCCTCTTGGCCTCTTCCAACTTCTTTTGTTTAGATTTAGGGCTTCCATCAGTTTTTTTACGCCAGTGGTAAGCCCCTATTCACTTGTTTAATCTATATTAGTTTGAAAAGTGACGCACCACGTGAATTTGCCGATTATTTTTTCACCTACACGCCATGTCATCGCTCAACGCTCAAAATTTGTCATCGTTAGTCAAAGTTAGTCAAAAGGGCATCATGTTTATAGGTTTACAAAGTTCAGTGACACAATGAAGTAACAGTTTCAAAAGTGGTGGCACCACACACAAGCATGCTTAACTCAGCGGCACCACTTGAATTTGCAGAAAAGAGAAATATGAATATTCAAGATAGATTTTAAAAGTAAGTATATCAAATAAAAAAAGGTTATATTTTCTTTCTAATATTGAGTAATTTACATTAATTTATAGCATTTTTCAACTAAAGTATGAGTTAATTAATGTGAATCATGCGCAACGATTTGGTTATATTTTCCGCATAAAGATCCTATGAAAACCAATTCAAGTACATTGTAACGAATCATTAGATGTGTTTTTTTGGTTGGAATGTGTCGTCTTATCACATTAATAATTGTAAAGTCATCATATAGGAATACAAAAGTTATTCAAACCTCTCTTGATTAATTATATTACACATGATCGATTCACCTATTGTATTTTAAATAGTTTTTCTCATTCTCTTTACAAAAAGTATTTTCATATCCTGCTGAAAATTATTTTAGTTTCACATTTCTTTTCCATTTACTTACTATGGTGAGTAGCTCAAATTAGGTAGATATATCATGTAGGCAAGTTTGAAATGATCAAATACTTCTTTTAGGAATATGTAAGTTAAATTTGTGTGTTTAAAATAAGGTTATTCGTCGTAGTAATACTTTGATCTAAGACTACGTGGACTAGTCTTTCCTTCGTGTGTGGGAGTCATTTCTGAAAGCAATCGGTGCCCCAGTCGACCTTGACTCTTCTTCTTGCGAGTTTCAATACACTTGATGTTGAAGATACGTCTCAACTCCTCGGAGACTTGATACTTCCGCATTTCCGCATAAGCATAATCGATTTTCTATTGTAATAAACAGATAGTTAGAACGACGGGCACATCCATTCTACCTGTTTTTCCAGAAGCGGCGCCCTATGATCGAATATGGTGTTGAGGAGGAGAGAATGAGATGGTGAAAAGCTTAATTTTATTAATGGTACAAGATGACTATTTATACAAGAGTTAGGGTGTGAACATATATTTAACCTAGTTAACTAAATCCTAGAATTAAGGTAACAATATTAGGGATAATACAATCATTAATAACTATCCTAAAATATCTAGATTAGAAGGGTGGCGGTATCAGAAGGTGGCCGAGACTTGAGGTTGGCCGTCTAGGAGAGGGAAAGGATCCGAGTTTAGAGCAGCGGTGGTGGTTATTGTGAGGATGATTACGAGAGAAATTTAGGGTGGCCAGATTGGAGTTTAGCCATGGTTGGAGAGGGTTGAGAGTTGGCCGGAGGGAGGGTGGCCGAGGGTTTGGAGTTGAAGCTTTTCGGAGGGTTAGGCCGAACATAGGATCTATGCTCTGATACCATGTTGAGGAGGAGAGAATGAGATGGTGAAAAGCTTAATTTTATTAATGGTACAAGATGACTATTTATACAAGAGTTAGGGTGTGAACATATATTTAACCTAGTTAACTAAATCCTAGAATTAAGGTAACAATATTAGGGATAATACAATCATTAATAACTATCCTAAAATATCTAGATTACAATATTAACAATATTTGACTATATCATTTCCCTATATATGGTATGCTTCTCTTTTTCTTGCAGAGCCAGTAGTTGAGTGCTCTTTGTAGTTCGGATCTTGCCCGTGTCCGAGCTTGGTGGTATTTGGAAGAAACTTTGGGACTACAACATGTTGATGTGATGGTTCGGCTTGGTTGGTTGCCATATTGTGCTTTCAACTACGTACTACATGTGTCTCACATTTATAGTTTTATATAGGATAAGTTTTGGGGTGAATTTTATCAAACACCTTAGTTCTAACCATACTAAATGGGATAAGTTTTCTGAAGAGCTATTCATCGCCCTAGTTTTACTACTATCACCCAATTTTTTACAATTTTTTCTAATTATGCCCTTCATACCAAGCATCTTACTTGTGAGGTCAGACGTATCGACCAAGCTTCCACTCTGTTATCAAAAGTCATATTGATTGAACGTCAAGAACTCAAGCCTAATGATGTCGTCGGTGTGCCGACCCCCTTAAAACCCCATAAGGATTTGTTATGCATGAGGTCTTTCAGTGTTTCCATATTAGATGTCGCCCCAAATTGCACAAGGCAAAAACATCATTGACAATTCGAAGTCCAAGAATCCAAGAAATGATAATAATAAGTCAACAACGATATATATCAATGAGAATCACTGTATTCAGTTCATATATATATATATATATATATATATATATATATATATATATATATATATATATATTAACATAAGATATTAAGATAATTTCATTGCTTATAATGAGCACTCTTCCGCGTGCTATCCGCATAGGCATTTGAGGTAAGTTGTCGGAAATGATGGTCGGAGATTGGGTAAGCCTCTTTTTTCTTATACAAGTGAGACGGAGTGAATCAGGGGCTGGAGGAATGAGTTTAGTTGGTCATTCGGGGTATTTAGGGAATATGGTGGGCGATAGTAGTAATATGGCGGACGACAAATAACACCTTTCTAAGTTTTCACCACCAATCAACATTCCACTATATCAAAAAAATAATAACCAAACTACCTATTATCTCCAAAAATAAGAAACTAACCACCGACTATCTACAATAATAATACACAAACCGCTTACTTTTTCCAATATTAATAAAAAAAATTACCATTATCTCAAATAATGATAAACAAACCACTCCAACTTAATCCTTGTGTAAATGTGAACGGGGTGTTTGAAGAAAGACGGCGGGAGTATTTATTGTTTAGACATATAACAAATTGTTAACTTAAGTGAAAAATGGAAAAAAGATGTCACAACCTAATGCACAAAATAATTAATGGTCAATATATTACAATTCACATTTACATAATTCATATAAAGTTTTTGCATACTTGTAGTATTTTCAATAATACTATTTTTTGTAACAATTATAATCCATTTATCAAAAATCATTATAATGTCTCAAGTGGATAAGCATAAATCAAACTTGAATAGTATGCAATGCATACAAGATCGAGAATGCATTGAACCATACAATTATAAAAACATCAAGTTGTAATTATTCCTACTTAAAGATAATAATTTTTATTTGTTACCAACTATTCATGATACACGTGAGCAGACCAACTTGGCACGTGATCAGTGATTATAGGAATGTCATCAAGTATTTGAAGAAAGTTTGTCATTTAGTTATGATAAAATGGCCATAGAAAATGAATTAACAAATATGAATATTTGAAGATTTGGTTTATGTTCATATACCTTGAATTACTTGATATGCTGCCAATTATATAAATTTGAAAATTTTTGTGGAACTCCCGCTTAACGCCTTTATAAATTCGGACACAAATATACATCATACCATACTACCCATAACTTCTCTTCTTTTGTCAGCATCATTTCCCATGACGATTAAAAGAAAGAGGAAGAAGTTGTTCAAACCACTACTGCCTGAAATTTATGCTGAAATACTTGCTAAATTACCAACTAAACCCATTTTAAGATTTCGTGTTGTCTCTAAATCGTGGCGTTCCATCATTGACCACCCACAATTTCCTTTGATGCACCTCAAAAATCGCCAAACCACCCAAGATGAATCTCAATTATTAGTGTTTGAACCACATGAGTATTTTGGTTTTACACAGCTGTGTACTTTTCGTCGTAGCCATACCTTCAGATTGATGTCTAAGCTTCAATTTGAAACTCGTATGTATACTCATTTCGAGCCAGTTGGCTACGTAAATGGCGTGCTATGCCTGAAGAAATACGTATCTGAAACTATATTTTCTCAGATACATCTATGGATTCCTTCTATTAAGAAAACTTTAAATATTCCGCTTCCCCAAATGACAAACGTAAAAGAAAAGTTTGATATTGATTGTGCATTTGGTTATGACCCTAAAACAAATGATTTCAAATTAGTAACAAGTTTGCATATCGAAGGGAAACCTTTTGTTCCTAGTTCCGTGGAGATCTATACACTTCGTAGTAATTCGTGGAGAAATGTCGTTCTCGAGCACAAGCAGCATTTTTGGTTTAAAGATGCTCCAAAAGTTTATCTCGATAGTGTTATATACTGGATGAGTATTGACATCTTGAAATCTACTCCAAAAGGTAAGTATCCTCACTTTGTGTCATTTGATGTGGGCAGTGAGGCGGTTAGATACATTGATTTGCCGGATTGTGAGTTTATTAATAGCTCTGATCATGAGAGATTTTTTATTATTTTAAGCAAGTCAATTGCTCTAATGGATATATTTCATATCTACTCTAACATTTGGGTTATGGGAGAACCGTCCAATTGGACCAAACGATATACTATTAGGTTACCATTGCTATACAAATTTATGTATCTAAAGGTTAATGGTAACTTGTTATTTACCGGAGAAAAAGAAGGAGTGTTTTCATACAACCTTGAAAATCAGAGTGAAGAAGTCCTTGCGAAGAGATATAAGGAGTTCTCTCTTTTGATTGGTGCATACATGGAGAGTCTCATGTTGCTCACCGGGGTTGATGAGAGAGAACTCTTTACTTTCTCTACCGATTAACAAGGATTACATGAAGAAGACCATCAAGACTTAAAGAATAACTCTACCCTTTAGCACTTTCATTAATCATAAATTATTTGCTTCATATTTTCTTTGGTTCAAATGTATTTATATTTCAATTTAAAATTTATTGTAAGCTCTATATCAAAAAAAAAAAAAAAAAAAAAGGTTCAACACCGGCTATCTAAATCAAAGTTCATTTACCCATTTCACTATCATGATGACCATCCATTTTAAAAGAGCATAAATGGCGAGACATTAATCAGGATAATATGTGTTGACTTTATAACATAGATTTGTTTATATACACATGGAATATCGAACCGTGAATGTCATTGAAGCAAGTATTAAACAGTCGGCGTTCATAGTTAATTAGTTATATACGATAATACCACGTTACTACTACTTCTATACATTTTACCAAATTTCATCTAGTCGCATTATATACAAGATTCACGATTATGTGTATAAAGGTTTGAGACGGATTAGGGGTTAAGTAATTGGTTCCAAACACATTTTCACAATCTCTTTAAACAATTTTGACATGGAGCATACTATATTTTATTTTTATTTTAAAGATACTTCGCGCATTGATTAGACACACTACAAAAAAAATAAAGCCCGCTTTAAAAATAAAAGTAAATGCTTGTTCAATTAGCGCAACTTTTTACACTAGTTATACACTGAACACAATGGACCCAATCTATTACGAATATAGCCATAAGTAACTCTTGATATATATCACCAAATATAACACCTTCGATATAAACTAAACCAGATTGACTCGTTTAACAACCTTATACCCAGATTCAAACTCGATTGCTATTTGTTTATCTCTTAGTATATATGATCTAATCTATTTTTCAATAAAATCTAATCAAATCAGATTCAAGTAAAATTGAGATAAGATATACTCAAATTATAAGTTCTGCTTAATCTTAATTCTTAGTATAAAGAGTTAAATTTAATTATATATTAAGTGCATAATTGAAGTTACTCTCAAGTCATACGGGGCCTAATTAATTAAACTCAAAGTCGAGTCATAATCAATACTCCCTTCGTTCGAGTTTAAACACCTTATAGCAAAAACGCACCCTCACGAAGGAGCGTGTACACGCTAAACGCTAAATCAAAGGCACGAAAAAATACATAGCATTTTTGTTAAGCAAGCCTCATATCTAACTTGTTATGTAATTTTTTTGGAACTTTGATTAACTGATTAGTGTGTATACTCTCAGCAACATATGAGTATTTTGGGTATAGGGTGTTTAAATTCGAATGGAGGGAGTATATCAATCTTATCTTCAAAAGTAAGTTGTTATTCTTTCACATGTGCAAGTTTCCATTCGGTGGAAGCCGTCTCCAAGCTATATGTTCAAACTTGAGTTCGGCGGCTCCATGGTATAAACAAGGCATCTGCAGGTTTTGTGATTTGCAATGCCACATGAAAGCTTATTGTGGGATGTCCAATTAATTTGGGTAACGCCTTAGTATCGTTGTCAAAGCAACTTCACTCCATAATGGTCGTGGTATATTGAGGTTGTCATTCGTGATTTGTTATATTTTGGAAGAGCAATTTGAGACGTGTTCATGTAGACATATCTTCAACAAAGCTATTAGTGTGGTCTATTGGGTAGCTAGGTTAGGTGCGGGCAAAATATTTTATTCTCATGATGTCCCACTTACTCTCTAAATAAATTGATTGGATGCAGAGAAATTGAGAAAGCAGAAAAGAAATAAACAGATTGCAAAGAAAGTTGAAATGATGGGGATGGCCCAAGGGGGAGTTGAAGGTGAGTTTGAGTACCAATTGGGTCTTTGTAGTTTTTTTTTTTTTTGACAACAATGAAATATCATATATAGAAGAGAAAGAGGAATACAAAAACAGGAAATAAAAGAGATACAAATAGAGAAAGGCAAGATCACACAAAAAGAACAAAAACAAAGCGCAAAACAAGGAAACCAAGAAACCAGACAAACAAAGAGTACAAACGACAGTAACTAAGCCCAATCAGAAGTGGAGAGTTGAGGATGCCAAAAAACCAGGAATTTGTAAGCTTCATCCAGAAAACGTTGGCGCAGAGTGCAAAGAGTGAAGAGACTAAAACGATCGTTCCGAAAGCAAATGTCATTTCTATGATGCCAAAGAGCTAGGAGAGAGCACAGAAAATGATACATGATCAAGCTATATCTACCGGAAGTATTGACAATTTGACGAAGAGAAGCAGAAAACCAGACATGGAGAGGCCGAGATAAGCAGAAACGGGGGTGAATAATATCAGCCAACGGTTGAGAGAGCCAGAAATTACGAATCCGAGGACAAGTGAAAAACAAATGGACTGACGTTTCTTCATATGCATTGCAGAAAGAGCAAGTAGAGCTAACAGGAACACCTTTTCGAACAAGAGAAAGTCTAACTGGGAGAATGTCATGCAGCAATTTCCAAAAGAACAAGCGCCATTTCGGACAAATTTTGATCTTCCACAATAGCGGCCAAATACCAGAAAAGTTATCACGACTGGCAGACGAACAACTGAGAAGAAAATTATAAGCAGAATGCACCGTGTATTCTCGAGTTTTAGTGTATTTCCAATAGATGAAATCATCCACAAGCAAGTTTGGAGGGTCCATAGAGCAGATATCATGGACACACATAGGAGTAAAGAAATGTGAAAGAGAATTCACATCCCAGCAGGGGTTAGGAGGGTTAAAAGAGGAAGGCATTAAAAGAGAATTAAGGGAAGGAACAGAAGAAACAAGAGGCAGAGCAGAGGGCTGCTGACCTGAGACCCAACAATCGAACACAAGGTTAACCTGATTACCATTTCCCACCTGCCAACCAAAACCATTACGCAAGGCGAATTTAGCTTTTGAAATTCCCTGCCACGCAAAGGAAGGGCGATAGTGAAGGCTTTTCGGGGAAGATAAACAAGAGAGATCTTTGGGATATTTACAGGAATAAAGGCGGGAAAGGAGAAGCTGAGGGTTATGGAGGGCACAGACCAAATTTTTACACAGGAGGGAATTATTCATGTGAGATACGTTGCGCAGCTGCAGCCCACCCAGCTTTTTAGGAGCATAAAGCACATCCTTTGAGATCCAATGCAACCCCTTTGAACCCGAATTTGATTTCCAAAAGAAGCTGATTAACAAGGCCTCAATTTTGTTACAGAGCTGCTGCGGAAGACGAAACACGGACATAACATGATGAAGAGAGGACAGGAGTACTGCATTGATGAGAACCACCTTTGCCGCTTGGGAGAAATGGAACGTATTCCACTGCAAAATTCTATGAAGAATGCGGTCAAACAAAAATTGAAATGCAGAGTTTTTCTTGCGAGGAAGATCAATTGGCACACCCAAGTATAAACCGAAGTTCTCTCGTGAGGCAATGTGCAGCTCATTACAAAGATAAGATTTGTAGTCCTCTGGAGTATTCGGACTGAATTTAATATAAGATTTGTTGTAATTGATCATCTGACCCGATAAATCACAGAATTCGTTGAGAATTTTCCGAATAGCAGAGCACGAATCCGGCGTGGCTTTGAAACAAATCAGAGAATCATCTGCATAAAAAAGGTGAGTGATAGAGGGGCTATGACGGGAAAGACGAATTCCTTGAATATCACCTCTATTTTCAGCAGCCGAAAGCATTAAAGATAAAATATTCATGCAGAGAATAAAGAGGGAAGGGGAGAGCGGATCCCCTTGTCGAAGCCCACATTGAGGAGTGATTTGACTGGTGGTCTCTCCATTGATTAAAACTCTGTACGAAACCGTAGTCACACATTGAGATAGCAGATGAATCCAAGAAGAAGGGAACCCATAGCGACGGAGAATATCAAACAAGAAAGGCCAAGACACCCTGTCGAAAGCTTTATTCATATCCAATTTCAAAAAAGCCAGACATTGGGTGCCCTTTGTGTGTTGGTTAAGGCAAGTTATCAATTCATGAGCAAGAAGACATCCATCCGAGATGAGCCTACCCGAGATAAAAGCCGATTGCGAATCGGCTATTAGTGCGGAAAGAACTTGAGAGAGGCGAAAGGAAACAACTTTTGCAATGCCTCTGTAAAGAACATTAGTCAAGCTAATTGGACGAAAGTGACCAACTTCTTCAGGATTGTCAACTTTTGGAATAAGAACAATTGAGGTATTGTTCCATTCACGCAAAATAAAGCCTCCATTTAAGAAGTTGCAAATACTGTCACTGATGTCAACTCCCAAACAATGCCAATATTTCTTGTAAAAAGATCCAGTAAAACCGTCTGGTCCGGGCGACTTGTTATTAGGGAGAGATAAGAAGACTTTATTAATATCATCAGTGGAGAAAGGACGTGCCAAGTCCAACTGTTGAGCCTCTGAAAGAGAGGGGATACCGAGCTCATTCAAAACGGAATCAGTTTCGTAAGAACCAGAGAAAGCCCCAGAGGATTTATAAAGGACCTGAAAATGGTTTAAAATCAAATTATGGACTTCAGATGTAGTTGAGATCCATTGACCCGAATCGTCTTTTAGGGCCAAAATACGGTTCTTCTGCTGTCTAGATTTAGTACGGCCAAAAAAATAGCTCGTAGGAAGGTCGTTGAGCAAATTAGACTTCACCTTGGCACGCTGTAACCAATACAAGTGCTTTTGCTGCACATCGTCATGTAAGTGCTTGCGTAATAAAAGAAAGGAATTGGCACTACTCGAAGAATTTATACCATTGGCAGAGTGCGTCAATTGTTGAGAAATATCACGCCAGTTTACACCATGAAAATTTCTGTGATGAAGACACCACTCCATAATCTGATAACGGATGCGAGATAATTTCCGAGAGATATTAAACATTGCAGAACCTACTGTATTGCCCACCCAATTTGAAGTCACAACGTCAGCAATGGCGGGGAAATCGAGACACCAATTGTCTATCTTGTACGACCTCTTGAGCCGGGAAGTAGACGGAGAACAGTTAAGAATAATAGGGGCATGATCAGATAAAAGTAGCGCCTGATTTAGCACAAAAGCGTGAGGAAATAAGTTTTGCCAGGAGGTTGTGCAATACGATCGATCCAGCCTTTCAAGGATCAATTTAGTTCCTTCACGATAGTTTGTCCAAGTAAATCTAGGTCCACGAAACGGGATGTCGATTAAATGGAGATTCATTCGCCAGTCAACAAAAGACGCCTGCCCCGCAATGTCAGAGCAACCCCCAAATTTATCATTGTGAAATTCAACTTGGTTGAAGTCCCCTATGAGCAGACAAGGAGAATAAGTGGCTATAAGAGAGGAAAGCCGAGACCAAAGAGCTGGCCGGAGAGATACACACGGTTCCCCGTACACAAACAAGGCATACCATTCAATATTTACAGGAGCTACTAATTTACAAAGCAAGAAGTGCTTATCAAGCAACAAGGGAAAAAGCTTGATGTCTGCACTCCACCGTAGTAGTAACCCTCCGCTAAATCCCTCGGAATCTACACCGCAAAAATGAGGGAGTTGCACACTTGATGTTCTGTCTACAGCCGTAGCTACAGAACACTTTATTTCTTGCAGAAACATAATAGATACATGCTGAGTGCGGATTAACCATGACACATAAGGAACCACAGGGGAGTCCGCAGCTCCTAATCCCCTGCAGTTCCAGGAAAGTATCTTCACTGATGTGTTGGTGGCTTGTCAGGGGAAGCCACAAAACCCTTCAGAGGGGTAGTCGTAGACGTTGTAGAACCCGTGGAAGCCACATCATGTATAGTGGAAGAACCAGGGACAGCCTTATAGAAACGAGATTTACCCCAAAAACGTCGAACATGAGGGGCGAAAAACCTTCTGGCTGTAGCATGAGGGGTCCAGTCGTCAAAAACATGGACGGCTGGATCAGTGACAGCCTTGCGCTTAAGGGCAGAAGTGCAACAGAACATCTGTTGTGGAGACACTCCAAACATATCAGGAGTAACAGGAAGCTGGCTGTTTGGGGGATTGAGCGACGACTCCGACCCAGCAGAGTGGTAGCTAGATGAGGAGCAGAACAAGGGAGAGGTAGAGCCAGACACGGTATCCGAGGGCCAGGTTGAGTTTACTGAAGAAGCAGAGTCGGGGGAAGTTGGAGTAGTTGTTTGTTTGGTTTTGTTTGTTGGGTTTGGAACTGGAACAGTGGGCTTGGGTTGAGTGATGGATTGGTCCATTGCGGAAGGAATTTTTGGGGGAATAAAAGGTGGGATTTCTGGTGGAGTGTTATTGAAATGTATTTGGGCTGGATTTATAGGATTAGGGGGGTGAGGTTGTGGATGAGGATAAAGGTTGGGCCTGACAAGGGAGACATGTTGGGTGGGAGTAGTGATGTGTCTAAGCCTGGAAGAAAGTGAAGTGAAGTGTCTATGCAAGTGGGCTACTTTTTTGAGAGGTGGGAAGATTGGAATAGCACTAGGCTTGGACACGTATGGGTTGGACTGGTGAGGGTTAAAGTTTTGGGGAGGGGATTTGGGTAAGGATTGAGGTAAAGGCCCATGTAGAGAAGGGCCACGTGTTTCGACTAGGGGAGGGGATAAGGGATGAAAAACAGATTCACAGCCACTTGTTCTTACAGCAGTAAAAAACCCATGTGCTGGGTTATGGGGATTAAGTTGACTTTGAGCATCTCCATCCACGTGGAAAGCGAACCCAGGAGGAGGAGAGATAGGGCTGTCGTCATCTGTTGGCGTAGACCTGACATCTGGACTAGGAGCCAAAATGATGTCATCATCATCCGGGTCAGGAGCTCTGAATCTATTTTGCGGAGGTTGAGGCGAGGGAGGTGGCGGCGGAGCAGCTGAAGTTTTAAGAGAAGTCTCCCCTTCCGGTGGGGCTTGATAATCATGAGGCCCCAAAGGATGGCCACCCGAAGACGAAGAAGGCGATTGACCCATAAAAGAGTCTCCATCCGAATCCCAATCATAAAAAACTGGATCAAAATTCCAAGAAGGGGAAGGCGGTTGAAAAACATTAACTTGGGTCGTAAGAGTTCGAGCTGTGACTTCAGTACCAAAATTCAAATTGGTATACAGTGGTTCTTCAGGTGGTCCCAAACTAAGAATATGACCTTGTCGTTCAAGTTTACCGAATTGACGTCGGATCCCACCGTAAGCTTGAGAAAGAGACAGTTTACAAAAGGAGGTTCTATGCCCCACCAAACCTCAACGTTTACAGAATCTGAAAATGCCACAGTAACGAAAAGCAAGCCAGGTTTGACCATGATCTTCCAAATTCACATAACAACCAGCGATCAGAGGTTTTGAAAGATCAACTAACACCCGAGAGCAGGTAGCATTATCTAACGGCTTGAACCCAAAGAAAGGATGACGTGCCTCTAGAGGACCAATATGGTCTAAAATCTGATCTGCAACTTCCGGGTCACGAAAGAGAAGAGGAAGCCCATGAACGATCACCCAAAGAGGAACCTTGTGAAAATCCATTTTTTCAGGAATGGAATTCCAAGTAGCAGAACGAAGCACTAACAGACGACCTTCTATATTAACACTACCCAAATTCTCAAGCACATGCAAATCTTCTAAATTACTAAATTCCAGAAGGAAAAAGGGATAAAGAGGTCTAACCTTAACCTTACCCCGAAGAAACCAGTTATTATCAATCGCATGCTGTAAATGATCAGAACCTTTGTCTTTATAATCCAGAAATTTCCCTAGTAGAACTCTGTCGAACTTGATCCCGCTAACGCTAAAACGAAGATGCATCGGAATATTCATTTGGACCCCGGTACGACAGATGGAAATACAAGCCATCTTAAAAGACAAAATTAGTTCACAAATTTGTGGAGCAGGTCGTATAAGAAGAGGAGAAGGATTAGATTTAAATTTATGAATAAGGAAGGGATGATGAGCAGTAAAAGAGTAAAGGGGAAATAACTCACGTTAGAGTGAGAAACTCTCGTCTAGAGAGAGAAAGTTCTGTATATGGTCTTTTTTTTTTTTTTTTGTTATGACCTTATTATGTGTGAATTGGGTCTTTGTAGTTTCTTTAATTTTAACGTGTAAAAAGAAATTGTCAGTGACTACTGTTTTTCATATAAAGATTTGAAGTTACCATTGTGTTTGATTGCACAGGGGCAAAGATGAATTTTTATCTTGGCTAACTGTAATTATTACAACAGAGGTTTATTCGTTTGTTCTTAGTTGGCCAAAACTTCAGGTTCTATTCATCAAAAGCAGCTAGATTGTTTTTGAATTGGCTATGGTTGAGGAGGCTAAGAGGTTTCCGATGCTGAAAGAACTTGATATTTGTTTTTGTCATAAGATCTCATGAATTTTTGGCTTTAGTTGGAAAATTTTGCCCTGATCGTAACTTCATGAATTGGTTAGATTCATCCAAGCGTAGGGGAGTTGTACCAAATGAACATCTAGACGAGTTACCTCAAGATGGTGATTCTGAAACCACTGCCATTGGCAAATTTATGCCTGCATTAGAGATTCTTTGAGCTTAGGTTATATAAGTTGACTGGTAAAGGTCTTACCTCGATATCTAAAAGCTGCAAACTAAAAAACCTGCAGTTTCTGAATATATATAGGTGTGCAAACTTGACTAGTTGCGATATTGTCAATCCAACTTAACGTTTGAAGAACTTGACAGTTAAGAAGCCAACTTTTACATTTCAAGGTCAGTATATCATGCAAACAGGTATGGGCATTGGAGGTTGTATGGTGATCGGTATCAGACTGATGTCTTTCGGATATAATCACAGAACACGTATACCTCGTGTAATGGAAGTGCGTCTAGTACACCTTCCAACTATATGCAAAGACGGGAAGGATGATTTTACTATGCACAAAGCTTGTTCTTGTCACCTGGTGTAGGTGTGTAATAAAACTTGCCTAATTTAAGTTCTGGTTTTCCCTTTTATGTTAGCAAACATGTAATTTAAAGTTCTCTATATGGTATTGTATTTGTACATCTTGTGCTGATATTCCAATTGGATAACCTGAACTACATACGTCGATTGCGCAGAGATTTTACAAAAGTTGAAGAAAACTAAACTAGATTGACCCATTTATCAATTTTATACCAAGATTCAATCTCGATTGCTATTTGTTTATCTCAAAGTATGTATATATGATCTGATTTATTTTTCAATGAATCCTAATCAAATCAGATTCAAGAAAAATTGAGATCAAATATACTCAAATTATCATTTCTGCTCAATTTTAATTCTTAGATAAAGGAGTTATTGATTTAAAGAGTTAACTTTCAATATATTAAGTAAATAACTGAAGTTACACTCGAGTCATATGGGGCCTAATTAATTAAACTCAAAGTCAAGTCAAAATCAATACTCCCTCCGTCCGAGTTTGAACACGCCATAGCAAAAACGCATCCTCATGAAAGAGGGTGTACACGCCATAGCAAAAACGCATCCTCATGAAAGAGGGTGTACACGATAAACGGTTAATCAAACTTATGAAAAAGTTACATTGAATTTTTGTTAAACCTCATATCTAACTTAATATATAATTTTTTTGGAACTTTGATTAATCGATTAGTGTGTATACTCTTCGCAACACAGGGGTATTGTGGGTATGAGGTGTTTAAACTCGGATGGAGGGAGAATATCAATCGTATCTTCAAAAATAAGTTGTTATTCTTCCACATGTGCAAGTTTCCATTCGGGGGGAGCCGCCTCCAAGCAATATGGTTGCTTAGACCATTACTCGTGTAACACTACGGAATATGGAAAGGGGATTATGGAGTTGGTTTGTCCCACATTGGGAAATTAAGGCTCATATGATCAGTTTATAATAGATTCCTACCATCATACTAACAACAAGGCCTTCACCTTTTAGAGCTCAAGTGAGGATTTACGGGCCTAAGGGGTGACTACCCATCTTATTGGGTTGTGTTGCGACGGACGGTGGATCGGGCTGTTACAACTCGTCCTCGAGTCATCCAATTCTCCACACTTAACGTCTAGTTCTCTCTTCCACACAGGGTGAGTTTTAGAGTTGGGGCGGGTGCAATGCTCAATGCCCCACTTCTAACCATGTTATACTACAAATCCGGACCGAACGAAGCAAATGGAGACTAATGAGTCTTAGGTTTCCCAATTGCTCTCCAATTCCCTCCTAAGCCAATTTACGGGAAAGTGCCACCGGATATGGCTCACCTCTTATAAAACCAGCGACGCCACTTCTATTATCGAAACTCAAGAGGAATTTCTAAACTAGAACCACCAATTTCTAAACACTGAACCTCCTTATACTCCATTAATAATCCTAACCCGTATTCGCCCCAAACTCCTCTACGTATGTAGTCCGCCGTGGATTACCTCATTTTTCTTTTCTCTTTTGTTTTTTCATTTTTTTCCAAAAACAAAACAAATGCACACAAAACCTAGGTGACAAATGCCAATATCACGTTACAATGCAAAACCAAGCTTCTTCCCCATGCTCAAAACCCGTCATTGCCCTCAATGACAAAACAACACTAACCAAAAGATTGGGCAACAACGAACTAGGTAGGGGAAGTACAATCGAACCATTCACTACCCCACACAACAATAAATAAAAAATAAACCTTCGTCTCAACTCATCAAAGAAGGAAGTAACGGGCTCTCGGGCCAAGAGACACCCACTCTAACTCACTGCCCTATTCTCCCTCTTTGAATTGTAACTATCCCTCGTCTCACTACTCCATCTCCCTTGTGAACAATATGAATAATATGTTCTCCTCCAACAACAACCAACAGTCCAAAACACCCAACCAAAATGAATCTAACAAAGGTTATTTTAGTGGTTTAATGGGGAAATGGGTTGGGTAGAACAAGCAAAATAGTGGGGGAGCAAACGCGGTGGGGCACAAAGAGAGATGGTATAGAAACAAGCTTCTGAAACGGGTGGGGAGTAGTGGCTAGAATCGTGAGAGAGAGTAAAGTTAAAAGAAAAGAAAGACATACCTCGTGTGAGCTCCATTTATTTCCCTCCATTATCATCAAAGCAAGTGGCTCATGGTCAAAAGACCGGTGAAGAGACACTCTCTCACCTCACAACCCCCGGCTTCCTCGATAACAAGTCGCCTCTTATCACCTTACAAACTCCCATCTCGCTCGTGTGTTTATCGAAGCACAATGACCCCGTACAATGATTGTCCACAAACCAGAATAAAATAGGTCATTTTGTGATTAATTTGTGAGTTTTGGGCCAAAATCAATGATTTAGGGACAAACAAGCATGTGGAACAAACGGGAGGGGTCAATATGAAGAGAGATTGTATAAAACATGGGACAAAACGAGGTGAATGAGCGAATTAGTTAGAAATGAGATGAGAAGAAAGTGTAAGGGATAATGATATCATACCTTGGCATCTCCGTTGTATGGCAAGTGTCACGAACTAAAAACACACCAAAAACAAACAAAATAAAACAAAATAATAAGCTTGGGTTGCCTCCCAAGCAGCACATTTGTTTAACGTCGTTGGCTCGACTCATACGAGGGAATCACCCTAGAATCTCAAAAGATCGTGGAAGAATCCTTCTTAGGATAGTCCCCACACCAAAGATTAAAAGCAGATTAATTCAAATCTCTTAGAAGCTTTTTATAATGATCTGAAATACATCTCATAACAGTGACAACAGAAAATATTAGTAACCAACAATGCATAATATAGGCAAAATCATGAATACAAGGATTTTCCGGACCTTTATGCTCATAATTATCTCCTATGTCATCTTCTTTAAACTTATGATTTCACAAGTTTGAAACAAGAGATAAAGAAGAATGATGGTGAATGATCCAAGGGGGTTTAGGGTATAAGCATATAGATTGGATCGGTGGATTTATATAAGACTTTTCACTAGGGATAAAAAAATCAACATGATTATTCTCCATTGTCTCTCTACTCCCACTCTACCCTTCGACTCCTCTAATGTGTTGTTCAAATAAATATTAAAAGATGCATCAGCATTTAAATCATGAGTCAATGTAAGATCACCAAAATTTTGCAAAGGTACAATGTCAATATCAATGGACAAAGTCGGTACAATAATCAAAGAAAAGAAGACTCATTGAAATCCACATAATTATCATCATCCTCACAAAAGACAAGTTCCTCTCTCAATTGAATATCATCATGCTCACTCTTAAATGAAGGAATGTGTGGCTCAAAAACTTATTTCGACTCAAAATTGACCAATACAGTTTCCTCAACCTCCTTAAACTCATCATTACTCATCAAACAAGAGGGTGGTGGAGCATTCAACTCCACATCTGAACATTGGAAAGCCATGAATTTAAAGAAAGCAAAATACTCATCAATTGGCATCTATGAACTCTTTGATTACTTATATATTGTGCCAAATTTCAAGTTTTATAGTTCATACCCTTCTTGACAAAATCACATAGTTCAAAATTAGAATAAAATTGTTCACGACAACCAAAATAATCAACAAAAGTTTCTAATCTCGAAAAATACTCATGAAAGGGTTCATCACCAATTTGAATTTTGGGTATCATGTAGACAACTTTGCAACGGCTCCCGGATGTCTAATTCCGCAGCTTGTGAACATTGATAAGCCATGAAGTGCCAAAAATCCCAAACAAGGATCCATGTCATAAAGTCTTCCATTACTCATATAATCGGCCAAATCTTGGGTTCCAAAATTTATACCATTCAAAATAATCCAAGTTAAGTCCAACCCGGAGAAAACATTACAAGTTTTATGAAGTTTCTCAAGTCGGAGAAAGATAGATATGAAAAGGTTCATCATTCAATTGAGGAAAACAACAATTATCCATAAATCACAATTTTAAAAAATATATAATTAAATAAAAAATAAAAATATGTACAAAAACATAAGAATAGAAATCAAAACATTGGACTAGACCATAGCTGATGATTTATACAAAACATAGACAATAACGGCACAAAAACACACAAAAATATACAAAAAGACTAAATACGCATCTTCCCCGTCAACGACGCAAACTCTGATAGCTAGAAAGTCGTTATTCCTAATCAAATTACCATTAAAAACTACCTAGAAGATAAGGTAAGCAGGTATCGAACGCAAGGAAGAGGAGACAGCCTAATATGCAATTTCTATGTGGAAACAAAATAAATAAAGTAAATAAAACGATTAAAAGGGGGGGATTTTGGTTTGAAGGTTGACTAAAAGAGAGATATTGAAATAAACGTTTACCAAATGAATTAAGACGACCCTCGGTGATAATCTAGTCTAGCACCCTATTATAGCAAGTTTATCCTCTCTCTAATTAAACCAATTCAAAGATATTTCCCGTTTAAACCAATTAATCTGGTTTTATGGGGAATTTGAGCAACCGCTACCAAATTCCCCTCCTTTCAGTCCCAATTTGTCTAGTGACTACTCAAACAAATCACAACCAAATGCATGAAAAGCAAGGATTAACAAAGGATTAAGAACAACCAGATTAGTATCTAATCAACCGCAACCGCGACACTAATCAAATATAATCTATTAGTTGCCTAATTAATTCCCCAATAACAAATTGGTCATAACCATACACTAATCATGTGAAAGTTGCTTTCTTTTAGGCTAATAATTAAATACCATCAATTATCAACCAAGCATATGAAATACACAAATCATTATAATCAACCAATTAGAGAAAACAAGGATAAATCATGCATTGAAGAACAAAGAATTAATTACAATGACATTAAAGGTAAATTAGAGAGGAGAAATCTTACTAATACATAGGATGAAAGATTTTGATTACACCAAGAGACTAGAAGGGGATTAGCCTTCCATCAGAATTATTACACTTTGTTTGGGATTCAAACCCATAATAAATTACTAGTTTTTGGATAATCTCTCTCTGTAAAACTCTCTCTAAAATGAAAATTAGATGAAAAATAATATGAGAAGTGATAAAACCTATGGAGGGGTTCATGCCCTTTTTATGTAAGTACAAAAACACTAAGAGACAAAAAAACGAAAGTATAAAAAAAATCCGGATAAACCCGAAACCTCGACTCGAGACGTTGGCATCTCGAATCGACATTAGCAGTATTCTCGACTCGAGATGATGGTATCTCGAGTCAAGAGTAAGGTTTCCTCAGACCGAGACAAAATCTTCTCAAGCCTAGTTGACTCCCCCGTTTGGTCTCTCCTCCCCTAACAAGCGGTATCAGAGCCCAAGGTTTGGCCTGGGCTTGGGTGCAGACATCACAAAAACTGGTGGGCCCTTGTCAGATTGGGCACTACAATTTGGTGGTGGTCTGACCCAATTTGGTTAGAGGGGGAGAGAATTTGATCGGCTCACACATGAGGGGGGGATTGTTGGAACATGTGTGAGTTTGTCCCACATTGAAAATAAGTGGGATGTTGCTAGCTATATAAACAAGAGGATTACTCCTCCAATAGCCAATTGGTTTTAGGATGAAACCCCGCTTGAGCGTATGTGTAACACCCCTAAATTTCCTTTCCTTTTTAAATATATTTTATCGCGAATCAAAAACACAAATAAGGAAATTCAGAGGTGTCAGTCCACACTCGAGTCAAATACCCAAATGGTAGGAGATGTTAAAAGCCACAGTTTAAAATATCTAATGATTTAAAATAATCTATTACATCTAATACTTAAAACTGCAATGGTCCAAAATCTGAAATATAAGTATATATGAAATAGTCTAAGTTTAATAGCTTGTCTAATAACTTAAAGTTCGAATTTATAGAATCCAACTAATAAATAATGAGTCGTCGTTCCCGCATGCATCAATCACTCCAAACCTGTGGTGGATTTAAAGTACAAAAACCACAGTTGAAAAAGTCAGAAAAATTGAGTAAGCTAACACCTCAACATGTAGAAAACCAAAACCCTTACCTGGATTTTGAAACACGTTTTAGTTTTGCTTTAGAAAACACACTTAGCACATAAACATATAAATCATCGAATAATAGTTCCAATACAATAATCAAAGGCATATTGCACAATTCACCATCCAATTCATCCCTTACTAATAGCATAAGAAACATTCCATGATCCATGTCCAACAAATCAAAGATTAACGATATATAAGAAATATATAAGTCATAAGTCATGATCCATAATCCACAATCCACAATCCATAATCCATATTATTTAGAAATGAATCGAATCTTTAGCCAATTCATCCTATCAACCATAATCTATAATCCAAGACTACTAAACTTAAGTGTGCACACCCCCTACTGGATGTTTTTAACCCAAGTAGAGTAGACTAGAGCCTAACCCTCTTAAAAACCGATGCGGTGGGGAAATTAATAGGAGTCGATGCGACTCAAACCAATAAATAGGAGTTCTTTTGACTCAAACAAATAAATAGGAGTTCTTTTGACTTGAATAATTAATTAGGAGTTCTTTTGACTCCGTCTAAGTAACCGCTATCTTGTTGAGAGAGAGTTGATGATCACAATTTTATACAACAACACCAAACCAACATCATAATATAAATTGGCTATGCGCCCACAAACCAAACCAAATCATCCAATTCAATATACATTCAATCTTACCTTTCAAAATAACATATTTGCCACAATCCATACCATATACCAATATCAATACATTAATTCCAACTAATCATAATATGATAATTGTATAAATTGAATCGTTCTCCACCTATGATGATACTATATTCTCATTCAATCACACCATTCACATAAGTTTGAAAGGTTTCTACAAGTTGAGAAAGGGTTGAGCATGCTAGCTTACCTTTTCAAGCAAACGGAAACTCAATAGCAAAACAACCAGTACTCCTCGTCTACGAACTCAGGCTCTACAATTACACAAACGACATTCCAAATTAACACTCAATCTTATCAACCAACCAACTACATATCTATGTGTTAGTATGTATGATCCTATATGTAATGTATGAACACGACAATACCAAATCCAAACCAACGATTACCAATTATCCAGCAAATATAATTCTACTTCAATAATTATCCAATAAAACTCAACTAACACCTAGTTTATTATAAAAATTATCAAAGGCCTAAAATTAGTTTTAAACAGAATTTAACTTATAAAATTTAACCCTTAATTAATCTAATTTAATTAGAAATTATTTTAACCACTTAAACTATGTTTTATTAATTAAAAACAATGTTTCATTACATAAAATTCCATAAATCTGTAAATAATACAATAAATTTCAAAAATCAGAAAAATAAATTTATAACATCCAGATTTCGAAAATCCCAATTAGTGATATAATAGGGCTAATTAAAACTAATTAAAGCCTAAATTTCAATATTAAGACCAACAACAATTTATAGAAAAGAGGAAATTTTCTAGCTTTAATTCCCCAATTAGGATTAACAACCTAAATAACAGATTATAATCATCATCATACTATAATTTTCGAAATTAATTGAGACCAAACAAATAATTAAGCTGATTAACCCAAATTTCGTAATTAGTGATAATTAATCCAAAACCAACATCAAACTCGAATCTTTGTGCATAAAACAAACTTAAATCAATTGCCCACTAAATATATCATCTAATAGTATCAATTGAACACAATTTAAAGCAAGAAAAACGACTTCTTAATCACGTTTGAAAAGGAGGACGAAAACAGGGATACGAAGAGGAAGGGGGAGTTGTCGCATGAAGAGGAAAAGAAGAGGGGTTTGTCTTTTTTTTTTTCCCTTTTTCCTATTTTCCTTTATTGGTTTGGGCTGGGTTGGGTATTAGATTGTGTTTAGGCCAATGTATTGAGTTGCGTTGTTGTAGTGTTTGGGAGGTAGCCCAAATCAGAAATTAGAAATCCTACATAGAAAATCCGACTCTAAAAACCATCTCCGAATCCGGTTTTGAAAACAACTCACAATTAATATTTAAAAATCATTTCCCATTACTAGAATCTAATTAAAAATTCTAAAATATTAATATAAAATACTTTTATAATTTTGGGGGATTACAGTATGGGCTAGAGTTTGGCTCCCCCGTTTGGTCTCTCCTCCTCTAACAAGTTGAAGGTGAGTTTGAGTACCAATTGGGTCTTTGTAGTTTCTTTAATTTTAACGTGTAAAAAGAAATTGGCGGTGACTACTGTTGTTGAAATAAAGTATAAAGTTACCATTGTAACCTTATTTTTAATTCGAAGAATACTTGCTTATCATTTCCCCTAAAACCTTTCAAAAATTCTCGTAAAAGCTTCAACCCAAATTCACCAATAACACACAGCTCGCCGACATCAATCGACTGTTTCTTACCACAAAAACTTCGCCGGCAAGCTGTTTTGTTCTCTCATTAAGTAGGTAAGTCTCCTTTACTAGTGCGTTTGCTCTGTTTTGTTGTGTCATCGGCTACTTAGCAAGGGTTAGCTTGAAATTTGGAGTGGGTTTCAATCGTTGAATCAACCGTTGATAGAATCAAGTTCTCTTTGGTCTGATTTCATCTTCACCTATCTAGATGAGAACTTTGAAGCTATTGATGACTTATTTTTGTTTCTAGCTGAGCTTAAAGGTCCTCATGAGCTTTTTGGTTGTGATTAAACAAAATGGTTTCACCCGAAGTGTCGAGGAAACTTGTTTATATATGAAATTTAGTGAGAGTAAAGTAACTCTCCTAATCCTGTATGTAGATGACATATTACTCATTGGGAATGATATCCCTATGCTTAACTCAGTTAAGGATTGGCTCGGGAAAATTTTCCTGATGAAGGATTTAGAAGAAGCGCAACGCATCTTAGGTATTCGGATCTATAGAGATAGATAAAAAAGAATACTAGTTTTGAGTCAAGAAACTTCTATTGATAAAATTCGTCACAGGTACAATATGAAAGACTCTAAAAGAGGCTTTTTTCCTATGGGAAGTGGGATAATTTTGAGTAAAACTCAGTGTCCAACTGATCCTAAGGATATTGAACGCATGAAGTCGATACCTTACGCTTCCGCAATCGGTTCGATCATCTACGCTATGATATGTACACGTCCAGACATGTCATATACTTTGAGCATGACAAGTCGTTACCAAGCCAATCCAGGCGAAAGCCACTGGATAGCCGTTAAGAACGTCCTTAAATACTTAAGAAGGACTAAGGACACGTTCTTAGTTTTTGGAGGGGATTATGAGCTTCGTGTAAAGGGTTACGCGGACGTTAGTTTCCAAACAGATCAAGATGATTTAAAATCTCAATCAGTATATGTTTTCATACTAAATGGTGGAGCCATTTGCTGGAAGAGTACCAAGCAATCGGTGATTGTGGATTCTACAACGGAGGATGAGTATCTTGCAGCATCGGAAGCTGCAAAAGAGGCGGTATGGATCCAGCAGTTCCTGGAAGGATTAACAATAGTCCCTACAACAGCTGATCCTATTGTAGTCTATTGCGACAATAGTGGAGCAATAGTTCAGGCAAAAGAGCCTAAGTCTAGTGAAAAATCTAGACATGTACTCAGGAAGTTCCATGTAATTAGAGACTTCATGGAACGAGAAGATACATCGATTTGTAAGGTTAGGACAGACGATAATATCGTTGATCCTTTAACCAAGCCATTATCACAGGCTAAACACAATGGTCATATTGCCTCGATGGGTTTGAGGCGTATGCCGGACATGTGTTAGATTATATGATGTAATAATTAATAATTGTATTAGTTTTTACATATATAATAATTGAGTTCATCGTTTTAAGTTTTAATAAACTTTTCTTTTAGTTCAGTTTTAATAAAATTCTGAATTATATATATGCTCTGTTGATTTCAAATAGGTTGTGGAGATGATTTGAACCCTATTAAGTGAACATGATTAACGTTGTATTTTGTCTCTAGTCATAAAATGAAGTGAAGTCTCAATTGACAATATTGTAAGTCGGTGGATGACTAGTTCAATAGTCATGAATTCATAGAGATGAATTATCGATTACATAGACAGACTGTAGCTGACACTCTGTCAGACATTTGACCAGTTATAGAACCTTTGTGCCTGGTCGTGCCAAGGTAATCTATATTATTCCTATTAGTCGATTCATTCGACCTGAGATTGTTTGTCTTTGTTTATACAGCAGGGGGGGTGACTTTGATTTTTGTCCTAAGTCGTGCCGTAAATGGAGGCTACAAGGACATCTATTGGGTCATAACTGGCTATATGAAACGAAGAAAATGAGTCAAGAAGGTATTGTCCATCCACTTCAGTGTATAATATCTTTGGGCCACTCGATGAATTGTGACTGGAAATGCGTGGCCACGCTCGGAAGAGATCTATGATAGATATTCCGGTCACACAGTCATAATCCAGATCGAGAAAACCACTTTTTATAATGATCCAATGCAAGTTCGACCTGAAAGATACTTCGCATTGAGTGAGAGATATAACGAACAAAACATCGGTGACGCATGACTTGTCTCGGACAAGTGAGAGATTGTTGGAGTAGGTGTCCTCCGACAATAATGTGTTGATTAATTACATCTAATTAGGAATAAACCTGGGATATATTGAATATACTGAGTCAGTTGATTAACGTAAATCGATAACGGTTGAATTGGCTGGCTAGAGTTTGACGTTATTGTCGTTTGACGGCGGTAATCAACCGATCCCTCTCGGTCACACCGATGAAGATAGTTTTTCCAAAGGATATTGTATTTAACATAATATAATATAAACTCTTATGTTTCAGTTAAAGAGTTAATTGATTATATCAAATAGTGTTTTACGAGTTCTGAACTCTAATCGTATAAATTACGGTTTTTGTGTGAATTGCCAATATTGCCAATTAGCTGATTAAATTACAAAGAGTTGTAGTTTTAGCTAAAATGATGTAATTAGTAATTATTATATAGTGATATAATAATTAACTAACACTTAAGAAATAAGTGTACAAATTATGCTAAATTGTGACATAAGATGATTAGGGGTATAATTAGTAAGGGCAAAATGGTAATTTTGATTATCACTAGTATATATACTAGTATTTGATGGTCAAAAACTACAACACATCATTTTTACACAAACACAAATTAATTTTAGAGAGAGAAAAACAGAAAGCTTCCATTTTTCTCTCAAAAATCAGCCCACTTCCAACACCTTTAAAATCAAGTTTTCTTCATTGCATGTCAATGAAAACTTGATCAAAACACTTATCTTAACCTTGAATAACATTGGCTAACGTGTTAACTAATTTTAGTTGGGTTTTAAGGTTTGATTCACCTAATAACACTAGCTTGTTTTGGGTGAATTTTGGAGAGTTTCTTTGGTGGATCAAGGGAGGAGGTTTCCTAACTTGGAAACTCGAGATTAAGGAGGAGGATCCCCATTTAATAGCAGCTCAATAACCTTCTTTGAAGGTGTGGTCATATTTCCCCCTAATGAAGGTATAAAAACTTGTTTTATACACTTTTTCATGCTTTATTCTTACATGCAACTAAAGATCTTTAGCTAAACTTAATTAGGTGTAATTAAGTGACTAATTAGAGAAGTCTAATTTGAGGCTAAATAACTTTCACAGTGCACCTTCCAACTATATGCAAAGACAGGAGGGATGATTTTATTGTGCACAAAACTTGTTCTTGTCACCTGGTGTAGGTGTGTAATAAAACTTGCCTAATTTGAGTTCTGGTTTTCCCTTTTATGTGAACAAACATGTAATTTGAATTTCTCTGGGGTATTGGATCTGTACATCTTGTGCTGATATTCGACTTGGATAATCTGAACTACATACGTAGACTGCGCAGAGCTTTTACAAAAGCTGAAGAAAATTGAGCTTTACTATACATTGATTACAACAGCAGGCAATTCTCAGCTTAATCTATGTTCTATATCCTGATTACTTGGTGCATTAGAGATGTTAAAATCAGGTAATTGTAGTGTTCTTGTGTAACATCCTTAGTTTTGGCCTAACGATGAAATGATTTATTTAGAATTGTTATGCCACAATTGACTTCCAAGTCGAAGTCAATTGCAAGGCTAAATATATCCAAATTACAAACCAAATTATTAGTCTAACAATGAATTAAACAGCGTAAGACTTATAGTCGAGCTTACAAACTTGAAATCCAAAACAAATAACAAAGTTTGTAAACGTTCCAATAATATTTTGACGTTTTACTAAGAAATTCCCACGATACAATGACAATCCTATCAGACAATGCATTTCAATAAGCTAACTTGTCAGCTGCGCCATCAAAAGGATGACACGAGCCCTCAAATAGGGTAGGGACACAACCCAAATAAAAGAACGTCAACACTGGCTGAGGGAGAAATCAAAAAGGTACAAATGAAGTTAAGATACGCCCCTTAAAGGCGCTTAGCTAACAATGATTGAATTAGCAACGCAGAAACAAGCAAAAGACTGAATGGGCATGACTCGTGCTCAGGTTAGGGAGCTAATTAGACTGGAAATCAACGAGCACGATTCTTGCTGAGCGCGGTAGTTGAGTTTATCTTCACAATCAATTCATTAACTTTATTTTACATTATATCATTATGCAAGGGTCTAACCTGAAGCTAGACCACTGCTAGAGCTGACAATTTGTACATTAAGACAATTATAGCACATCTCGAAGTGCTTATCTCCGCCCCAAAAGATGTGGCCACATCTACGAGTTACGTTGAATTCAAATCCATACACAAGGAGCCGCATTTGACTTGTTGTTTATTTAACTCCTTTGATTGTAAAATTTGTGGTAGTATCGTGGATCTACATTTTTGTAAGTGCCGTTTGGCTATATAGCAATTAGAATTATCATCCATGTTAAAAAAAACAAAAAAAACAAAAAACAAAATGCAGCGAGTCATAAGTAAGTCTAGTTATACATTGAACACAATGGACCCAATCTACTACGAATATAGCCATGAGTAAGTCCTGATATCAACAAATCTGACACCTTCGATTTAAACTAAACTAGATTGACCCGTTTATCAAGTCTATACCAAGATTCAAACTCAATTGCTATTTGTTTATCTCAAAGTATATATGATCTAATCTATTGTTCAATGTTCTAATCAAATCAGATCCAAATAAAATTGGGATAATAAGTTCTACTCAATTTTAATTCTTAGATAAAGGAGTTATTTGTATGAAGAGTTAACTTTCAATATATTAAGTGCATAACTTAAGTTACACTCGAGTCATATGGGGCCCAATTAATTAAACTCAAAGTCTAGTCAAAATAAATATATCAATCGTATAAGTAAGTTATTCTTCTTCCACATGTGCAGGTTTCCATTCGGTGGGACCGTGGGAGTCGTGATGTGGTGTGAATGTAGTGTGTTAATCCTCATGTTTTAGGCGCTTTAGGGATTCTTTTAGCTTTGTTTTATCATGACTTGTAGACCATATCATTAGGAGTGAATTGGAGCTCAGTCGATGGTTTTACTAGAGTTTTCTTGGCCTAAGACCTTATGGCAAGCCTTGGACTAGATTAGAAGAACGAGCTACGAGTTCGAGCGAGTTTCGAGGAGAAGATAGCTTGGCCTTGCATCGGAATTCACACACTTCCTCGAGCTGAGGAGATGAGAGAAGAGGCCGAGAATTACATGCATCTCGACTCGAGAAGAAGGTGTCTCGAGTCGAGAATTTAGCAATTTTGTAGTCGAGATACCCATGTCTCGAGTACAGAATTTTGGCCTTGTCTCGACCCAAGACGTGGGTATCTCGACTCGAGACACACACCTTCAAGGAATATTCCGAGTTTGTTTTATCCAGATTTCTTTTGTATTTTCGCTTTTGTCTTTTAGTGCTTTGTTTCTAGACTATAGATAAGGGGACATAGAAGCCCTCATTTATCATGTATCATTCCATATAAATTAGAGAGAGATAAGAGTTGTATTATTCAAATATTTTTAAAATAATTATGAGTTTTATTCCAATAATTAGTGTAGTAATTAGCACGATAGGTTAATCCTCTTCCCAGACTTATGGTGTAATCAATCATCCTTTTATGCTATAGTAAGGATTTATTTTCCCTTAATTGTCCCTTTAATTTCATAGTAATTAATTTTTTGTTCTTTGATGCATCGTTTATCCTTGTTTATTCTAATTAGCTACTAAATTAGACTTGGGTGGGTCATATGCTTGGTTGATATTTAATGGGTTTTTTATGGCAAATTTAATGAAAATAACCCAACGTTTGCACAATCTTCTAAAAATAACCCGACCTTTCGATGTTAATAAAAATAACCCGACGTTTGACCTGAAGTTATAATAATATCCCGAGACTCCCCGGAAGAGGAATCTCCGGTGCCCCTTATCTGACGTGGCTTAATTAATAATGCTTACTTAAAAAAATCATAAAAAAAAAAAAAAAGAAAAAAAAATTCCTACCTTATCGTTCTTAATTCTATCTCCCCCCCCCCCCTTCTTCCTAAACATCCTGTACAAACCAAAGATCTCCCAATCGATTCAAACCAATAAAACGAATGAAAGCCTAAAATAACCATTGACAAAGAGCGGGGAGACGCCTCTGGTGGTTGTGAGATGAGCATGCAGAACAAATATAGAAGAGGCCGAGGATTAGAAGGTTAGTGTTATTCTTGCTTCGATTAATTTTTATTGTCAATTGTATGGTATGAAATTAGAGATTGTGAAATAGTGAACTATCATTAACTTGAAATGGCGAATAATTGTTTTTTTGCTCAGCATTTGATGCAGGTTGATGGATGAAGGTCGAAGGTTGGAGGCAGAGAAGAATATTGTTAAAGCATAGGATTTTATTTTCCACGTTGATCCCCATCTTAGCCTTTTTTTTTTTTTAATGTGTCATTCGTTTTTTTAATGCCACATCACATTTTTTGGTATGGGAGATTCCTCTTCCGGGAGTCTCGGGATATTATTGTAATTTAAGGTCAACGTCGGGTTATTTTTATTAACTTTTTTTTTTTTTTTTTTTTTTGCAAGAAATTGGGTTTCCATCTTTATTCATCCACAAACGGGGAAGAAAAAGAGAGAACATGACTTACAAAGTATCACCATTAGAGGACCAAGAGAGACTACCTAATAAGATGCTCAACTACATCTTCAGAGAAAGAATTTCGAAGCCAAGCATACAACCGAACACATATTGTATACTTAATCCGGTAGATAATCCATTCCGTACTATGCTCTAATTCACCAAATGCTCTAGAGTTTCTTTCATACCAAATGTAATAGATTGCTGCCGTGAAGCTGCATTTTATCCATCTTGATCACCAACTTCTCCCTCTTCTTTTTTTCCCATAGAGCTCAGCAATTCTCCAGAGTGAATTTCCTTTGTATTGGCAGCTCGTCCATCTTCTGAGATCATCCCAGATTTCTCTTGAGTAGCTACACTTGAAGAACAAATGTGTATGGCTCTCCAAATCCTTTTTACAGAGATAGCATCTATTCACAATTGTCATACCTCGGTGATTCAGGTTGTCAATTGTCGAAAGTTTCCTCTGCACAGCCAAGGTGGAGATAAAGCTGTGCTTTGGCATACTTACTGTGTCCCATATTGCTCCAGTCCAATTTACCTTGGCATTTTCAGTTCTGAACAGGTCATAAGCCTTTGTAGCTTTGAACTTGCTACTGATACCACAATCCTGCAGCATGAGCTTTGCACTTTCAACTCCTTTCATCTTTTCTAACAGCTCATCTCTTACTTTTATCACATTTCTCCAACTTTCAGGATCTGTAATTCTGCTCTTCACCTCCCAAAGAGAGTATTTGTGAATCTTGTTGGCTTTAATCCACTGAATCCAGATGCCCTTCCCTTCATTTTCAAGTTTCCACAGCCATTTTAGAAGGAGTGCTTTATTCCAAGATAAAGCTTCTTTTATATTCATGCCACCTTCCTCTCTAGGTGAGCAGACTCTGCTCCAGTTGTAAAACACCATTTTTCTCTTTCCATCTGCAATATTCCACAAAAACTTCTTGCAGAGCTGATTGATTTTCTTTAGTATACATCTTGGGAGAAGAATACTAGCACACCAAAAGTTATCTAGCCCAAAGATAACAGAGTTAAGAAGCTGGATCTTACCAGCATATGACAATAACTGGCCAGTCCAATGACTCACAACATTTTTGATTTTTTGAAGCAGCTGCCCATACATATCAGACCTCAATCTAGCTGAGTTCAGGGGAATGCCTAAGTATCTGAAGGGGAAACTACCTTCAGAAAAGCCTGAAAGCTGAAGGATTTGATTTTTGACATCAGGGTGAATGCCACCAAAATACACATCTGTCTTGGTTGTGTTAGCATATAAGCCAGAGTGTTTTGAGAACTCCTGAAGACATTCCACTACTGCAGCTACAGAGGGGACATCACCTCTTGTAAAAATCATCAGGTCATCTGCAAAAATCAGGTGAGTCAATCTGATTCTTGAGCATTTAGGGTGGAAGCTGAAACCCTTTATGCTTGGCATTTCTCTTAGTGCTCTAGATAGAATCTCCATACTCAATACAAAAATATAGGGGGAAAGAGGGTCCCCTTGCCTCAGACCACACTTCCCTTCAAAAAAAACCCCTCAGTACTACCATTCACCTTGATTGAAAACCATGTAGTAGTGATGCATTTCAGAATCCAATTCCTGAATTTTTTAGGGAAATTTAGGTCTTTCAGAAAGCTTGCAATAAAATTCCAGCTGACAGAGTCAAAAGCTTTCTTTATATCAACCTTTATCAAGCATCTAGGTGATACATTATGCTGTCCATAACCCTTAACTAGAGCCTGAGAGACCATGGTGTTATCAAACAGACTTCTATCTCTCACAAAAGCAGCCTGCTCTTCTCCTACTATCTCTGGTAGAACAAGTTGTAGCCTGTTAGCCAGAATCTTACTTATCACTTTGTATATTGTAGTGCAGCATGAAATTGGCCTGAAGTCCATGACAGTGGCTGCATTCTGCTTTTTTGGGATTAAAGTGATGACAGTGTTGTTGGCTTGCTTGATCATATTGCCTGTGTTAAAGAAATACATCACTGCTTTTTGGACATCCTTCTGAACAATATCCCATGCATCCCTAAAGAAGCTTGTAGTAAAACCATCCTGGCCTGGGCTCTTGTTAGGATCAATACTCCACACTGCTTTCCTAATTTCCTCATCACTAATGTCTGCAATTAGGGTTTGGAAAGAATTCTCATTCACAACTGCTCCCTTCTCTATTTGCTCCACATTATAGGGGTGGATCTGATTTGAATTCCCTAAGAGCTCCTTATAGTATCTGATGAAAGCATCAGCTATCTCTATATGCCCTACACATTCTCTACCATTATGATCATTAATCTTCCCAACGGCACTTTGATTTCTCCTAGCAGCTATTTTAGCAAAAAAGTAGCTTGAGGAGCAATCAGCATGTTTAATATGTTGCTCTTTAGCTCTTTGAGCAAGCATACTAAGCTCAGCATCTTTCAGTTTGCAGTACTTATCTCTCAGCTTTTTCTCTTTCTCCTGCAGATCTGTACTGTCAAGCTGTATTTGCATTGCTTTTTGGCATTCAAGTAGATCCTCTTTTGCTCTCCTAACTCTTCCAGGTAAATCAGTGAAGTCTGAATGCAGCTGCTTTAGACCATGTTTAACATGCTTCAGCCTCTGAAACAGCTTTAACAGAGAATTCCCCTTGTAAGGCTTAGCCCAATTTTCAGTCACTACATCTCTAAAATCTCTATGTTTTCCCTAGCAATTCAGAAATTTGAATTGTTTTTTCACCAGAATTTCCTGAAAAAGTGTCACAATCAAGGGAGAATGATCAAAAACACCTGCTGTGGGTATGTCAGCAAAAGAGTCAGGATACTTAGTGAGCCAGTGAGCATTAACTAGAGCTCTGTCCAATTTTGACCAATTTCTATGATCACCTTCTTGCTTGTTTGTCCAGGTGTACTCACATCCTTGATACTTCAGATCATCCAAAAAACATTGGTTAAGGCAGTTATTAAAGTCTTCCATATCTGTAGCATGGGCTAGGGATGAACTTTGTTTCTCTCTTGGATGCCTTACAACATTAAAGTCACCCAGGACTACCCAATTCTGAACAGCACTGGATGTCTTCACTAACTCATTCCATAAGTCTCTTCTATCATTGGCATCATTACTTCCATATGCAAAAGTTATAAAAACTTCCTCATTTGTACTTAGATGGAGAACTTTACAGTGGATAAATTGAGCATGTGTGTCAATTATGTCCACTTTCACTTGCTGCTGATCCCACAACCCAAATCCTTCCATTTACATGATTTGCATAGTTATCAGCCACAGCAAATCTTGCAAACCTACCCTTTATAATCCTCTCAGCTTTCTTCTGTCTTACTCAGGTTTCTAAAACACCCATTATAGCCACCTTATTTTGCAAAATGAGGTCCCTCACCTCAATCTGCTTGAGGGCTTCATTAAGCCCTCTTATATTCCATGCTACTATCTTCATGGGGTATGAGGGGTGCCTGGAGGCTCCTCTTCCCTTAAGACATCCACCTTGTCTGAAAAAATTTGCTCTGTGTTGCCTGCAAAATCTATCTCCTTCAGTCCTCTTGTTGCTAGGGTAAAGAACTTGTTCTGAGAAACTGGTGTATCTTGTGTATCATTGTCATTCTTATCCCTAGCTCTTGCCTTTTTTGTGACTGTCCTAAATCCCATTTCATCAAACTCCAAAACTGTCTGCTTAGGTAGCTGAGAAACCTGAGCAGCTGCATTATCACTTCCCTTATTGACAGTAGCACTGGTGTTTTCCTTTTCTACAACCTTTTCTTTTGCTTCCACTGGCCTGTAGACTTGCTTAACAACCTCTTTCTTATTCCTGTTCAGTTTACAGGTTCTAAACTCATGCCCAAGCTTCTTACATCCAGAGCAGAAGTATGGAACCCATTCATACTTTACCTTCTGACAGATTTCTCCAAAAGGGATATTAACCATTACATGATCAGGAAGATTTGCTGAGACATCTACTTCGATCATAACTCTTGCAAAAGAGAGGCGTTCTTTTACTGTCGTTGTGTGATCAGCAAAGAGAGGAGTCCCAATTTTGCTTGCAATTTTGCTCAAAGCTATTGGTGACCACAACCAAGGCTCAAGATCAGGAAATAACACCCAGACAGGAATTATTGAAATCTGATCAAGCTCCTGCGAGAATTTGGGAGTAAGCTGTTTCAGGATTAGAGCATTCCCATCGAGCTTCCACTGACCTCCTTTCAGCACTTCATTCATATCCTCCTCTTTTTCAAACCTGAAGCTAAACCATCCTCGCTTGTAGTATAGCACTTCCGGCACTGCTATGTCTTTCCAATATATTTCCACATATTCTCTAATGTCTTTGAGTTTTGGTTTTGCTCCTAACACATTTCCTACAAAGGTAAACTTCCAATATTCTAGCTCATGGTGAATATCCATCTCCTCAATTATGATTTCCTCAGCCTTAGCACTAGTTTCATCATAAAAGAGACTCATACCTACTTTAGGCTTCTTTCCCACAACATTACTCCAATTTTTTGTGCCCAATTTCTCCTGTGTTCCCTTTTTCATCGTTTCAAAATCAGATTTCTCAGGAACAGGGTTTTGAGGTTTTTCAGTCTCTAAATTACCATTGCTCACAGAATGATTCAGTCCCAAACCACTGTCATTTGCATCAGCATGAATATCTAGGTTAGATTTCATACCTGAATCCCAAATTGCCGAGGTTAAGATCTCACTGAACATTAGAGGTCGAGGCGAGCTTGTTTCTAGCTGGGTTTGTGTTTGCTGTTCCGATTCTCCTTGTTCTCCAATGAAATTAGTATGGCTATGATCGCCATCCTTCTCAGGTCTGTTTTTTGGTGGTCAAAGGGAAACTTACTTCCTTTTTTTTGTTAGGCACGTGAGGCGCGTCTCCTTTTATTACTTAACCTATTATTTAAGTTATTTTTATTAACATCAAAAGGTCGGGTTATTTTTAAAAGATTGTGTAAACGTTGGGTTATTTCCATTAAATTTGCCTTTTTTTATTATTAGTCTAAAAGGAAGCAACTTTCCATGATAAGTGTCGCGGTTGAGGTTAATTAGTGATTGTGGAATTAATTAGACAACTAATAGATTAGATTTGATTAGTGTTGAGGTTGCGGCTAATTAGATACTACTAGTTTTTTAGCCCGTGCAATATTGCACGGGGTGTTTTACTAAAATTTTAAGATTGTCCGATCTTAAAGTTCAGTTTGCTAATGAATGAAAGATTTCCATATATAAGTAAGAAAATCGAATTTAAAACGATTATGACGATTATAGCTTATAAGGAATTTAACACACTGAAGTGTACGTGGTAATGAACATCCAAACAACACATTTTGGCCTGACCAAATTCTAAACAACATACCAAACATATTAGCCTCACTAAAAATAAAACAATTTCGACAATCACAAATAATTATTTATTCATATTGATTAAATTGCTCAAATAAGAAACTATATCTAACTAACAAAAAATCGAAAATGAACCTCAACTTTCATTTTATACATTAAAGAAAGACAAAAGTCTTTTCGCACTCATACCTTCTCCTCATCATTGTTCCTTCTACATTCTTCTCCAAAGTTCTCCCTCTTGCAATTTTACCTAACGACAGATGTAGTTGCATCTCGGCAAATATTGACCTATGCAAAATTGCAGGAGTTGTTATATAAAGTGATAGTAACCCTATTTTTATTTTTAGGCTCATTTATGGTGATACGATTTTTTACTTTTGCGTGCCAAACTAAAAGATGCGTACTAAAATAAAATAAAGATAGGCCTCGTAAAGGTAACCCTCACAGAAGTTGACTCTATTTGACATCGCCCGCTTTTGTTTGTCATGAACCTTTTTTTTTTTAATTTTTACTTGTGTCCCATGTTAGCGCACATATTATATAACTTCAAACTCGGTCCAACCCGTTTACCAAATTTGACCTCTAATAAACACAAATCACCATAAAGTTAAACCAAACCCTTTTGTCCGTACTTCCGTAACTTTGAAAAAACATTCTCTCATAAAAAATAAAGAAAAACATCTTCAAGCCTATGTGTGTAGATTACTACCTATTTAGTTTTGTTTTATTTAATATATTCTTAAACTTTTATGTTTTTTGGGACAAATATGACCTGACCCAAAATAACACAAATTGACCCATAATTTGAAAAACATTAAGAAGAAATCAAGAAGAAAAATGCATTAGAGAAATATAAAAATCACTACAAAAAATTCAAAACAAATTTTAGTATCGCAAGTTGTTACAAATGCAAAATATAAGATTCGTAAGTAAGTATGATTAAAATATGTTATGATTTTTTTTACCTGTAGTATGACTTAATCGGACATGAACCTGTATGGACCTTATCCGTTTTTTACTTGACCCATATTTTACATGTATGGTGCATTTATTATTAGAATAGCCCGTTTAATAATTGAGTTATTAACCCGTTCGATAATTGAGTGTCATGGGTTTCTTACATGTTCGATAATTGGGTACTGTCACGGGTTATTAACCCGTTTGATGTCGTGTTAGTGTCAAATATTCCATGATAAATAAAATTTTGTAAACAACTTTTGCTGCAATCACCCATCTAGTATTAGTAGAATACATATAGGACCAAAGTAATTCAACAAACCCGTGCTACAAAACGGTTCTTAACTTATAGGACATTATAATGGAAATTGAGAACTCCATGCTTCATGGGATCACAATTTTTTTTGGAGAAAGTCTTAACATGCTTCAATTACAACGTATATTTAACGAATTATTAATCCGACATATTTGATAATCGGGTAAGCGTCATGGTTTATTAACCCATTTGATTATTGGGTTAGTTAGTGTCATGGTTTATTAGTCCGTTTGATAATTGGATTAGTGTCACGGGATATTAACCTATTTTAAACTTTTTTTTTTTAAATACATGATTAAACTATTTCAGGTAATCTATGTTAATTTTATTTTTTTTCTCATATCATTTCTAAATAGCTTAATAATATTAAAATATTAAGGTTGCATTATTTAAGCGCATAATATATCATATTCAAGGATTAGTTTTTTGTTGAGGGTATAGTTTTATTTTGTTTCCTAAATGAACGCTATATTCATGGAATAGTTTTTTTTTTTTTTTTTCTTAACATGAGCTATATATATGGTATGCAAGTAAAAATCATATACATGGAATAGTTTGATGCTCAATTTAAGGAAGTAAATGAAATTTAGATGGTTTTATAACTTACTACCCTTATCATCATTGCTTTTATTTTTTAGTTTTTTTCCACTTAACAATAAAAGATAACTTGTGAGTTGTAGTATAGTCAGCACAAAGGGGTTTCCAAACTTTACTAGCAATTTTACTCAGGGCATGGACTGACCCAAACCATGGGTCCAAGTCCGGGAAAAGAACCCAAACAGGCACCACTGAAATCTTTTCCAGTTCCAAAGATATCTCCGGTGTGCAATTTTTCAGGATTAAGGCATTTCCATTCATCCTCCATGGCCCTCCTCTTAGGATCTCTATAACAGACTCTTTACAGGTGAACCTAAGGATGAACCATCCTCTCTTGAAATACAGGACCTTAGGCACTTCAATATCCTTCCAATGCTTACCAACAAATTCTTGCATTGCTTTGAGGGTTGGTTTCGCACCAATCACATTTCCAACTAAAGAATTTTCCCAATACTTCATCTCCCCTACAATGTCGGCATTCTCAATCACTACCTCCTCATTTTTTTTACTGGACTCACAAAAGTTTAAGCTCATGCCTACTTTTGGTTTTGGTCCAACAACATCAGTCCAGCTTTTCGATTTGTTCTTCTCAGAAACAGATTTCTCAATTTCCCCCCCTTTTGTTTCATTTTCCATGCCAGCTCCAGAATTTGTCCCCTTTCCTAAATCTACTCGATGATCTAGGTTATTAGCTCTAATATTCATGCTCTTAGGTGAATGAATTTTCTTACCTGATTTTACCAGGGCGTCTCCGATGATATCATTATCACCGCCTTCCTCGCCGATTGAGAGCTTCTGGGTTCATCAGGGTTTTCAACAAAATTAGTGCTATTTTCATCCGCTTGATCTTCTGAGTCCGATTCTACAATTATTTTGGGTGGTCGCCCTCTTTTTTCTGCTTATTCACCATTTTTTTTCAAGCTTCAAGATGGTTCGTACAGTAGCTTGGAGAGTAAGCTAACTCATCTTAAAATGGTGTTTTTTTTTTATTATATGGAGGGTTTTGGTGGAGGTTGATGTATCACAAAAGCTCCCTGAAACACTGATTTTGAAGACTCCATTTTCAGAACCCGTTTATCAGAAGGTGGAATATGAGTGGGTGCCGTATTTTTGTCAGACTTGCAAGCAATTAGGCCATACTGAAGCTAAATGCAAGTTGAACAAGCCAACAGTGGAAAAACAGGCCAAACCAAAACAGGTTTATAAATCTAAGAAAGTTACACCTGATCTGGAAAGGGTTCATGAGGACTTGACCATTAATCCTGATCCATCTCAGTAGCAAGTGGTTCTGGAGGACACTCACTCAGAGCCTGCCACCCCAAAGGAGACTATTGATGAATTAGGATTCAGAGTTGTCACCAGGAGAAAGGCAATAGGGAATGCTTCTAAAACTCACTCACCACTTGCTTTTACCAAGAATAGATTTGGGAACCTAGGCCTGAATAACATTGTCTTTGGAGAAGAATTGGTGATAGATAATCAGTAAAGGATTAATTTCATAGGGGATGAGGAGCCGCCAGGCACCCCTCCATCCTAATGATAATCACAGCCTAGAACATTCGAGGGTTCAATGAAACCCTCAAGCAGCAGGAGGTTAAAGACCTGTTGCTGAAGAATAAAGTAGATATGTTGGGAATTTTGGAAACAAGAGTAAAGGAGAAGAAGTTTAGTAGTATTGCAAGGAAATTCAGGAGATATAGTTGCTCTAACAATTATGCTTACCATAGAAATGGGAGAATCTGGTTACTATAGAATGATAGTGTTATGAAGGTGCAAATCTTAGATGTTAGGAGCCAATTTATGCACTGTAGAGTGACCTATGTCACTAATCATTGTACATTTTTTGTCACTGTCATCTATGCTAGCAATAGTGCAAATGAGAGGAGAGATCTTTGGGATAAACTCGCCTCTCTTCGCACTGTAACTGAACCTTGGCTGGTTCTTGGTGACTTTAATGTGGTCCGATCTCACAATGAAAAGGCAGGTGGTGCTTCTCCTTCGATTACAGATATGAGTGAGTTTAATGATTGCATCAACTCCTACAGACTGGATGATTTAGTTAGCCAAGGTTGTCACCTAACTTGGAATAACAGTCAAGATGGCAGTGCTCGAACCTGGTGCAAACTGGACAGAGCTATGACAAATAATGCCTGGGTGACTAAATTTCCCTCTTCTTTTGTTGACTTCAGGCCAGCCGGGGTTTCTAATCATTCTCCAATAGTGGTCCAAGTCCTAAAACCTTTAACTGTGAAGAAATCTTTCAAATTTCTTAATTGCTAAGCGGATCATGAAAATTTTAGCAATACTGTGAGAGAAGCTTGGAAAAAACCTGTGGTAGGGACAGCTATGTTCAGGCTCTTCCAGAGGTTAAAGAATGTTCAGCATGGGCTATGTCAACTCAACAAGGATTATTACTCTAACTTAAGCAGGAGAGTGGATGACTGTCAAATCCAGCTAGCTCAGAGCCAAAAAGAACTCCAACTCCACCTCTTAGATCAAAGGTACATTGAGAACTGCAAAAGCATTAAGGACAAGTACCTGAAGCTTAAGAGAGCTGAATTAAGCATGTTGTACCAGAGGGCAAAGTAAGCATATGAAGGATTCTGATTGTAGCTCCAAATATTTTTTTGCAAATATTTTGGAAAGGAAAAATCAGAGTACTATTGGTCAGATCCTGGATAGGCATGGTGTGCTTCATAAAGATCAAAAGGGGATTGCGGATGCATTTGTTGATTATTATGATCATCTTTTAGGCACTGATAAAGGAGTAGCAAAAGTCGACTGTAACTTTGTGCAAGCAGGCTCTACTATGACCAAAGATCAGCAGAAATACCTGAGTGCTCCAATTTCTAAGGTGGAAATAAAGCAAGCTATTTTTGATATGAATTCCAACAAAAGCCCAGGCCAAGATGGTTTCTCACCAGGGTTTTTCAAATCTTCATGGGATATTGTAGGTGATGAGTTTACAAAAGCTGTGTTGGAATACTTTGAGAAAAAAGTGATGCATAAAACAGCAAATGCCACAATGGTGACCCTCATCCCTAAGAAGGAGACTGCTAGTAGTGTCACAGACTTCAGGCCAATCTCCTGTTGTTCCACAAACTATAAAGCTGTGACTAAGATCTTGGCAAATAGATTACAGAGTGTACTACCTGATATAATTGGAAAAGAACAAGCTGCTTTTGTCAAGGGTAGGGACATCTTTGAGAATATTTTGATTTCACAAGTTCTTGTTAAAGGTTATGACCAGTGGAACATGTCTCCCAGAAGTTTGATAAAGGTTGATATAAGAAAAGCCTTTGATTCCCTCAACTGGAGCTTCATCAAAGACATGTTAAGTGCTTTCAATTTCCCTGAGATCTTTATTGAATGGATTATGGGTTGCATTACTACTCCCTTCTATTCTTTCAAGATCAATGGGAGCTATGAGGGTTTCCTTCCTGGTAAATGTGGCATAAGACAAGGTGACCCATTGTCCCCTTATCTTTTTGTTATGAGCATGGAAATTCTTTCTAGGTACCTGAGGAGCATGCCTACATATAAACATTTCTCTTTCCATCCTAAGTGTGGTAAGTTGGACCTCACTCACCTCACATTTGCTGATGACCTCATGATTTTTGTGAGGGGGGATGTTCCTTCAACTATGGCAGTGGTTAAATGCTTACAAACTTTTGCTGCAATCTCTGGTCTTGAAGCTAATCCTTCCAAAACCGAAATCTACTTTGGGGGTGTCAGAGGAGAAGTTAAGGGCCAAATTCTTAAAGAGACAGGTTTTGCTGAGGGGCATTTTCCTTTTCGATATCTGGGCATACCCCTGCACTCAAAGAGACTGAAGGCTGATATTTATCATATAATGATTGGAAGAAATAGAAAAGTAATTAAACATTGGTCCTCTCAAACTCTTTCCTATGCAGGAAAAGTCCAGCTTATAAACTCTATTATTTTTGGACTTGAGAATTTCTGGTGTACGAGTATTCTGCTTCCAAAAGGGAATATCAAGAGAATAAACAAAAACTGTAAAGATTTCTTGTGGAATATAGATGAAAATCAGAGAAAAATGAGCTTCAAGAGTTGGAAAAGTTCCTATACTCCAAGGGAAGAATGTGGGTCTAACATTAAAGAGGTGTTGTCTTGGAATAAGGCTATAATGTCCAAGTGGATTTGGAAAATCCTGAAGCAGCATGACAGCATATGGTGTGACTAGGTAAGAATGTACTGTCTTAAGGGCAGAAGTTTTTGGGACATTAGCTGTAAGCCTAATGATCCTGAATCTTGGAGGGGCATCATTGCAGTAAGAGATTTGCTTATGAGCCAGCATCAAAATGTCAGTGAGATTCAGGAGTTGGTCTACAGCTGGACTCACAAGGAGAAATTCAATGTGCAAAAAGCTTTTGAAACTTATCGAGATACTCAGGCCAAAGTGAAGTGGAGTAAAGTAATATGGAGTGGGGTTGTAATGCCAAAACATAGCTTCATTTCCAGCCTTGCTATCCAAAAGAAGCTTGCAACTGTGGATAATATAGTTTTCAGGGGAGTTCCAATTGTGAATAGATGTGTGTTATGTAAGAAAGCAGCTGAAACCCATCGGCACCTGTTCTTTAGGTGTGAGTTCTCGGCTCAGGTCTGGTCCGCTGTCCTAAATTGGATAGGAATGAGGGACAGGAATTGGAGCTTGCGACGTGAAGCATTCTGGTTTGCAAAGCACAGAAATCAGAAGCATTGGAAAACTATTTGGAGCAAATGTAGCCTCTCGGCTGCTCTCTATTGCTTATGGAATGAAAGAAATCGAAGAATTTTTGCCAGCTCAGAGAAACCAGCCCAGGAAATAATCAATGAGATCAAGTTTTCATTTTGTGTTAGAGTTTATAGTTGGAGGAAAAAATTTGAGAGTGAAGAAATAGTGGAGTGCCTAAATAATTAGACTTCCCCTAGTGGTTCTTATTTTTGTAAGATATCCTTTTATTCCCTTTTTGGATGAATAAAATTTTACCTTCTTACAAAAAAAATAAAAGATAACTTGTGACTTGGTAGAATTAAAATATTTGGTGATGTTTTTAGGAGTTAAATCCAATTTAAATGATTGTAAAGAAATTGTTTTAAAATCCCATGAAAGTAGCTAACTATTTTTTGTGTTTAAAGGTAAGCATATCCGGCTAATTTGATTTCTTTCCATTTTTTTCTTTTTTTAATCTTTATAGAATTCTTAGTTTAATTCAAATTGGCTTAGAATGGGAAATAATGTATTTTCAATATGTTTTCCAAATTTAAAAGCACGATTAATGATTTTAAGGGATTTAAATCAATTTATTTTATACATTTACATTTTTAAATAATTCGATCCATAATCTATGGCATATTTTCGATGAGTATCTTTATATTTGGAAATTTATAATTACTTTATAATTATTTCATAATATTTTAAGGAAAATTCTGATTTTATGAAATTATTTTTTATTCTTAACAAAATTAATTAAGGAAATGTCATTTTTGCTGTAGATTATGATTCCTAAAATTCGAACTATTGATTTAACGTGGAGCTCCAATTTTTTGTTTTCATAAATTTGGTTTTAAAAATAATCCGTTTATAACAATTCCGTTTGATTTCGGCCATAAAGATCTTTTTTTTTTTTTAAGGATTTTCGGTTTATATTGTTGTACTTTAGGAAACTATGATTATTAGTCAATATTTCTTGATTTTAACTTTCAGAAATTTACATTTATAGTAATATGTAGCTATTTCATAATGTATTATGCATTATTTTAGGATAGAAATGAAATTTGGTTTTTTTTGTCCTATTATTTGGTTAAAAGATTTGATCCCATTTTAAAGAAGCATGTGGATATCATAATAATCTTGAGACATGAGAAATATTGTATACATTACCGTGAATCATGTTATTTTTGGCAACGAAATATTCTTAGGGCGTGTGCTAATCGCAAGCACGCGTTTTATTGTTAGTGGTAATTCGGGAAGTTTTCGTTTGACATCATCACCTACGTGGCATCATACGTGGACATCCTTAGAAGGTCTTAAATCCACCGCTATTAATAAATATATTATTATATGGGTTGTTCCAATTCCTTTATAAATCCTTATGCTAATTTGCTTTTTATTGTGATTTGTTTGAGTGGTCACTAGACATATTAGGATTAAAAGAAAGGGAATTTGGTAGCCGTTGCTCAAAAAACTGGATTAATTGACTAGTAGTCGGGATATGGCATGAATGACATAATTAGGGAATTGATTGAATTATATTGCATAATTGGTTGTGAGACATCACCGAGACTGAGTCGTCTTTATTATCATTGTTTACAACTCGTTTATTTAAATATTTCACTTTTAGTTAACTATATCAAACCAAAAAAAAACCCATTTTAATTGCATTTTCTTTCATTTTATTTTTTACGCACTAGAAATTGCATATTAGGCTATCCCCTCTTCTTATGATTCGATACCCACTTATCCTATCTATTAGGTAGGTTTCAGTGGCAATTTGATAGGGCTTGACGACAATCCTCACATCAAATTTGACGTCGCTGCCCGGGAAGAGGCGTATTTAGTCTTTTTGCTATTTTTGTGTGGTTTTGTACAGATTTGTTTTTCTTTTTGTAATTTTTGTTGTTTTCCTTCTTTTATTGTGTGATTTATTATTCCTACTTGTGTGTGAGGCTTGTCATTATTTCCAGTGTTTGAGCTACTACCCTATGGTTCAAACTCGGTCTACTAATCCCTATCGAGATATCAAAGTTATGAAAAAATTATATAGATTTTTTGTTAAGCCTCATATCTAACTTGCTATATAATTTTTTTTTTTTGAATTTTGATTAACCGATTAGTTTGTGTACTCTCCGCAACACAGAGGTATTTTGGGCATGGGGTGTTTAAACTCGAACAAAGGGAGTACATGTGTAGCATTTCAGTGCAAAATGACAATAATTGGATTGAACAATGGAATTTTTTTTTATTGTGCATTTTAACTATGATATCACGTGGCATGTGAGATGGCGTAACTGAAATTAGTAAATGGGGTCGTTGCCTCTAACACAAATTTTAATATAAAGCCATAAGATAATATCCCATTTATTCTTTGTCGTTGACAACATTATTTTTTGTCGAGCAAAGGAAAGAGATGTTCGTTGTGTGCGGGATGTAATCGGTTCCTATGAGAAGGCATCGGGACAAAGTGTCGTTGATGTGATAGTATTAGTGGTGTCTAAGTTGTGTATTTTATCTCATTTTGGTGGTCATTTTAGTGTAATCTTTATAGGATAACAAGTATTCTCCTAAATGTTGATTTGTGTTGTAATTCGGAGAATATAAACTACTTTTGTGATGACGAGATATAATCACACCATTTGGATTAGTGATCACAAGTTGAAGACAAGAATGACCAAGTTAACACCAAGGAAGATAACACCAAAGACCAATTCTACCTACAAGATGACTCGAGTTGAAAAGTTGGAACTTTTGAGAGCCGAGAACACAGTGTCAAATTCTGATCGCCATAACTTTCTTTGTAGATGGGTTTTTGCAGAAATTCTTTTTTGTTTTTTGAAGTCGTTTTTGCAGAAATTCTACTTGGATATTAAAGTTCATGTTATGAGCTTTCCAACGATATATTATGAGTTCAAAACTGACTCTCGAGGTGAGAGTTATGTGCGTTTGAATATCGGCCTGCGGAGCAGTTTCACGACTCGAGACAGTGAAGCCCCGACTCGAGACATTTGCGTCGACTTGAGGGTCCTTCTCAAGTCGGGCATAAAATGTCGAGGAGGTTGTTATGACGGTTTAAATCTCGACTCGAGATTAAAGAGTCTCGAGTCAAGGATATGGATCTCAACTCGAGGTTACTTGGCTCGAGTAGAATACCTTCTCTCGGAGAATTATAGCTTTTAGTATTCTCGACTCGAGACGTTTTCCTCGAGTCGAGACTTTCTTTCCCGGATATTTTTATTAAGGTATTTTATTTTATCTTTTTATTTAATTTCTTTTTTTTGGTTTTGTATAAATAGGAGGAGAGAGAAAACATAACATTATCCCATTTTGCTTCATTTTCCACCACTCCTCTCCTTAGCTTCCCCTCAAACATTTGTTCATCTTTGTAAATGGAGAGCTAATCTCTCAAATCTTGGTGAAGCACTAATCTTTCGGTTATTAATGTAAGTTATCGTCTTTTTCCTTTACGTACTTGATTGGTTGTTATTCCTTGCGTTTATTTATAATCTTATCTCATTTTATCTAGGTCGCTATTAGATTAGCTTGGTTTGATTATTAGCTTGTTTAGATAATTTGGTGGTATTCGTCGCTAATCCTCATTACCCCATGTTAATAACATGATCTAGATTTGTGAAGCAACCTTCGTTTATTAATGCGCGGTCGCGGTTTTCAGACTTAGGAGGAATTAACACGATAATTGAAGGTTAAGATTAGTTAATGCGCGGTTGCGGTTAATTAGTTACTAAACTTGTTATTATTAATCGGTTTTAGTTCGCTGTTATTGCTACCACTAGGTTGAACCGAAGATGGTCGTTTAGGTTACCGAGAGTGGTTAGGGTGAATTTAGAGTGGTCGCTTAAATTCACTAATCTTAAGAACTAATAGAACTACGTTCACGATTAAGCAAACAAAGTTGAGGAATAATTCGATCTCTTATGAAAATAATTTGTTAGTGATAGTTGCCAATCAATTCAGAACCCCCCTTTGTGACGTTACTTTGCATAATAGCACCGTTAGAATTAATCCTAGTTTCTCGTGGATACGATCCTGACTTCCCTAACTACATTAGTTAGATAGTAGGGTTATTTGGTGGATATCGAGACAATATCTTCTCACCAGTCTTTCGGCTCAAATGTTAGGGATATTGATCGTTTACTTTTGACAGGTATTCTAGAAGCACGTACTGTTGACTATCATGCTAGCTACTTGGGTTTGCCAGAGGTTGTGGGAAGAAGCAAGAGAGTAGCTTTTGGAGTGATTAAAGAGAGGGTTTGGTGTCCTTTGCGAGTAGGGATGTGCTGATAAACGTCGTGGCTCAAGAAATCCCTACTTATCACATGGGATTATTCAAGATACCGTTGAGTCATTGTAGTGAAATTAACTCTCTTGTTTCTCGGTTTTGGTGGGGTGTGAAGGAAGGTGAGCGGAAGATGCATTGGGTTGCTTGGGATAAGCTCTGTGAACTAAAGTCAGAAGGCGGACTCGATTTTCTTCACATTGAATCTTTCAATGAGGTGGTACTTCTGAAACAAGCATGGCGCATATATTCTCGACCATAGTTGCTAATAAGTAAGCTCCTTAGTGCACGTTATTATCCGGCTAAGGTTTTTTTTTTTATGCGCGGGTGAGATATCACCCAAGTTATGCTTAGAGAATCGTAGTCGACGCGAAAGAGATATTAAGGGAAGGTTGTAGATGGTTTATAGGAGACGGTAAGTCAGTTAAAATTTGGACGGACAGGTGGACCTACAAGGGTCCGACTTTCAAGCTTGCCTCTCCAAGAAGTGCGGATGCAAATGCATTACTGGCAGAGTGGATTGATGAGGATAGGCGGACCTGGAAGACGGACTTGGTGTACGCTAATCTTTTGGGTTTGAGGCTAAAGAAGTACTAGGTATACCAATCGCTAGAGAGGCTCATGCTGATTTACTAACTTAAGGGTATAGTTGGAATGGCGAGTACACAATAGCATCAGGTTACCATTTTGTGCATAAGCGGATAAGGGTTGCTAAAGGAAGTGAAGGTAGTAGTGGCGGTGCTGGAGAAACTAATTTTTGACCCCGTATATGGAGCGTGAAAATTCGACCAAAGGTCAGGACGTTTGTGTGACGTTTATACCGTGGTGCTCTGCCCACCCGGTGTAATATACAACGGCGTATTGAGGCTGCTGATCTGACTTGTCCGCGGTGTAAGCTGGGCTTTGAAAATGATACACACCACTTTGTAGTGGTAAAAGATGGGTTTTTATACATTCAAATGGTTGCTTTAGTATCAATTTGTTAGCTAATTCTATCATTCGTGTATTTGTGCTTTAATATAAGAATTAGTGGTTTTTGAATATATTTATGGCCTCAAGATTGATGTGCAAGTGTGCGGAAAGACAATGAGGCGATAAAAGATGATCCAAGAAGCGAGATGACAAGATTTGGACAAATTTGGAAGTTAGGTTGAGAAATTTCAGTCCAATTACGGAAGGTCAAATTTGAAGCTTCATAACTTTCAAACGACTTTGAATTTTGCAGTGAGACCAACGCCATATTAAATTTCATGATCTTAGCTTTCCAAGAAATGATCACACGTCCTCATAGACCAAGTAATGAAGAAGTTATGAACGTTTGAAAAACGTCGCCAGAACCAGTCCGGCGACAGAAACAGAGAGCTTTAGACAACTCGTCTGTATTTGGGTTGACACTTAAGACGAGTCATTTGGAATCCGGACGAGTCGTCTCGCCGCTGCGTTGGTTAAGTACGGGTTTCCATATCCCGTCTTGTAATCTTTTAGTATAAATACTTTAAACTTTCGGTAGTTTTAATCATTTATTTTTCAGACCTAAGTTGTATTACTTGCAAGACTATGCAAGGCTAAAGACCTATTTCTCGGGTCGATTAATCGAAGCTATAGTTTGCCGACAATTGTGAGTTTGATTCTAATTCTTTCATTAGTTTGAGTATTATTTATTCTCTCATGCTTATTGTTATTGATTGATTTGTTGCTCAATTAGGTTCCAAACTAATTAGACCTAAATCTATCATATTGCTAGATTAGCAATTTAAGGACTAATTGTTAGATTGTTGATTCACTAGTAGCAACTAGCCTAGTATTTCTATGCTGAACATCGGTATTAGGTTCGAGAGAATAAACATATTAATTGAAGATCAAAACCACGTGTGTCTAGATCTTGTTAATCTTAGTTGATATCGTTTAATTATTTTATGCTTTCGGTGTAAATTTAGGCGCACGTCTTTGTTATTCACCGATTAGGGCTATTAGGTAGGGTTGATCTCTCCTCTTAACTACAATTAAGAAACGATAGGAAATTATATTTTCACAACTAAGTGCTCAAAGAATTAGGATTAGTTGATAACTGGGACCAATTAAGTGAATGATAGTGGACATTAATTGACCGAGATTCTTTTCCCCAATTGTTTACGAATTACTTTTTTGCTTTTTGAATACTTGATCACTTGGAATCATATACCCCCCATTTGGTTACATACATTGGTAATTACTGTTCTCTGTGGATACGATCCCACTTGCCCATTTACTACGTTTGATGTAAAACTTGCTCTAATTTTTTTGTGTTTTTGAGTTTGTAACGCAGCGGAATTAAAACAGAAAATAAAGGATATGAATTAGTCTAGAATCCTCGCAAGAATACTCGACTAAGACTAATTTGTACTAAGATCACAAAGAAACAAGCACAAACAAACGGCAAGCACCAAGATCACATAGAAACAAGGTACAAACCAAAAGAATACCTCGCAAGGCCAAGATTTTGAAGGAAACTCCCTTCGACTCTTCGATATTAATGCTCAAACTTGTATGAAAAACAATACAATAAGACTCTCTATTTATACTACTCTTAAGACTCCTAAACTTACCTAAAGTCAAGTTAAGAACCAGTTTTAGGTCTTCCCTTAAACCAACTTCAAGCTTATTACTGAAACTTTCCTAAACTCTTCTATAACAACTTGGAAACCTTCTAAGGCTCCTTTATTCCACAAAATACTGTAAATAAGACACTTTTCTAAACTTAAACAAAGACACAAATAAGAATAAGTATTATATCTACTAAGAACTTCCTTGGACCTGCATGGCTTGGGGAATATAGCAGTTTCGGCCATTCTCGTGTACCCGCGTAGAAACTGGACAGCTCAACTTAAAACAAGCATATCTCCTTTGTTACTTAACCATTTAAGGCATATGACCACTTTTCGGAAAGCTTAGATCATGAACTTTCCTATACAATTGATTGTTCTTCGAAATATTGAGTACTTTAGAAGATATTGAGACTGGAAGGTGACGTGATAGTCTTGAACTTCCACTATAAGCTTTGACCCATAGCTCCCATGTATCATTCTCCCCTTCTTTGAAAAGATTCGTCCTCGAATCTGAAGTCCTATAGTAGAGAAACACATTCTCACAACCACCCGGATCATATACAAGGATCAAAAAGAGAAGTACAAACACCAAACATATGCACAAGTCTTTTAACTCATCATCTTCAATGTACTTGATGAGTTTTTCAACACCATGATCTTCAATCTCTGTTCTCTTTTCTTTAAGCTTCTCATGGTCCATCATGTTTTGGACATCAAGTTTAGAGCTGTATTGTTCATCTTTCACTTCGATGCCATTGTTATAAAGAAAGAAAGACAAACAGGATTTACCTTTGATATCTTCTTCAAGTCTCTCATCAATATAGCGATCAATTAATGATTTGTATGGAATCTTGGTCTCAAATTTGTGGTAAACAAATTTGTCATCTATCTCATCTTCAATTAGAACCTCATGTTCAATCGCACTCTTTATTTCGTTTTCCCCAAAAGACTTTAGTGAAGAATCAATGCTTTCCTCTTTAGAAGTATCATGAAGATCCAATGTTTTGTCTTGATCACTAATCTCAATCTCTTCATGCTCTTGGATTTGTATGAATTCATGTACTTGCGATTGTTCCTCCAAGATCACTTCTTTGATTTTTTCTTTGTCTTCACAAGAATCATGCTTTTCAAGATGTGCACTCCTAACTTTCTTCAAGTCATCTTGCATACGGTCAAGTTTCTTCATCATGTCCAACAAAATCAGATCATTATTTGCTTGTTCATGCTCATAAGACGACTTTTCGAACGACACATCTTCAATAAAGTTCCTTGGCATATATCGTTTACGTAGCTTGCACTTGAGTACTTCCCACGAATGAATCTTGCACTTACCTTCATGTTTGCGTCGCTTCTTCAAAATTTCAAACCAATGGAATGCGTCTCTTACCAAAATAAGTTTCACATGATCGAATCTTTCACGATCATCAAAACCAATTCGATTGAATTTACGCTCGATCTTTCTTTCCCAATTTAAATAATCTTCAGAATCACCACTCCCATCAAACTTAGGAAATTTATAATTCATTGATAAACTAAAATCAACCACACCAAGACTAACAAAGCATAGAAGTTTGTTACAACCAAGCTCTGATACCAATTTGATGTAAAACTTGCTCTAATTTTTTTGTGTTTTTGAGTTTGTAACGCAGCGGAATTAAAACAGAAAATAAAGGATATGAATTAGTCTAGAATCCTCGCAAGAATAGTCGACTAAGACTAATTTGTACTAAGATCACAAAGAAACAAGCACAAACAAACGGCAAGCACCAAGATCACATAGAAACAAGGTACAAACCAAAAGAATACCTCGCAAGGCCAAGATTTTGAAGGAAACTCCCTTCGACTCTTCGATATTAATGCTCAAACTTGTATGAAAAACAATACAATAAGACTCTCTATTTATACTACTCTTAAGACTCCTAAACTTACCTAAAGTCAAGTTAAGAACCAGTTTTAGGTCTTCCCTTAAACCAACTTCAAACTTATTACTGAAACTTTCCTAAACTCTTCTATAACAACTTGGAAACCTTCTAAGGCTCCTTTATTCCACAAAATACTGTAAATAAGACACTTTCCTAAACTTAAACAAAGACACAAATAAGAATAAGTATTATATCTACTAAGAACTTCCTTGGACCTGCATGGCTTGGGGAATATAGCAGTTTCGGCCATTCTCGTGTACCCGCGTAGAAACTGGACAGCTCAACTTAAAACAAGCATATCTCCTTCGTTACTTAACCATTTAAGGCATATGACCACTTTTCGGAAAGCTTAGATCATGAACTTTCCTATACAATTGATTGTTCTTCGAAATATTGAGTACTTCAGAAGATATTGAGACTGGAAGGTGACGTGATAGTCTTGAACTTCCACTATAAGCTTTGACCCATAGCTCCCATGTATCAACGTTTATAGGTTTGTGTGTTGATTTATATTTGATTTAGGCATACGACTTTAGCCTGTCAGAAAACGACCATCATGTTTTCGTTAGTTGCCCGTCAATTGCTGGAATTTGGGAGACGGTAGGGGAGAACGCGGAAATTGGGATGAGTGCAAAAGCAGGTGAGATCTTTTTGTTGTGCGGAGCTGAGTGATTTTGAGTTGGCCAGAGTTTTGATGTTGCCTTGTCAATATGGAACGCTCGGAATGAGGAGGTTCATGGGGGAGAAGGGAAGTGGGTAATGATACTGCAGCGCGCACTATAAGCTATCTCAACGCCTATACAGAAGCTGTGAAAAAGAAGGCGCCGCAGGGAGTCCAGGAGAATACAGATTATGGTGGTGATAGGTGGGTGCCACCTGAGGAGGGCATAATGAAGGTTAATGTCGATGGGGTTGTCTTGGGTGATAAGGGTGTAACACCCCGGCTCATCACCTGAGCCGGAAGTAGTCACCTATGGTTTTGACACATTTGTGACCTCGCTCATGCGCACCCTGGGAAACTTCCCAGGAGGTCACCCATCCTGAAATTACTCCCCATCAAGCACGCTTAACTATGTAGTTCTTATCACATGGGCTTCCTAAAAGGAAAGTCGACTTTGTTGGTATGAGTAGAACTGTCAATCCTTTTAAGTATCTCATATGAGCCCTTAATCTCTTCGAAACCTCCTCTAAAATTAGGGGTATTACAAGGGGTTTAGGGTTAAGGGCTATGATCAGAGGGAGTGAGGGTGAGATCCATGGAGTCGGTTGTATGCATGTTAGAAACCGATAGGCTCCTGATGTGACGGAGTCGAAGGCCGCGGAATTTGGTCTTCAGATGGCATGGCAGCAAGGGGCTCAAGATATTAAACTTGAGTCAGATTCGCTAGAGTTAATACGGATTTTGAACTCTTAGTCTTTTAGGTCGTCTTATTTTGATTTTGTAGATTTGGATGTTTTTAACTGTTCTCGTATATTTCGTTCTTGCTCTTTTAGACACGTACGTAGGTCGGGAATAAGGCGGCACATGTAGCAGCTTAATTTCCTCCTGTTGATTTTGTAACTTGGGTTTGGGTCGATAGTGGCCCTCCGGAGATTTTGGATATAGTGGCCGCGGACTTCGTGGCGCAATCACGTGATGAAAGTATAAGTGGTTCTATTTCAAAAATATATATATTACATTGCTGTCAAAAAAAATCGTGGGAAATCACCTAATAGTTTGCACATTTTTTCGAAAACCAACTAATACCTAATAAAATTATGTTTTGGGGAACCACCTAATAAGACTTTTTTGTTATGGTAGAACCATATATTTACGAATTCCGATTATAAGCTACCGGATTTATCCTACGTGGCTTCTTGCAGTGCTTGCGTGGCGCTAACTCAATTTTTAAAATAATAAAAAAAACACAAAACATTTTCTCCCACCTCCCCCTCCCCCACCACGCACCACAGTCCACAGCCGCCCACACACCGACCACCTCCAACTATGCCGGAACCACTGCCATCTAGTGCACCGTCGTTCAGTGACACCACAACGGTAGTTACTTTACCCCGCCACCGCTTCTCTCGCAGCGCACGTCCCCTTTCTCTCATTTTCTCTCTCCTTTCTCACTCCTTCCCCAGCCACTTGCTCTTATCGCCACCACTTGAAACCAATCGCCCTACCCTCTCCCTTCACCGCCGCACCACCACAAGGCATTATCCCCTCATTGTTCATCCACAAGAGTGGTTTTGAATAAGGAGGGGAAAGGAAGATAACGAGAGAGAAAATGGAGGCCAGGAGGGAGAATGAGTGTCACAGTGGTGGGTTGGTGGTGCCGCCGAGTCTGAATGAGGGTGGAGCAGCTCGGCATGGTGGTGGTTGGGTCTGGTGATTACGGCTGGGGTGGGGGGAGGTGGGGAGGAGATAGAAAATGGGAGGGGAGGGAAAAAGAGAGGAGGGAGAAAAGGTTTTTTTTTCCAAACACCACCTTTTATGTTTTCAACTTTGACAAATACCATCTTTTAAGTTCAAAACTCCCAAACACCAGACCCTCAAATTTGACAGACACCACCAAAAAAAAAATTCAGCCACTTCATCAATTGACTTCGGCGTTGACTGGTTATTTTTTTTATTTCCCATTTCCTTTTCCTTCTTTTGAGCCCGATTTTCGCACCCCTTCCCCGTTCCTCTTTCATTCTTTCACTCTACGTCTTCCTTACCCTCTCTTATCATCCCTTGCTTAATTTTCTTGCATTTCTTTCTCATCCTTACCTTCTCTACATCCATTGACAAAATCTCAGGTAAGTTTTCGAATTCAATTAGGCTGTCTTTAATCGGGTTGATTTCAATCAATTTGGGGATAAAATGTCAGGTACAACAATGCTGATGAGAATAAGAGAATCGAAACAAGCATGGTTGTGCGATTGTCAAATGAAGTTGATGAATTGAAGATGAAATCGAGTGAGATTGAAATTGAAAATTTGAGGAAAGGGAAAAAATGGTGTTGTTTGTAGCTTTGACAATGATTATCGTATTTTTTTTTTTTTTTTTTTTTTTGGTAACATGATTATCGTATTTCTTGCTTACTATTGTCACTAAGTGTTGTATGAATCAACTTTACAAAAAAGTGTTGTATGAATCAAACCGATGTAACATGTACCGTAACCTTGAGATAGAATGAAATGAAAATTTTGGCAAGGTTTTGGAATAAAAATCGCTATTTTTCATTCCCATTTCACGTGCAAGCCAAACTGGCTCTTGTTCATTACAATAGATTGATGGAATCAGTTGTTCACCACATTTACCGCCAAAATGTTTACAAAAGCTGATGATCCTAACACGAAATGAAAAAAAAAAAACTAGGTGACTCTATCATCATCGACTTAAACTTGCGACTCTTGCTGACTCAAAGCCGGTTGGCTGGATGAAGCTTGTAATTCTGTTGCTGTCCCTTCATTGCCACCGTCATTCACTTGGTGAACTCTACTATCAGACGTGTGCCCTCCATCAAGCCTATTTTCAGAATTTTGCCCTTCAGTATTGCCACCCTGAAAAGAAAAGAAAAGAATTAGCATCGTTGATCGCCAATACAAGCATTTATCAATGTACATGGAATGAGGTGTACCTCAGGAAGCTTGCAACTTCTTTTGTTGTGGCCTAACTCACCGCATATGCTACAAGCATTTTGTTTCTTTTTCCTCTTAACTGCATTCTTCCTTGGCGGCTCTTCTTCACCAGGCTCCTTCCTTCTTTTTTTCGAACGGGGTCTTCCAGTCATGGCCTTGTTTTCTGGGGGACCAGGTTTGGGATATGTAGTTTTCTCCCAATATTTCATGCCGGGGATGGGATTAATTATAGAGGAATAAGATTTTATGTAGGACTCTCTTGAGTAAGCATCATCCACAAAACCTTGAGCATGTAGTCTCTTTTTCATTATGCAAGCCACGGCATGACAACATGGGATACCAGTCAAGTCCCATTTGTAACACCCACATATCTTCTAGATTCACAACAAATGTGTTCCCACGGTGTTCTACTTCAAACACATCTCTACCAGCTTGACTCAAAATACAGCCCCTAGCATCATTAGCACAAGAATCCAAAATTTTGACCACACTAGGCATGATTTTCCCTTCATAATTCTCTACTCCTTCCCTTTTAGCACAAATTCTCTTCATGACATACTTCCTTATCCATTCCATAAGGGTTAATAATGATTTATCTCTTGAAGGCCTCAACACATTATTAAATGATTCACAACAGCTGTTTAGTAGCATTGCAGACTTGCATTTACTACTAAATGCATGCCTACACAAATGTTGGGGTCCCATCTTTTCCAAATACTTAAAAGCATCTTCAGACAAGAATTTTAAACCCTCCATGTGACCATCATATTCAACCTACATGTATATTTGCCAAACCATAGGATATAAGTTTCATAATTACTAAAATAAATGCATAATGAGTAAAAAAAGATAGGTGGTAATAGTACCTTAGTGTAAGCTCTGGCAGCCTTCCAAAAGGTTTGTTTGAATGCTTCCCCAGGGTATGTTGCTTTGAAATTGGTCCAAATATGCCTACAACAATACCTTGTTTCTGCATTAGGCACCACTCTTCTAAATGCCTCTAATAACCCCTTTTGCCTGTCAGACATGAATGCCACATCATCTTCCTTCTCCCTAATGTATGTGACATTATCCGCAACGCTTCCGAGATCTGCCACAAGTAACTCCAAAAACCAAGTCCAAGAATCAGTGTTCTCGGCCTCCACAACAGCCCATGCCACCGTAAAGATGTTTGTGTTCCCATCCTTAGCCACTGCTGTCAATATAATACCTGTAACAGGCCCAATCAAGTGGCAGCCATCGACCCCTATTAGTGGCCTACACCCCTTAACAAAGCCTTCTTTACAAGCTTGAAGGCAAACATACATTCTCTGAAATCTGGTAGTTGATTCTCCTTCTTTTTTGCCTACTTATTCAGTAACAGTCACAACAACGCTAGAACCTGGGTTACACTTCTTCAAAGTAGCAGCATAATCCCATACTCTTTTATACTGCTCTGTAGAGTCACCATTAATCTGATCCAAAGCTTTCCTTCTACTCTTATAAGCCAAGTGATAACCCGGTTCCACTCCAATATAAGATAGCACCATCTTTTGAAATATATCTAGTTTCAACCCGGGGTTCAGCCTCCAAGTATTAAAGTACCTCTCAGCAAGATAATCAGAAGAAAGCATACAATTTGAGTCCCTCCACCCACAAGTGTGCTCAATCTTCAAGCTTTTAATCTGAAAAGTTTCCTCAAGCTTTACTTTTCTTGCATGCACCTTAAATTGACACTTGTTCCTTTCTTGACAAACACACTTCACCAATCTGGCTTTTCGTTTTCTCCATTCACACTCACACCTATGCTTACAGTAGATGGTTATCCTACCCTTGGTGTTGTGCAACATATAGTACTCATAACCATTCTCAATGGCGTGATGTCTAACAGCCTTTCTGAAGACATAGTTGGAAGGGAATTTCAACCCAACTTCCAATTTGATGACTCTTTTGAAGTCTACTTGTGCATTAAAAACAGGATAATGATCCACTTCACCCTCACTGTCAGAACCACCACTCACACTCTTCACATCGTCCTCATCGGAAAGTACATCATCGTCAGGCCTAAGTTCCTCCTCATCTCCATCAGATTCTGCCAAATTCTGATCTACTACTCCTCCTAAGTTGTTATTCACCAGTCCTAAGGTTTGAACATCATCTTTATTCACAAAGATCTCCTCACCTTCACGCTCATCATCTCTATCCTCCAAACCTTCTTCCTCTTCTGTTTCATTATCCTCATCAGAAGGCTCTTCTTGTTGTGTTCTATCAATTAAGGGTCTTTGGCATTTGATTTTGATGGGAGGAGTTTCTTGTTGTGGAGATGGTTCTTTTGAAAGGGAGGCGGCAGAGGTGATAGGGTTGGATGTTGTGTTTCTATGTGTAGGTAGTTTAGATGGTCTAGTGGATTTTTTAATCACATACAAGCTCACAAAGCCAAACTTGTCTTTTGTAGCTAGCAATTCGGGAATGGTCTGATCATCAACTATTTGTCTCCTACCCGCAAACAAGCTTACCCCACGCCTCCTAAACCACATTTCACCCACAAAGTCTTTGTAACGACACTCCTTTTTTTTATCATTTCCACTAGATTACGGTAACAATCTTCTCTCATATTTGTTACCAAATTCAGCCCACCCCCCACATAATCTGTCTTGTTGTTCTTTGTCACAAACGTACCACCATGATACACCCTCAAGTTTGAACTCCAATTTTCCATAGTCTTATTTACATCAGAGGTAGCCATCTATAATAACAATAACAAACTAAAAAAAAAAAAAAATGATTACTGTAAACCCAATTGAAAACCAATCCAATATTAAATTCACATCATTCCAATATTCAATCAATCCACTTACAATATCAAATTCATTAATAAATTGTATACTAATCGATTGCACAAAACACAAAGCCACTAAACCCCAATTTGATTTAAATAATTAGGGTTTCTATCACTTTAATTTCAAATGAATTAAACTATGATCATAGGTCAATATACATGTAATTAACATTCAATCCAGCCTCTAACCCTACTTAAGCATACATTTTGTTCACCAGAAGTACAAAAAAAATGATGGAGAGAGAGTGTGTGTGTGTGGGAAAACATACCTGCCAATTCGTATCTTATAGGCACGAGTGCTCTGGTCATCCACGTCAAAGGTGCACGTACAAAGCTTTAAAAGCTGGTAGATGAGCATGCATTAAAGCAGAGGAGAGGGATGTGAGATATTATTATTTGGAGGGGAAGGAAGAATGGAAGAGGAAGGGGGAAACTTACAGTGAAAGAATGAAAGAGGAAGGGGGGCGAAAATCAGGCTCAAAAGAAGGAAAAGAAAAGGGGAAATAAAAAAAATAACCAATCAACGTCGGAGTCAATCGATGAAGTGGCCGGAATTTGTTTTTTGGTGGTGTCTGTCAAACTTGAGGGTCTTAAAAGATGGTGTTTGGGAGTTTTGAACTTAAAAGGTGGTGTTTGTCAAAGTTGAAAATATAAAAGGTGGTGTTTGGCAAAAAACCCGGGAGAAAATGATTTTCTTTTTAAATGAGTCAGCGCCACGCAAGCATTCTGGTAAGCCACATAGGATAAATCCGCTAGCTTATAATCGGAATCCGTTAATAGGTGGTTCTACCATAACAAAAAAAGTCTTATTAGGTGGTTCCCCAAAAAAATAATTTTATTAGGTGGTTCTCCAAAAAAATTGGCAAATTAGTAGGTGGTTTTCTACTAATTTTTCAAAAAAAAAAAAAAAAAAATTGCTTGTAAGGGCATAAATGGCAAGACATTAATTTAAAAACCATAATGTGTGTTGAGTTTATAATAATAGTACATAGATCTGTATTATTGTATATCTAACAAAGAATGTCACTGAAACATGCATTACCCAGTCCACGTTTGTACTTTTAACACATAACTACCAAATTTATGCACTTTACCAAATTCAACTAGTACGTTTACATACTAGAATCGATAATATAGTTTTCCTTTTCTGATGTCTTTTTTTTTGACGTAAAAAAACTCAAATATATTAAGTGGTAGCAGCTACAAAATCCGTAGCGGCTATATCAATTACTATCGGAGGGCCGCTATCAACCCACACCCTAGAGCTATAATCAAGCGGAAAAGTATGTGCCGCCTCATGAGCCGCCTTATTACCTTCTCTACGAACATGGGAAAAAGAACAAGAATTAAATTTACTAGCTAAACGAATGATATCACGAACAATTAAACCAAAATAGCTGGCCTGAAGAGAGTTTGAGCGTAATGCTTGGATTAGTTGAAGTGAATCTGATTCCAGGACCACCTCTCGGAACCCCTGCTGCCACGCAACCTGTAACCCATACTCCCCAACTCTCGCCTCCGCTATATCAGGATCCCACTGATCTCGAACCTGCTTACACCCAACCACTAAGACCTCCCCTTCCGCACCTCGCACCACCACCCCAACTCCCGAACCTCGTTCCCCTAACACGGCCCCCGTCTACATTAACCTTCACCCCCTTACCTTCAGGTGGTTTCCAACTCACTACCCCCTCCCCACGCACACTCCTACACCTCCCTCCCATCTCTCCTATCACCTCCCAATAGTCCTTTAAGTACGCTTCAGCTCCCTGCACTACTCTGACACTCAGTAAAGTTTCCCCACCATGAACCATGGAATTCCTCGCATTCCATATCGACCACGGCACCATCACCAGCTTAGCCAAATCCCGACTCTCCCTATCCTTACCCCACAACTCCAGTAGCGACACCCCGTTCTGACAAGCACCCCACTCTTCTGTATCCTCCCCAATCAGCCCCCACACCTCCTGTACACACGGGCAGTGTACAATAGCATGCATATCATTTTCCACCCCTATCCTACATCGCGGACATATCACATCAGCCCCCTCTATTCTTATCTGAATATTCGCTCTCGTTGGTAGAGCCCCTCTCCCCAATCTCCACGCGAACATCCTCACCTTTGGAGGCACCTCCAGCTTCCATATCCGCCTCCATACATCCCCCACCCCGCTCCCATCACTACTCCCCTCACCCCCATCCCTAGCACTCAAGCGGTTACGGACAAAATGGTAGCCCGACTTTACTGTATACTCCCCATCTTTGCTATAGTGTCATACCAAGCGGTCATTACCCCCTTCCGAGGCAATAGGTATCCCCATTACCTCCTCCGCCTCAAACTCCAAAAGCCTACTCCGCACTAGCTCTCGCCTCCATATTCGTTGCTCCGGATCGATCCACTCCTCGACTCTCTCCTCCCTTGCATCTCCCCTCGGAGAAATCAGTCTAAAGGAAGGCCCCCTCCTCGTCCACCTATCCTCCCATATTCTCACATTTGTGCCATCCCCCACTAACCACCTACATCCCTCCTCCAAATTTCCCTTGACTGCCGCTATACTCCTCCACACAAAACTCGGGTAATTGCCCACCCCTGCAGCAAAAAACGAACAGTCAGGAAAATACCTGGCCTTAAGAACCTGACTGGCCAATGCCTCGGGGTGGGTGTGAATGCGCCAAGCTTACTTCATTAACATCGCTTCATTGAAAGCTTCGATATGACGAAAGCCCAGCCCCCCTCCCCCTTACTCTTACACAGCTTATCCCATGATACCCAGTGTATCTTGCGCTCCCCCATTTTAGCCCCCCACCAAAATCTCGCAATAAGGGAACTAATCTCGTTGCAGAGGCTAACCGGAATCTTGAACAATCCCATATGATAGGTAGGAATCGCTTGGGCTACAGCCTTTATTAGGATCTCTCTACCTGCGAAGGATAACAATCTTCGTTTCCACCCCTGCAATTTTTTCCACACCCTCTTCCTCACCGTATTAAAAGCTGCCTTCTTGCTCCTACCCACTACCCCCGGGAGACCCAAGTAACGGCTATGGTGATCAACAATCTGCACCTCCAGTAGTCCCACTAGCAACAGACGCCTCTCCTCCCCCACATTAGCGCTAAAGGAGACCTCCGACTTTTGGAGATTTACCCTATGCCCTGACGCTCTCTCATACACGCTAATGATTCGCCTAACGCATCTCACATCATCCTCACGGGCACGACAAAAAACAATACTATCGTATGCGAGTGAATCATATTCGTGTCTTGCTACATTAATTTACAAGACTATCATGAGTATCATTTCTCTTTAATTTCTTATTTTCCCGGTTTTCGGAGCGTCAAATGTTACATGATACTGTATTGTAGGTTAGTCATAACTCATAACAGTCCCAGCCAATCCGTCGTGCAATTTCCCCAAATATTATTTGAGTTTGAAGCTGTAGGTGGAAACATGAAGACTTTTTTGTTTTTTTTCACCATACTAGTACTAGTATAGTTTAGGAAAAAAGTAGTTTGCATGCCTGGCCCGCTCCCGGGCAGCCTATTTATATGTTTTATACACGTTTCATAGAACTGTAGGTTTATTTTTATTATAATATTATTTGTAACGATATTTTACATTATTTTTTTCTTTCAACTTTCCATCCATCATATTATATTATTTTTTTCTACTAACTCATCGTATTTTTATTTCCTTTCCGCTTGTACGTCAACCGTTATATTATTCCATTCATTCCATATCCCATCACCCGTTATACTATTTCATTTTCATTTCACTATCACCTTACTCATTATGCTATTTCATTTTTTCACTCTCCCGTCACCCTTTATATCACATTATATTATAACTTATTACCGTAAAGTAGGTTTAACATACTTAGTTGACTTATTACCATAACTATAATATTTTTCATAAATTTGCTAATAACTATCATATATTTTAGTATTAGATATAAAATATCCATATCCTAATATTTAATTTTATTTATTTATTTCCATCCAATAAGAGTGTGCCAAGTGTCCATCAATAAAATGGTGACTTTTATAATATACTAGTTTGCATGCTCGATCCGCGTCCGGGCTGCATATTTATATTGTTATATTCGGTTCATAAAAATTTCGATTTATCTTTGTTATAATATGATTAGCAACGATATTATTATATTATCAATTTTTACTCACTTATCATATTATTATTTCCTTTTCATTTATACGTCACTCGTTATATTATCCTAGTTTCATAACACTATCCCGTCACCGGTTATATCACATTACATTTAGAATTATTACCATATATTAGTTTACCACCATAATCACCATAAATTATACTATTTTCTATAAATTAGCTAATAATTAGCATATTATATGATTACTTAGCGCTATCCAATTAATAAGTGTCAAGTGTCTTCATAGGAAAGACTTGGTTTCAGGTTTTAATATATAGTTCTAGTTTGCATGCCCGGCCCGCACTGTATATTTATATTATTATACTCATTTTATGAAATTATTAATTTATCTTTGTTATAATATTATCAACAACACTATTATTAATTTCCATAACATAAATTATACGGAGTTCTTCATAAATTAGCAAGTAATTTTCATATTATGTAATTACTTAGTGCTATCCAATTAATAAATGTCAAGTGTCTATCTAGGAAAGATTTGGTTTTAGGTTTTAATATATAATATTAGATTAGATATATTTACCAATTGTAAAGGGAGCAATAATAGCCATCCGATTGCCCTAAACAAATCTAAGCCTTTGATTAATTTGACTATGATATAATTATTTAATTAAACTATTTTATTAATATTAAATCCCATTTTCTTTCTTCTCCCCCTCCCCCACCCCACCAGCCACCGCTGGCCAATCGTTCCAACACCAAACCATCGCCTGACATCACCATCGAGACCCACAGTCACCTGTAACCATGCGCCTCACCATTTGCGCCACTCTTTCTCTTCTCCGTTAATTTGGGCGGTGACAGACGTTATGAGGGGACGACGACTTAGAGGATGCTAGGGGTTGTCGGAGGGGCAGCAGGGTTTCGTGAGGTGGGAGCACGCGACTTTTCATGGGACAGGACCAGGAATCAAATCGGAGGGGGCGGGAAAGAGGAGTGTTGGGAGGAGAGAATAGTGCGTGCATTTTGAAGGACGGGACGACGAAAGCCTGCCATAGCCTAGGTGAGGGTTCCTTCGTTCGCCCAACCCTTCGTCCGCCGGTCGAGGATGGTGCTCTCAAATGCAATGGTGGTGTTGGGTGTGAATGGAGGTGGCGCTAGGGCGGTGGCAGGGTTGGGGTGGAATGAGATGAGAGAAAAATATATAAGGTTGGAGTTAATTTATACTTTTATATTATTTGATTTTAATTAATTTACCAAAAATATTAAATAAGGTCAAACTTAACATGGCTACGAAACCTTCGTAGTTATTATAAAATCACTCTATATATATCAGATATTTAATTTTAATTAATTTACCAAAAATATTAAATAAGGTCAAACTTAACATGGCTACCAAACCTTCGTAGCGATTATAAAATCACTCTATATATATTAGATTAGTACTAATTCTACAATGGCTACCATAACTCGGTAGCCATTATAAGTAGGACGAATAACTACCGTAGATCTCTATAAGCAAATCGTATTCATTAAATAGTTTGACCATATTAATAATTAACCTTATTTTTCTCAGTCCTCCTCCTTTCCTCTCCCCAACCCAGGAACCACCATTGACCCAACCCAACTTCCTCCTAACCGTCTTTTAATACCAACCCTGAGACCGCAGTCGTGGGCCACTACCTTCTCCACCCAAGAGATACCCGGCACCCTCCCCTCCACCCTCATTTTCTCCGTACTCTAGGCGTCGATAATGGTGATGGGGCGACCATACTAGGAGGTCGAGGGAGAGGCAAGAAGTGATTTTCATTGGGCAGGGCGTCGGGAATAAGTGGGTCAAAGGGTAGGAAATGAGAGATTCGAGAGGCGAGAGAAGGTGTCGTGGGAGGCTGTGGTGGTGGGAGATGACGGCCGGAGCGTAATCGGCAGCGGGACGCCGGTCTGCTGGTGGTACCTTGGTTGTCTCCGCTGTAATGGCTGCTAGGAGTGTGTAGGCCGGTGGTGGCTAGAGTGGTGGTAGGTTGAGGGCAGCGGCAGGTGGTGGTGCTAGAGGGAAAGGAGAGGAGGCAGAAGTACGGGTTTGGGAGGTGTGGGTGGTTTTTTTTTTTTTTTTTTTAAATTTTTAATGTTTTTTTTTTCAGTCAAATTTTCGAGGGTCGAGATCAATTTATAAAAATGAACGGTGCGATTTACTCTATTTACAATGACTATCAAGCTTTGGTGCTTATAGAATCACTCTTAGATTAGATAGATAGATCTACACTTTTTACCCCAATTGCCCTTCTTCCAGAATCCCAAAACACTATAAAAAACCCTTCATTCTTCAGTCTTAACCTTTACGATTCTTTCTCTACCTCCTTCTCAAGGCCCTCAACAACAATGGACTTAAACGCAGCAATGTCCTCATCAAAATCATCATCATCCGCCATAGCCCAGAAAACCTGGGAACTCGAGAACAACATCCAAACAATTACAGACCCATCACTCTCATCTTCCTCAACAAGCAACAACAACGCCCAAAACGCAGCGTCGGACGCCATATTCCACTACGACGAAGCGTCGCAGACAAAGTTCCAGCAGGAGAAACCATGGACCAACGACCCGCATTACTTCAAACGGGTCAAGATCTCAGCGCTCGCCCTATTGAAGATGGTGGTCCACGCTCGCTCAGGTGGGACCATCGAGGTCATGGGTCTGATGCAGGGGAAGTGTGATGGTGACTCTATCATTGTTATGGATGCCTTTGCTTTGCCTGTTGAAGGGACTGAAACTAGGGTTAATGCTCAGGCTGATGCTTATGAGTATATGGTTGATTATTCTACTACTAATAAGCAGGTTAATTTCTCTTTTCTAAAACCCTAATTTTTAATTTAAAGTTTTGATCTTTTTGTGGTTTTGTATGTGGGTTTCTTTTGTGTGGAATTGTTGTTGTTGTTGATGTTTTTAGGTTTTTTTATTTGTGAAAGTTTTGAATTTGATGGGTTTTGTTGTGTTGTGTTGTTTGGTTGATTGTTGGGTTCTATTGATAAGATCATAGGAAAAGTTGTGTTTTTGGATTGTTGAACCCTTGTGTTTCGATCTTTGCGCGTTTTCGGATGATTTTGTTGGTCCTTTAGTGGTTTGGTTTAGAGGGAAGTTCATCTGCTCCATTTTGATGGGTATAGACGAGACATGAATTGAGGATTTTCAGGGTTTCGCGGTGTTATATAGTTGATCATTGGGCTCCTAATTAACAGGCGAGACGATTCTCATTTGTAAAACCCTAAAGTTCCGAGCTTTTATGCTTCCTGAATATGTTTAATTATGCTAATTGGCAGTGGGAAGTTTTTTATTGCGAGGGGTGCTGTTTTGTTGTTCTCACTCTCTGGTTGATTGAGTGCAAAGTTCTGAGTTTTGATTGGTGAGGATGGGGATCGAAACTTTTGATGAGTGTCGATAGGCTGTTTTATGTCAAAAGTTCAAAACCCTACTCAGTGTATTGATTATTTTTTTACTAAATTAACCAGGTAATTACAAGTCAGAAGTATAAATCGTAGATGTAAATCTGGGTGGGAGGAGTCTGGGATGGGGCCGGAAATGGAAAAGCTTGTTACCTTTCAGCGATAGTTTAGCTGAGATCAATTTTTTTTAGTATGTTCCTTTTATAATGAACAACTAGCAAGCAGGTAAATGAAGTTCTGCTGGATGTTTTGTTGGGTTTGGTGGGGTTTCAACAAAGAATTTTACTATTTGTTGTCCTTTTATGTTGATGTAAGTCGGGCTCTTCATAATGCCCTGTGTACGCGTGTGGGACAGTTTACATTTGGACATGTGTGTCACGCTTGAATCCTTCATTTTAGGCCACAACATAAAGGTTTTGTTATTCATAATTAGGTGAGTTAGACACTTGGACACGCACAGTGCCCAATATGTTTAGCCAATGACTGAATAGCAGAGGTATATCTTGAGGAAGATAAATTCAAAATTTTCACTGCTAATGAGCAGGCTTTGGATATCATGTCTCATGAGTCTGTGAGAGTCTGAATTACTTAGTTGATATATGCTTTTTGGGTGTTTAGGACCCTAGGGTTTTGTCCAGCAATGGTTATCTGTTATGAAAAGGTTTGTCTTATAGTGCTTTGTTACCCCAATATTGTGATACTTGGATTGAAGGTGTTGTTCTCCGGTGGAAATAGTTTATAAATATTTTGGTTGTTGGTGTGATGACTTTTTGGCAGTATCAACTTTAGGATCTATAATCTCAGGAACGCTGATGCCCAAGCTTATGATTCGGGCATATGGTTGTTCGTCCTATATCTCCTTAAGGAGGCAATGGAATCTTTCAACTTTTTTTCTCATCATGATTTCGTGTTTTGTGCTGATAGGATCCCTTTTGTGCTGGTTGTTCTGTTTGGGTGGGAGCTTTTTGTGGACAAATTTGATTTCAGTAGCATTCTTGTTTCTTGTGATGATATAGGGTTGAGCTGAATTGTTTTGTCGAAAGATTGCTTTAAGCTTGTCCGAAATTTTTTTACTAAAGTATTGGGACTGGCTTAGTTTTTATGTAACGTTTAGTTGTGTTTATGTGAGGGGTTTCTTTTCAAACAAGAGTTACGATGATTTAACTTCTGAGTTTCTATGCAGTGGGTTAGCTGGGAAGAAATTTGATACTGTTAACTTTTGTTGAGGTTAATTAGGGATAACTGACTCTGATGGTTGAGATGTGGAGTAACCGAGTAACCTGTTTGATTAATATGATGAGTTTTAATATAGGTAGCACTCCTTATCTATAGTAGCTGTCTCCTTGCTAAACTGTTGGGATTTATTTAGTATATTCTGTTGATGTTGAGGTTTACTATTCAACTTTGACCTTTGGGATGGTTCTCTTATATGGAGCTAATGTATAGTGTAATGGTGGTCTGTTTTCTTTGCCTTGTTTGGCTGTTGTAGATTCGAGGTGGTATGGCTGATAAGGAATCTGGCTAATTGCGTTCATGTTAAACTAATATAGTTCCCATAAAACAATGTTTTAAATTACTTGTATTATGCTCATCACTGCTTTCTTTCTTTCAAGTTCTAGCACCTATTTGGAAACTGCTTTGCCCTCTGTCATGTGCCTCAATGCTGATTCTGATATTTTATGCTAGCTTTTTGTAAGCAACCTTTTTGTAGCGACTCTGTTGTTGTAGTTGTAGAATCTAGAATGTGTCTTCTCTTGTGGTACTATCTTTCATGATTATGCTAATGATTTCACTTAGGTATGTCTTGTGTATTTTTATTGACTGTCTCTCTGTCTGATATAGGAAGTGACACTTACTATTCCGTGTTTATCATTATTTTCTGTATGGCTACTCATGATGTTACTGGTATTACATAGGCTGGACGTTTGGAAAATGTGGTTGGTTGGTATCACTCTCATCCCGGTTATGGTTGCTGGCTTTCTGGCATTGATGTTTCTACACAAATGCTCAACCAACAATTCCAAGAACCCTTTCTAGCTGTTGTTATTGATCCAACCAGGACAGTGTCTGCTGGGAAAGTTGAAATTGGAGCTTTCAGGACCTACCCAGAGGGCTACAAGCCACCAGATGAGCCAATCTCAGAATATCAAACCATTCCCTTAAATAAGATTGAAGACTTTGGAGTTCACTGTAAACAGGTTTATGGATCTTCCTTCTTGCTTAGTTCTCACTCTTGTTTTGGTGTTCTGTGACGTGTGTCCTCATTGTCTCCCTTTCTTCTCGGACAGTATTACTCATTGGACATCACATACTTTAAGTCTTCTCTTGATTGCCACCTCTTGGATCTTCTGTGGAACAAGTACTGGGTGAATACCCTCTCCTCATCTCCACTGTTGGGAAATGGCGACTATGTTGCTGGGCAAATTTCAGATCTAGGTATATTTGCCAGTCAACATTTTATAATTGCTCTGTATCAGTGTATTCTATCCACAACAAACCCCAGGCCCCCGCCGCTGTATCTCACACGAGAAAAGTCATGTTCGTTGTTAAAGTAGTTTGCTTGTATCCATGCTCAAACCTTAGTGTAAATTAGTTGTAGTCCTTATTTGTGGTTTGTTGAATGCCGTCATTAATATCTAATTTATTCATTAAAAAATGCCTTTCTCTTTGTTGCAGCTGAGAAGTTGGAGCAGGCAGAGAATCAGTTGGCTCACTCTCGTTTTGGTTCTTTAATCTCACCTTCTCACAAAAAGAAAGAGGTAGATCTTGGTTATCTTTTTGTTGAGTATTTAATGTACCTCCGAGTGTGTGCATAGTTATCCAGTCTATGCTTGCTGAATCATATGCAAGCATGTCATGTCTTCGGTTGCATTTTTATTACTTGTTTTAGATGTGACCGTATTATCTAGATAGCATAGATTGCGGCTTCGAAGACAGAGTATGATACTTCACTGATGCAACAAACTGATTGTCAGGAAATGCAGGATATGAAATTAGTGATTATTATATTAAGCTAAGGGCGAGTTCCAAGTGCTATGATCTATTTAAGATTAGATGCTCATGTGGACACTTGTTTGTTGCCATTTGCTGTGTCTTTCCCCAACAATCCCCAGGTCTAGTCACCTGACATTCAACTTTAGCCAATTGTTGTCAAAGATTTGTCAAGTCCCTGTTGTGTTGGCTGTATGTCCTAGTCTATCTTTGTTGGGGGTAGTTCTGGCCATCTACACGTATTCCGTTCTTTAGTTGTATACATTTAGTATAGTCCTTTACTTGTTTGACTATAGGCTTGTCTTTCCTGTAAAGTCTACTTCTGTGACGATTTCTCTGCTACTCAGTGCTGTGATTTGATGTTCTTGATTGGGTAACTCCTCAAAAGTACTGAGTACCTCTTCTTTAGTATGCCTATTATACTTTGGGTTGCCCTTTCTGGAAATCGATATAAAGGTGGGGACCAAATCTGACTCCTGATGAAGCAAACATGAATTTGCATATGTAAATTTTGTTCGTATTTGTTTTCATTGCTTTTGAAAGTTGAAGTTTCGCTTGCTTCTTAGATTCTGTCGGTGAGGTTATATGCTTGCTGCTGCCTCTGTGTTTTATCATTCCCTGAGTTGTCTGAACACTTTGGCTTGATGTCCCTAGACTCGGGGAAATATGGAGAGGTTAACTAAGTACACAAGTCATAAGATGATTTAATATCTTTTTCTTGTATGTGTTCATTAGCTATGATGATCTCTTTGAAATTTTGTTTGGTTTCAAATCTAATTTGAGTGGGACTTATGAAAAGAGTTGATAAATTAAGTCTTATGAAGTACTCCCTCCGTCCTAGCTCAAACACCCCATATGAAAAACGGTCGCATATTGGGAAGGGTCTACACACTACTCGGTTAATCAAAATTCCAAAAAAATTGCACGACAAGTTAGCGAAAACTCTTAATCTAATTCGCTATATAATTTTTTTGGAACTTTGATCAACCGATTAATGTGTACACCCTTCTCAATACAGGGGTATTTTGGGCAACAGGGTGTTTGAGTTGGGACGGAGCGTGTAGGTGATGCAATATGAAATGATTTTTGGGTGAGAACGTAGTGCTTAGCCAGCTGTGTTCTTCTTTGCCCTTGCCAAAAAGCATTTGATTTATTTGCGGCCTTATTCTTCACTATTTGCACTCTGCTGGTTTGGTCACCTATTGGATTCGAAAATAGTGGGAAGCTATATTTATATCTGTATGAAATGTGGTTGATTGGTTTCATGCTTGGAATCTGGGATTCTGGATTATGGTTGATGTCGGTCATCTGGTGCATTGGTGAAGAAGTTTGCTAGTTTGTGGGTTCTCCAACATTTGTGAAGCTTTTTAGCAGATTATGTAGTCTAGGTGTGCTGGAATTACTCATAGCCAATTCTATTATTCGGTATTAGATGTGGGAAATTGTTTTCAGTGTGTACACCTCTGCTCATGTTTGGAGTATGTCTTGAATAAATTGCAGGAAGAGCCAGCCCTTGCCAAGATTACTCGTGATAGTACAAAGATAACAGTCGAGCAGGTCCATGGTATGATGTCGCAGGTGTGTATCGATTCCTGTTATATTGTATCAGCTTATAGCATCTTTCCATATCATCTGTCCCTCAACATTTTTTTATCTCCCAATGCAGGTGATCAAGGACATCCTGTTCAATTCTGTTAGACCCAATACTTCTCAGGCGGAGTCTTCTGGACCTGAACCGATGATTGAATCCTGAGAGTTGTATTTGTCTTGTGCCAATTGATGGGGTTATCACTCCTTAATGTAGGTGTTCCAGTCATCGCTACCCCGAGAATCTTCCTGAGCAGTGTTTGAAACCAATCTCTAATGTATATCCCTTGGCTAGTTATCAACTATTTAAGAAAAAGGATTAGGTTTGGTTACGATAAGCTGCCATGCTTTTTTTGCATATAGGCTTCATCAAGCGGAAGCTGTTAATTAAGGAATCATATGGATTTCGTTAGACCATGGTTTTGCCATGTGTCTTGGAGTAATCAGCTTTATCTTCTCCAGCTTGCATTGTTTTTGTTATTGCTGGCACGATAGCTGCGTAAGCTGTTCTGTTGCAATTCACCATATTCATTCTGTTATTGCGCCTGTGAAGTTTTACCTAGATATGCGACTGTGGTTGTACACGCACTTGATAGTAGGATATGTGCAGTAGCGTGGGAGTAATCGTCTTGATCAGTCTCTCATAGTGCAGGTTGTCTAGGCCAATCACTGTGATTAGGTGAATAGTGTCTAATCACCGATTCAAGTTTTGCATTTTAGTCCTTGGTGTTTTTATTACTTGTTTTTGTTTGTTAAATACTTGTAGAATAAAATTAAGGTTATGATACAACTGATTAAAGATTTGACAATAGATTAACGCAAATACTACCGTACCCCAGGGGTACCAAGAGAATGGTACCCCCGTCCAAAATTAAGCCCGGGCCACTTCTAATATAAAGCCCAACGCGGCCCGGAACAAAAAGAAAGAGATTTTAACTCCAAAGAAGCCCAAAGCCCAAAAAAACAAATTGGCTGCGAATAATTGCACAAAAATACATCACTTTCTCTCTCCTCTGTCCGAAAATTTCTGTAGCTGCGAACGACGATTATGGACGAGATTTTTGCGACCATGGACGAGCAACTTGAGGATATGGCCGAAGAAATTTGCGCGACCATGGACGATGAATTATGCCCAAACACAGATGAGAATTTGCCAGGTCAGACATTCAGATCATTGTTTTGAATGTGTTATTTAAATCCAAACATATCTTATAATGGACGAGTTTTGTTTAAAAATGTGTAGTTATTCTTTAGGAATGGTTATGTTTTTGGATGAGTACTTATTCTTTTCAGAAATAATGGGTTAAGTTATGCAATAAAAATGTTATTGTTTTTAATAATGGATAATTATTGGTTCAGAATGAATGGCTTAAGTTCTGGAATGCATATTTATTGTGTTCGAATGACTGATTTATGTTCTGAAATGAAGGGCTTTTTGTTTAAGGATTAATGTTTTTTAAATTCTGGAATGAATAGCTTACTGTTTTAGAATGACTGCTTTATGTTCTGAAATGATTAGTTATTGTTTTAGGATGAAGGCTTGATGTTCTGGAATGAATAGTTATTGTGTTTTAGAATGACTGGTTTATGTTCTGAAATTAATAGTTATTGTGTTTTATAATGGTTGGTTTTTGTTCTAGAATGGTTGGTTTTTGTTCCGGAATGATTAGTTTTTGTTTCAGGATGGTTGGTTTATGTTCTACAATGGTTGGTTTATATTCTAGAATGGTTGGTTTATGTTTTAGAATGGTTGGTTTCTGTCCTAGAATGGTTGGTATTTGTTCCGGAATGATTAGTTTTTGATTCCGAATGGTTTGTTTTTGTTCCGGAATGATTATTTTTTGTTCCAGAATGGTTGGTTTATGCTCTACAATGGTTGGTTTATGTTCTAGAATGGTTGGATTTTGTTCTGGAATGATTAGTTTTTGTTTCAGAATGGTTGGTTTTTGTTCCGGAATGATTAGTTTTTGTTCCAGAATGGTTGGTTTATGTTCTACAATGGTTGGTTTATGTTCTAGAATGGTTGGATTTTGTTCTGGAATGATTAGTTTTTGTTTCAGAATGGTTGGTTTTTGTTGTATAATGGTTGGTTTTTGTTCTAGAATGGTTGCTTTTTGTTTCAGAAACGGTTGGTTTTTGTTTTAGAATGGTTGGTTTCTGTCCTAGAATGGTTGATATTTGTTCCGGAATGATTAATTTTTGTTTTAGAATGGTTGATTTTTGTTTTATGTTCTAAAATGAATAGTTATTGTTTTAGGATGAAGTGTTTATGTTCTGGAATGAATAGTTATTGTGTTTTATAATGACTGGTTTATGTTCTGATATGAATGTCATTATCCTTTTAGGCGATCTGAAAGTTGCTGTGCCCGAAGCATCAGAATCTTTTCTGTTAGGCAAGTGTGCCGCCTCTATAGAAGAAGCTCATGAGTTGTACAATGACTATGCCTATACGAAAGGTTTTGGAACTAGGTTGCATAATGTACGTAAAGAATATAGCACTTGTGAAATAAAGGGGAGAGAAATTGTTTGTTCAAAACAAGGATTTAAAAGGCAACCTGGGGCTGTTGGTAAACACTTCACAAAGCTAAACTTGAGGATTGGGTGCAAGGCTATGGTATTCTTTGAAAAGAAGGGTGATGAGTTATGGGAAGTGACTAAACACAATATGGTACACAATCATGTGCTTTGTCCTCGTGATAAAGTCTATCAGTTAAAGTCACATAGAAAAATCAATGCAAATATTCTTAAGATTTTACGAGATTTGGTAGATTCGGGAATTAATATTGCAGATGCATTTAGGTTTTTGAAGCCTCAAGCTGGTGGTTCCCCGGCTCTTGGATTCAGTAAAAAGGACGCATACAATAAACTTGGTGCAGATAAGTTGAAGTTTATTGATGGGTGTGATGCACGAACATTTATGAATATTTTTGCTAAAAGGCGCGAGAGCGAGGACGATTTTTACTTTGCTTTTGAGCTTGATGAAGAAGCTCGTTTGGTGAGTTTCTTTTGGAGGGATAAACTTATGAAACAAGATTACATAACTTTCGGCAAACTTCTGATTCATGATACTACGTATCGGACGAATAAGTACAAAATGATTTGTGCACCTTTCGTGGGAATCAACCAACATGGTAATAATTGTATGTTTGCTTGTGGGTTCATTTTAAATGAGCGGATCGACTCCTTTGTTTGGCTGTTTAACCAGTTTTTGCAGTCGATGGATGGCTTGCAACATGAAACTGTTATGACTGATCAAGCTTTTTCTATGGCTGCTGCTATAAAGGAAGTTTTTCCTAACGCAAAACACAAGTTTTGCACTTGACACATTTTGAAGAATTCCAAAAAGAACATACTTCATTTAATAGGATTGCCTGGGTTTGAGGTTTTGTTTAATCGGGCTCATGTATTGTGACACCATCGATGAGTTTAATCACTTCTGGAGTCGGTAAGTATTCAATTTTTTTTTTTTTGTTTATTTCTAAGTCATTCTGTAACATTACTGAACCATTCTGTAACATTACTGAACCATTATGAAACACTAATTAATCATTCTAGAACATTTCTTAGCCATTCTGAAACATTACAGTCATTCCAGAACATATTTCTAAGTCATTCTATAACATTACTTAACCATTCTCAATCACTATTTAGTCATTCTATAACATAACTGATCCATTCTAAAACATTACATAGTCATTCTGTATCATTATTTCACCATTTTTGAACATTATTTAGTCATTTAATCATTTGAATTGTTTATACACAGATTGGTGACGGAGTACCAGTGTGCAGAACATCCGTGGATGTTGCGACTTTGGAATTCAAGAGAAAAATGGTGTTCGGCTTTTACAAAAGACCGTTTCTCAGGCGGTATTTTGTCATCACAAAGGAGTGAAAGTACAAACAATAGTGTGTCGAGGAAACTTCATAAAATAGCTTCTTTGCATGATTTTTACAAATGTTTTTGTGGAGTTATTGCTGAATGGAAAAGTAATGAAAAGCAAGAGGATGGGCGTTGTTCCAATAGTTATCCAGAGGTTGCAATACCAAATGTGTCCATCTTGGTACAGGTTTCAAAGATATACACAATAAAAACGTTTGTGATCTTCCAAGACAATTGGATGAGTTCATTGTCATGTCGGCACAATCATGATGTTGATTATGGTAATTGGGGGTCTTTTGTTGTGTGGAAGCCAAGCAGCGAACTTTTTGCACATGTTGTGCTGGTCAATTCGCAGTGCAGCAGGATTAACTGTACTTGTAAACAGTTTGAGGAGGTTGGCATACTTCGTTCTCATGTCCTGAAAGTTTATTTTATAATGGGTGTTGACAATATTCCAGAGATGTATATTGTGCACCGATGGACTAGAGCAGCAATGAAACCTTCTGAAGAAGGTGACAATAGTTTAAGGCCAAAAGTTTCTGAATCGTCTACTATTTGGACGATGACAATGCAGCGGCTTTGGAATGGGTTGTTGCATGCTAGTTCCGGGAATTTGGATGCAAGACGTGTTTGCAAAGAAGCTTTTGATAAAGCAAAAAACACCATTGAAGATCAGTTGGGGCCTATTGGTGGAGAAGATGCTGAAGTCGTTGGGACTCCTCAATTAGAAGGCATTAATATCCGCAATCCAGAAAGTGCCCGCACACCTGGTGCAAGAAATGCTAGGCGAAAGAGTACAAGGGAGATTATTTCAAACCGTTTGAGAACAAGAAAGAAGATTGTCAAGCAGTACACACCATCGGCATCAGGATCATCCTTTGTTAATAGTCTTCGGCCAACTACAAACACAAGGACCAATATTGACGAGTATAGCACACCACAATCTACACCTAGCAGCGTAACATATGATTCTAATCTGTAAAAATAAGTCATTTTTGTTCTGTAATGAATGGGGGGTGTTCTGGAATGATTTATTTTTGTTCTGGAATTTTGATTTGTGTTTCAAAAAGATTAATATATTTTCTATACTATTGTGTTCTACAATGACATATTTTTGATCTATAATGATCAGTTTATGATCTAGAATGACGTATTTAATGATTAGTTTTTGTTCTATAATAAGCTGTTTTTGTTCCAAAATGACATATTTCTGTTCTATAATGATCAGTGTATGATCTAGAATGACGTATTTTATGATCACTTTTTGTTTAATAATGACATATTTTTTGTTCTATAATGAACTGTTTTTGTTGCAGAATGACTTATTTCTGTTCTATAATGATTGGTTTTTGTCCAATAATGACAAAATTCTGTTCTATAATGATCAGTTTCTACAATGATCTTGTAATCAAAACAATAACTATATATTCATTCCAGAACATAATCCTATCATTACAGAACAAAACATGACCAATTGCAGAACAGAAAACGACCATTACAGAATGAGATCATTTTATAAACATAGAAAAGGAGTTATTTCATATTACAAATAGAAAATGTAAGGTTTAAGCAAGTATTTGATTAATAAATTTTAAATTTGATGTACTTCTTGATGTTGTTGTTCTAGTTTTTGTTTCCTAAGTTGTTGCTTCGTCACCGAGTCTTTAGCCTTCTGGATTTCCCCGAGTTCCTTTTCAGCTTTCTTCAGCTTTTTCTTTTCATCTTGTTGTTCCTTCTTTGTCACTGCTCTTGCTGCTGAAGTCATATAAGCATCGCTTATCATCTCTCTCTTTTTAATATTGTTGTCATCCAATATTATTTCAGCACACAGTTTGGCTCGGTAGAAGCGCCTTCTTGCTGCCTTCAAAATTATATACAAGGTCAATTCATGACATAATTCAGTTGAACATAAAAAACGATTAGTGTCAAGTTTTAAGTAAAAGCTTACTAATTTCAAATCGGAATTCCAGCTTAATCCATGAAAGCGTTCCATGTGCATCATCAGAAATAAACTGCAATCCCATATGTTTTTATCGTTTTTCCAGGCAAGGTCAATTACTTCGTATTTTTTGTTGCAGTTTGAAATGATGTCTGAAATATCATTACACTGTTTTTCAAGCATAAGCAATCTTAATTCCTCAACCTATTCATATTAGAGAAAAATAATCATTAGAACAAATATGCCTCATTCCGGAACAAAAACTTAACATTTTGAAACACAAACCCACCATTCTAAAACAAAAACAAGCCATCCTAGAACAATAACCAACCATTCCAGGACAAAAAGTAACCATTTTAAAACAAATGACAGTTAAAAACTAACCATGAGTTGATTAGTGTCTTCATAATTCTGCAAGGTTTTGCGATTGTCTAGCAACTGACAGCTTGAATCACAAAGGTTGACACACAGTAATGTAAAGTGATTCTCGTAGATAATAGGGAAAAATATCTGCAATTGAGAAAACACTTATATTGTTATACTAAAATCAATTAATAAACAGAGATAAACTTTAAAATGGGTAATTTTTTGAATGGCATACCAAAAAGTAGTCAGATAAGTAAAAAATGCCACATGTTCTCAGCCAACTTTTCATTGTGCCACGCACAACGTCCGACTTTGTCCTAAGACGTTTCTTATCCTCTTCAAGAACTTCTCCATTTGCAAGTCTTTCATCTTGGTCTTTCTTTTCTTTCAACATTTTTGCATACACCTACAACATACATCAAGTCATTTCAGAACAAAATCCTTCATTTTAAAACAAAAACTCGCCATTCTAAAACAAAAACTGATCATTCTGAAGCAAAAACTAATCATTCTAAGACAAAGAGCAACCATTCTGAAACAAAAACTAATCATTCTAGGACAAACTCCAACCATTCCAGAACAAAATTAAAGAACAAATTTAAACAAAATGCAATCATTATAGAACACAACATAACCATTACAGAACAAAAACCAATCATTCCATAACAGATCCTTGTCATTTTAAAACATTTAAGAATATAAATGTAAAACTTACAAATACTGCGGAGTTGAAGAATAATCTTTTCTTATTTTTCCACCAACCAGGAACCTCCGGGTTCTTTAGGCCTTTTACCTTTGTCTTGTTCAGAATGTATGCCCAAACATCAATAACACCAACAGTCATCCAATTTAGTTCTTGCATAGAGAATGCATCATTCTTAGAGAACGTGACATGTGGTGTAAATACTGCCATGACAGAATTTTGTTCTGTTCTTATCATCTTCGCAATTGCCTTCTCTTCAGCAATAATAGCTTTTGTCTCAGGTTTATTCAATAGATTTCTAATCCTTGAATTCACCTTTAATATCTCATGGCTGTATTCAAACTCTGAGAGAAATGCATTGTCAGCCACTGCCCTCTCAATAGGTGTTAAATCTTCAAAATCATTTGGTCTCCTCTGAAGAAATGCCGAAACATTTATTGCTTTGTCTTCCAAATCCATAAGCTGAAACTCATGGGGGCTATCTTCTTGTGAGCTGCATACTCTTTTCCGTTCCTCTAGCCTGTGCTCGTACTTTTGAATTACCTCCTTTGACAATTCTTCAGAAATTTCTTCAACATCAATACTCTCTTTACCGAAAAAAGCATTTGGAATAGGGCTCGGCAACTTGACAGGTGGTGGAGAAGGTGTCGGTGTAAGTAATTGGAAGCTTGGTTGAAAATCTGCTGGCACCACATTTACAAAATACTTCTTCAAATCATCCATGAAGTTGCGTGTTTTTTCCCTTTCTTTTTGCATGGAGAGTTACTCTTGATGGTTATTCCAACTTATGGCGTGTCAAGAAGTATATACCCCTCCTTAAAAAGAAAAAAAACGGATCATAAGAAAACAAAAAGAAACAGAAGAAATCATTCTAGTACAGATTCATCCCAGTACATAAACTATTCATCCCAGAACATAAACCATTCATCCTAAAACAATACCTGGTCATTCCAAAACATAAACCATTCATCCTAAAACAATACCTAGTCATTCCAGAACATAAACCATTCATCCTAAAACAATACCTAGTCATTCCAGAACATAAACCATTCATCCTAAAACATTCATCCTAAAACAATACCTAGTCATTCCAGAACATAAACCATTCATCCTAAAACAATAACTAGTCATTCAAGAACACAAAATCATTCATCCTTAACCAATACTAGTCATTCCAGAACATAAACGGCTCATTTCAGGACAAAACAAATTTTCATTGAGAAAAAGATGATAAAATATTACATATTGTTCGAAATATTTTTTTCAAGTTTGATTATTACACGAGACTTCGAATTGTTTTTAAAAGGGTACTATCAAACCTTGTCTTCTACATTTGAATTTTTTTGGGTTTCTTCAGTTGTCATGTCTTCATCCTCGAGGGAACCGAAATCCATTTTTGGGTCACTTGTTGTTGCAGCGAATTTCTGAGCATCAATTGATCTAAACTTCATCTTCTTTGGAGGAGAATCCGTTTCTGAAGCGTTTGGAGCTATGGCTGGTGTCTCGAGGTAAGGAGGCGTGGCTATTTGTGCAATCTTCACAACATCAAAAGCCTTCGGGGATGGATCTTCGACTGCTCTTTCGATGCTAGGATCCTCATGAAGCTGTAATCAAAAAAATATATGTGAGATAGAAACAAAAAATAAATTAATAATCATAGTGATGGTTGAAGTAAAACCTTTGGTGTAACATCGTCCTCCTTTTCAGTGTGTTGTTGTGCATCTGTAAAAGGGTTGCCAAGGTACAGAACAATTGCTTTATCCATATTCATTGCACTTCAAAATCCTGCGGGTCTACGAATGGTGTCTCTTGGCAAGGATCGATGTATTGTGTTGAATTGTCATTAACATCATCTTCATTAAGCTGTAACAAATGGGAGTTGTAGAACAAAACTATGTCATTTTAGAACAATAAAAGATCATTATAGAACAAAAGTATGTCATTCTTTAACAAAAACAGTTCATTATAGAACAAAAGTATGTCATTCTTTAACAAAAACAGTTCATTATAGAACAAAAGTATGTCATTCTAAAACAATATCAGTTCATTATAGAACAAAGGTATGTCATTCTAGAACAATAACAGATCATTATAGAACAAAGGTATGTCGTTCTTTAACAAAAACAGATCATTATAGAACAAAGGTATGTCATTCTTTAACAAAAACAGATCATTATAAAACAAAGGTATGTCATTCTAGAACAACAACAGATCATTATAGAACATTAATAAGTCATTTTGGAACAAAAACCGATCATTATGAAACAAACATATGTCATTCTGGAACAAAAGTATGTTATTCTTGAAGAAAAACAAATCATTATTGATAATTAATGTACCATTATAGAACAAAAATCAAACATTGTATAATAAAACACCAATCTTTTTTTCAAGACTTTCATCAGTTTCTACGCTCTTCTTCGTCTCTGGGCCAGACATTTCCACAGTTTGCTGCTGTTCATCAGTTTCAACAGTTTTATCAGCATTTCCTTCATCGATTTGTTGCTGTTCATCTTGGGAAGGGACTTGCAAAAACTCTGCTGTCCCCAAAAGTTCATTAAGCATAGCTGTTGGCGACTTCGCACCTAATAGTTCACTCATTGGACCGGAGATGGAGTTTTTGAGCGTTACAGTCGTTTATAAACATGAAAGGGAGAGTCTAGTCTGTCCTTCCCTGGAGTTCGTGTCTTTGGGGTGTCAACCTTAAACTCTGTGAATAATTCTGGAGTTGCAGACCTTTCATTTGTGGGAGCTTCAGGACATTGCAATTTTTGCAAAATCTTCTCCGTGGAAGAATTCTTTTTTGTTTCAGAAGACTTCCTCTTTTTGGCTACATGCTTCTTTTGTCTGGTTTTCTGAGAATTTGTTTTCTGAGAAGGTTGCGTTGATTGGTCTTGTGAAGGTTGACTCGATGGGTCCTGAGACAATGGTGGATTTGCCCAAAAGCTTGGGGATAAGAGCTTTAGAGCCTCATTAATTTGCCCACCAGCTGAAATCATTAACGCCTCAATAGCTTCAATAGTCTCCATGACTCCTGGTTGGGTTAGAAAACGTTTCCCCTCCGATGAAACTTCTTGGATTTGAATCTCTTATGAACTTTGGGGTTGTGAACTTTGGGAAAGTTTTTCTTCTTGCAGTTCATGCATAGTGTGCCTATGAGCTGCCTCCAAGTTCCGACCAAGTTTTAAAAGTCTTTGAAAGGGTCTCTGACAGGCAGATCATAACTCATTATAAGACAGAAATTGATTCATTACAGAACAAAACCATACCATTATAAAACAAAATCTAGGCATTCCAGAACAAAAACTACTTATCCTAGGATCAAAACCATCCATTTCAGAACAAAAACTAATCATCCTAGGACAAAAAGCATCCTATCATGAACAAAAAGGAATCATCCTAGGACAATAACAAACCATTCCAAAACAAAAACGAATCATCCTATGATAATAACAAACCATTCCAGAACAAAAACGATTCATCCTAGGACAATAACAAACCATTCCAGAACAAATACCCACCATTCCAGAACAAAAACTCACCATTCTAGAACAGAAATTAACCATCCTAGAACAAAAGGGTTAATTATGAAAAAGAATAACACTTACATCTAGTTGGAGAGCTGTTATTGCTTGATCTGTTGGCAAATCTGATGGCATGGGGAAACTAATGATTTGCCCTTGTTGTGTGGCTGCGTCAACAGTGTCAACACGTATACCCATGCCGAAGCCTTTGACACTCTTCTCCTTTGCAATTCTGGCCCACATCTTCTTATTATCCCAGTGTTGGATCAGTGGAAGATTGCATTTCTCTCGTTGTCCATGGAAAGACAAACTATGAAAGTAGAATAGTTGGAGGACCAATGAGCAACCAGTAAGAATGCAGCTTTCGGTTTCCTTGAAATTCTTGATCGATTTACACAAGTACTCTAACACATATTCACTCCAATTGTATCGACCAATCATGTCAGCATCGTCTATCGCTTTGCATATATTAAGTTGCACAAACGAACTTGATATTGTTCCAAGGAAACATGAAACGATAAACAACACAAAAAGCTGCTTGAACATTGGGCCCCCATCAGTTTCTGCCATGACCCTCTCTTCGAAATCTTTCCATGCAATGTAAACTTGCCTCTCATTCTCCCTGCCCAATATTGCCTTCCATTTTTCCTTAATCCAAGAATCGGGATTATCCTTCCAATCCGAACTCATTTCTGGAAATGGAAGATCACCGTGTGGAAGGCCTAGGATGTAATGAACATCCAAAGGTGTGAATACCTTTATCTGATTGTCGCAGAAAGACAGAAGTCTTGTGCCCTCGTTGAAATTTTGTAAAGCCACTGAAACATGTCTTTTGGGACATCTTCAGCTTCAAGGAAAAATAACGCATCAAATCCAATTTCTTTAACCGCTTTGACTTGGTTTGGATTCTTTTTTATTTTATCCATAATTTCCTTGACCGCAGCACGACTGCATCGTAGTTGTATATTTTTTTTTATGGAAATTTTTCCTGAAACAACACATACAAATTATCTCACGACAGAAACCATTCATTCTGAAACAAAAAGCAATCATTCTAGGACAGAAACCAAAAATTTATAGAACAAAAACCAACCATTCTGAAACAAAAGGCAACCATTCTAGAACAAAAACCAACCATTATAAAACAAAAACCAACCATTATAAAACAAAAACCAACCATTCTGAAACAAAAACTAATCATTCCGGAACAAAAACCAACCATTTTAGAACAAAAACCAACCATTCTAAAACAAAAACCAACCGTTTCGGGAAAAAAAACTGATCATTCCAGAAATATAAATTAACAATAGGCAACTATCTTGAAACAAAAACTGATCATTCAGGAACAAAAACCAACCATTCTGAAACAAAAACTAATCATTCCGGAACAAATACCGACCATTCTAGGACAGAAACCAACCATTCTAAAACAAAAACCAACCGTTTCTGAAACATAAACCAACCATTGTAGAACATAAACCAACCATTCTGAAACAAAAACTAATCATTCCGAAACAAAAACCAACCATTCTAGAACAAAAACCAACCATTATAAAACACAATAACTATTAATTTCAGAACATAAACCAGTCATTCTAAAACACAATAACTATTCATTCCAGAACATTAAGCCTTCATCCTAAAACAATAACTAATCATTTCAGAACATAAAGCAGTCATTCTGAAACAGTAAGCTATTCATTCCAGAATTTAAAAAACATTAATCCTTAAACAAAAAGCCCTTCATTTCAGAATATAAATCAGTCATTCGAACACAATAACTATGCATTCCAGAACTTAAGCCATTCATTCTGAACCAATAACTATCCATAATTAAAAATAATAACATTTTTATTGCATAACTTAACCCATTATTTCTGAAAAGAATAAGTACTCATCCAAAAACATAACCATTCTGAAACAAAAACTAATCATTCCGGAACAAAAACCAACCATTCTAAAATAAAAACCAACCATTCTAGAACATAAACCAACCATTCTAGAACATAAATCAACCATTTTGAAACAAAAACTAATCATTCCGGAACAAATACCAACCATTCTAGGACGGAAACCAACCATTCTAAAACAAAAACCAACCATTTCGGGAAAAAAACTGATCATTCCAGAAATATAAATTAACAATAGGCAACCTTTCTAGAACAAAAAATTAATCATTCCGGAACATGAACAAATTATACTGACACAAGATCGGTCATTTCAGAACAAAAAAATAAATATGATAAAAGGCCGATCATTCCATAACAAAAACAAATCATTCTAGAACAAAAACCGAACGTTTCGGAACAAAAAGTATTCATTCTAGAGCAAAGTAACATCGAACAAAGCCGTTCATTCCAGAACAAGACATAATCATTTCTATGCAAAAAATAACCATATCGGAACAAAAAATGCACTGGGAAACACTATTACATGAAAAAAAAAATACCTGTTCTCTTCGAATTTCTGCTGCCTTTTTCCTCTAACCGTTAATTTTGTGCTGCAATTAAAATTATTTTTGTTACTGCATTTGATTTTACTAATTTCAGAACTAAAAAACGATGAAAATCGTACAAATTTTAATTCTAATTTTTTTTTTTTTTACCATTGTTCTTCAACTTCTTCTTCATCTTGTTCATCTTTACAAATTTTAATTCTAATTACGTCTTCGATCTTCCTTATCTGCTTTAGTTGAGGTATTTTAACAAGTTTGTTTGACATTTTCGGAAGAATTTTGTAGAAGAAGGATGAAATTTAACCGTTGAAATTTGTTTGGAGAAAGCTTGTTTATGAAGATGAATGCTCTATTGTAAGTCTTTAACTGTTGTTTTTATTAAATTCTGGGCCACGATTTCTGTTTTTGGGGGGAAACTGTTTTCCTTCTATTCCGGGCCAAGTTTTCTATTTGTGTTTTGGGCCGCGTTTTTGTTTTATTTCTGGGCCACGATTTTTTTTTTCTGTTTTTATTTGTTTTTTTCTCTTGTCCGGGCTTATAGTTGGGCCGGGGTGTACCAAGAGAAGGGTACCCCCGGGGTACCATAGACGCATTGATAGATTAACATAATACTTTTACAAATAAATTACAAAACTTAAATGCAATTTAGTTTAATAAACGTGATTAAGGAGTAACTAGTTTATGGACCCGTGCCATGCACGGGATTCATAAATGTTTATATGAAGTAGTTCTAATAATACTCCCTCATTCTCGGAATATGTTACATTTTCTGTATTTTGAGGTGGGTTTTATTTTTTATGGAACAAAAAAAAAAAAAAGCTAATTGGATTTATAGGGGTAAAATAAAGTTATTAGATTGATATTAGAATAGGATTCATAATAAGTTTAAAGAGTTTGACTAGCATATTTCTAGTTATAGATTTTTCACTTTTTAACTCGTTCAGCTAATGGGTTGGGCCCTGTTTAATAGGACTTATGCCCTGTTTGATAAGACTGTATCATTCTAATTTGATTCGATTGCTCTTGATCTGATTTCAATGACTTTGAGCTGATTTCATCTGGATTGGTTTAAAATTTCATTGAATTTCAACGAATTAGTATCAATAATGGACCAAATTCATTGAACGTTATTTGGGCATTTCTGATCTGATCTGAATTAATTTGGTCTGATCTGATTTGAATGACTCTAAACTAATCCATGCCCATGTTAAAAACGTTTATATTTTTTATTCATTTTATATAAGGTAGAAATATACAGCTTATATACTGTCAAAAGTCTCGTATGAGATCAAATTTTGGTATAAACATTTATTTTTACTAATAAATAAATTATGTCCAATACACCTCATTTTTAGTGTGGTGCATACACCTCTATCACGAGAAGGACCACATATTCCTTGTGCTCGGAGTATGGTTAAGCATTGATTTTTCATGGGTATTATGCAATTTGATTTGATATATTGAGGTATGTGCTAAAGATTAAGCAAATAATAAAAATAAATACTTGCACTTCAATACATCAGGCTGTTTTCTTTTGAAAGCATTTGATCAAGTATAAAATATTTCTTAATCATTTTTAAACGTCCTAAATGTTTGCCAATCTTATATACTTTCCCATATATAGCCATATATGTCCTAAATCATACTCCCTCCATCCTCTAATGATTGAGACACAATAAGACACAATATGTTTCCCTAATCATTCTAAACCTCGTCCTCTTGTGTTATTAAGGCTCTGTGCGATTGGACTGCATTTTCCTGATTTGATTTGATTTGATTTGAATTGAACTGATTTGATTTGATTTGATTTGAATGAACTTGATTTGATTTGATCTAAACTGAATAAAATGATAAATTAACTGCATTTAGAAGAATTAGTAACTAAAAGTAGGCTAGATTCATTGATTGTTATTTAGATAATTCTGATCTGATTTGATTTAAATTGAATGAAGTTGATCTGATTTGATTTGATTTGATTAAATCTAATCTGATTTGAAAACAGTGTTTAATAAGTTGAATCGCACAGGGCCTAAAAGGTATATTAGATTCGAAGATTGATTGCCTTATTTTAAGGTGCGATCAGGTTTAGATTATTTGTTCTTTAATTTTGTATCTAAATTAAGCTATATTAGAACCGTATATGTGATTTGGCGATTCAAAACTTGAACTTTGTTTTGCACCATTTTGCGCTATTCCTTCGTTTTTTGTTTTGTAACTTGTTCTTTGAAAAAACATACCGATTATGTCATTGTACCATTTTAAAAGTGACTCTCTAATGTTAGATCAAGTTTTCCAAAACGATGACGCATGATATGAATACAACACATTGTCATATGATTAATTTATGTGAAAATGATAGAATTTCAAGTACACAACGACACTACTACTACATTTCATTTGTCAAGTTGAAGCTCGAGCCAAGAGTATGTTACTCAATAAGACGATCCTCATCTATTGAACTCGTATGATGGTGCTTATAATAGGAGGATTCCACTCTGCATTAATGTGCATTGAGTTGCCTTCAGTCAAACCGTAACCTTGTACGTAGTTGCTCTTCTTTCTCATAAAACATTAGTCTAAATCTATAATTTTATGATCTCATCATTACTGAAATCAAATTGGAGGAAATAAGAACATAAAACACAGATAATATTAGGAAAAAAAAAATGACAACTTCTAATGAATCACTTTGATATGGTAAAATTTACTATGATATAATACCAAGAGGTTTAGAAGAAGTGACCCAGAAAAAATTCTGATCGACCAATCCAAAAAAGTATTGTAGTGTCTCTGATTGAACGCAAGATCGATTCGACACACGATTATAATCATCCTACCGAGCAACAAAAGAGCCTGATAAAAAAAAAAAAAAAAAAAAAAAACCTCAAATCCAGATGAAAGTGATCTCGAAGGTTTTCAACTTGTGTGCTTGCTCAACAACTATACCTGAAACAAAATACCGAAAAGAGAGAATCAATTGTTAATCCTTGATAATATTAACTAAGGTAAAAGTAATACTCGAATGAAATATTGAAGACAAACTTTTGGGGATGAAGATGTGGTCTGAAAATTTGAGTCTGATTATTATACTAATGGTAACCTTTGAGGATGTGTTGCCAACGATTTTTTTTGCCTAAACGAATGCTCTAATTACGGAATTTTATTTCCTAAGTTTTTTTTTTTTTTTTTTTTTTTTTTTTTTTTTTTTTTTTTTTTTTAAATTACAATCAAGTATTTTGCAAGATTTCGGAAAATGGGTATCTTTTAAATTTCTTGTTTTGATTTATTTACTTCCATAATTCGTCCAATTTTTCAAAAATAAAAGATTTGGTCATCTACATTCGTTTGGACTGTTTCTAAAGTTTTTATAGTATGAGCATATAAAAATATGCATGAAGTTACGGTTAGCACACTGGTAATGTGATGAATAAGTAAGTGAGAGGTTAGGGGTTCAAATCCTAATCGACACATTTTTGGCTGATCTACCAATGAGCATACTGACGTGTTAAATGATTGCTGACATGGTGCTGACATGTCAATCGTTTAACAAAGTCGTGCCACAACAGCTTATTGGCACGACTTTATTTAAAGATATAGATAGATAGATAGATTAGTGAAATAACGATTTTTTCTTTATATAACTTTTTATGGTACTCACTATCATGCATCTACTACTTATAAGCCCACCATGCTCCGTGATTTAAGATAAATTAATTGGAGAGTTTCGACCAGTACCTGAACTTAGTTAACTGGATCCTCCAATATTATATAGCTTTCGGCTTTGCAGAGGTGGATAATCCCAACCACGACTAACCTTAGATCAGGCACAGTACAGATTCGTCTCGTTTCCTACCTCGAATCGTAGTCTCCTTTTAAGATATCAGTTTTCGGAATTGGATAATCTATATTTGATTAATCACCATAAGGTTCGAAGAGATAGTTTTCCCTTAGAAAAGAAACTTTTATTGATTACTAAAAGATTACAAACTGAAAATTGAAATACATTTGATGTTCTCTCAAACTATGAAATTCTCAACAGAGTATTCTTGATCTAAGAGATATGGGAGTTCCCTATTGATCTCTCAGTTCTTGGATACTTTAACTGAAAGTTTCATCTAAAACTCTCTCTCTAAATTCTTAGTTTTTTCTTGCTTGAGGCTTTGTTGCTCTGATTTTCTGTGTTCTTCTTCTGAAGCCAAGCTCTTCTTTTATAGAGGAAATTTGGCCCTTGCTATTGGGAGAGCGCTCATAAAGACATGAACAATAAAAGCAAAAACTTACACCACACAAAATAAAGTTTACAACTGTAAAAATGAACTATTTTGCATGTGATGGTAGGGATTTTATTCCATTAGCAGATTTTGCATGCCTTCATCTCCGATATTGTTTTCCTATCCTTCAAGTTCTTTGTAATAGCCCGAACCACCGTCCGTCACAACACAACCCAATAAGATGGGTAGTCACCTATTAGGCCCATATATCCTCTCTGGGCTCTAAAAGGTGAAGGCCTTGTTGGTAATATGATGGTAGGAATCTATTATAAACTGATCATATGAGCCTTATTTTCCCAATGTGGGACAAACCAAATCCATAATCCACTTTCCATATTCCGTAGTGTTATAAACTCCCCCACTTAGAGAACGCAACGTCCCCGTTGCACCTAAACCAAACCATACCAACATCAGCACAGGTCCAAGATCTCCCCCGCTAGACGGCTGGTCTGGGCCTCGCCCCAGCACTCAGCACGCGGTCGCAGGGTTGCTCTGATACCATCTGTAATAGCCCGAACCACCGTCCGTCACAACACAACCCAATAAGATGGGTAGTCACCTATTAGGCCCATATATCCTCTCTGGGCTCTAAAAGATGAAGGCCTTGTTGGTAGTAATGATGGTAGGAATCTATTATAAACTGATCATATGAGCCTTATTTTCCCAATGTGGGACAAACCAACTCCATAATCCACTTTCCATATTCCGTAGTGTTACATTCTTCATGTTGTTGATACATTGTATCATCGTCTTGATCAGCGCAAAGAGTTTGGACTGTTTTAGCAGCATATTCTTGATCCCATGTCATTAGGGTATCAAATAGAAAGTCCTTTCCCTCATCAGACAAAAATGTTCCAGATTCCATGTTAAACATGTAATCATGGATCGATTCAGACTTGTCAATTGCTTCTGAAAAGAGACTTGCTCATGCCATATCCTTCGGAAATATCAGAGTTGTATTACCGTAATGTATTATATGGTTTGGGTATTTATCCGTCATCTTAATCAAAAAGTAGTCAATTTTCTGGATGATATAGAAAAATCTCATAGCCCTTGCTTCTGTTGGATTCCTTAATCTCCTTCTGGGTTTGATACAAATAGGATCTTTCATCAAATCTCCATATCCCAATATAATTAGATAATGTGCTGAGTAGACTTTTCCGTTTATCATTTCGATATTTGCGCATGTGATGCGTTCAAAAATCAAATTCTTCATTTTATGAAGTCTACGGAATATGTACCATTTCCTGAAATATTGTTCCTTTAGGATCTACTGGTTCTCTGAAATGGGTTATCATACCATACTTCCATGCCTTTACGACATCATCACCTTCTTTAATGAAATTTGGTGTTATGGACAAAGCTACTACTCCTGAGTTGTTAGCACCATAGTAAATCCAATTGCACCATCCGTCCCAAATGTCATAGTACGGAGTGTTTCCTCCTACCAGTTCCGAGTACCAAGCTCGAAAATTATTGTCTTTTATTTTATTTATTATCATTTGTTGAAGCTCGTGAGGTAGCATCAACATATTTATTATTATCTCTAGGACTAAGAACCTGTGGACAACTCTATGTGCACTTTTAATTAAACCATCTCTCAACCTAGTCTTTGAGGATTGGATCAGGGCCTCCATAAGAGCCCAACTGGCATGGAGGTGGAAACCCTCTTCATAGCTATGTTGGTTTCATTCACTAGTTGTTTCCTTTCTGCAGATATTCGGATCTTTTGTTCTGCAGAAGGTAGTTGGTAGCTCTTTGATCTCTTTGCCATTTTCTAACTCTCTAGTGAGAGTGTCAGCTAAGGAATTCTTCGACCCCCGTATATGTTCGACAGAAAACGAGAATTGGTTAAGCCATTATTGCCAACGCAGGAGCCTCCCTTGCGCTTGCATATTAGATAAATTCTTCTTAATAAATCTAAGTATGCCTTTGCAATCAGTTCTAAATAAAAATGGTTTTGGAGCTAGAAAGATTAGTAAATTTTCAATTCCTCTTATGACTGCAAGAATTTCTTTCTCCATAGTGGGATAATTGCATTCAGCTTTATTAAAGCTTCCACTACAATATCTACACACTTTTTCCCCTTCCATTATTTTTAATACTGCACCCCAATGTTCATCACTTACATCTGTTTCAAGCACTAGATCATTTTGGTCAGTAGGTAAATTTAAAACAGTAAGATTTTGACATAGTTTCTTGAATTTTATAACCGATTCTGTATCCAACTGATTCCAATTCCATAGAGCTTCTTTTTTAAGTTTTTGTTGTAGAGGTTTTCGGAACTTAGCTAAATCCTGTATAAAATCAGAGGCATAGGTAAGACATCCTAGAAACCTTTCTAGTTGTTTTCTATTTTCGATTTTATCAGGGAAATTGTCAATCTTCTCAATGATGTGTTTTTGTAAGATTACTTGGCCTGCCTTGATTTCTAACCCAAGAAATTCAATTTCTTGTTCGGCATAACTGCATTTACTTTTACCAAGAATAATACCATGATCTAAACATCTTTGAGTACCTGCTTTAACATCGCCCATGTGTTGCTCAAGAGTTTTTGAAAATATAAGATATCATCTATGTAAACCAAGCAACAATGATTAAGGTCTTTGAAAATGTTATCCATTCTTTTTTGAAATATTTGAGGGGCATTTTTTAAACCGAACGGCATAACAATCCATTCATAATGACCTTGAGGAGCACTAAAAGCAGTTAAAGGAATGCTCTCTTCTTCCATCTTAATCTGCCAGTAACAACTTTTACAGTCCATTTTCGAGAACCAAGTGACTCCTTGTATTCTATTAAATAAGACTGTTTTATTAGGAATGTAATAACCATCAAAGATGGTATTATCATTTAGTTTTTTATAATTAATAACCATCCTAGCTTTACCTCGTTTTTCTTCTGAATGGTTTCTTACCTTGAAAGCAGGACTAGTGTGAGAACTGATGCTATTACGGATTAATTTTTTATCCAATAAATCCTGAATTTGAATTTTGAATTCTTTAATATCCTGATAAGTGTAAACCATTTGTTTTACCCTAATAATTGTAGTAGGATTCGATAAAGTTATTTTAGCAACCGATTTATCTTTATCCCAATATTTAAGTGGGTTATCTGAATATAGCTCTTTGCACAAATCTTCTTGTTGCTTTATAATTTTATCTTTTAATAACAATTCGTGAACAGTGATTCTTAAAGCAACCTCTCTTTGTGTTGGAATAACCTTATCACCACGCTGGTTGTGCGTGAACTCAATTTTATTATGAGTGTAGGCTTTACTCATCTTTTTTATCGGTACGGAATGACCGTTTATCGTAAATATTAGATGATCAATTGTTTGAGTACAAGGTGAATATAATTTTTGAAAATTATTCCCTATAAGCATATCACGAGAAGGTTGGTCTGTTGTCCATAATTTGGGTATGATGCATTGGACCCCGCCAATTTCTATAGGTTAATTTTCTATCATCTCGGTATGAGTCATTAGGCTATTGTTAGCGATCTTAACATGCATAGGTTTAATTGCCTTTTTCCAGAGAAATTCTGGGAAAAGATCTCTCTTTCCGAAACAGCACGAACAACCACTATCTATGCAAGCACACAACTCAAATTTATTGTATCCTTCTAGGCATATGTTTATAAGAATGTATATACTATTTGGATTTGTTCCGATAACTTGCTGAGGTGTTTCTATTGTCAAACTCATCTTTGTAAACAGGTTCGCTTTTTGTGATAGTTCTGTGGCCAATGATCTTTCTTTGATCAAAACTTGACCTTGGTGGCTCTTTAAGATCAAAACTTGACCTTGGTGGCTCTTTAAGATCAAAACTCGATCTCGGTGGTTCCCGAAGATCAAAGCTTGCCCTAGGTGGTTTTATTTTTTCGTTGCTGCTTGATCCAATCTCATAGCGTTTCGAAGCTTGTATCATCTGAGTTAAATCATATTTTTGACCTAGATTTGCCAATAACTTAATTATTTCTTCCTCTTCTTTTGGAATTTCGCTTTTAAAAAGGCTAAATCTAGAACTCCTACTTCTTGTAATAATTGGACCTCTCGGAATACGATCATTAGTAAATATTTTACCTGTTTCGTCAATTGTTAATATATTTTTACTAACTGTAGCTGCATTCATAAATGATTCTACCCAAGTTTTCTTTAGCCTAATGTCTTCAGGTCTTATTTTCTCAGGGCTAATCTTTTGTCTTGGGCCTCCTGATTCATATTTTTCTGCATCTACAATCCCTTTTTTCATTTTTGGATCTATTGTATTTTCTAGCTTATATATTACCTTCCACTTAATACGCAAAGGGCACGTTCCCTTATGCATATTTATTCCATCAGTTAATAATTTAATTGCTAGAAATTTTGGAGCGTAAGCATCACAAAGACTTACATAGTATTTTGGTTCGCATATCCAACTTACCGTTCCTTGGCTTAAATTGCAATTTGCTCCGCTTACTATCTGATCATAAAGTTCTTTGTGTCTAATGTCACAAATAAAACTTATGCATTGAACGTTTTTACCAAAATCTTGTAAAGGGGTTATGTATACTTAAATTGTTCCAATAAAATATATTTATATTTATTATCTTTATTATGATTCTGAATATTTTTCCAATTTATAATATTTATTTCAGCAGCTTTTTTATCGCAATTCTTTACTTCAATATCTCTTTCCATTTCCTCACAAACATACTTGGTGGATAATTTTATAAAAGATGTCTTAAATATTTTACTTTTAGTAATACTAGGGAAATCTAACCCTCTATCGACTATTTCATTTAATTGGTCATCATCAATGGACATTTGACACTAGGTCCACTAAAGGCCATTTACAATCTTTAGCTTACGTGCTAATGCCCGAGGGGCGGAGATATGAGGATTCAAACTCGGTACAATCTCCAAGCAAGTTGGTTACCTAGCCATTAGGTCAACCTTGATCCTCTCCCAGCTACCCTACTCCCTCAGTTAAAGACTCATCTTCCCATGTGTCTAATCGGGCTATTCATGTCTAATCTTTAATTTAACCGTAATTTAGTATCATAAAAGACAGAGTTATTGCACAAGGTATGCGTTTCCAATTCACAAGTACTCATTTAACACTGTAAATGTGTTTCCGATCCCTGCACATCATTTTGCTTTCAGTAAATCCCCTATCAGTCAGCTGCTTTGCGTGTGCGTTCAACTAAGTCGTAATCTATGAAGTAATGTTCAACTAAAACTAAGGTACTTTATCAGATTAAATTCGATCTTCAAAGACTTGGGTAAAAAGTTCAGATTGCCGTAGACCTGTAGGGAAACTCGGCCAAGAGCGCGTTTTATAGCTGGCAGTGTCCTCAACACAAACTTCTTGTGCAGCTACCTGAAATTGTAAACAAGAAATGTTGAAATTTGAAAGACTGAACATGATTCAGAGTCTATATATAGCAGTCTGCAGTTCTGAAGCCACACTCAGGAATAGGAAAAAGTTTCAAAGTCTAACCATTATTACAGCAGTCCCATGCAGCTTCTTTTACAATCAATTGGTTTTCACATCCAGGGCGAGTTCTTTAACTCCAACAGGAACATCTGGATGACACAACACTCCCTCGCTTTAACGGAAGTAAAATGTGGATAATACATACAGACATACCTTACATTCTGTCCACTCTTGCAATGGTACAAGGCTGAGAGTTGCAATGAATAGAGCATAACTAAAACCTGCATCGGAAACTGAGTATGATCATAAACAACTAAGACATAACACAACCACCGCAGACTCTGGCCCTTATCTAATGCACAAGAGTTCCACACACTAGACTCTATGAGAATAGAGACTAGAGAGAAATCAAAGAAGATGCAGTCTCGACAGATCTAGTGGGAGCCTGAATCTGTAATCCAATTCGGAACAAGGAAATACATGCTCATTAACATACAACACGCTATACCTGTTCTTAACATGATGAACAAATTTAACCACAAAGCATCAACGAGAAAGCAAGCAGTATTGCAAACAAATGTCAGAAATCAGAGTATAACTTAAAATGATGGCTTGAGTGTTTTTTTTTTATTAAACCTCCGATTGCTTGAGAATTTTTCCAATACCCTATGTTCCCAACTTATGTCTTTTTGGTTCTCTACAAATTTATCTAATATCCTATTGAGAGACTGATCAAGACGATTACTTCCATACTGCTGTATTATACATGTCCTAACATCAAATGCGCACAGAGACACGTAGTCACATACCTAAGATCAACTCCGAGCACCCCAGCTTCCAGTTTACCATAAACTGAAACTTGAGCCATAAGAGTGTGTCTTGACAACATCACAACTAGGCCCGAGCAGAGACTTTTCGTACAGTCTTCTAGGAGGAAGCAGCATTTTTATTACGTTTAAAAGATAAGGTCCCTTGCCCTTGTATCTGTATGTCATCACAACCAGTAAGTTCAGAATTTCATCAAAAGAAATCAGCTGGTCGATGAGCATAAAACTATTGGACCATATAATATCACCTTTAATTCAATTCATGAAAGTCTTTGCACTTCTCCTGAAACTTTGTATTAAAAATCAAAAGATTACACCCAACTGTTGTAAAGAACGAGATCAAAACACCCACGAATATTCTCTAGACTAACATTTATACAGCAGCCATCAGGCTAAAATCACACACACAATTGTCCAAGTAATGAGGTCGGATGGATGGATGTCAGGATGATTTGATACATCCTCAAAAAATGCTGCTGGTAAGACATTTTTGTTGCTTCAAAAAAAAAGAAAAGAAAAAAATAAATAAAAAAAAAGCTTGGAAAAACACGCGGATAGTACTAGATACCTTGTGCCCTGAAACTGCCCCATCGAACCTTGTATCTGCTATTTGGAGCTAGGTATCATGTTAAAAGACCCATCAGAAGCTGAGAATGACGAGTGACAGGGCCACTATTGTTTATAATTGTTCTTTCATGAAAGGACTCAATGTCCTCTACTGATATCATTGTACTTCACTAAATGACGAGTGATAGGGCCACTCTCTCGATATTTCTCTTACCTAATCAAAGAGAAAAGAATGTTTGATTCATTAACAAGGACCAAAGGAATGCATCTCAAACTTCCAGTGTCTTACGAATAAAACACGCCCCCATCTAAATCTCAGCTCCATAAACACGTTAAGCTCACATGTCATTCAATATCTCAATTTGGCAGTGAAAACAGCAGAGTAATCCGGTTACACTTTTTCTCATACTCAACATGCGAAATACCACGCGCTAACAAATACTACTTTAATTCCTGCATGCTTAAAGATTGTGTGGCCTCTTCTCAAATAACAAACCAGATGAGCACACACACACACACACACACACACACACACACACACACCAAAAAAAAAAATGTTCACCATGTGGCTCATTCCCCTTCCAAAATCTAACACTCAAGTGACTCAACATATAAAATCTGAGATTCAACATGATTTACCTCATCATCATTCCCAAGCTTTGGAAGCTCTTAAAGTAGCCGACCCTCGTCCTATCATTGCAGGGTTGAAGATACATTTACATGGCAAGAACTCTATGTAATCTCTACCAGAAATTAGCGACAAATCTCTGAAAATTATGGTAACATCAAGGGAGCAAGTTAGTAAACATTTCAGAGTTTCACATGAAGTACCGATACGCTTCCACTCAAAACAATTTGCCAACATTGGAAGCTGATCAGAAACTCCATGCACTAATTTATCCAATGCTAGGCCGATGATGCAAATAATCACAAGAGAAAAGACTACAGACTCGGATAGTAATGAGAAACAAAACATATAATTTGGTCAGGAATCCATGAGATTAGAGTTTCTTCAAAACCACAATTACGAAGAAAATATCCAGCTTGTTGCTTAATTAGGTCAAATAGTATTTCCAAGTATGCCACAACACCATATATTTTACTTCGACTATAATTTAATCAACATCAAAACTTCAAACAAACTGTGCAGGCTCTCATGATCAACCATAATCTACTTAATTGAAGTTTATGTCGAAGTATTACGTTAGAGTTTAGGTGAATACTGGATACGATCTAGGTGTAGCTGGGTGCTGGCACAGGTGATTAAGGGTGAGTGGTGAGAGAGTTGGTGATAAGGATGGGTTTCCTTTTATCAGAGGGAAAGGTGCAATATGGGAGTAAATGATATAAATGTCGGATTATTTTGCCAGGGTTCAAACTTGGAATAGAAGAGTCAGTGTAGGTGTAACCTATCAAATGTCAAGTTGAGTATACACTAAAATGTAAAGAGCTCATGGAAATGAAAACAGTGGAGAAATCTGGACGAGAGTAAGACCAGCAAACCTATCCTTGCTCGATGTGGTTGCCAAATTTCTTCCATGGCCCAAATCAAAAACAAAAAATAAAAATAAAAAATTATATTCTCATACACTCCAATCATAGTTCAATTGCCAAACAAGAAGTTAAAGGGACTAAGAACAACTTCAATCTAAAATAATAGTTCAATTGCCATCAAAACCAAAAACCCATTTCATCAAACTACAGTGTGCTCGAATTTATTACTCCCAATCTCACAGAAGGTTTTTCGTAGAGGGAATGGACTTGCATTAAAACAGACTTCACGATGCTGTTCGTTTACTTATGTGACAGCCTAAAAGACAAACTTCTTTTCTTTGAACCTTATCTCCTCTACAGTCGGAAAGTCAGAATTCTAGATGATCTGTTTCCAGCAAGTCACTTCGAAAGTGTAGCTACCCATAAGAATCACTATTAATCTTCTCATTTGTTTTTATCCAACAACATGTAAAGAGTTACATAGCAAGGTCAAAAAACCACGAAAGAGTGTACAGAAACACACAAGCTAGCAGGTGCAAAGCAACAAAACAGAAGAACTTGAAAACCAAAAACAATTGAGGGGGGGGAGATGTGGCAAAACCATGAACATCACTATACACCCAAGTGACGAACACTCTTTTTCTGACAAGTTAAGTACTGGTGCAACAGGGTCTACTAAATGCAGGACTCCCACAAAACACAAACATCAGCTGATATTCTCCCAAGATGATGTAGTACTGACACTGTACATAGGGTGTGAAAACGCAAACGGGCCTGACCACACCCAAAGGAGGAGAGAGAAAGTCCACTTTATAAACCAAGAAGGTTCCATCCTAAAACCAATTGGCAACAGGAGGAGTAACTCCTTGATTTATAAACTAGAGAATTTCTCTCCTCATTTCCAATGTGGGACACTCACATGTGGAGTATAAATGGGCACTTCAACATAGGGTTCCATAAATTATTAACTATCCAGCTACCAAATTTAAACAAGAGCCACCAGATTCAGGATAGGTTTATCATCTACTACCACAGTCATATAAAAGTACTTTAACAAGGAAACAAGGATAGATATCACTCATTGTAGGCTTGTAGCAGTAGAAACTTGTACAAAGTCAATAAAAGTGAGCATTCCAGAATTTTATGCTACATGAAAGTCAATAAAAGTACAAAACTAACTTTAAAAGATGGCTCGAGAACTATAAAAACCACACTCTCCCAACTTCTGTTCTTGTTGCATATCTTTAGTACTTCACTAATTATCAAATATCCAAGGAGAGAATGAATAAGACGATTACTTTTAATACTATTGTACTTGTACATGTTCTACACTTCTACTATCAAGTGCAAATACAGAGTCACATACCTTACATCCACTCCGAAGTGCCCCAGCTTCCACTTTACCATAAGCTGAAACCTGGGCAATTGAGCATAGAGTGTGTCCTCGTAAAATCAGAAGTAGCCATGAGCCGGACTTTTCGTAGTCTCTCCTAGGAGGAAGCAGCATATTTATTGGATCAGCAAAAGCAGCATAGTAGTCTGTAAGAACAGTATTCTCCTTTTTCACACAAAAAAAATAAAAGAAGAAGAAGAATAAAAGAGGAAGGTATCCTCAAGCATATTAAAGATGTATTATCTTTGATTGAGAAGAATCACAGATGTGTTTCTGGCTATGCGAAGTTCCTAACCCAAGGAAAATCCTCCTTTATCAAAAAAATTAAAATTAAAAGCAATAAGATCAATAAACTCAAGCATACCAAAGATGTATTTTCTTTGATTGAGAAAAATCCTAGATGTGTTTCTGCTATTCTAACCACGGGAAATATCACATCTCACCCAGTTTTTTGATGCGAAAGTATCATCAAGCATAGACTTGAGGATGGATAAAAGGTCCATCGGATCCAGACATCCAGTGATCAGCAATTCATCAACATACACGAAAATCGCTGTGAATAGACCATTCTGATCCATTGTGAATAAAGAATTGTCCTGTTTGGACTGAACAAACCATATGTACCAAAAACTGGATCAATTCTTTTTTCATAGTGTTAAGCCACCTGTCATCTTGAGAAGCTTGCTGGTATGAGACAGGTTCTGCAGTATCCAACACCTTGGCCAAGGAAGCCTAGTAGAATCCATAGCGGATGAAGACTTGAAGGATTGTCCGGAAGACTGAAGATTCAGATGCAGGATTGTCAGGAAGTGTTTCAGGGAGATTAAAAACAACAATATCCTGTCGAATAGGCGGGCGTTTGGTTGGCCTGGTGGACTTGTCAGGTTAATAAAGCAGGAGGATGGGAGGGTTGGGGAGAGCGGGATGGTAGAGAGGATTCCAGGGAGACATCTAATGTAAGATGGGAGGTATCAATTTTCATATGAGATTAACCAAATGAGTGGCAAAGAATACACACTCTCCCCAAAATGGGAAGGGCAATCAAGCATTTAACGTCAGAGCCCTGACTGTTTCAATAAGATGACGCTGCTTCCTTTCAACTTGCGCATTTGTTGGGGTACCTTGGGCGTACTTCTCTGATGTATTATGCCTTTCTTAGCAAACAAATGAGCACAACTCTTCTGTACAATTTCAGTTCCATTATCTATTCTAATGCACAAGATAGTTCTACCACAACGGCTCTCAAAGTAGGGTAAGAAAGCCTAAACATCATAGGAACTTGTCATTTTGTCAGATAAATTAGAGTTATGCCCAAACATCTGCGCTATGAGTATCCAGCAAAAAACACTTTGCAGCAGGAATATATATAGTTTAGTACAAACGGACAAACCCCTCCAGATCAGTGTTTAACAACTCAAAGAGTTTAGAAGCCTAAGAAGAACTTCGGGTGAAAGTAAGACGATGTTGCTTGGCCATTAGCCCATTACACAGGTTTCTCTAAAAACTAATAATAATAACTGACGTAAAGACAGTGGGTATATGCTTAAGTTTAGACTTTGGAAGTATGTCCTAGCCTAGCATGCTAAAGAAATAGCCTCAGCAAAATGCAACTTCAGAGCCCTGGCTGTTCAATAAATGACGCTGCTTCATCAATTCAACTCGCCCATTTTGTGAGTGTACCTTGGCATGCTTCTCTGGTGCCTTTCTTAGCAAACAAAAGAGCACAACTCTGCTGGCTAATTTAGTGCCATTATATGTTCTAATGCACCAGACAACGTACCAAACTGTTCTTAGCAAAGTTAGCATAGGCTGTTCTTAGCAAAGTTAGCATAGGCTGAGAAAGCCTTAACGTCGTAAGAACTGTGTCCAAATAGCTCTGCTATGATTATTCAACAAAAAAAATACTCTTACAAAAATATTTGAAGCTTTGTAGAGACCCTTCAAACAGTTTAGAAGCCTAAGAAGAACTTCGGGTAAAAGTAGGGGGATGTTGCTTGGCCATTACACAAGTTTCTCTAAAAAGTAATAATAACAATCGATGTACAGAAAGTAGGTATATGCTTCAGTAAGACAGGGAAGTATGTCCTAGTCTAGCATGCTAAAAATAGTCTCAGCAAAATGCAACTGACTAATAGCAGTAAAAGTGAAACATACTTACATGAGTATCATTAGTTCCTCAGCAAGCTAAAGGAATCTTCTTGGCAGACCCTTGCATTCTGTAGAGTCCATGGATTCGCTGTCCAGTAGTAAGAGCGGTCCTGCAAAACACAATCAGGGAATTAAAACTGACGATGAAACCATGATCAAGTGCCAATTTACTGATATATTAGAGATTATGTCCGAAATCAGCTAGGTCCGAAACAAGTTGAATTTTTCTCATAAAATATTCCCCCTCCCCTTCCGGATAATGTTATTCCTACTTCTGGTGGTAAAATAAAAGAAATCAGAATTGATTTCTTCCCAGCGGAACTCTCGAATGAATACCTACTCCCTCCGTCCCAGCTTAAACACACCGCGGGGTCGTTGTGGTGGAATAAGAAAAAAATATATATAGTGAGTTGAGTGGGGAAACATTAGGGAAAAGGAGGAGAGATGTGAGGATTAATAAAAGTAGGAAAGATTATGTAAGAGAGGATGTGAAAATTTAATAAAAGTAGGAGAGAGAAAGGTGTCCCAAAATAAATGGGGTGTTTGAGGTGGGACGTCCAAATACGAAAATCGAGGTGTTTGACCTGGGACGGAGATAGTAGTCACTCTGTAGTTGAAATTGGGAATGGAGTTGGATTTTAGCAATATTAGAAACAGTTTTGACTAAGCCATCAGGTGATCTAGCAAGTATAGAGAAACTAATGTATGAACATCAGTCAAATCTGCCTAACATGGCCCCAGTGCAAATAATCGAAATAAGCCTATCATCCAATGCATTAACAGAATCAATTGAGTGTGACAAGTTCATATTACCTGCAAACTTCAACCTGACCTAACTATTGCAACCACGTGAGGATAAGTGGGATTGAGATCATCATCGGACAATGGCATCCGCGGAGCCTAGGATCAATATTATCGACCTCAGAGAAGCTGCAGGAAAGATGTATGCCCAGAGGAAATACTCAGCTGTGTGTGCAGAAGAAGATGGATTATTCTTGGACCTTTGGAGTTTCAGATCCTTGCACCAGTCTGCAATCTCCCCTTGAGCTGAAAATATTCATCCTTTGGTGACCGCGCTTAGTGCAGTGAGGACAACTAAGCAACATGCACTCTTCTTTGGAGAGAATCTCGTGCTACTTGAAGGTCCATGGAGCAGAGTGAGCTCCAACAATCCTAAATACAAAGCTTGTTGTTTTTTCTGAACTCTACATTGCTCCTTTGCTACATAGGTATTTGCTACTGGAAAAAGACTTCCGCGTGCACAGGCACAGTGGTGTTCTCCTTGTGTGACAGCCAGACTGACAAATCTCCTTTCTCAAAATGATATCTCCTCTACAGTCAGAATGACACAAATCCGGGTGCTCTGTTTTCAGCAAGTCCTTCGAAACTACAGCTACAAACAAAACAAAACAAAAAAACAAAAAAACAAAAAAACAAAAAAAAAAAAACAAAAAAAAAAAAAAAAGCAAACCCATCTTCTCAATTTTTTGGTTCAGATGGCATGCACGAGTTTTGTTGCAAGACCATGGCTCCAAGAAGGGGAATACAAAAATGGACAACCTAGCACAAAGGTGCAAAGCAACAAAGCAGAACAACTTGAAAAGCAAAAAAAATTGAGGGAGAAAATGATAGCAAAATCATAAATATGTCTTTACACCCAATCGACCAAAACTCATTTTCTCATTATTTAAATACTTGCGCAACATGGTCTATAAAATGCAGGAATCCCACAAAAACAAACAATAACTGATAAGCTGCCAAAATGAGGTGCTGCAATGTACATAGGCTTTGAAAAAGTATCATCTATCAAATTTAAACGAGAGTAACCAAATTCAGGATTTGTCTAAAAACAACTACAAGCAGACATGTATACAGGTACAATCATGCAGAAATGAGTTTAGATGTCTCTCATTGCAGCCTTACAAACTTCGAGAAGGTTGGCTAATTACAATCAAAGGCACCAAATTAAACAATTCTAGTGAGCATTCTACAGTTCCATGCCTACATAAAAGTGAAATAGAATTACTCTGAGAGAATGCAGAGATTTATTTAAAGCAACCTAGAATAGGCAGAACTGCAATGCTCATCCGAGGAATCAGAACATAAAGGTTCTAAACATATATAAATCAGGGACACTGGATGAACCAAAATCCGATAAAATGGCTACATTAGATTTCATAATAGTGAACCATACTATATGTGCCTTTGTATCTGCTTCCCCATTAGACATCCCCATCGTCCTCCTCATCCTCATCCTCATCCTAATCGTCATCCTCATCGTCCTCCTCATCCTCATGTCCATCCTCATCCTCATCCCCATCCTCATCCTCATCCTCATCCTATCCTCGTCCTCGTCCTCGTCCTCGTCCTCGTCCTCATCCTCGTAATCACGCCACAATTTGGGTCCTAAAATATTAATCTCAGAATTAAGTAACCCATCTTTCAAGCCATCACTTGATGCACGAATATAATCACCATAAAACTTAACGTGACAATCTTGGGAACTCTTCGGGAGTAGGAGTAATTGCCTACAAATTTCATATTCCCTCCACAGCTGACGGCTTTCAGATTCACCGTTATTGAGAGCACCATAGTTAGAAATAGAAACATAAAGCTCCTCCAAAACAATAGCATGTTTAAGAACAAACTCTACAATGTTGATTTCATCATCAAGCCCACAAATATTCTCTACACGTACCTTCTTCAACTTACTCAACAAACAAGTAAGTACCGGTGCATCCTAATCGAGATCGTGCTTAAAAATTCCACTCACGCTTATCTTGACCAAATTAGGAAAAACACTCAGAGCATCATCATCATGGTCCAAATATTTGAAATATTCAAAGATACTAAGGTCACCAAATATGTAAATCTTACGAGCACAGGAAATCCCTTCAAGAAACTCCAACACCCCAATATCATAATCGTTTCCTCTGAATGCAAAATCCGACCTAAAAACTACATCGAGTAATCCAATCGGGTGTGTAACAAAGCTGACAAGAGGACCATGTACATTAATCTTTTCAAGACCCGGCGCATCAACAACAAACTTAATTACCTTCGACAAACCCCCACAAAGAAAAAGACTTTAGACACTCGGCTACTATGTCAACAACAACAACAACAACCTGATTTTTATTCCCACAAACCAATTTATCCAAATTCAAGCTTAAGCTTTCCAATTTCGGGCAACACTTAAACAACTTCTTAGCTAATTGAAGGTCCAATTTCACACAAGAGATATCAAGCTCCTTCAAATTATCAAGAGCTAAACCTCCATCATCAGGAATTTCGCAGTAAACTTTCCCAGACAAGGTAAGCTTTACCAGAGATTTACACCGAAAAACACAAGTGGGTAATTTCAAAGGCGCAATCTTTTTGGAAAAATGGAGGCTTACCTCAATTTCCTCGACATTTCGAGCGCAAATAAGAGGTACCCACTTCTCCAAAAATGAATCGGGAACCTGGGTTTTCTCGTTTTTGGATTCATGGAATTCAAGACTGAAGATTTTGATGTTGTCGGGGGAAGTGAACTGCCGGAGAATGTGATCGACGGTGGCGAAGAAATTTTTCGACTTGGGAAAGAAGCGGGATTTGAATGTGAGATTTGGGTGATGAATCCAGAGGTGGCGCCAGCGGTCAGCGGTGGGACAAGGCGGATGTTGCGGCGGTGTTATCTATTGGAAGGAGTGAGAGGATGCTGATGAGGAGTGGGTCGGGGAGTGAGCTCACCCTATCACGCCCTTCCTTGAGTAGTACTACTGACGCTTCCTCCGCAGCCGCCGATATTCTCTGCTTCTTGGCGCCATTTTCTAGGAGAGTTTCGTCTTCCATTTTTGAGTGTGTGTTACAGTGTTAGTGATTAGTGAAGTAGATGTTTGGTCGGGGTTTCTTCCAATTTTGTTAACTGCAAAGGCAGGCAAGGCAAGAACCCCCGGGTAGAGGCCCAGTGTTAAAGAAACGAAGTGTGGAAGTTAATTCAATTTTGGGGCGTGCATATCTCACGAGACACACGAGTCACGAGTATTTCTCATACGATGAACTAGGGGTAGGCTATATGAGCCCGTCAGTAAAGATCTCTTTACGGATTTTACCAAAGACCCGTAATCATGAGGTATTAGATATAAACAAAAACCTTTGTTAATTTGATATTGGGTAAATCGGTTATATATTTTTAATTCGTAAGTTTATGACTCATTTTATTTCATTTGATGTGGTTTTCAATTTTCAAAGAGAATTCTTGATCTTGATTATAATTTTCCAGTTCATTTAACTACCTTGCATGGAAACAAAATTAGAGAGACCGTGATGTCAGATAAATCCTAGAATATTTGAATTTATTTATTAGCTAATAAACACTAACGTAATTGTAGAATGGTTAATCTCATTTCAAAAAGAAAAAGAAATTATAGAATGGTTAATTAGTGGAGAGTCGTTCTTCGAATCAACTTTAGGGTGGAGGATATTACTAAAAATTAACTCTAGGGTGAGGCTCATTTTTGCTCAACTCATTTTATAAGCTTGTTTATATAATATATAAGTATTGTGAAAGATATTACCGGAGCACATCTTGTGAAACATTATATTACATGTAGGTGGCGTTAATTTAGCAAAATTACACATAGGTAGCTCGAGTTTTACATTAAGACGACTAAGTTGTTTCAAATCTTAAACTAAACTGAACCTAACTTGATCAAGATTTGAGTCCATTTTTACATTGAGTTGATGACTTTCATGTTTTACAAAACCCACCGACTTAACTGAATATGATGATTGATGAAGAACCGTTTATAGTTCACTTATATTGCCAAAATAATGTAAATATAAATTTTGACATCAAACAACTTACTCAAAATTAAGGGCGTATTTGATGCAACTTTTTTTACTAGCTTTTAGTGGTTTGACCAGTAAAACCACTACTTTTATAAAATTTGACAGCGTACAAGCTTTTGTAGTAGTTGTTAGTGGGTTCATGGAGCTTTTTACAAACATTAATCATAGTAACATTTGAGCAAGCATCTACAATTTTTTCCACAAATACCCTTAAAAACTAGAAATTATCTCGTGCTTCGCACGAACACTGTGTATTTTCTCAATTTATGTAAATGCAGAAATTAAAAATAAATATATTTATTTATTCAATTATTTTGGGCACGATTCATAACCACAATAATGTGAAAACTCCTTCAATAATACAATAGTGATAATAGATTATCATGTCTGGATATGTATTGTATTTATACTATATTTCAACGTGTATGATCAGTCTACTTTTACCCTTGTACTCTTATCTATGTTTCGATATCCGTAATATACATTCGTAGTTTTTTCATCAACTTAATTATATTTGTATTATTATTATAATCGTATCTTCATGCCCAAAATATTTATGCACATTCTTTCCACAAGAACTCATGCATATATTTAGTATTAGGCTATTACTATACTATATACATCCCCTCAAAATATTGAACTACATATTTGTTTTAAATATTAAATAATTATATTTATTCTCTATGATGATTTGCATATGCACAATTTTCTAGGATTATTGATATATAGTGTGTGAACTTTATTTGAATTACTTGAATCTTTTTAATTCTAATGTACTGTAAACATCTAATTTAATTTCCTTTTGCTTCAATGAATATGAACTACTTGTTGAAACTATCTATGCACATACACTTACCCAACCCAATTTTATATTGAGATATAGGAGGTGGAGGCAACTAATGATTTGACTTAGGCATGATGCATGAATTGATTAATGATGATTTACAGGTTTTTTTTTTTTTTTTTTTTTTGAGTTGCGATTATTTACATGTTATATAGCCTGTTATACTATGTAGTGTTAATTACACAACAAATTCATTGTGAGTAGTACATGTTTTATTTTAGTTTGACATTATTTTTATTTAAAATAAATATTTTTTAATGAACAACCTCTAATAAATGTTTTTTAAAAAATGCCCACTTTTGTACCAATTCTAATTCTCATCATTTTATGTACATGATCCTTTTTACATTTGTCCTTCGACATGATATTGGTATATTAACATCTAGTTGTGCCGAACATGTCCGATAATTGAACAACTAATCTAGAACTGTTGCTAGCTAACAACTACCAGCTAGAAAAAATGCTACATGCCTACAGCTACCAAAACCGCTTCCAGCTACAATTACAATCCTTTTTGCCGAACAAGCCCTAACTCTAGGGTGAGGGTCATTTCCACTAGATTCTTTTTAATTTATTATGTTTGTTTATATTAAAAGTTATTGATGGCCACTGTCTTTTCTTAACAGGTGTAAAAATCAAAACATTTCTAATATATTGATTCAAACGAGGCCTCATCAATTATTTCGATTTTTTCATGCCTTGTGCCTTCTAATTTCGAAACTATGACTCACGAAGACGGGATCGATATAATTTTGAGGTTGGGTTCGAGTCGGTTTCGAATCCGACCAACTTTTATATAGCACATAAATACTAATCTATTGATATATTAATTATAAATAATAAATTACAAGGAGTTGATTGGGAGTTGCGAAATAATCTGCGCCCCACACCCTTGGCTATAGAAAAACCAATATGAGTGAAAATATGTGCCGCAACCTGCACACCTATGTCCTGCGTCATGGGGTACTGCTAAATGCGTTGTCGCTGAGCAACAACACCTGACTCCAATTCTTCTAACGAAGAGAATGAAAAAGGGAAGAAGTCATAGCCCAAAAAAGCGCAGCGAGCATCATACTTAGTACGTTTATGATGAGCCACAACACGCACAACCCCACCCGACTCAAAACCGACCAAGCCAAACTGAGTTAAGGGCGATGAACCAGTCAAATCGACACGCACGTCACACCCATCATCCCATGAATATAATAGCACATCCGTCGGACGAAGAGGCCTGCCTTCGGTGGTGCAGACAAGCCCAATACCCACATAAATTGAAATCACATGCATGTTAAATCCAATAAATTGGTATGAATGTAAACGGGTGTCACTTTATTCCTCGTCCCCTCCCTTTCGTATAATTTTCGAATGGAAAAGCACACAAAGAGAGAGTTTTGGCAATGAGAAGGTGTAGGCATCATTTTTGTGGAGATCAGAGGATGTGTCTTTTGATCTTTTGTGGGACACAAGTAAGGCACAGCACTTTCCACTGATCATTTTTTAACCTCTATTTACATAGTTTGATTAGACAAGCACAAAACTACGCTTTTTGGTTTGGATAGTTTGTTGCTCTTCCTTGAAACTTGGGGTTTGGTGGAATGGTGGTGTTTGTCTGTGTGATCGAACTTTTGTTCTTTTTTCCAAAAAAAAAAAAAAAAAAAAAAAAACTTTTGTTCTTTTCCACTAACAATGAGTCAATGAGTTCATTTCGATTTTAGATTACATATAATAATTCAAATCAAAGTAACAAATAAGATGATTTCCGGTTGAATTATACACGATTTAGTTATGTGGTATTCAAAACCAAATTCAGATTATTCGGGTGGTATTATATGATTATATCATGTCGAATCGAGCTATACTCTAATACATACTTCACCTATTTTCCAAGTGATAACTAGTCAAACACTTTATTAGGCTCTGTTTAGTAGGATTTAATTAATAATGTATTCGAATCAAGTCAGATGTTTACAAATCATATCAGATCAAATTCATTCAAATCAAATTAGAACAAATCAGAGTTAACCAAATAATGATTAATGAATTTAGTCCAACTTAAAATAATTCATCGAAATTCTATAAAATTTTCAGCAAATTCAGATCAAACCAGTTTAGATCACATCAGCTGCATTCAAATCAGATTAGATAGGATCAAATCAGAATGATCCAGTTCTATCAAACATTTATGAAGCCACCTCCGTTCCATAATCTCGTATCCATTTACAATAATGTTAATTTTATACTCCGTATACATTAAACTTAGCATTAAAGTTACAAAAATGTTATACTCCGTATTCATTACGGAAATGATTGTCACATTCATCGTTTTATATTCATTAAAATGGTTACCTTCCTCATAAAAGAAATGTTATATATTCCTCGGGATTGCAAGTGCAGTACGAAGTGCCATAGTCTGTAGGTACGCGCCTCAACGACATTTCATCCGTATTTCTTTACGCACCCATATCGAAAATCCACCTCTATTAAAGAGCACAAATTATTAGGTACCCTGGGGTACGTAGAGCTACGTACCCCCCGCTTCACTGTTCACTCATTATATACCACATTATACTCATTATATACTTTCACTCATTATTTTACAATTTTTACTCATTATTTCTCAATTACACTCATTATATACTTTCACTCATTATTTTACAATTTTTACTCATTATTTCTCAATTTTCACTCATTATCTTCCGATTTTCACTCATTATATATAACATTATAGACATTATTTATTTTCAGTCATTATTTCTGAATTTCCAATCATTATATACGACTTTATTGTCATTATTTATTTTCCAATCATTATTTATCAAATTTCACTCATTATTTCCCGAATTCCACTCATTAGTTTTCAATTTTCACTCATTATTTCTCAATTTCACTCATTATATACCACTTTATAGTCATTATAAACTTACACTCATTATTTCCCAATTTTCACTCATTATTTTCCAATTTTCACTCATTATATACCACATTATAGTCATTATATACTATTACTCATTATTTTACAATTTTCACTCATTACTTTTGAATTTCACTCATTATATACTTTCACTCATTATTTTACAATTTTTACTCATTATTTCTCAATTTTCACTCAATATCTTTCGATTTTCACTCATCATATATAACATTATATTCATTATTTATTTTCAGTCATTATTTCTAAATTTCCAATCATTATATACAACTTTATTGTCATTATTTATTTTTCAATCATTATTTCTCAAATTTCACTCATTTTTCCCAAATTTCACTCATTATTTCCCGAATTCCACTCATTAGTTTTTAATTATCACTCATTATTTCTTAATAATGAAAAGACCCACCATTTCCCTTTTCTCTCTCCTCGCCCACCCCCGCCCCCTTACCCCACCCCACCCGACACCACCCTAGCCCCGCCGCGATCCGTCCCGACCACCACCATTGACGGCCCTCGACCAGCCTCTGTGATCGCCTCCCTACCGCGAACCTCGCCCCGCCAATTCACGACGCCCCCGCCCCTTCCTTCTCCCCTGTTATCCTCTCCCTTCTTTTGGATCTCCTTTAACATCCTTTATTTGCGGCGATAATGGTGATGCGTGTGGTCGGCGGCATAGGGCGAGGGGTGGGGGACGTTTTTTGTGCGGCAACGGTTGACGATAGGGGCTGGGGAAGAGAGGAGAGAGAAAATGAGAAAAAATGGATTTGGAGGACGATGGAGGTGGTGGCGCGGGCTCAGGGATGCCGCCGTGGGGTCGCCGGAGCGGCGCGCCTCAAATGGTGATGGTTCCATCGCGTGAGGTGGTGGTCGGCGCAAAGGGGCGGCGGTGGTCAGGTGGTGCGTGGTGGTGACTACGGGTGGGTAGAGATGGTTGTGGTGGCCGGGTATGGAAACTGCGGGTACAAGGGAGGCAAGGGCGTGGCTGCGTGATCATTAACGATAATGTTAGTGTGAGATTTCATGCTTGATTGGTAAAATTTGTCAATATCAATGATTGGTCTAGGAAGTGTGGAGTTTAGTTATATGTATGGGCTTTTGTTTTTGTTTTGGGCCGCATTTGACATTGGGTCTGTAATTGAACCGGGGGGTACGTAGCTCTATGTACCCGCGCGGTACCATATACCGATTGATTAAAGAGGGTGTATGTGCAAACTAATCGTCTAATTAAATTTCCAAAAAATCACATACATAAAAAAAATTGGATCTTTTTTTTTCTAAATTAAAATTGCTATGTATTTTTTTAAGAATTATGATTGATCGATTAGTGTGTACATACTCCTCAAGATGATATTTTGAGTATGAGTGTTTAAGGAAAAATGGAGTAGTAAGAGTTGGCTAGTCAAACTTATTGATGTGCAATATATTATTGGACAACTTAATACGAGTATTTATTTTGGTTAAACATGAGGAGTCAAATTAAAATTCGCATGCATTAATAATGCTAAGTATTCCATAATAGCGGGTGCACATCCAGTGAGAAGTAATGTAACACTACCGAATATGGAAAGTGGATTATGGAGTTGGTTTGTCCCACATTGGAAAACTGAGGCTCATATGATCAGTTTATAATAGATTCCTACCAGCATACTAACAACAAGTCCTTCACCTTTTAGAACCCAAGTGATGATTTACAGGTCTAAGGGGTGACTTCTCATCTTATTGGGTTGTGTTGCGACGGACGGTGGACCGGGCTATTACAGATGGTATCAGAGCAACCTTGCGACCGCGTGCTGGGTGCTGGGGCGAGGCCTAGACCAGCCGTCTAGCGGGGGGATCTTGGACCTGTTGATGTTGGTATGGTTTGGCCGAGGCGCAACGGGGACGTTGCGTTCTCTAAGTGGGGGAGTTTGTAACACTACCGAATATGGAAAGTGGATTATGAAGTTGGTTTGTCCCACATTGGGAAACTGAGGCTCATATGATCAGTTTATAATAGATTCCTACAATCATACTAACAACAAGTCCTTCACCTTTTAGAACCCAAGTGAGAATTTACAGGTCTAAGGGGTGACTCCTCATCTTATTGGGTTGTGTTACGACGGACGGTGGACCGGGCTATTACAAGTAATCTCAGCCATTGGTTTTGCGTAACTTTAGTAACTAAATAACGTAAGTCCAGTCGTAACTCCACTAACTAAAACTCCTAACTCCAGCCACTTAACTATAATAACTAAATTGGCTAACTCCTGTAAACTAACTCCACAAAATAAATTGTCTAACTCGAGTATTATTATTAACTCCACCAAATTCAACGAAAATTCATTAATTCTAACATAACTCAAATAACTAAAACACGTAACTCTAACTCAATTTTCTTTAATAAAACACGTAACTCTAAATACTGCACTATCTAAATCACGTAACTCTAACTTAACTTCAATAACTAATACATTAACTCTAACATAACTCCAATTACTAAAACGCGTAACTCTAACTCAATTTTCTTTGATAAAACACGTAACTCTAATAACTCCACTACCTAAACCATGTAACTCCGACTTAACTCCATTTACTAAATCACGTAACTCCAACTTAACTCCATCAACTAAAACACATAACTCCAACTTAATTTGATTAAATAAAACAGTAACTCTAATAACTCCACTATCTAAATCACGTAACTCCGACTTAACTCTTTTAACTAAATCATTTAACTCCACTAACTAAAACACGTAACTCCAACTTAACTCCATGAACTAAAACACATAACTTCAGCTTAACTCTACCAACCAAATCACGTAACTCCACTTACTGAAACACGTAACTCCAACTTAACTCCATCAACTAAAACACATAACTTCAGCTTAACTCTACCAACCAAAACACGTAACCCCAACTTAACTCCACTTACTAAAACACGTAACTCCAAGTTAATTCCACTAACTAAAACACATAACTCTAACTTAATTTCACTAACTAAAACACGTAACTCCAAAAACTATGACACATAACTCTAAGAACTCCAATAACTAAAATATGTAACTCCAATAACTAAAAAACGTAATTATAATAACTCCACTGACTAAAAGATGTAACTCCAATAATTTAACTAAAACCTATTCTCAAACAAAAAAAAAAAAAAAAAAGCTTCTACCATCTTCTCTCTCCTCTCACACCACCCAAACCCCACCCGAACTACCCTCCCCCGCCACCCACGGCTCCCCCTTACGTCTGCCCCATCCTCACCCAGAGCCACCTCAATTGCCGGAGAAAGGACCGGCCGCATCCATCGAACCGATCCCTGACCTCCAACAACTTACTCCACCATCTCCGCCCTCTTATTTCGCCCCTCTCTCTCACCTCACCGCCCTTTCATTTCAGTCCACGGAGGCAAAAACGAGAGGATGCGAAGTCAATCTGTGCGGAAAAGAGAGGCGAGGCCAGTGGATATGTTGATCGACGGTGGTTATCAATGTCGGCTGCCATATCTGGAAAAAAGAGAGCGAAAATTAAAGAAGAGGAGAGAAGGCATTGCACGTCGCGTGGTGAAGGCCAACGGAGGCCGAGGATGGCCGACAAAGATTCGCCATAGTTAGTGCAATCGGCCGGTGGCATCGAAGCCGGCGATGGCTGTCGTCGGTGGACATCGACGGCGACGGTGTGGTGGCGCGGATTTTAGGGCCGAGGAGAGAGAAAATGTGAGTGCTTTGGGGTTTGGGTTTGGGTTTGTTTTTGTTTTTGTTTTTATTTAATGTTTTAGCTTATGTTTGGTAAAACTAGCTGAAATAGTAGAGGAACGCTGAAATAGTACCCGAATGCTAAAATAGTAGCTGAAAGCTGAAATAATAGCTGCAAAGTTTTTAGGTGATAGTATTAGGAATGTTTGGCAGAATAATTAGCTGATAATATAGAAGGTATATATAAAATTACATAAACATGCATTATTTATTTTTAATCTCATTTTATTTTAGTAAATAATTGAGGGTAAATTAGGAATAAAATTATGATAAGCTAGCTTATTTTAAATAAGTTACATGGGGTAACTTCTTAAATAAGCTAGCTTATTATTTAAGCTAGTGGTGTTACCAAACCAACTTATTTGGTCAACGAGTTTAAAAATTAGTCAAATAAGCTACTTTGGTCAAATAAGCTAGTTTATTGTGCATACCAAACATAGGCTATGTTTGGTATGTACAATAAGCTAGCTTATTTGATTAGTTTTTTAAGCTCTTTGACCAAATAAGTTGGTTTGGTAACACCACTAGCTTAAATAATAAGCTAGCTTATTTAATAAGTTATCCTATGTAACTTATTTAAAATAAGCTAGTTTATCATAATTTTATTCCTAATTTACCCTCAATTATTTACTAAAATAAAATGAATTAAAAATAAATATTTTTTTTTATGTAATTTTATATATATATACGGAGTATATATATATATATATATATATATATCAGCTAATTCTGCCAAACACTCCTAATACTTTTAGCTTAAAACTTTCAGCTATTATTTCAGCTTTCAGCTACTATTTCAGCATTCAGCTACTATTTCAGCGTTCACATAGTATTTCAGCTAGTTTTACCAAACATAGTCATAGCCTTAATCTACACTTTTGATTTATATAAGATGGAGGGTTGAGATTACTTCTCACTTCTCATGAAATTAGCACTTCTTATTTAGCTGATTTTCCATAATAGTTAAAAGTCACAAAAAATTTGCTAGTGTTGTCATCCACTAGAGGGTTAATTATACTTGCGGATGGAAAAGAATCTAGTAGGAGATAAGGGCATTTGGTATGTCCTTGTTTCCAGGAATCTCCTTTTTCTTCTATTACAATGATAGACCAATATCAAAAGCATTGGTTCATAACAAATTGGAGGCCAACATATACACAAATGCCATGATCTCTTCGGTATAGTTTGTAATTATTATCTATTTTTTAAGGGTGATCCAATTTACATAGTATGCATTTCTTCTAAGGCCTTGTCTTAATTCTCTAATCTAATTCTCCCTTAAGTTTTTCCGGATAATTAGATAGCTACTAACACGTTTCTTAATTAGATAATATGCAAAAAAAAAAAAAAAAAAAAAAAAAAAAAAATCTTAAATTAGAGGTTAGCAACCCGCTGGAACGAAGTTACTAGTTCTTATCAGGAATTACCTTTCTCGATCGGCCAACTTAATTGATGGCTAATCATATTTAGCAGATCATTATATTCATCAAAGTAGATTTTCTTACAAATGTAACGTGGACTAGTAGTACTGGCGGATCAATATTTACATTTTTTTTTTATACTAATGTAATGATATCGAGACATAAAGACCATGGTTAAGCACTAGCTAGTAGTGTCACTTGAACATTTCCCTGGTCTTATTTTCGAATTTTACTAAATAAAACGATTGGTATTAAAAGATACGTACGCCAATTGTGCACATTTTAGTGACGCCGTAAGCCCTTTACTATATTATCAGTACCATTCATCATATGAATTTAGTCGGGCGGTCTATGATTGATTGATTGTTACTAATGAAATTGTTGTCCATATAAAACATGGTATTCCATGCATGCACTTTTTGTACGAAACGTTACCATGCGATAAAACAGAACAATACTAGTCTACCACTAAATGAGGTGAACATATACAATGGTCCATGCGCATATAATAGCACGCAACTAACGCAATAGAACCCTAGGGCACTATATAAGTATATATATATATATATGTCTACAAAGACTATTAGCTCTAATCTATTTCATGTCCTCGATCGTAATCTATCATGTTGAAGAGGTCCGTTCCATCTACTTGTCACATTAAAGCATACAACTTCTTGTTACGATTTCACTCACCTTAAGATATTTGAACCCACCCGGCCAATAATTTGATATGAATTGCATGCAATGATGGTTATAACTAGTGTTATCTTGTCTCATATAAATCGAATTAAATGAGTCCATCCATTAAAAATAAGTTGAGAAATAATTAAAAGTGGATGAATTACAGCCAAAGAGTAGTCATTTTCATCTGTGAAACGCTTTTCTCTTCGCTTTGATCAAATTAGTGGAATTTGTTATGTACTATATATACGGACTGAGATTCCCTAGAGTTGAAAAATAACTTTACACGATAGAGTTTACTTAAAATGGAAAATTAACTCTACCATATGAATTTATCTCTTATTTTCACAAGTAAAATTTTATTATATTTTCCGTTTATAGTCAACTCTACCAATTTTATGAAAAAATAAATCCCGACGATCTGAAACCCTATATACACATGCATGATTTTGCATAAATTTTAAGATACCTCTTGAGAGAAAAGTGCAATTGCTTGACTAGGAATTCATTCTATATTATCCTTCTAGCATAAAAAAAGGAATTCTGGTATTCTATAGTTTACTTGTATGAAGAACCTTATCCAAAATCCCCAAAATCAAATTGAATATTTGGTTGCAATAAAACAAACTGCACCAAAACTCTACTGCTCAAGCCACCCAAATTCCAAATGGATGCCAATTCAATATATAATCAGCATTGTCAAAACTCAAGCAATCCAGTTCGTTCTTAACTAAACTATGTTAATTATTTAATTAGTCATATGATCAGAACTATACTCCCTCCTACTACATTGAGTTGTTGTTTATATTTAGTTTGAATTTCATTTAGTATTCAAATCGAATATGAATTATCCAAATATATGAAGGGAGTAGTATGTATGTCAGTGCCACAAATTAACATAGGAAATTTCACATGGTACCTTTCATTTTTGTGTATTATGTGGTCGATTTAAAATTCTCATAATGTAAATAAACGTCAATAATAGATACTAACTTTATATTTTGACTCGTAAGACCATAAAATGTTAACATTTCCCTACAATAAAGTTAGCTAAATAGTATTATATTCAGGAAAATAAAACAACTTGGATACCATGTGTCCATATGTATGTATACATTTGAGAACGTAAATGTTGTATTAGTGTACGAGGACAAGATCGCCAGGGCGTAGAACATCGCAAGGGCCAAGGGCTGTGGAAAATATTGCTTTCAGTTTTTCACTTATTCTACAAACCAGGATCAGATGAATTAATTAGCATCTCAACACGTACCTTAAGCTGAAAGATACGTGACGTAAGTTGTCAACGAGACCTAGTCTACTACTCTCAGCTCCTTACGCTCTGTTGTCCCTCGTCACACTCACTCTAATCTCATATACGTACTCCATGCTTACTCTTTCCGATTCAAATCAAATATAATAGTCGCGTTATGTAAGAAAATCAAGGACTCATTTGTTAATGTTGTTTCAGTTCTCACTCTTCTAAAAACAGTCATGGCAACATTTGTCAAAAATCAGATCAAATATAGTTTCAGTTTTGATTTTTTCATATAGTATGTAGTATGCATCAACAAATTTAATAATGTAAATTTTAGGACTGAAATTAAAGTACAAAAAATCTCAAATCTGATATTAATTTTGTTTGGACATGACTAAGAGTATGGTGTAAGTGTGTTAAAATTGACCTTGAATCGTTGATTAAAAGTATGAAAGGATTACATACGTTTCTTTATTAACAAAGTGGCAATTTTGATAATTAACCAAGAGATTTATGAGAAACGACACGGTAAATATATATCAATACGTTTTGTTGGGCAACCAATGACATCACATAACTTAGAACGATTTGAAGGAATCCCACTCCCTCTTAAACAGATATGGATTCGGATCCTCTGGAGTTATTTTTCCTGGAGTTCTCTGGAGTTTACTTGAAATGGAAACATCACTCTACCAAGTAGTGTTTTTCCTAATTTAAAAATTTATTTTTCTATTTCAGGTAAACTCTAGGGAACTCTAGGATAAATAACTCCAGAGGATCTTGATCCGAAGACAACGGGGATCACTAGTTTACTTGATCAACCATTACACTTTAATCGTTCTCGCGCAACTCATCAGAAATCACAAACTCTCAAGAATTTCATTTCCGTACAAATTCCAAAACTCGAGAAACACAAACTCTCATAAAAGACGGTGTTATAAAGTGATTTTTTTTACATTGCTTGTAACCATGATAATACTTGTAGTGATCGTATTAATTTACTATTATATATTATAAATCACATTATTAATGATTTTGGATGATCCCATCCTATAAAATTAGCTAAAATTTATAAAGTAACCTATTTGTAAATCTTAGATTATTGAGTGTCAAGGTCTTAAACTAAAACGATTACCAAAAGTAGTACAACGGTCACTAATTACATAAACGGGGTCATGATGTAAATAACATGCTTGATCTCTAAATAAATTATTGAGAGACGGTCTCCCATGCACAAGACCTACTGAGAAAGAAAACCACAAAAATGCTAATGTAAATTCTTCGAAAGTTTATTTAGAAAATGTGAAACCCGATTCGTAGACCTATAAAAAAAAAGTGTAGGATTCTACGTTATCTCCACCTATCACTTAGACACCTAACATTAACAACGATAAAAGCAAAAATTACGGATTATGAATTTGAATCAAATTCATAACAATAATAAATACGGTACAACAATTCCGACGTAATTAAGACTTGTAGTACTCCTCCGTATTTGATTTGGAGGGTAACTGCGTAAACAACAAGATACAAAAGCGGGAGAGATTTCAGGGACTCGTAATCTCAAGAATAACTAAAAGCTAAAAGCGAGCAGGACTCTTCGTAAGGTCCCACCCCTAGTGTACTACAACTCTCGTATAAATTCCGCCACTCCCCTCTTTTCCCAACCCTTCACACCACCCAAAAAAACCGTGGCAAATTTATGATTTTTCATAATTTGTAGTTAGTCGTAATTTAGAGAGTTTAGTGCTACCGGAAACCAAGTTGACTCAGTGTGTCAGCAACATTTTTTCCGGCGAAGATGACAGGCGGCGGTAACCCGAGCATGGAGGAAATTGAGAAAAAGGGCGTTGATCTGGTATGCAATCTCACCTCGCTACTTCTGCATGCACTGAGCTACGTTATTATCAAATGATCATTAATTAATCATTATCATCATGATTATTCTTTTTTTTTTTCCCCTTAATATTGTACTTGTTTGAATTTTGAGTTTCGAGTGTGAAATTACTATATATATATTCCCTCGTACTCAAAGAATGATTTTCTCATGTTATCATTTGAATTGGAATACTCGTATTTGTTTTGTCATTGCTTATAATTTACTATGGTAGTTGAATGAATTTTGAAATAATTTCCCAAATTAAAATCAATTATTATAAAGATTAATTAATCGTAAATCTTTAAAGTCTATGACACAAGTCGAAGGTTGGTCCGACTTAAAAAGTTAAAATCAATCAAGTTGAACGTGTTTGACTTCTGAGAAATTTGTTGTTTAAATTTAACAATGTGTTAATTTGTTTTTGAGTTATAAATATTGCGTACGATTTTGGCTGTCTTGACTTAAATCTTAATGCACGCACGGCATCCCCATATCAAGTATTTTGTCCGGTACGAGTAAATTTAAACAAGTGTCTTAAAACTACACGCCTTTAGTAGATAGGTGGATCTATGTTTGAAAATATTTTTGAAAAAATATTTGGTCGATTAATCTTTTTAAATTTGGGTTATCTTCGACCTTATCAACGGCGACGGGTAGACTAGCAGGTCCTTTATATTCCGTTGATTTTAACAAGGAATATGATTTTAATCGACTAGGTTAGATTTATACTATAGCAAATATTTGTTTGAAAATAAAATAAGCTAATAATCTTTCAATTACATTTTTATTCCTAGAATAGATACTCTTTCCTGCTTTATTTTGCTTTTCCTTTTTTAGGGGTGCAGGAATTTGGAGGGCAATAATTTCTGAGATGCTAAAACAATCTCTGCCTTTTATTTATTATTACTAACATTTTGGCATCAAATAAAGTAGAAATTCCGGTTTTTTTTTTTTGCCATTGCTAGACTACTAGAGGTCTACCGCGTTCAATGTTAATTTTAGTACACTAGCATAATTTTACAGTGAGCACAATTGGTTTTTCTATCATAATGTAATTTTACTACTAATTTCACATGGAGGTTGATGAAAGGTTAGATGTGCTGGTTATGATTTTGGACGATTGATTTTTGTTAAGGAAGTGGCTACAATTGAACCAAAAAACGAAACGTTATAAGTTTTTTCTTCTTCAATTCGATTAACATGTTGAGTGTCAATTGATATAAGTATTACTAATACTCGTGTATATATTGAAAACTGGATGTCTTTCGCACAAACTTGTAGTGTATACACCAATATTAGGGGAAGCAGACACTAATATCTAGTGATCGAAAACAATCTACTGTTACCGAATATCTTGTACATACGGGTAACTTTCATTTGAGTTGTTAACGAACATGATTCTTACTATTAAGAATGTGTCTGATTTGCCTATTTTCTGATCTAATTTTGAGGATGGAGCATATGTCGTTGCATGTGCTCTTATTGTATCTTGAATATGACTCTTTCTGAATCCTGAACTTGTTCACCTACCGTTTTAAGATAAGAATATTGTCTTCATGTGTGATAGAATACACCGAACATATTATTAAGCACTCAGTATGAATCGTAAAAGCAAACGATTGTTGGCAAATCCATATCAGATAGAGCTGGTGTTATTTGTTAGTTGTTGTCCTGATTTTTGTGCTGTATCCTACTGTACCACTCTGTATATGTTCCGTCAAGTGTTTTCTCGATTTGTTCAAAGCTGCAGGGCTCTATTTGAGTTAGTTCTGGTTTGTTGACTCATCCCGAGAAACCATTTACCGAGGGCTGACAACTGTGTGTTTGATTTTCAGGAGCATGTCCCTATAGATGAAGTGTTCCAGCAGTTAAAATGTTCAAGGGAAGGTCTCTCATCTGATGAGGGAAACCGTCGCCTTGGGATTTATGGCCCAAACAAGCTGGAAGAGAAAAAGGTTTGGTCACTCTTGAGTACTAATATCATTTTTTACCTTCAAATGTACCTTTTTTTTTTTTTTCCTTTATTAGCTAATGTGACAACATCTGATGAAACATGGAATAATAGGAGAGCAAAATTAAGAAGTTTCTTGGCTTTATGTGGAATCCATTATCATGGGTTATGGAAGCTGCTGCAATAATGGCTATTGCTTTGGCAAATGGTGGTAATAAGCCTCCAGACTGGCAAGATTTTGTCGGTATCATGGTTCTGCTAGTGATCAACTCCACAATTAGTTTCATAGAAGAAAACAATGCTGGTAATGCAGCAGCATCCCTTATGGCAAACCTTGCTCCTAAAACCAAGGTAAGAAGCAAGTTTATATTGTCATTTTTGTATGTATCTGTGAAAGTTGTGTGATCTACAAGAGTCCTGATAACAATTTCTGTTAGGTTCTTCGAGATGGGCGATGGAGTGAGATGGAGGCTTCAATATTAGTCCCTGGAGACATAATTAGCATCAAGTTAGGAGACATAGTCCCTGCTGATGCTCGTCTCCTCGAGGGTGATCCTCTGAAGATTGATCAATCTGCTCTTACTGGAGAATCGTTGCCAGTCACTAGGAATCCCGGAGATGAGGTTTACTCAGGCTCAACTTGTAAACAAGGTGAACTTGAAGCAGTGGTAATAGCAACTGGTGTGCATAGTTTCTTTGGTAAGGCTGCACACCTTGTTGACAGCACTAATCAGGTTGGACATTTCCAAAAGGTTCTTACATCGATTGGTAACTTCTGTATTGTTTCAATTGCTATTGGGATGTTGATCGAGATCATAGTTATGTATCCTATCCAGCGCCGTAAGTACAGAGATGGAATTGACAATCTGTTGGTACTTTTGATTGGTGGGATTCCAATCGCTATGCCAACTGTCTTGTCTGTCACTATGGCTATTGGTTCACACAGGCTGTCTCAGCAGGGTGCTATCACCAAGAGAATGACAGCTATTGAGGAAATGGCAGGCATGGATGTTCTCTGCAGTGACAAGACTGGGACTTTAACATTAAACAAGCTGACTGTTGACAAAACCCTAATTGAAGTCTTTGCAAGGGGCGTAGACAAGGAGCACGTGATGCTTCTTGCTGCCAGGGCTTCAAGAACCGAAAATCAAGATGCAATTGATGCTGCAATCGTTGGAATGCTAGCAGATCCAAAGGAGGTAATAACCACTTATATGTATACTGTATGCTGTTATTATTATGCCTCCGTGAAATCATTATTCATAACCTTAACCGTCTGTCCTACCATTCAGGCACGGGCTGGAGTAACCGAGGTCCATTTCTTTCCTTTCAACCCCGTTGATAAGAGGACTGCTCTAACTTACTATGATGACGATGGATATTGGTATCGAGCTAGTAAAGGTGCCCCTGAACAGGTAAACCTTCGCGTGGTACAGCAAGACTTGAAACTTGAAAGAGCAAGAGATAAGTTCTAATGTAATATTGGCATTTCTTTCTACAGATTCTCACTCTCTGTGGCTGCAAAGAGGATGTCAAGAAGAAGGCTCATGCAGTCATCGACGGTTTTGCAGAGCGTGGGCTAAGATCTCTAGGAGTTGCAAGACAGGTCCAGATATCTCACCCATTCTAATTCTTTCATTGTGAAAATACTCAAAACCTTTTGTGGAATTGTGTCTGAGTCTATCTTTGGCTGCTTTTATTTTACACAGGAAATTCCAGAGAGAACAAAAGAAAGTCCAGGAGGTCCTTGGGAGTTTGTTGGTTTATTGCCCTTATTTGATCCTCCCAGACATGACAGTGCTGAAACAATTAAGCAAGCCCTGAACCTTGGCGTAAATGTTAAGATGATTACAGGTAAGGCTTTGGTTGTGTTTTCATTTTACATTGTGTTGATCCTACTTAGCCAGCCCTTCATGTCTTATCCATTCCACTTCGCCTGCAATTTTCTAGGTGATCAACTCGCCATTGGTAAGGAAACTGGAAGGCGTCTTGGGATGGGAACCAATATGTACCCGTCCTCTTCATTGCTTGGACAAGACAGCTCAAACGTTTCAGGTCTTCCTGTTGATGAATTAATCGAGAAGGCTGATGGGTTTGCCGGAGTCTTCCCTGGTACATAGTACTAACTTTTCTATCTTGTCTTGGGTCCTGGCCCTATATACATTTAGAAGCGTCACTCTGACATAATTCTTCTTAATCACAGAACACAAGTATGAAATTGTGAAGAGGTTGCAAGAAAGGAAGCACATCTGTGGTATGACCGGTGATGGTGTTAATGATGCCCCAGCTCTGAAGAAGGCAGACATTGGAATTGCTGTGGCTGATGCTACTGATGCTGCAAGAAGTGCTTCTGATATCGTCTTGACAGAGCCTGGCTTGAGTGTCATTGTCAGCGCTGTGTTGACCAGCAGAGCAATCTTCCAGAGGATGAAAAACTATACAGTTTGTACCACTTATCTCTCAGATTGTAGAACTATTTGAATTTTTCAGCATATTTACGCCTATGTGTTCTGCCTATTTTATCATGACCTTTTTTCTTTTGTGCAGATATATGCAGTTTCAATTACCATTCGTGTCGTGGTAAGTTATTTTCATTTCCGGTTCAAACATAGGTAAAGCTACAGTTGTAGAGCATGCATTATGCAAAACTTACCCTCCTGTTCCTTTTGGTGTTGCAGTTCGGCTTTATGTTCATCGCTTTAATTTGGAAATTTGATTTTGCTCCATTCATGGTTCTGATCATTGCTGTCCTAAATGATGGTAAGAGCATTGAGTTTACTGTGATACCATCTAATTTCTGCCTTTAGTCTAAATGGTTAACTTGCTTATCAAATCGTTTTGATGAATGTTTCTACTAGGTACAATCATGACTATTTCAAAGGACAGAGTGAAGCCATCACCGATGCCAGACAGCTGGAAGTTGAAAGAGATTTTTGCCACAGGTATTGTTCTGGGAGGATATTTGGCGCTGATGACTGTACTGTTCTTCTGGCTCATGTCAGACACTCAATTCTTCCAGGTAATGCTTGTTCCGTCAGCCACTCTAATTTGCTTCACTCAGAAGTTTCATATATTCATATCATTCTCCTTCAATTCATATTACAGGAGAAGTTTCATGTGATAACCCCAAGTCATGGTCAGAAGATGGCAGCCTTATACCTGCAAGTCAGTGTTATCAGCCAGGCCCTCATTTTTGTCACAAGGTCCCGTAGCTGGTCCTTTGTTGAGCGCCCTGGGCTCCTGTTGCTGGGTGCTTTCTTGGCTGCTCAGCTGGTAAATTTGTTACTTCTGCATGTGAAATTAATCACCTGTACAAATTTCATCCTCCATCAGAAAATCAGACCTTTTTCCCTTCTCGAAAGCTAGTCTAACAGAAATCTTGTTCAATAACAGATAGCTACGCTTATTGCTGTCTACGCCAACTGGCCTTTCGCGGGGATTGAAGGTATGGGATGGAAATGGGCTGTTGCTGTATGGGTTTACACTCTGGTTACCTACGTTCCCCTTGACATCCTGAAGTTTATCATCCGTTACGCTCTGAGTGGAAGAGCTTGGGATAATCTTCTGGATAACAAGGTACTGAGTACTGACATACTTCTGGCTTTTAGTAGGAACAAAGGTCCCATATGCTTTGTTTTCATTAACTTATGGGTGAATGCTCTTTCTTTCTTAGACCGCTTTTACTACGAAGAAGGATTACGGTAAAGAAGAGAGGGAGGCACAGTGGGCAACCGCTCAAAGGACCTTACACGGGCTTCAACCTCCTCAAACTGCTAGCACTGTCAATGAGAAGGGTAACTACAGGGAACTCTCAGAGATTGCTGAGCAAGCAAAGAGAAGGGCTGAGGTTGCAAGGTAAATATCTGTTCGTGATTACGTGTGATCTAGTTTTCACTGGCTAGAATGAAAAAGAGCAGCACCTTATTCAACCTTTATTAGCTTGTATTAGAAATTATCGAAAACAGAAAATATTCGGCCCTCCTGTATCCGCACCCCATTTCCTTGAATCCTGGCTCCGCTCCTGCTACTAGATGCTGGTAATGCATAGGATGTCGTATTTTCTTGCATCTGCACATAGTTTACTCATTTTATACCGCGAATGCAGGCTGAGGGAGCTGCACACCTTGAAGGGACACGTCGAATCTGTTGTGAAACTGAAAGGATTGGACCTTGAAACCATTCAGCAACATTACACTGTGTAAAGAAGGAAATTAACAGAGGGGAGCTGAGTTTGTCGCATAATTAGATTGTGTCCTTGTAATTCTAGGACAATTCAGAGCACCTAAAGCAGTTTAGGTCACTTTGTTGTACCGATCCTCATACTTGTTTTAGTACCGATCTACATTTCTTGTTTTACTTATCGCGCTTCCCGTTTAAAGACCTGTAAGCTGTAACGCATTCCACTGCTGTTCTGCTAATGACATTAGCAGCAGCTCAGTTTCTTTCCGGCGAAATTTTGTAAAATTGCAAAATAAGCAATTTTTGTACACCTTTGATGATGATTTAACCTAGTTAACACGTTTAATATTCGGATTGAAGGGCTTACTGGATGAGTACTCCCTCCATTCTTTTAAGTCGTTTACATTTTATTTTTACATGTCTACTGATACTGAAAGAAATTGATATATAATTTCTTTATTTGACCTCCTAACGTCAAATGTGATCTAAACCAAACTCCACGTTTTTCAAATTGAAGAGAACATGACCTATATCGATCATGGTGAACTCGGAAAACCTTGTCTCTTTTTATGATTTGGTAGATGGTCATCTGGATCGTTTCCGATTATGGGAGAGTTGGCCATTATATCTCTGGTTTTACATTCCTTTAACCTCCTCCAATCAGACCACCATATACATGTACTATATTGTAGCAGATGAGATATACAAGACAAGCAAGCTAACAATACAAAATAAGAGTATGATCAAACTAAAAGAGTTGGATTAATTAAGAACTTGGTATGTAGTCCCGAATCAAGTTATCGTTAGTTAAGTCAAGAAATTGACCACTAATTTGGATACCTACAATCACGTCTTATTTCCCCCTGATTCCCAGTCTTAACCCCAACTCGACCAAGCCTAGTAATGGCAGCGACAAACACACGTTCAAACAATGTATTATTACTCGCAAAGGCGTTCACAACCCTTTTCGATTTTCTCGTAGCAAGCAATGCTTGATCGGAGGTAAGCAAGCCCTTCCCCTGTTGAAGGTTCTTATAGAAAGCGTTGTCAAATCGCATAGGCGTAGTAGGGTCTAAGGCCACGGCGGTTCTAGGATCGACGTCTCTCGGACATTTTTGCTGAAGTTCCTTGGCATATCCTTGGTGAAGTGTTGGGTCTATGCTGCTTTGGCTGTTGTAATTGTAGATTCTCTTTGAGAATTGGCTACAATGTGAGAACCCAATTGTATGTGCTCCTACATTAATAATAAAACCAACACTTTACTAACATCAACAAAAAACATCCCATCTCGTAAAAGATGCAAATTTTGTCACATGTTGCTCTTAAATTTAGCACTATTCAATTCTGTTTCAGATTCCCTAAAGTTTCAGACACTATCTGATAAATGTACCCCATGCATGTTTGTTTACTCTACCTACCCCCATTATTGTACTATGAAGTTTATAATAAGAGTATTAAATCAGTATATGGTAACGGAATAACTACTACGTTCTAAAAAGATTGATCACTTTTGATTATGCTTCGTTTTAAATGGACCGGGAATAATCGTTTTGGCGATAATTTTGCCAAAACAGTAATTATTATTGACAAGGTAGATTCATCGAATCTAATCTATATAATGAACATATTTGTCTTGGAAGATACTGCTTTGCCTTGGCAAAATAATCACCAAATTGTTTTACGGTTCCATTTGAAACTTTGTATGAATAATGAATCTTGTCTTCCTAAATCTCATATTTTCCAATTTCATTTTCATCCAGTTGAGGCTAATTAATGACGGAAATTCAACCATATTTAACTTATTAAATTTGAAAAGTGATCAATCATTTTGAGACAAAACAACATGAAAAAAAGACTCATTTGTTTAGTCATGAATAGAAATTCAATGGATCCACACATGTCATTTATTACCACCTGAAATTCGCAAATTGTATAATTTCCCAATTGATATTGTAAATTTGTAATTGAGAGCTTTCAACAAATAAGTGCAATAATGTTAAAGTTCATTAAAAAAAAAAAAAAGACATGTCAAACGTTTATATTAATCGACCACATCAACAAATTGAAGAATGATTAAAAAGGTTATTAATTATGTAAGGAAGAATAATAAATGAAGATATAGATACCTGATAAAGCAATCAAGTCGACTTCAGAAAGGCCATGAGATGCGAACATAGCTTTGAGTTGCTTGTAGTTGAAGTGAGCAAGTGGAAGGTGACCCTTAACACTTGCTTTCCTAGAGACCCTACCATCCCTTCTCCCTAATTCCACTCCATAGCTTGGTCCTCCGCTCTACACAACGCAAACAAATTCGACGGTCGTTATATAAAGGTTGCGTATATCTTGACCTCTCTATATTCCGCGCTCACAGCATTTTACTATGGACCACCCGTACACATGCATCCTATTACAAGTAACTTGTGAACAAATTCTTGTACTAAGATTGTAATTAAACTTTATGAAATTCGAAATTTAACAATATGAAACTTTCGAGTTTCAATATAATAGGCATTTCGAGATTATCATACAACGAGCAAGTCATATCCAACAGTAACAATAAAAATAACAATAATCTCTGATGATATAGAGTCGGTCTAATATAAATAGTCATATGAAACTATAGAATGTGAGAACAATAAGTGAGTCTTAGACTCCTAGCTTGTGCTAGACGACTGATTGTACGATAACGAATGATGTGATTCCGTGATATTATACATGCAACATGCATGTGACCGATCGAGCGTACTCAATGAAAAGAAAAAAAATAGGATTAAATTGACGTACCAAAACAATGGCATCCCTGGTAGCCAAGGCCAAAATATCAGCACAAGAAACTCTGTTCTTACATTCAGAAACACTATCAACAGCTTCTTTTGCTCTGATCACCGTGTCGAATCCGTCTCCGGCGAGGGAGAGATCATCCGGAGCATCCTTCTCAGCATTGTAAGTAGGTGATGCTATCATCACTGAAGCATCACATCCCTTCATATATTAAAATAAACATCAGTCTATTGTTCCGGATGTAAGTAGTCTTACCCGTTACATAGAGAGACTTCTTACGAATGACCTGTAATTAGTATTCCTATCTCATTACTACAAAACTAACAATAACTGGAAAAAAAAAAAAAAAAACTCACATGCACAAAGCAGTCATGGAAGAAGAGTCTAACAGTGGCAGGGCCAGTAACAGAAGTCTCATGAAACTTCTTCTTAACGGCATTGTGTACAATTTGCTCGAGATTTGGACAAAAATCGCGGTAGTAATCACGTCTTAGTGGAGTAATAACTAAAGCATAATTTGGGGAGATAATTAAGAGGAATGATGCTGTGATGATCAGTAGATAGAATATGCTATGTGTCTCCATTTCCCTTTTTTTTTTTTTTCAATTTCTCTGCTTTTTTTCTTTTTCTTTAGAATACAAAAAGAAAAGATGTTGCTGATGATGATATTGAGCAGCAACACATGATAAATATACTAAAAAAACACAGTTGTGATCAAAGTGTCAACTGCAACAAGAAAATCCCAAAAACAGTATGCAATTATTTTTAGTGGCAAAATGAATTTGATTCTTTTTCTGGGTTGTAAAGAAGCCCACTCAACAGTAACATCCAAACTTATGAAAACTACTTAAAAATGATACTTATACCAAATAAATATTTAAAAAAAAAAAAAGTGGGATGCAAAAGAGAAATTCTATAGTAACAGATGATAGAAAGGAAAAGTGTAAAGTTGAAGGTTGGGGAGGGGGGGGGGGGGAATAAATGATTCTTAGTGACAAGGAAGTGGTTTATTGAAAGTTTTGTAGCCTTGTAGTGTCACATTTTTGTGCTAATAATTGGAGTTTATATATATGATGAGTTGGAGCGGTGAAGTTTGTGGGCTTGTGAGTTGTGATCAGTAAGTATACAGTTGGCTATATATATATATATATATATATATATATATATATATATAGTAAATGATAAGAACAAATGGACAAGCAACCAATACTGTGATATCACAGGTAAAACAGAAACTATACTAGTATAGGAGGAGCAAACCAGAAAATGACATCGATGATGTTGCATACAAATATACAATGCCAAGATTTGTAATTCTTTGTTTAATTGTTTCAATAGCTTTTGTTTGGATATGTAAGACTTGTTAAGAGCAAATGAGAATGACGTTGATAAGTTATAGGCGTTAATATTACGGTTTTGGATTGTGGTCGAATCAAAGTGTGTTTGTAATACGTCTTAGTTTTCATGGTCGAACTAAAGTTTAGTGGAAAGTTTGTTAATGCGACTAGCTGTATATATAGCTCTTCTTTGAGGGTGCGTGGAAGAGAGTACTAGTTAAGTGAGGTCTTACATACCCTAAATTCAATTGATAAGATAACTAACCTACTTTTGCAAATTAATTTTCATCTCTTCAGTGATGCGACTTTGTGAACTACTATTATTACTGCTCACATGAGGGTCTTTCTCCCTACCATATAGGGGAATATGAGACTCCTAAATTTGAAAGGTTCTTAGAAATGTTCGGGATTGTTTGTTTTACAAACAGAATAAGTTACATTTCGTAAAAATCAGAATTTCTCTAATCACGAGCACGACAACTTGGTTGAGTTGGTTAGGGATTCCGTTGCTTAGTTACAAGTTTTGAATCCGCGCTCACATATGAAGGAGATCTTTATCGCCCTATGTGGTCAAAACCTCAAAGCTGGTCCATATTTGGATTAGAGAAAACGAAGCTAACCAGAGAAAATGCCAGCCGTTCTGTTCAAAACAAGGTTTTCTCATATGGATGTCATTGTCAATCTAGTCATCATCAGCATCACCACCATCATTACTATGGAAATTAATTATAGTGTGATCATGAAGCATTGATTTCCTCTTGTAGTAACCTGTGTGTAAGAGCGTTTACGCCATCTACTTCTCCGTGACCCAGTAGGATCTCAGGTGGAAGTGGCGCAGTCAGCTCGCCTACCTCCTCCCAAGTAGTTTTACATTCGCCGCCGAAAACACACATTCATTAAAAGAAACTGACTGTAATACTGAAATTACACGACCATCTTATGCAGACTCTTTCCTTTAAACAGCAACCTCAATTCTGAATAATAGCTAACTAGCCAAGTAAGCGAGAGTATGTTAACCCGGGGTACAGAGATTAGATGCTAGGTAAGCGATATGTTCAAAACAATGTCTGAGAGAGTGGAGTTACAGTTCAACAGCAAGGAAGGTAGCGACAACATTCACATACTATACACAAATCACACTAGTGTTTTGGGACACTATCAAGCAACAAGTTACATTCTTCTACACTACCGCGCTTCCAGCTATTTAATCGTCAGAACTAGAACTGTATCTTAGAAATGGGAATATATCGTCAAGCGCCTGTGGCAAGTTCAATATGAATTCTGCAAAGGCTGAGACACACCATCGCAAATTAGAATGTCAATCGTACAAATTCTACAATGACTACTTTCAAGTTTCAACATCACGTAGTGCAAATATCCCTGCAAATACCCCCCAAAATTAACAAGAACCACCACCCAGCCCTGCCATAAATTGTCACTTGGAATCGCTATAGTAAAGAATGGAGAATACTAATTAAAGAAAAAAAAAAAAAAAAGTGGACTGGAAAAAATCCGAGCACATAGCAAAAAGGCAAATAATGAATTATCCATACTAAACTATCCTCTTTTAAATTGAAATATATCACTCAACTTCATCTTAGAAACATAACTGTTTGACAGATTACAGACCAAAGAAAATTATATTGAAGTGATCTGACAAAAAAGTTAGAAATCGTTACCTTCTGGTAAGCTCAAACCCCGCATGGCGTCTTCTGCATAAGATAGGCGAGAAGGAATAAGATGGCTGGGCAAGGTTCCAGTTTCAATCCTGGCCATCTGAAGTCCACTCATTTGACCTGTCTGAGACGAGCTCAAAGGCCAAGCCATAACCCTCACTCTCGTTGGAAGCACAGACAGCAGATCTGAATATTTAAGACTCACAGTAATCCGGGTGCTGATAGGAAATCCATGACGTTGTCAGAGCAGATCAGCAATCGGGCATTGCACACACCAAAAGAGCAAATTATCAAATAAGAAATCTAGATTTAAAATACTTTTTTCCATTTCTCTCTACTGGAGAGAGCAAAGAAGAGAATATTAGCTTTTAGCTCCACACATTTAGCATCTATCAGTAACATTATACCTCATGCAATCACACCATAAATCATCCCTAGTGAAAGAAACAGAAACTTGAACTGACAGATATATTGTCTGTTTTTTTTCCTTCGACCGTGAGAAACTTTCGGGGAGCAACCATTAGAGAAAATGACAATGCAAATATTGCATTAAGGCAACGGGAATTCTTAAAAAACCGAGTCCTACTCCGCCCTGTGCTTCAAAACGAACAACTAGAACTCAAAGAATAATAGGCCTCAGCCATTCGCAGTTCCCCATTTACAGCTACAAGGAATCATTTCTTGACTCTTATTCAATAAATTCCGTCCATTCAAAACTATTACAAATGTATGACAATCAACGACGACATGGGCGTTGAATTTAGAAGTGGTGAACTGTTCGTTGGTCACCAGTTATATTCGCCAAGAAATGCTCATTAAATCAGTCCCCTCTTATCCACAAGACCACAACCCATGCTTGACACCAATGGAATAGAAAAGCAAATTCTAATGCACTTACCACTCAAATTCATCCAAGACAAATTCAATCATATGGTAAGGCAGACTATGATAAAGATCTCCAATTTGATTCCCATATAAATCTTTTGTGAGACGGACCTGCATGACAGACAAAACCAAACTGTCTCTGTCAGTGCCTAAGACCATATTTCATCTTCCGATCACAGAACAATTCTTTCAGCCAGTTCAAAGGACTAAATAGCTGTCCACCACCACAACAACATACCCCGAGTGCCTCAAAGGCTCCCGCCTATAAGGAGATAAGGGGGGTCGGATGTACGCAAGCCTTACTCCTACGTTGAAAACATGGAGAGGCTGCTTACGGATGATCCATTGAATCATAAGGAAAATTGCTTACAGATAGACTTTTTATTATTCTTTTAAATTTAGAGGGTGTGGCTGAAATTGTTCGTCACCTTTATGCTGTGCTCCAGGTGATATATTTTGCAATCATCCATACCATAAACACGAGTTAGGGCACATAAATTGTACAATTCCGTCAATGTTTGGTGGGAAACAAGATAAAAGCATAAAGTGATGTCGAATTGCCAAGAAAGTAGGTGTGAACTGTGAAGAGAAGTAAGGCATGAACTAATTGAATAAATAAATAATCAAACCAATAAAATAAACAGGAATACTATCTAATTATTAAAGTTAATGAAGTTCGCCATTTGAAGCTGTTGTACTTGAAATCATGTGCTTCACTCTCTTCACCACTTGACTTTTCTTTTTTCTTTAGATAAGATAAGATTACCCATGATAGAGAGGAACTAACTTATCGACACCCCCTACCCCCCTATGAATTCTATACAGTATTAAAGAGTATGTACATGGATAACAATCTTTCCAGCACCAGTTGTTTTTCCAGTCGAAACAAGAGCTAAATTACATAGAGAGGTGCATCTCAAAAAGACTTTTATAGATAAACTTAAACAAAGACCTTGCTATGGAGAAGAATCAAAGAATATGACGACTTTGATCAGGAACTTAGCACAGTCTCAAAGTGTGATACCTGTTTCTACCTCCCTATTTAGTTACTTTCTCATGGAATTTCTAGGTCAAATTTGGAAGATTGACTTATCTCATATTGTCACATCAAAGTATTTTGTAGTAAATTCAAGTAACTGGCGATTGGATGATAAAAAATTTACTGATCTGGGTAATTAGCCAAAGGCTTGGGTAACAAGGAAAATAAAGATAAATGGAAGCTTTCGAGTGGCTCCATATTCCCAAGTCTAAGCTAACATTAAACTGATGAATAATCTGATGATGAGTATTGATTTATCAGAAACTGCCTACTTATAAATCCCTAGCTAGAATATTGCCCAAGTAACTGATCTGTTTATGGATTGACAAATCTACCCTTGGCCTCCTAGAATAAATGAGTTTGATCTGGATGGGCTGGTCTATTACATACTTGGAATCACAGATCTAGCTAAATGCCGAGCCGATAATTTAGCATGGAAAGCTACTAAAAAATGGTCAAATTACTCAAATATAACAAAATTGGACCTTGAAAAGCATTTAGAAAGATAAGGGCAATCAATTTTACAGCAGAGGATATATCTATCTTGTAACATTAAATGGATAAGGTGGGACGATTATACCTGTTCCCGCCTATCTACATATGCCTGCAACAGCTCTCCAACATGGTCTATAAATTTCTGAAACCAAAAATAAAAACTCAGAAGAGTCATATTACAGCAGAGATCTCCACAAAATCAAATGAGAGGGTAAGGCAACCAACCTCACCATTGCATTGGAAGAGAGGAGGTCATTCTCAGCTTCTCTTATTGGAAGAAAGAAAGGAATCGTATGTTCTTGAACGGTCATCTTTTCCAAGAATGATTTGCTCTCAAGCACACAATGGTACAATTCACAAGGTTCTCCTGCTCATTACAGACCAGAAAGATGAACATCAGCGTTAAGATAAAATACTGAAGTCATGTAGCAATATCTATCCAGAATCATCTTTCAAGGAGCAGCCCACCGAAAAAAGATCATTCAAAAACCAAACACCCGAAACCACCGAGGGGAAGAAAATTATTAGAAAAAAACGCAAGGACAAGGATCAAGCTGTCAGGGCACAGAAAGGAGAACAACAACATCTTTAACCCCAGTGCCTTAAAGGCTCCCGCCATAAGGCGGGGTAAGGGGGGGTCGGATGCACGCAAGCCTTACCCCTATTGAAACATAGAGAGGCTGCACACGGATGACCCAAAATGAAAATTGCTTCGAGAATCGCACCGACTGACTGCTGCTTCACAAAATAAGAAGCACAGACAGTTTTATGAGCCATTTTGCTTTATTCCATTATATCCCCAAAACCAAAGAATAAGTAGTCTTTGGCTCCATTGGAAATGGAAACGGCACAGAAAGGACAAAGAAGAAAAAAATCCCCCTCCACTGCAACTGGCACCAATTTATTCAATAACGTGTGTTCCTCTCATTTTGATAAAAGCACATTGTCCTCATCTAACACGAAAAGAGGTAGGGACTGCAAAAGGAGTAGCACAGGTTGGACGTACAGAAAAGGTTGACTTCATGCGTTTGTGTACTCAAATAAAGGTCACGTCTGTCACAAATAAAATATAGGAGGAAGGCCTCAAACTTCTTTCCCCTCTTCAATTTCCTTAGATAAAAGTTAAAACTACAAGGCAGCTTCATACACTGACCCCAACCCCTCTAGAGAAGAGTCCACTCAAGTAGGTTCAGTGACTCTAGATCCAACCCGAGCCGGTTTAATAGAGGTTGGAGGTATAAATCCTGACAGATGCAATAACATAGAGACTGTTTCCAATTGACCCTTAACCTTAAGTGTGTCCAGCTGTTGACCATATACTAGTTTTTGATGAGAGAAGCCAAAATCACAAGCTACAGGATCTTGTCTTCATACAGGGAGACCAGATGATATTGTCTTCAGCTCATATTTTCAGTTAATCATCCAACTGAACTTATTACAGCTGCATGAAACTGATGGTAAGAAAAGTCCACTGGAGTGAGGTAAAACATGAATCAAGGACAAGCTCCATCAAAAGTCAGCAATTCAATACTTCATTTCTAATATTCAGCAAGCCATACAAGGACATGTCCTGATTTCCGGTCACTTAATGTTATCCTATAAGAAGCTATGTTAATGACCCTAAACATAGATCAATACATGGGCTCCTCCACAACCATTTTTTACACCAGTGCTCACTCACCAACTGCTTCCACAGTATAGCACATGCAATGAGTAATGACAGTGAGCAGTACATAGAGGAAAGATTGAACGATCAAAGGACACAACTCCAAGAAATTACCAACTCGCTGAAGGTGCCAAACAATGACTGTGATGAAAAATGCAACACACAGGCCTTTTCTCTTCATTTGGAATATAATTCTAGACCAAGACTTTAATCGTCAAACCCAAATGACTATGTTCAAATTTTTTATTTTATTTTTATAAGTTAGGTTATCATTAGATTCAAAAGGATACTAAGGAGGTGACTCCCATATACAAAAGGACACCAATGGCGGTGGCGCCCATATACAAAAGGGAGCTAATTGAGCTCTTAGGCACCGTTTGATAGGACTGCATCTTTCTAAATTGATCTGATCTGAATAATTCTGATCTGATCTGATCTGATTTGAATGACTCTGAACTGATCTGATCTGATCTGAATGTGTTGAAATTTTGATTGAATTTCAACGAATTAGTATCAGTTATGGACCAAATACATTGATAGAAATTTGAACATTTCTGATCTGATCTGATCTGATTTGAATGACTCTGATCTGATCTGAACTGATCTGAATGATTCTGAACTGATCTGAATACTACTGCTAATAAGTCCTATCAAACAGGGCCTTAGACTATCTTGACAAAATCATCCACAAAAAGGAGAGTCAAAAGTCGGTGAGAATGTAAGAGTCGACTCAGCTATACAACAACCTCAAAAAGTGAATTTTGAAGTCTTGGTGTGTCTAAGCAATATCTTAAAAAATGTGATGATTTTTTTTCCTTCCAAGTACACTACCAAATAGCTAACGATACCTTCTTCCAAACTTCAGCTAGCCACCCTTTCTTTAATCCCCTCTTCCAAGCGGAGAGGACATCTTTAGTTCTCCGAGACTGAACCCAACTCACCACGAACAAGGACAAAGCAATATGCCATAAAGACAAGACCCAAGGACAAGAGAGCAAAAGGTGATCAATAGTTTCTTCGGCCTCACAACACAAAGAACAGCAGCTTGCCAAACTAAAACCTCTCTGCTCAAGGCAATCTAGTGTTGGGATATTGCAAAGATGAACACTGAAGACTCCGTATTTATCAGGCAACAACTTATCTCATTTTTCACCTTCTCGAACAAGTTTAGCACTAGTACTTGCTTCAAAGGGATTCAAGAAGAGAGAAAGAAAGTATTAATTTGCAACTTTTTCAATATAGAAGGGCTGGAAGCCTGGAAGAGAGAAAAATATAAACTCTAATATCCTCAAGGTTGCCCTTTTCATAAATTGCTAATCAGAGAATCATTGTTGCCATGACATTGAGGTCAAGAGTCAATCGGAAGAAGCCTCATGTTGTTCCAGAGTAATTCTTAAACCTAGTTTCTGAAACGTGATTTTTTATCATCTCTCTTCGTGTAGAAAGCAGAACTCTTTCTAACCTCACTAAACTTACAATGTGGATAGAACCTCTAAATTTGTGACCTGCCTCACATGTCAAAATTAAGTTATCAACGCACACCAAAACTACAAACATAATTTACAAGTAGAATGTTCTATAACATGAAGCCAGGCAGCTAAAAGTATCACTGCACAAGTCTTTGTTTAATGGTGCTAATCCATAACATATTGGCAACAAGATTATTTTAGTATTACCCGCAAAAGATGTTTCATACTGTATGCCTATCCTTGCACCTTCCAAACAACATATAACCTGTCACAAGCAAAATGCAAAGGTCAAGCCAGAACTATAATCTGACAAAACAATGATAAACAGTGATGTAATTAAGCTGACACGCTCCGGTTACATTTAATTGTAACACATTCAACAAAAGAGGATGGCCAGCTATTCAAATAAATTGTGCAAGATACAATTTGACTATTTGAACTCGGGTATTTCACAAAGGGTCAAAGGCAAACAGTCATGAATAGACTATGCTCCAACTTTGCCTCTATCTGACCAAAATTGCATGGTACAAGTGTCACCATAACAGGGGACTACAACAGAAAGATCTAGGACATTGTGATGATAAAATTGCTTAATTCTTGTTGTTTTTGCTGCTGCTGTTGTTAAGGGCGGTTTGGTTAGATAGAGAAATCACCGGCAAAAATGAACCATCCAAAGAGGTTCATAAGGAGAGGGGCAAACGGCCGTTAAGAACTCCCACATCTCTCCCTGCCTCATTCTTAAACTAATGATCTAGGACATTGTGTATTGTAAAGATAAGACATGTAAGAAAGAACTCTTCACCAATCAAAGGTTCTTATTCTTGATTGGTCATAAGTCCTAGTATACAAACAAGCAAACACCACGCCAGTGTCTCCCAAATACAAGAGGCGTCAATATGGAGAACTTTTTAACCAACCATTCCAGAGACGACTTATGTCACACATGAATAGCACAAGGAGAATTATAACAAACCTCAAAGAAAAGGATTACTGGCAACAATAAGTTATAATGTTTCTAATAGTGTCCATATACCACCAGATACACAAAGGGATCAACTTCCAGACCATCAAATGACCTGCCTTCCCTTCAATCTTTCTTCTCAGCAACCTAGGGATCGTTGACCTCCTAATAACACTCAACAAACTCACCCAAGCCAAAGAAAAAGAAAAGCCTGAATGCCAAAGAGAAAGCAGGGGAGAAGAAAGAGATGATCGACAGTTTCTTCTATGTGTTGCCAAACACTGGCTATAATAATGGAAGTTCCTTCACTTGAAAACAAAGTAAAAAAGGAAAAAAGTTTCAGGTTGAGAAGACCGGGTTTATAGAATAACTTTTGTCCATCAATATTTTAAAATGAGTATCTACAGAAAGCTACCCCTATCAACACCCATGACCCAATCACATTTACACAATCTTTGTATCCACGTGACTAGAAAGTACAAACCTTAAGAAAGTTAAAAGCCAGGGCAATCGAGGACACCGCTTATCATACTGTAGCTAGCTTTGAACTCCATCGTGAAAAAATTGAAAACCTCAAAGATGAACCACGTCATTGCTAAACCGTCATAGCCACATCATTTCAAACATTCTTTGTGTAATACACAAATCTGTAACTATATCAAGATCCCACTCAATGGGGCCTCGACACATTACCACTATTCGTCATAAATAAGGATTTAACCTTGCACTAGCAGGTATAGTGAAAGCCAAACACCACTTCCAATAGGGAGACAGAAAATTAGTTCTTTACATCATTATTTTATAGCAACTGGTTAGTCTCCTTCTCTCTCACAGTAAAAACATTAAAATTCTAACACTTCGTAGTGCCCAAAATTTGAAGCTACAACACCTGAACAAAATGTTCAGAGGAAAAAAAAAAAAAGCTTCACATTTTCCTTCAGAAATCACAAGAGACAGCTTGCATTATCCATCACATTTTATGCCACTATATGTAACTCCTTTGCATCTATACGGAAAATAACAGAACTTGGGACAGAAGTGAAATCACGCACTATCAAATTTCCACTTTGTGATGACTCCACTATTCACGCCACTATAAGGCACACCATAGACAAAAGAACATCCACCTACATTTCTGCTAGCTCATTTTACATCCACCCAACGTTTTTGCTTAATAGTAAATCATTAACAGTAAGAAAAATTATATGGGATGAACTTTAAACAGTATACCTTGCTCCCCACCCTGTAAGTGACCTTTTCGAGTAGAGGAGAATCTAGCAGCACGCTTGCATCCCCGGATGCCTTTCTATCAGCCTCCATGTGAACCTATCAACACCACCAGTAAGGCAAGTAACTCAATAAATAGAATCTGACACCATGAGAACAATGAGAAGTGAAGAGCACAGTGTTCATACACCCCCTATAAGAATGAATCTATGCACTCAAGAAAACATACCTTCTCTCTTATAGTGGCCAACAGTCCGTCATTCCAATCTTCACCTCCCAAATAGATCTCTGCAATACAAGACCTGGTTCAAATGTCGGTCTAAAAAATAAATGTTGCGTCATTGGATAAGAGCTGTTTCGATTTCCAATGGAGCCAAAGACTAACGATTCTTTGGCTTTGGGATACAATGGAATAAAGCAAAATGGCTCAAAAAACTATATGTGCTTCTTGTATGGTAAAGTAGTAGTGAGGCGGTGCGATTTGTAAAGCAATTTTTATTATGGGTCACCGGTTAGCAGCCTCACCATGTTTTCAATGTAGGGTTAAGGATTGCGCACCCGACCCCCCCCCCCCCACCCTGCCTCATGGTGGGAGCCTTTGAGGCATCGGAGTAATGTTGTTGTTGTAATTGGGTAAGTGCCATATCGCATATCAAAGGAAACAAAATTGTATATCTTATACAATTGTACATTTTTCTCAATCAAAACCAAATATGACTAGGATATTGACCCAAAAAAGGAAGAAAATAGCCACCTTACTTGAAAGAAAGTTTACCCACACTACATACAGGATAAAAAAACACAGCACAAGCTTACTATATCTGTACAGATAAGGTCATAAAATACTCATTTAAATGGAATTTCACAAACGAAGCATGTGTATGGACTTACTTGCGTTACCTTGACTCCTGACTTCTTGAGCCATACATCATACATGTGTCCAACACAACACTCAAGGATATGGGTCTAGAATTGGTTTCGAACCCTTGCCTCCCTGTCAACTTTCTGAAAGAGACAGAATGGGAGGCTTGTATGACAAAATTAGAGGAATACACTTTGTTAAGCATTCAGTACTATTTTAATGTATTTGCAACATAATTGCCGGCTGAGGTTCCTAGGTCTATAAAGGATTTTCACATTTGGAGTACGATTCTTTACTTGCATCTATATGGGCTATGGTTGCTAGGTCTATGACGGATTTTCCTATACACGATTTCGCAACCTAACTGGAACCTATAGTGTTCCCTAATGTTTTGGAACTACATTATCCTCCCCACTTCACCATTCATTTGATCATTAATACAATTTTTATTTTCTAAAAAGAAGAGTGGTTTTAACGATTTTCAAACATTTCTCTGTTTCACAATAAAGACATTTTTTCAGTATTTGAAATTGACAATTATATTTCTTTCTGAAGGCAAGCTGAGTCTGAATCACATGATACGGTCAAAACTTAGGATCAGAGTAGATGCCTTATAAAGCAACAAATCTCATAGCACATCACCACAACAACAAAAATTAAGCGCATAAACTTCACAAAATAATCAGAAAGCCTCATATATCCACCACCTCCTGGATTGTAAGACACTTTTTCATATAAGCTAAGCAAAAAGCGCAGCACTAAAGGTTAGTTCTTCCACATACTAATAGCCTGACACTCACGATAGTCAGGAGTCAATTTACAATGGATTAAGAAGCCATGAAACCTGTAAATTGCAATAGAAGTATAGTTGCTTTCATCACTTTATTGCCAATGCAGAAGCATTCAGGTAGAAGGTTAATGCCTTTACAAAATTACTCAAGCAGAAGCCTGTCCCGTGAACTTCCTTATCTAGTTAACCAACATATAATTTAAAGTCCCTTCGGGGACATCTGAACATATAATTTAAAAGAGAGGGTATCAATAAGGAACACCATGCCCATGTACAAACAAACACCAACGAAGTGATGCTCATGACCAAAAGAGGAGCTGTACATTATGCCTGGAGATTCAAGGAGATATATAGATAAAACAACATCATCATTGCCCAGGACCTTAAAGGCTCCCGCCATAAGGCGGGTAAGGGGGGCGGACGTACCGCAAGCCTTACCCCTATTGAAACATAGAGAGACTGCGCACAAATGACTCAAATGAAAATGCTTGGAGAATTGCACCGACAGATTGCTACTGCACAATATACAAAGCACACACAGTTTTATGAGGCATTTTGTTTTATTCCATTGGCAAAGTCTCATATGAGACGGTCTCACAGTAAAATATTGTGAGACCATTTAATTGGTTAAAAAGTGACCGTTATAACATTGTTCGTGATCATTGTATTGCTTTTAGTAATCATTTTATTTCACGTTAAAATCACATTACTTGTAATTTAAAGGATGGCATGATAACATTAGGCATAATATATAAAGTAACCCCTTTAATAATCCTATATAGGAGGTTATAAACATTAATTAAAACAATTACGATATGTAGTATAATGGTCACTAATAATGTAAAAAGGTCACTATATAGACAAATAGAATGGTCTCACAACAACTTACTGTGAGACTGTCTCACACAAGACTTACTCTATTCCATTATATCCCATAGGATAAGGCAATTCAAGGAGATATACACATCTCAAAGTAAAATATGAAGGGGGGTGGGGGGAGAAGCAAAAATGCACAGTAACAACTCTGTGAAAATAGGGGCAATAGCCATAAAATAATTCTCCAAAATAACATCAAATGTACCACTTGTGCACTAGCTACCTTGAGTTTGAGATGCTTGTGCAGCATCGAATTCTCTTTGCAAGCGCTCATATAACATCTTGTCAGAATCCCTATAAAGAGTTTAAGATTCGAGTCACAACTTTCTCCAGTAAATAATATCACAAGGGAAAGTGTTAACTCCTTTTAATACAGGAAGCAAATGTATAGACGAATCAAGAACGAAACAAGGAATGAGGATAAGGCATCGTTACAAGAAAGCTAGTGTCCAGCGTCAATAAATAAAATGCAAAATGTTCACCAGGATAAGGACATGAGTTAGAAGTTGGCCCAAACAAGTATTTCATTAAGTCAAGAATATCATACAGCATATTTGTCCTCTGTAATTAACGAAGTTGCTAGCCGAAGTTACAAGTTCAATACAAGAACAACACTGTTTATATACAAAATCATTACAACATTGCACACCGGCAGCAAGAAAGTTTACTGTAAGAGTATGAGATTGAGGGAAAAGCTTAATTGTATTGATGTACAAAGTGAGTATAAATACAAGAGTACAATTAGGGTTAGCTAAACATAATCTTAGGGTAGCCTACATTACAAAGATTACGTTACATATATTTGCCTACGATAGAGGAATACAAGATATTGACACCGATGTTATACAAGTTTAGTGGGCTTTTCCTAATAGAAGCACATGTCACAGAATGCATCACTTGAACGAAACAAAAGAAACGTTAGGTAAGTTTTTGCGAATTATATAGCTGCTCAACTACTGTCCAGCCCTTGGACCCCATGATTTCTATCATAAATTCATAACCAATGCCACTAACATCAGGAGGATCATCTCCATAACACAACTCAAAAACAACAATTCAATGCAATGCTCTGCTTCGAGTACTTAACATTCCAAATGCACACCAAAATTTAACAAAGACAGTACATTTGATTGAAAGCATCAATACATAGACAACATTCGCTACCTCGAAAGCCGTTCTGTCAACTCCGAGTGCCTCTTAACCACATTTCTAACTGTTACAAATGACAAAAGAACATTAACAAATTCAATAACCATCAAAAAAATAAAATTATAAATGGTTTTTCAATTCAAAAACAAAAACTTTCATCATTATCATCCCACACACAGCTATAAATTGAGCACAATATATGAGAATTACATCGAGCTTTGATCGAATCGATGCGTATATCTTCATCGTGCATATAATTCTGCAAACAAGAACAGCAAGGGTTAATCAATTTAACGCAATTAAATAAAACACACAAAAAATTCTCCCCAAATTTCATAAAATAAGATTAATTTGAAGCTTTTCCAGTCATCAATGGCGTCGATTAAATTGATATCAACAAAAAAAAAAAAAGGGAAGCGTACAAAGGAAGCAAGTTCAATGTAACGGGAAATTGGAGAAGTAAAGAGAGAAGAGGTGTAGATAAATTACCGTATCCACCATTGAATAAGGATTTTGATCAACCATGATTATTAGGGTTTCGAATTACCGTTGGGAAATATGGAGAGGTTCAATTTAGGGAGGTTTGTAAGATCAAAGATGTGTTTTATGAGTTATGAGTCCGTCGCCGTCGTTCAACTAAAGTAACTAACCATTTGTAAGTTACTGATAATGAGTTCATGTGTAAGGCGTGTGAATGTGAATATGGATGAGCATTGCTACATAATCCAACGTGCATACCTAGGAAGCACCGACACGCATATTCGGTGTCGTGTCTGTGTCCAACACGTGTCGTGTCGGACACGGATACGGATCGGACACGGCACGACACATGTCCAGCACGCCCAAAAAAACGTGTCGGGTTTTTTATTTAATTTTAGAAAACGGAAACGGTTTTTTTAACTGGACACCGACCGGACACGGACCAGACACCTGACACGACACAAAACTACGTCGTTTTGACAAGTTTTTTAAAAAAAAAAAAAAAATAGTTTTCTCTCTCCATTTTTAAATACACTAACCGGTAGCTCAACTACATGTCTTACTTCTTCTCTATCTCCTTCTGTTTCGGTGTTTCCCACCTTTATGCTCCGAACGGCTCTTCCACCTTCGCCTGGCGCCACCTAAGCAGACCTCCTCTAACCGACGTCCGATAGCGGCCCCACCGCGACCGCCCCACCTGCACCCTGCCGCACCAACCCCAGCTCTACCTATCCGCGCACAGTTCGCGTAATTGAAAAAATATGCGTTCAAAATACTTGTTATTTTTGGTTTTTTGCAGTGTCTATGTCATCTAAATTTCAAAGTGATGTGTCACGTATCCGTATCGGTTTCCGTATTCGAGTCCGTTTCGGTGCTACCTAGGTGCATACTGCATACAGTTGGGATTTCGGGTCACGTGCCACTTGCGGTACGGGAATAGGCACGACTTGGCAACAAGGGTCAAACGGGCCATGTCGACTCGTGCCACAGCCCACAGGTGAGAAATCAAAATTTGGTTGTGCCTTGGCACGATCTGACACGAGGCACGACAGGTGCAACACGCGAGCTTTCACACGAATAGCCGTAGAGGTACGTTTAACCACACTTTTTTTTTAAAGAGGGGGAGTCAAAATGTAGTAGCTAGTACGCTGTGGCACTATACGAGCACGACACGCTGGCACTAGGATCGCACGCTAGTGGTGTCAAGTCGAATGTATACCGGCACGAAGCACACCTGGATAGGACACATGCCCAACTCTAACCATGCATAGTGTACAAATCACGAATATTTGTGCATTATTGAACTTTCCTTAATATGTGATTGTGTGGTAATGTTGGCGTATACGGTGTATGTTCAAGGAAAATAAATTACGATGAATCTATGATTATATTTGTCGGCTTTCATTGCGGCGATGATTTCTGTAAAACCATCCTCGTAATCATCATCATACTTGCACTAGTAAATGCTAATTGGGATGGCTTGATTTAAAAAGACTTCATACGGTTGAAGCAATTTTTTTTTTTTTTTTACCGTAGAGGATACTTAGAGACCAATCGTTTACTGATTCGGTTCATAAGTAACAATCGTTATTCTAGAGTGGAAAGGCTAGATGATATAATTTATTATGCAGAATGCTAAATTGGCCAGGCACAGGAGAAAGGAGATTGGATTCGCGAAGAGACTCATCTGACTAAGGGTGTGTTTGGTAGTCATAGCTGTTCAGGTAGCATTTAACTGTTGAGGTAGCTGTTAGCAGTTTGACTATCTGTTAGCTGTTAGTAGGTAGCTTTTAGCTGTTGGCTAAAAAGTAGCTGTTAAAAACGACGTGTTTGGCACGATCAGTAGTTGTTGAGTTATTAAAATGATATATATCAGAAAATTAGAAAATCAGAAATGCTACTTTCAATGGGAAATGCTACTTATAATAGCATTTGTCAAATGCTCCTCAAAACGCTAAATGCTACTTCAAACGCTAATAATAAATGTACAGCCAAACATGTAAAGTAGCATTCTGACTTTGTCAAAACGCTAAACGCTACCTTCTACTTGTCTACCAAACATACCCTAAGCAAAAACGCAAAGAAAAGGAACTGGAAAAATAAATGGGCGCGGAGCAGTTTAACTCTGACGGTCTACATGCTTTGGAAAAAGAATAATCTTGGAATTTTCGAAGGGAAAGAGTGTACTAACCAATGGTTAACCGAAAAATACAATACATGATCTATGTAAACAAAATTTCTATTATAGTTGACAGTATTTGACAATTAGGATAAAGAATAAAATCGCTACCGTTAAATTCGGATAAGATAAATTTCAGCCATTTGATTTTTCTTAACCATGGTTAAAAAAGTTCCTATTATACACCTTACCACACCGGATCACAAACTATATTATTTTTTTATGTACTCAAAATATTTTTTCCTTAATTGAATTGATTTTGTCTATCTAATTTTATCTTAAAATAATTGCTTTTTTAAGGAAATGAACTTGCTTAATTCCACTTTTAGAAAAAATAAGAAGAATTGAAAATTTTGTTTTTGATCGCACTCGGATGGCTGCTATGGCTCATAGTTGATGGGAGGCCAGCCATTCTCAATCTCCTCCCACACCACCCAACACAACCCCTCTCCCCGCCACTGCCCCGCCCCCCCCCCCCCTCAATATACTCCATCTACCGCACCGAGTTAGCCTCGCCCTCCAACCCTGACGCCTCCATCCCTGCACTACGTCAAAAATAGGCAACAAGAACGGTTCGTCTAAAGCTAAGCAGAACGGTTGTAGAACCGTTCTCTAGACGACGGTACTTAAAGGCTAAGAGAACGGTTTGAACCCTTTTTAAAGGCTATGAGAACGGTTGTGGTCAAAACCGTTCTCTTAGACCTAAGAGAACCAATTTTTTCAAAAAAAAAAAAAAATGTTTTTTTAAAATTTACGTCATTCCCTACCCCCAAGGGCCCCAACCCACGACCCAACAACAAAACAGCGGCAACAATATAGCATAGAGCAAAGATGAAAAATCCCAAAAATTAAAAAACTGGGCATGTAATTCCCATCTACATTATACCAGATCTCCAAAAAGAAAACATTATACCAGATCTTATTCATACGAAATCAACATAAAAAATTTACAGCAGAAAACAACTAACCAAACATATATAGCCTAGCTAACTCTAATGTTCTCTCAATCGCCTAGTTCATCTTCTTCCATACTTTAGATCTGGGTTTGTTCATCAACTTCCTTCGAGTTATCGTTGTAACTACAAAAAAAAAAAAAAAACACACACACACACACAGATTAACGCATAAGAAAAAGAATGAAGAATAAAAGTGGGAATACAAAAACATAATTGATCTTGCCAAATTTAATAAAAAAAAATGACTAATAAAATACGAACAAAATTAGATTGAAAAAAAACAACCAGAGTAGATCGACGTTTGGGACATATCACAAAGTTGACAAACGAAATTTGAAAATGAAATCTTATATCTTTTAAAAAAGTAGATCTGAAAAACTAGATTATGCATAAATTAATCACAAATAAAACATCAAAGATCTAAAAAGTTACCCGCGAACCCTAGCCGTACGAAAGCGTGTTTGTCAGCTGGAAATGGTCGCGGAACGACGGTTCTTCGAGGCGGCACTCTGCGCATGACCATATGTTGTCGGAGTGAGGCACTCGCAGCACGTCTACCACTGGAGGTGGACCGCGACGAGAACTCGTGGACGGAAACCACGTCGTCCTCAAATAGGAAAAAGGAGAGAGAGGCAAGATCGAGGTGACAGTTTAGTTTAGCTAGGAAGAGAAGAGATAGAGGAAAAGAAAAGAGGCGAGATGGAATGAGGAAATCAGAGAGAGCGAGGTGAAAGGAGAGAGAAAAACTGAGAAGTATGAGGCGGAGATCACAATGTTATCCACTCGGTATGATTTGTCTCATTAAAAAAACACAATCTTTTAGAACGGTTTTTCTAAAAACCGTTTTAAAAGGTTTATCTTTAAGAACAATTTCTGTAAAACCGTTCTAAAAGGGTCTATTAGAACGGTTTTTAGTGCAACCGTTCTCTTAGGTATCATCTTTTCGAACGGTTTTTAGTAGACCCATTCTCATTCATAATAGACATCGGTTTTACAAAATTCCGTTCTCTTAAGCTGTTTCTGGAAGCCTAAATTTGACGTAGTGCCGCCCCTCCGTTTCCCCTCTAACGCCGGCGCGAAGGTGGCAGGAGACCGGAAATTGTGAAAATTGACGACGGAGATCATCTACGGAGGTGAGATCTGACAAAAATGAGAGTGGGAAGGAGAGAGAAGGTGGAGTTGCGCGGTGGTGTGATGATTGACGAAGGCCGACGATGCTAGACGAAGACTCGCCAAAACGGGTAAAGTAGACCGGCGATGTCAGCGCCGGCAGAGGCCGACGCCGTTGTAGAACGCCGGCGGCGATGTGGCGGCACGAGGGGAGGGAGTGGGACAGAAGGGCTGGTGACTGGGGTGGTGCCTATAGGCGGCGGTTATGGTGGGTTGTTGTTTGGAGAGGAGAGAGAGACGGGGGGCTGGGGGTTGGGATTTGATTTGGGGATTGATAATTTTAATTTAGTTTTTTGGTACATATATAATCTTAATTAATTAGTTAAAGGGGAGATTAAAGCTTAATGATTAACACTGTTACGATGGATTTCAAAAATAAGGTCACCACGTGCACAAAGTGCATAGTTTAGGGTCACCGTGTGCACAAAGTTAAAATTTGGGTCACCATGTACAATTTGGCAAAGTTGAGGGTCACCACGTGAATTTTCCGGAGATGAAAATATCGATTATCAATTCATCATTAGTCTCTGAATGGATTAAAAATGCTTCATATGTAAATAGGTTAGAACCTTAATTAAAATATCAATTCAAAATTTTATTAATCTATCTTGGTTGCAAATGACTAAAACTATACATAAATTCACACACAAAAAAAAAAAAAACACAAAATATCCACTAAAATACATGAAAAACTTGCAAAAGTACATGAAAACCCGCTAAAGTACATAAAAACAAATTCGAGAGTACATAGTCCCAAGAGTATGGTATACATGCCGCTAGTTAGGAAGTAAGATAAAAAAATCAGATACTACCTCCGTCTTCCTTTAAACACGCCACTTTTCTTTTAGAGATTTCTTTATTCAAACACCCCAATTCAAAACTTACTATATAGCGTAGGTTTTCACTCTCATCATCTCTAAAAACAATAAACAAAACACTCTCTTTCTCCAATAATAATAAATAAATCACATATTACATATGTAAGAGTGTTTGGTCGAACCACACCTTAAAATTTTGTCAAACCACACCTATTATAATTTTTTTGTCCAACCACACCTAATAAAATCATTTTCCTTGTTAAACTACACCTTATATTAACTTCCGCCTTTCACCCACCCACTGCCGCCACTTACCCACCCACGGTCGCCGCTAGCCACCGCCCCTCAACACATGCTTCTCACGTGACCAAAAAAAAAAAAAAAAAAAAAAAAAAAAATTATAACCCCTAATCATCTTACGCCCTTTCCCCTCCAACTGCGTTATCATATTCCCCCCCCCCCCCCCCCCCCCGCCCTTTTTTTTTTTTTTCTTCCGTTTCTTTCATCATCCACCATCATCATCACGCTTTTATCGCTCCCATAGTGGATTACTCTTTACTGAAGGCATTGAAGATACCTGAAGGACATGTATTCATGCTAAAGGTTAGTTCTTTGTAATTTTTTCATCATAAACCCTAGCCAAAATTCGAATTAGTTTTCAATTGAATTGTTTAACCTTAATTATGTACAATATAGGGCTATTAATACTTAGTTCAATACTGGGTTGATTCTAAATTTCGAATTGAAATTTGATTGTGGTTGTTAAGTTATTTAAAAAGTTGATTGTCCCCTTCATGTCCTTAGGGATTGTCCCCGAGCCCATGAGATTTGGATTGCTTTTAATGTCCCTCCACCTTTCTTTTCTATGAATCTTGCTGATTGGTTTCGCTCTAATATTGTTAAGAATTGTGCTTGGAGTACCACCTTTTCTTTTGTTCTTTGGGCTATCTGGAAGCGTAGGAACCTTTGGATTTTTGACACAAAAAACACCCCTGTCCCCACCCTTGTTCACACTGTTCAACAACAGATCTCAAACTTTTCTTCCCCCACACTTGGTCTTAACCAAGAAACCCTCACCCGCCATGGTCATACCTTCACCCCGGAACCCCTGGTTTTTCCCCAACCTCATTTCACCCTTATTGTCGATGCTTCTTTTGCTCCTAGTGCTGATTTTGCAGGTGTGGGAGGGTTACTGCTCCATCCGGATGGCTCATGGGCAGCCGGCTTTGCTACTACGATTTCTGCTATGGACGCCCCTCATGCGGAGGTCCTGGGCATTCTAGCGGCTGCCCAATGGTGCAAGGACAATAATTGGCGGGATGTCACATTGCTTAGTGATTGCAAATTTGTTACCTTGGGTATTCAAAGTGGCGAAATTGTTAAAGATCGCTTCATCAACCTTTATAACATGTGCAGGGTGTTCATCGAGGATGGAATAGTGAAGAAGACCCTCTACATCCCGAGAAAGTGGGTTCGAGCTGCTGATTTGATAGCCCGTGAGGCTCGGACGAATTTGGATTGTATTGATTTTCGGCACCTTGTAACCCCTCCCCTTACTATTCATATGTATTTTGATGAAAACGATACTTTTGTTCCCCGCTTCAACCTAGGGGAGGACATTGACCCGGGGGGTGTAAGTAGCCTTTGATTATGGCTCTGTAACCTAAAGACGCTTGTACTCTGATTAGTTTATGCTTATCTATGCTACCCGTTTCGGAAAAAAAAAAAAAGTTGATTGGGTTTTGTGAATGGGATTTCTCTATAATACCGGGGGTACATTAGCATCGTGACAATCTTTTATCCGATGCATTTGAATATACGTGGCATTTAGACTAGTAATCAAAGCATAATTGAAGCATAGTACAGTGCTACTTTAGTGTAATTTAATCAGATTTTGTTAGTTTTTATGGTCATGCATAGTGCTAGTTTAGTGCTAATTGGCAACCTTTGGTCATGCATCCCTTGGTTGGTATTTTGCTTGTTGGTTATTGATCAAGTTGTTATTTTGCTTGTTGTCACAGGTCAATCACGTTGATGAACTGCTACAAACATCCAGCCAGACAAGTGACACAAACTCGATGAAGATTTTAGATGTGAATTAGTTGGTTAGATTAGTTTTTAGAACTGTGATCTTTTGGTGTGATGTGATCATGATGTATTGACCATTTTCGTTGTTATTTTGCTTAGCAAATGCCATTTCCGAATCTGACCAGGTTCATATTTTGTACTCGTTACTTCGAAGAATGAAGTTTAACTTTGTAAAACAGTTCATCATTGATAATAATATTGAAACTGACATTCTGAAGTGTGCGGCAAACGGTAGCATGTATGGCATAATTATAGTTCGTGTGAATTATAGGGTTTTCTTGAATTTTTGGGGAAAAAAAAATGGAGATGAGGAAATCTGAAATGAGAAAGGGGGAGAAAGATTCAAAGGGACAAAAAATCGATTTTGGCAAAAATTTTGGAGAAGAAAATTGAATTTGGGGGAAAAAAATTAGTGGTGGTGGTAGTGGGGTGGCTAGCGGCAGCAATAGGTGGCTAGGGGCGGTGGCTAACGGCGGTGGGTGGGTAAGTGGCGGTAGTGGGTGGGTGAAAGGCGGAAGTTAATATAAGGTGTAGTCTAACAATGAAAATAATTTTATTAGTTGTGGTTGGACAAAAAAAAATTATAATAGGTGTGGTCCGACCAAATTTTAATTTTAATAGGTGTGGTTCGACCAAAAACTCTATATGCAATACACTAGATTTATTATGACGAGATTTTCAGGATTAAGGGCTCATATGAGTGCATAAAGGAATCGATAATGCTACTCATACAAACAACGTCGACTTTCCTTTTATGAAACCCATGTGATATTAACTCCACAGTTAAGTGTTCTTGATTGGGTGTAGTTTCATGGTAGTTGACCGTCGAGGAAGTTTTTCAAGCTGCGCACGAGTGAGATCAAAGTGCGCTGAAAGAATCCGTGTTGGTCTGTGGAGTTAGTACAAGTCTGGCAATCTGCCATAGGTGACTACTTGCGGTCCAGGTGATGAGTCGGCGTGTTACACATTATCTCCAACAATTACACACAAAAAAAAAAAACACATGACCTTAATCTAAGAGTTAAATGCAGTGGGGTGTTTAAAGAAAGACATAAGGAGTAGTTGATATAGTCTTCTACGTTGATCTGCTTTGTACGATATTTTATTCCCTTTAGATAAATAAAAGAACTTTATTACAAAAAAAATAAAAGTATTTATTTGTAAAGATTTAGGCAATTTCAAAATTTCTTCGATCAATTGGTTTTGTTTGACATCGTTTTTCGTTTTCGGTTTTCATTTTTTTTTTTTTTGAAAACCAATGCCCTATTACTGAAAACCACAATGGTTTTCAGTCTTTACTCGTCAGATTTTATTTTCTATATGACTATTAAAACATAAACAATTTTAAGATGATATTATAACTTATTTAACTAAATATTTAGATGCAAAAAAAAAAAACAAAAACAAAAATGACCATGATGCTTAACGGGCCCTTCATTTTGGACAATCATGATGCCACTGCTCTAACACCCTTGCCCACTACGGGACTTGTTTGTGATATGGTCATATGGACCATGGTACCCTGAGCATTCCATATAAGGCAAATAAGGAGATAAAATCTTGATAGTAATACCTCAGCCATGAAACAAGTAGAAATAGCGTGAAAGAATACATATAAGTTGTAGTGTTATGGCACTTTTAACTCTTATACCGTAATATTATGAGATAGAAAATGTTGGACACATGTTTAGCTCTTAGTGATGGTCCATGCAAGACCATATGATTCGCAAAAAGAAATGACTTTGAGTCATTGTCATGGATCTTAAACTTTCCACCAGTTTGGATTACCAAAAAAAATCTTCGTGAATGATCCAAATAAGAAACTTTTGCGAGCTAATGAATCATGACCGAGTTTTCTTACAAGAATGGCATCACATTAACAATGATCACCGAATTTAGATTTTAGAAAGGGTTGAGACGACCTTAACACTGCTTGCTGGAAATTCAAATAACAACGACACTTTCGTATTTTAAGATCAGTTAACATGAATCGTCATTGGAAACCACTATGAACAAACTTAGATTTATTGATCTTTGTATTAGCAATGATTTGTTGAGGTGGTTCGTGTATGGAGATGTGGTGTGGTGACACATCGGTTGTAACACTACAAATTATAGAAAGTGGTTTATGGAGTTGGTTTGTCCCATCTTGGGAAACTAAGGCTCATATGATCAGTTTATAATAGATTATTATCATCATACTACTAACAAGGCCTTCACCTTTTAGAGCCTACGAGAGGATATTCAGGCCTAAGGGGTGACTTCCAAGAGTTAGGGGGGAAGGGGGCAGCGACATGGTGTTGCACTTTGTGATTGAGAGAAGGTTAAATATAACTCATTAGGTTAGTATTTAGACATTTCCTCATTTAATTAAATGGGTAAACATGACTATCATTATCATCTAAATGAATTAGCTAGGATTGTTGAGATTTTCAACATGAAGATGATAGTCAACTCTTTAACTCGATTATGAAGTAAATTAGGATGATCTAATGATATAAAACTCAGCTTTAATTTGTAAGAAAACAAAAAAAAGTAAGGGTAAATTAACACAACGACCAGATAGAACTACATTCCACAAGGGTAAGCATCAATTTAACATTTGACAAAATTCAAAGACAAAAAAATCAGAACGAGGACAAGGCGGAATGTTAAAGTTCTATCATTTACGTATTGGGCTAAAAGAATGTCAAAATCTCATTGTTTTTCGGTGGATGAATGACCCTTACCGAATTTCGCTCTTCCTTAATCTGACTAGATTCATGATTGGTCGAATAAGTAAACGGCCACAGTTGGTTTGAACGGTTTTGCAAACATGTTTTCCTTGAACGCAAACATGGAATTTTGCCTGCTCCAAATTCAAAAGACTAACAACAGCAAAAAAGCAAAGAGACAAACCCCTTTAGCTGTTGGGGGTCGTGGAAAGCTTGTTCTTGGTAACTCTTTTGTTGTCGCTGATACGGCTGAGGAGGCAGGCCTGTCCATGCCACCCACGAGACCATGAAAATTATGACCTGGAACTGTCGCGGACTTGCTAGTCACGCGACTAAACTAGCGATGCGGTCTTCTATTTTGTCAGTTCGGCCTTTGAATATTTTTGGTTCTGAAACTAAGAGTAGTGTGAATTCCCTATCACAATTTTTTGGTAACTTAGGGTTTTCGAATCATATCGGTGTAGATGCCGAAGGTTTGTCAAGGGGTCTTTTTGTTTGTTGGCAGAATGGTCTTGTAATTGATATCGGCGAAGTTTATAAATATGTCATTCAGTTTTATGTTCGATTATATTGGTTCCATGCTACCAACATTGGCTTTTGTATTGTTTTTACGGTGCTCTAAATGATGCTACTTATGATGTTTGCTGACTTCTATTTGGGATTTTGTTTCAAATATTTCCCTCCCATGGATTATTCTCGGAGACTTTAATGAGATCCTTGACTTCGAAGACAAAGCTGGAGGTAGGCCCTTTGGTCAGTCCTCCCATAATGCTCTTGCTAATCTTGTTTTTTCTTTTGGTTTGGTTGATCTTGGTTTTGGCGGTAACCCTTTCACATGGAGTAATAGACGAGCTGGCTCTGCTAATATTAAAGAGCGCCTTGACCGAGCGCTTGCCGATGGGGATTGGCGTCTTCTTTTTGCCAGAGCTTCTGTTTCCCATCTTCTTGTCCATGACTCTGATCATTGTCGGATTGTTCTTGATTTGGATGGTGATTCACAATCTAGGCCTCGTCTATTTCGTTTTAAAGCAGCTTGTGTCATTGATGACTCGAGTTTTGATGTTGTTAACAGTGCGTGGAGTACTGCTATTAGGGGTTCTACTGCTTTCCAGGTGGTGTCTTAAGATAAAAGCTACTAAAATGGCTTTCAAGTCTTGGAATAAATCTCATTTTGGCAATATCCAAGAAAATCTTAAGGCTATTAAATCCGCTTTTAATGCTATTCAACATGCTCCACCTTCTGAAACTAACTTGCAGGTTGAAATGGGTTTGCGCTGCATGCTAGAGAATGAAGAGCTCGTAGAGTTGTTCTTATGGTTCCAAAAATCCAGGGAGCTAAAGAGAGTGGTTGATGGGGATGATACACGTAATACTTCCACTTGTCCACTGTTCTCCGGCGTCAATACGAAATCATTGATTTTATTAAGAATGATGCAGGGGAGTGGTTAGAGGGGTTCGACAATGTCGCATTGATAGCAAGATTGTCGTTAAACCCTATCAAGTTACCATTAAAAGGTAACTAAGAAGTTAGGGTAAGTGGGTATCGAACACAAGGAAGAGGGGAGTCCTAATATAAAATTCTAATGCGGGAAAGAAGGAAAACAAAAGAAATAAAGCGACTATTTTTGGTTTGAAGGTTGAATAAACGAAAAATATTGAAATAAACGATATAACAAATGAGTTAAAGCAACTCTCGGTGATAATCTAGTCAAACACCCTAGTAAAGTAAGTTAAACCTCTCTCTAATTAAACTAATTCAAAGATAATCCCGATTTTAACCTATTAATCCACTTTAATGGGAATTTGAGCAACCGCTACCAAATTTCCCTCCTTTAATCCTAATTTGTCTAGTAACCACTCAAACAAATCATAAAAGGTATGAAAAGCAAGTATTAACAAAGAATTATGAACAACCCAAATTAGTATATAATTAGCCGCAACCGCGACACTAATTAAATCTAATCTATTAGTTGCCTAACTAATTCCCCGATCACAAATATCATATATTTAAGCATTACCGGTAGATTTAGCAGCCTCTCAGCATGTCCACCCCAGCAGCCACCTCATGCCACGTCAAAGCTGATATCACACCCCCATAATTTAATCCAAAAATATGCCACAAGAAAGGAAAAAATCCCTACAAATACGGCATTTCACACGAAAAATCAGAATGTTCTCGAGCAGCATATAATTGAAAAATCAAATCATTGATAGAAGTATACCGCGGATTTTGCTAACGGTTAATATTATTGCCCGTCCACCTCAGCAGCCACCTCATGCCACGTCAAAGGTGATGTCACACCCCTATAATTTAATCAAAAATTATACCACAAGAAACGAAAATCCCAACAAATACGCCATTCAAAACCAAAAATCAGATATTCTCCAGCCGCATATAATTAAAAAAAATCAAATTATTGATAGAAATATACCGTGAATTTTGCCATCAGTTAATATTATTGCCGAATTTCTAGCAAAAAAAATGCCGAAATAACTACAATAAAATCAGAAAAATAAGAAACAGAAAAAATTCTCCCTAATAATATCCCTAAAAATTTGGGAACAAAATCTCGGGCACAATAAATCTTGCCATATATTAGTATCTAACTACTGATCATTATTCACACCTCCCTCTCCATCCCACCGTCCCCTCCATCTTCACTATATATTTTGCACATCCATTTTCTTTTGCTATCTTCCTTACTGATTTAGGTTGTTTCAGTTTGATTTTTGATCGCTTTTTCTCCGCTTTTGTTTCAGATAGATCGCTCTGATATTACTACTTTCTTCTTCGTGGTTTATGGTTTAATTTAGGTACGTTTTTCAATTTCTTATACGAGTATATCATTTGATGGCAACGGAAATCTGATCATAGTGCTTAATTGGTTCATTTCGTAAGGGCAATTGTTATACTCAGTATGTGTGGTGATATGGAATTGTTGGCACAACTTTTATCTAGCTGATTATTTACATTAATCGCCAATAATACTGAATGATGTGAAGGTAAATCATCAATATTATTCATCTCCGTATTTAATTGTTTTGATCTTTTTAACATCTGTATAACAATTAAAATTGATGCATGCCACTTTGTTCATTGTGGCAGAGCGAACTGTAATGTCCTTAACTGCCAGTAGTGGGTGTTATGAAGGTAAATGTCTATCTCTCACAATTCTTCATTAATTATTCGTTGATAAGTGATTAGCATGTAAAATCAATTAACATTTAAAGGACTTGCTGGGATCGATTTTTCACGTGAACAGAGACGAGCATTAGACTTGATAATTTCCATTTCTATATAATGACGAGTACTCCATTATATTAGTCCTCTGATCATTATTTCTATAATCAATGTTCGTAATATATGATAAACTTTGATCTTCATAATTTTTAGGATTCAGCATGAAATTACAACAATCACCGAACCGTAGCCGTGCATGATGAGTCAAGATTCGGTATGAATGAATCACGTTATCCATTAAACTGGCAAATTATATGTGGATTTCCGTTACTATATTCCTGGACGCAGATCAAACAAGTATACGAACAACAAGTAAAGCGAGATGATTAAGAAAGAAAGATGATCGAAATCTGGTCGTCAATTAGGGACATTCTAATCTACATCTTCAATTTGAGCATTATGCCACTATTTTTTTAAATTGTTTTTGCAGGATAGCGAGACCACAGAAGTATTCTTACCCTTTCCGATACCAGTAGTTGACAATTTCAGTAGCATCTGATACATGGGGAAGCACAGAAGTCCTGCTCTTTTTCCACATTGACAATCCCCTCTTCTGATCTATGCTAGACGCATCCGAAGTTCTCTCAGCAGTTTCTATAATTACGATTTTCGGTTGTGATTTAATTTTTTTTTTTTTTAATAATAGGTTTCATGTATATCAGGTTGTATAATGTCCTTGGTATCGCCTTTGTATAACTTATTGTGACTGCTATATCTTAAGTGTTCTTTTGCACTATGTCACCTTAATGAACCAAATTGGCCCCCATTGTCTTTTGCAGGTTCAAATACGAAATTGAAGTAACTTTGTGAACACACCACAGTTAACTAACCACTTTGGGACATTGTATACACATTATCCAAATTCGTGCATATAATAACATGTATTGTGATTCAAAATGTTTGATTTTCTCTATGTTTGAGACCTGCTGCATTTTGACGTGATGATTTTCCTTAAAGTCATAATTTAATCACAGTATTAACGGGTTGGTTAAGCTTAAGGATTTTAATCAATTTAATTAATTAGATGGGATGAGATGTACCCGGGACAAATATTAACCAGAACAACATACCAAGGGGGATCTGCAGCAGACATTAGATATGAGATAATCATCAACATTCTTTCATCGTATAAAAGCCACAAGATAATCATAGCGTACGTATATTGTGATACACTTTGTTCCATATGCTTCGATTAGTATGAGATGAGGTAATCTAATAGACAAACATACTACTTCCATTGTTGAAATCAGTTGAATATATACGTACGTATAGTATACCTCTCTAGCTTTTGCATGAGATAAATCTTTTTGTGAAAAACTCATACCAGTTTTGGTGTTGATCGATAACAATCCATGTGATTTGTGCGGGTGAATAACGCCCTGTTTGATAGGTCTTATTTGCAGTAGTATTCAGATCAGTTCAGAATCATTCAGATCAGGTCAGATCAGATCAAAGTCATTCAAATCAGATCAGATCAGATCAAAAATGTTCAAATTTCTATCAATGTATTTAGTCCATAACTGATAATAATTCGTTGAAATTCAATCAAAGTTTCAACACATTCAGATCAGATCATATCAGTTCAGAGTCATTCAAATCAGATCAGATCAGATCAGAATCATTCAGATCAGATCAGTTCAGATCAGAATCATTCAGATCATAACAGATCAGTTCAGAAAGATGCAATCCTATCAAATGGGGCTAACTATACATGAAATTGAACAGGTGAAATATAATTAGATTGATAGTATCTATAATTATGTCATATAACACTCTCATAGGTGGGTCGGGTAACTTGCGGATAGTTCAATAACGAGTTAAACATACGGGTTAGTTCAAATAATGTGTCAAAATTATGGGATTGGGTCAATTTAGGATATGGGTAAAAAATTAGTTAGGATCTCATGGAATTGAAAAAAAAAATCCAAATATGGGTCAAACATACAGGTAAGTTCAAAAAACAGGCGTAAAACATAGGTTTGATCGACTGAGTCAGGTTAGGTCAGGATATGGGTAAAAAATAATTTTGATTCCTGTACATTTGAAAATAAACTCCACCATGTAGAGTTTACCTAATAAGGTAAAAACAAAATGAGTAACATTTTAGTTGTGTATTTAAAGGTTCACTATTTTGTTTTATTAAACTCTATCAAATATCAAATCCCTGGGCATAATTGCGGCATTCGTTCACAATTTAGCCAAATGATATAGTAGGTTAGAGTCAATCCAAATACAAGTGTGTCAAACATATTAGGTTTCATATGGATCAGTCCCCCACTGGATATAAAAATAGAATTATGACTAAAAAAATAGCGGGTCATGAGTCATATAAAGCGAATTCATAACTTAGAATTTCAACAATCATGTCTAACTTCGTGTCATTTTTTTAATGTCATCTACGAATTTATTTTTTATTTTTTGTTGTTTTAATCATGTGCTAACGGGTCATGTTGGTTGACCCGAAAATGTGTTGGTCATAACGTGTCTATGTCAATACGGGACGCGGATACTACAAGACGGGTTGAATCAAATTGAGTTACCAGATTGGTGATTAAAGCTGGAGATAGGTCTAATGTCGTGTATCATATCTTATTTATATTATCATGCATCGTTCAATATGACAAAATTACTAATATCATCATCACACTGTTGTTAAGAAAGAATTTATAACAAATTCATATAACAGCCCGTGCAATTTTGCCACCTCAACTGCCACCTCACGCCACGTCAAAGATGACGTCAGCTACCGCCCTTTTTGGAAACAAAATCTCAAATAGAAATATTACATTCTATAAAAATAACAATAAGATATAAATAAAAAAAATCTGAATAATTCCGTTTAGTAAACTAAATAATATACTTTAAATATTATTTGATATATTACCTTCACAATGCATTCTCAAAATATTCTCGCAACTAAAAAAAAAACAAGCGCAATATATGATTGCCCGTTAATAATTTGCAATAGTCAATATTTGCCATAATTAAATTCAATCAAAATAAAAAAAAATTAAAAAATTTATATATACTTTCCTAAAATAATATATAGATATATAAATCGAAAATATTAACTCAAAAATAGCAAAGAAAATCATATAAGTATATACGTTTAGTTATTCTAGGAAATAAAATAAAATGAAATTTGATTTAGGCCCATAAAATGTGGATGATAAATATTCTAAATTGCAATAAACGAAATCTTAGGAGATGATTTAATATGCATTTAGGAAATAATTAATTCAAGGAATTAGTTATTGACTACGCTACAAATTAGGGAAGAATAAATGAATGATCATTTAGCCACTAAACTATGAATGCATATATATTGAAGTCATTTGATAGGTAAACCCTAAAGCTAACAAGCCGTCAAAACCTTTATTTCTTTGCCTTTTTTTTTGTTTTGTTTTTTGTTTAGTAAATGGGCTTGATTTTATAGTAGGGGATATTGATGTTTATTGTAAATCTAATGTGATATATGATTTCTTAGAAATTTCTAATTCGAGATGTTACTTTGATTTTTGCATTCGTGAATGCCATTCATCTTTGTAAAATTAGTTGATTAGATACCATTTCACCCATCGCTCTGAATTCTCGCCATGCTCTGTTTTCTCGAATGCTTATAATTTATTTTTGCTGTTATGTTTGCACTGGCCGAGATGATGATTAGCTTTTTCTGTGGTTGATCGAATCATTTGGGGAAAGGGGAGTTTCGTGAATCTTGAATCTGGGTCTCTCATGCATCCAATCTTAAATTTGGTATGTTTTCAATGTGATAGTGCTTAATTTATTTGGTTAGGTGGTCAAAGGTATCGATGTTGTCACGGCTAATGATCAAGGTTTGTAATATAGTCTGATCATCATACAGTTCGTGAATCCGAATTACAGAACTCAGAAACAGATATTTTGTTATCTTAGTAAGCAATATAGTAAGTAAACAGAATTTTTTACGGCTCATCCATTCATTCCTAATTTTGCAGGAGGCTTTGTTGTGTTTTTATCCTCTCTCCTCAAAGCAAATCTTTTTCAATCTTCCACCGAAATCGGCGACATTTCAAAGAGGTAGTTCATCCAATATTATACCCTTTTATACAGATTTTCGGAGCCGAAAATTGAGGTCCCGAGCTACATGCCCCTTAACTTCCTCAGTTCCCCTCTTGACTTTGTTTAATGCAGTTTTCTTGACAACTGATTTACTATGTTGAATTCGTTGCTCAATATTTAGTTTTGGGAATTTGACCATTTTACTGAAATAGTTCATTCACTTTAAAAGCCAAATGTCTACATAATAAAACGTGTATCATAGCTACAAATCTGAGCACCTTTGCAATAATCTGTACAATTAATTAAAAAATAATATGTAGTTACCATAAACAAGTAACTCCATTATTATATCAATGTATTATGATCTTAATTGTAATAAATGCCATTAAATTTAATTATTTGCACAATTTTCTTCAATTTGGTTGATTTAGGCTTATCCTTTGTCTCATACAGCTATGATCCACGCCTCCCTGAAAAAGGATATCAAAATGATGATCAGAAGATGCCATGGCCGCCTGAGCACTTTTATTGGACATCCTCACATATGTGAATGCTAAAATTGTATTGTTCATCTACGAGTGTAGAATATAATTTATATACACGTATTAGCTGCATTTGCCTTGCTAAACTGCACATTACCATTCTCCATTTAATTGTACTGGATGGATTTTTTTTATTTTTTGACGTAAATGTAGATTGTTTACGACCTCCTTTAATTTTTAGAAAATAAAAAATAATCAACTAAAATGTTAAAATAATATAAATGCGTTATTAAGCATGGAAAATATGAACGGTCAAAGATATGGAGGGAAAACGTTGGTTTGTGTATAGATTACTTGCACTATTGTACCATTTCGCAATACGAACAAACTCACTAAATAGTAGTTGTTGATGCAAGTATTCCACCTAACTTTAGAATCGACTCCATACATATAAACAATACATGGAGATGCGTATTATTCAATTTATGACACATTGATCGATGTCGATAAATTAATACTATCATTATACTAAATTTTCGATATATTTAATAACATTGTTATATAACAGCCTGTAAAATTTTGCACGGGTCATCACTAATTTCTTCCATCCAGTGCAATTTTTGTCAAGTCTGGTTAGGCTGATACGGATGAAAAGTACATCATTAATTGTGCTTTTTTTATTTAATTTATTTTAGTATTAAAACTATTGTGAAAGAATGTTTTTATTTTCTACTCTTATTTTCAGTCGCATGTTATTAATTATAAGACCATCTCCAATGGGGGTCTCAAAATGGGTCCCAAAGAGGAGAGAGAAGGTTTTTTCCTAATGGAGAGCAATTTGACGGGTCTCGTCTTTAGAGACAATCTCTGTTTTTAGAGACCGTCTCATTGACAATGAGACCCAATTTTTGCCAAAAATAGCTTTGTAAATAATAGAATATTGTTGAAGTTTAATTAATGAGACTCATTTCTAAGTCTTACGAATGAAATGCAGGGTCTCAAGATGAGTTTCAAAACCTAAAACTACCTATTTTTGGAAGGAATTTGTATTTGAGACTGAAATTGAGTCTCACCAATAAAGATGCTCTAAAACCAAGCAAAATAAAGTGGGAAGAACATAATGAACCATTTACTAAATAGTCGCGCTTAGGATTCTATTATTTTATTTATTAAAGGTTATATTATTTCGGAAAAAAATTCCAAAACGTGATTGGTGGGGTATAAGAAATGAAACAGGAAATTAGGGACACATGATCCGCACAACAAATCATATAATGGTTTATCTCTCTTAAATCAACTATTACGGGTCAACAGGTTGGGTCAAAGTTAACCCAAAAACATGGGTGTCAAAACATATATAGACCAAAATGGGTCACTCCTATAAAAATAGCATTATGATCAAAAAGTAGTGGTTCGCGGGTCATATTAAACGAATTAATAACTTAGTACTATTTTTACATGTGTAACTTCGTGTCATGTATTTTTTCTTGTTGTACATCTACTAATTTAAATCTCTATTTTAAATTGTAATACGAGTTGGATATTTTCAAATACTAAAACATATAATATAAAAATGAGTCATCACTAAGTCATAGAATATGTAGTGCAAATTTGCACGGCTGACCAACTACGGGTCAAGAACTGGCCAAGTCAACAAAGGATCATGTTGGGTTAATTAGGTCAGTACATATATATCAATGTTTACAATTTAATTTAATTTCTAAACTCTAAAATTTAATTTCTTGGTTATAACAAGTCTATACGAGTTCGATCAAGTTGAGTTACCAGGTTGGTGATTCAAGCCTTTGATAGGATTACCAGCCACAATATACTACATTAATATTGACACTATCAAACGTAAACAAATCGGAAAATACCAACTCCATTATTATATCAATGTTTACAATTTAATGTAATTTTTAAACTCTAAAATTATAATAATTGCTTTAAACAGCCTGTGCAATTTTGCACGGGTCATTAAACTAGTTAATTTAACCAATAACCAACTCATTAGCCTTCAATTACACTATCCACGTTATCAGTGATGTCATCGATGACATCAGCACTCATTTAATGATATCACTGCTGATGTCATCGCCACCTCACCTCATTATTACATGTGTTTGACTACATAAAATATGAGCTTGTGAAGGTTTGAATCTGTAACCTCTGAGTTACAATTTTAACACTTCAACCACTAAGGCAAGTGATTATTTTGATACTTTTATTAACAAAGTTATATATAAATGATTTGAGATTTTAGGAGATAATTTCAGAAACAACTTTGGACGAGATAATCTGAATCATATCAAATCATTTTATTTTTGGAGATAATTTAATATATATATATACTATTTTGTCAAATGAAATTGCTTGACCAAAAGGGAAATTGGAAATTGAAATTGTTTTCTAGCTGAGGCTTCTTCAAAATCTAAGGAAGTAATTCATACTGTATATATATATACGCAATATATTATAAAATAACACATCTTGACGTTGTTTCGTTTTGTAACAACCCTAAATTTTTGACCAACTATAAATAGAAATAAATTTAGAATTGTCACGCCGTAATTGACTACCAAGTCAATTGCTAGGCTAGAAATTCAACTACAATAAACCAACGGAAAATAAAACAGCGGAAGTCTTTAAATGTCGAGCTATAGTTCTCAAAACGAAACCCAAATTACATAGTCAAAACGAAATGAAGTCTGAGATAAAACAAAGTCTTTCGAAAACCCCAACATGATCAGCTTCGTAAGCATGCAGCCATATCATCAAGACCTATCAACTATGCCATCGAAGATTGACATAGGCCCCAGAACAGGGTAGGGACGAACCAGAAAACAGAACGTCAGCACAGGCTGAGTAAGAATTAACAAGCGTAAAGAACAAATAAGATACGCGCCTTGAGGCGCGTAGCTAACAAGAACGAATTGACGTTATAACATAGGAATATCAATAACAACAGAGTGCATTATCAAAAGAGCATCGTCGCTCAATATATACATTACTTAATCATATTTTCGGCCAGGGTCCTACCCCATAGCCTCCACTTAATGAACTTTGTTCGAGCTAGAGTTGTAATTATCGCCCTAATAATCCCGAGTGTGCACACCCCTCGCAAGACAGGCCGGTAGGACGAGTTCCCATCTAGGAGGAAGACTATTAGGAAGTCGGTAGCTAATCCGACCCTACGTACCTTGATCAGAGGTATATCAAACGATGATCGGTCGAGCCGAATCCATCGTACTCTAGGTGGAGTCATTTATTTTCTTTCATCCATTTTATATACGTTATTCAAAGATGCATTATTTGATGATACAAATTATAATGATCATAATCGAGAGATACTAGAAGCGAAACAAACACAAACGACAAACAAACACACCACTCGACCGAGTGGCCGAGTGGTGATCTCGGCTAAGAGGCCGAAGGGCCGTGGGGAGTATGGTGGTCGAAAGACTGCAAACTAACATGGATAACACGGAAGGAAAATATGCTCAATTATATAATTAGGCACGAGCGAAACGGGTAACAAGAATGAATGTGTAAAGCAAGAACATACGATGATCAAGCAAAGTGTATCAAACAAGATAATGGCTAATGAGAGGTTTGTGATCAACGTTCTTACCTTACTAGCGAAATCACAAGATCAACTCAAGACTTTAGAACGGTACTTCCTCGAACACACAACCTAAAATCAATCAACAATACACTAATCACTAAGCATCACCCTACTAGTGCATCCAAGGCACTCTAACTTTGGATTTCAACATTCAAACGACCTCTAAACAACACCAAATTTGCACAACACCCTCCCAAGTATACTAACAACATTAATCCATCAATAAATCACCATAATAACAACTTAAACATCCAAATTAGGCAAAATTCAGAAATGGGCAGAATGTATATATATAATCAAAGCACCATGAAACGTTCCCAATTTGAAACTAAGGTTTACCCATCTCATAATAAACATCCCCTCCAACTTTCACATAAATTCACCCATAAAATCATCATCAAATCATCATAATTCATAATCACAAGAACCCTAATTCCAAATCCAACAATTCATGTACCAAAACCATAATTAAGCATGATTGTAATCTAAATAAGCAACACCCAATACTACAATCATGTTTTAACTTCAAACACATGATAAATTAAAAAGCCCTAATCTGAAAATTATAAGAGAAAGGGTTTTAAACTTACAACTCTTGGTGTGAAAACCAAGAGGGAAGGAAAAAGGGGGCGGCGGTGGCAGTTGGTCGGCCGGCGGTGGCTAGCGGCGGCCTCGGGGTGCGTGCGCCGCTCTTCTTCCTCTTCTCCTTTATTTCTCTCTTTCTTCTCTTGCTTCTCTCGTGTGACGTGAGTGAGTGAGGGAGGGTTTGAGTGTTTATTTTATTCTTTTGTAGAAAATAGGAAGGGTTTAGTAAGGGTATTTTGGTAATTTCGTCAAATAGTTGCCCAATTAGGAAAACATCTTTAAACAGAAGGTATACCCTCATTTCCCACAAAATAGATTTTCATACCCTTAAAACGAGATTCTCCCAATACTTTGTACAATTCAAGTAACCCAAAAATATGGGGTGTTACACGTTTTAACTCAAAATACGGGTCAGCGGGTAGGGTCAGAGTTAAAAAAAAAAAAAAAAAAAGTGTGTTAAAAAGTAGTCGGGTTAATATGAATTACAGTTCATGAAAACGGGACCCTAAAATAGCGGGTCACGGGTAATAAATTGTAATTCGTGCATAAACATAAAGTACTGAAATAAATTTGCTATACTTCTTAAATTGTTTTAATTGAATCAAACATAACTTCTCTAAGATGATACCAAATTAAATACATTACTTTTCATCTTAATTTTAGAAAAACTAGGACAACGGGTCATCTCAAGTTTAACCCAGATTAATACTGGTCAAAGGTTCGAGTTATCTAGGCCAGAACTTGATCATGAAAAAAATGGGTATTAACCTTGAACAACGGGTCACATCTGGTCGTTCAAGTTTTTTACAGTCCTAAAATTGTGTTAATTATGAGTAATAAAATAGAGTTATAACCAAATATATATAACAACCCGCGCAATTTTGCACGGGCCAATAAACTAGTTAGTCATAACAATACACTAATCATGTGAAAGTTGCTTCATTTAGACTAATAATCAAGTATCATCAATTATCAACAAAGCATATGAAATACCCACATCATTCTAATCAACCAATTAGAGAAAACAAGGATAAATCATGCATATGAAGAACACGGAATTAATTACAATGAAATTAAAGACAAATTAGAGAGAATAAATCTTACAAATACATAGGACGAAAGATGTTGATTACACCAAAAGTTTAGAAGGCCGGGGATTAGCCTTGTATACTAATTATTACAATAAATTTTGAGATGAAATTCATAATAAAAATTCTAATTTTCACTAATTTCTCCTCCAATTTCTCTCTCTAGAATGAAAAACAAGATGAAAATAATATGAGAAGTGATAAAACCAATGTAGGGATTCATGCCCAATTATTTAGCATAAGTACAAACACACTAAAAGACAAAAAACGAAAGCATAAAAGAAATCTGGATAAAATCCAGAATATTCCCGGAACAATGTTCATCTCAACTTGAGAGGGGGGTCTCGAGTCGAGACACCCACGTCTCGACTCGAGACATACTCTTCTTGAGTCGAGATAACAACAAAAAGTTGCCCACGAGAAAAGGGTATCTCGAGACGAGAGTTGCTAAATTCTCGACTCGAGACAACAACTTCTCGAGTCGATATGACTGCTTCTCGACTCGGGACATTCCGCTCTCGAGTAGAGATGTACGTGATTCTCGACCTCTTCTCTCCTCTCCTTGGCTCGGGCTACTGTGTTAATCCCGATGCATAACCAAGTTATCTTCTCCTCGAAACTCTCTCCAAATTATCGATCGGTCTTCTATTCCTGTCCAAGGTTCACCAAAGGGTTTTAAGCCACCAAAATCTCGTAAAACCATCGATTAAGCTCCAAATATTCCCCTAATGATGTGGACTACAAGTCACGCTAAAACCATGTACAAGTGATCCCTAAAGCGCCTAAATCATGCGGATTAACACATTACATTAACACCACATCACGCATCCAATTTTTTTTATTTCTATGAGAGTCTTTTTTCTTCTGATAGGCCCTCCCTGATGACTTGGATGGTTTGATTGATCCTATTATTTCAGATCTGGATAATGAAATGCTTACTGATGTTCCTGTTGGAGTAGGTGTCCTCCGACAATAATGCGTTGACTAATTAAATCTAATTAGGAATAAACCTGGGATATATTATATATACTAAGTCAGTTGATTAACGTAAATCGATAACGCTTGGCTGGCTAGAGTTTGACGTTATTGTCGTTTTGACGGCGGTAATCAACTGATCCCTCCCGGTCACACTGATAAAGATAGTTTCTCCAGAAGATATTATATTTGTATTTAATACAATATAATATAAACCCTAATGTATCAGTTATAGAGTTAACTGATTATGTTGGATAGTGTTTTACGAGTTCGGAACTCGAGTCGGATAAATTATGGTTTTTGTGTAAATAGTCAAAATTGACGATTAGCTATTTAAATTACAAAGAGTTGTAGTTTTAGCTTAAAATGATGTAATTAGTAATTATTATATAGAGATATAATAAGTAACTAACACTTAAAGAAATAAGTGTACAAATTATACCCAAATTGTAACATAAGATGTTAAGGGGTATAATTAGTAAGGGCAAAATGGTCATTTGCCACAACCATTATATATAGTGTGTTTTATGTCAAATAAACACAACAAATCATTTCTACATACACAAAAACTTGATTTTAGAGAGAGAATAGAGAGAAAACCCTCTAATTTCTCTAAAAATTCAGCCTACTTCCAACTCTTTTAAGATCAAGTTTTCTTCATTGCATGTCAATAAAAACTTGATCAAAACACTTTACTAAACCTAGAATAACATTAGCTAAAGTGTTAGCTAATTTTATTTTGGTTTTAGGGTTAAAAAAAAAAAAAAATCTCTTAAAACTAGTCCATTTTGTGAGATTTTTGGAGAGCTTCTTTGGTGGATCAAGAGAGGAGGTTTCCTAACTTGGAAACTCAAAACTAAGGAGGAGGATCCCCATTAATTAGCAGCTCAAGATCCTTCTTTTGAAGGAAGGTCAAAATTCCTCTTGATTAAGGTATAAAAAATATGTTTTATTACCTTATTTATGCTTTAATCTTACATGCAACAAAAGATCCTAGCTAAACTTAATTAGGGGTAATTAAGTAATAATTAGAGGAGTCTAATTATGGGCTAAATAACTTTCATGTGGTATCAGAGCATCGGTTTAAGTTGCATGTTAATTTTAAGCTTTAATTAGGTTAATTGGTAACTTAATTAATTTTTAATGATAAAAATTGGTTTTATCATATAAACTAAAGTTGCATGTGATGTTTTGGGCATGTGGATGCTCCAACCGAAATTATGGTATTTTAGGAATTTATTTGCTATTTTCTTGCTTAATTTTGGTTGTTTTTACAAGATTTATGCTATTTTCTAATTAATTGGTAATTAGATTAACATGCATGTTGATTTTTGTAATTTAAGAAATTTATAATTTTTCCAGAATTATAATGAGTATAATTTCCAGAAATTATTTCATAATTTTAATTGGCCATTTGTTATTAATTAGTAATAATATAAATGGTGGAAAATTGATTTCTTAAGAGAAAATGACCAAAATAATTTTGCATATTTTTGTCCTTAATTAGCTACTGGTTGTGAGCTTAAATCACATAATGAAATAATTTCTAAATGTTTTTTCATAATTAGTTATGATTTATTTAGATATTTTCGGGTTTATTATGTGATTTTTGGACAAATAGTTAGCAAATATAATCAAATTAAACTAATTAATTCAATTTTAGTGGAGACTAAATATTAAAAAAAAAAAAAAAAAACTAATTTGTTGGTGGTTAGTTTAAACTTAAAAGGTGTTTTAAGTGTTGATTATTGATTTTTAAAGTTAGAATCGGAAATTCCTAAATTTACCGGGTTGCTTGTACTGTAAAGTTGAAAATCTGATTTTCGGTCTAATTTGCATGATTCTAAGTATAGTATGGCCATAGAGTACTATAGTATCGGTACTGTACCGAAATGTAAGGACGGTATCCGATTGGTTTGTAATAATTGCGATCTCGTATCGCCGGTTTGTAATAATATTTAATTTTTTTTTTTCAAAAAATGTATAATAGGATAGTCCATATGTACATTTGTTTATATTGTAGACCGGCGCTTTTCACGGAGCCAAAAGTTGGTGACTCGAGATCGAATTGAAGACGGAGCCTTTGAAGCTTTTGAAGCCTAATTTAGGTTTAATAGCTTTTATTAGGTTCTAGTCTTATGGCCATACTAGGACTTGGATTTATTTGATGCATGCTTGGTTTAATTTCCGCACAATTATAACCAAACTCAAATCCCACATTGTCATATCCATTATCCGCGACTCGCTAGAATTAGTTCACTTAAAAGCGATAGATATAATGTGACAAGATCTCTCACAAAAAAAATTTTAAAATCGAGATTTAGTCCTTCCACAATTCACACCTATGCAACCCTTGTTCATTAGGGGCACGCTCGCCCTAGCGGGGTGTTTCCTTTTTACCTTGGGGGAGTAGGTTAATAAAGAGTTATTACGAGTGAATTTTGGTTTAATCTTGACGTGATTTGCAATACAAGTCTTGCAATACGGGACTAAAGGATTGATTTAGTTGAAATCGATCAACCGAGAGTTCTAAGTGTAGAATCAATCATGAGTTGGTTTACCGAAATTACATAAATTTAGGATGTATCGCCATCCGCGTGCCTAGATTTATATAAGATCGGATCTCGGAATCATTTATATAATTTAGAGAGATCATTATATAAATGCCTAAATTCACAAATAATTATTTTAATGTGAATTTGACGATGAATTTAATCGATTGTTTTTTTTTCCCACGTTGTAGTTTAAAGTCAAAAATGGCTCAAATGTCCAATTCAGTAATATCCAAAGACTCCTGGCTTCGTAATTTTATGGAAAAGAATGAACTAAAGGAGGATGGAAGCAATTTTACTGATTGGGAGTTAAACCTGCGATTAGCCCTTCAATCTGATAGAAAACAACGTTTTCTATACGAACCCCCGATTCCCGCTCCAGGTCCCGACGCCACCCCTGATATGATACAAATGTATGAAGAGTACAAGCATGAATCTGACCAGATTAAGAATGTATTGATTTTTGCTATGCACCCGCGTTTAAAGAAACGCATGATTGATTTCAGTGCGTATCAAATATTCGCTCGGCTTACGACTAGTTTCTCGCAAAAGCCGCGAATACTTCAATACGAAGCAGCTTCGAGTTTCTTTGAGACTAAGCTCTCAAAGGGCCAACCAGTTGGTCCTCAAATTCTCAAATTTATTGAGAATGTTGAAACTCTTGAGAAGTTAGGATGCCCAATTTCTGAAGATTTTGCGGTATACCGTCTGCTTAATTCTTTGCCTGCAACATTCGATCTTTTTAGGACGAATTATAACATGAATGATTTAAAGAAAAATCTTCATGAATTGCATGTCATGCTTGTACAACATGAGAGGGATTTGGTGTCAAGTGGGAGCGCGAATAAAGATGTTTTATCCATGGCGGTAAAACAAAAGGGGAAGTTCAAGAAGGGTGCGGGCAAGGGTAAGAAACCCGCGCGTGGCAAAGGAAAAGGAAAAGTTGCTTCGGGCAACAATTCTATTGCTAAGAGAGGCGCGACTCCTGAACAAAAATGCTTCCATTGTGGAAATTTCGGTCATTGGAAGCGAAATTGCCCACAGTACCTGGAGGAGAAGAAGTCGAAACCAGGTATATATATGATAGACATTAATTATGCAAGTACCACGTCCTGGGTATTGGACACTGGATGTGGATCTCACCTTTGTAATCACTTGCAGGGGCTGACGAAGGCACGTCGGCTGGCAAAAGGTGAAGTTGACCTCCGTGTCGGGAATGGAGCTAAAGTAGCCGCCGTATCAGTAGGAACGTATATTCTGTCACTGGCCTCAGGGCTAGAGTTGTATCTAAATAACTGCTATTTTGTACCAACTCTAAGTAAGAATATAATTTCGGTTTCTGTTTTAGACGCTGAAGGTTTTGAATTTTCAATACGAAACAACAGTTGTACCTTCTCGTTTAATGATATGGTGTACGGAACAGCCAAATCTATAAACGGTATTTACGTTTTAGATTTGACAAATGAGGTCTATCATGTAGCAAATAAAAAGCTCAAAATAGGAGATCCCGATCAATCCTACCTTTGGCATTGTCGTTTAGGGCATATAAACGAAAAACGCATTGAGAGACTCGTAGCCAATGGAGTTCTCAAACCATTTGATTTTGGATCATATGGAACATGCGAATCTTGTCTTTTAGGCAAGATGACTCGGGCACCTTTTTTAGGAAAAGGAGTACGAGCCAGTGATTTATTGGCCCTCATTCATACAGATGTCTGCGGTCCAATGACAATCACTGCTAGAGGAGGTTATGACTACTTTGTCACTTTTACAGATGATTTTAGTAGATATGGCTACATCTACCTAATTAAATATAAAAGTGAGGTACTTGAGAAATTTATAGAATTTCAAAAGGAAGTAGAAAACCAATTAGGAAAGAAGATCAAGGCCTTACGATCAGATCGGGGAGGTGAATATCTCAGTAATGCCTTTGATATTCATCTGAAAGACTGTGGAATCATATCACAGCTTACACCTCCTGGTACACCACAATTAAATGGTGTAGCCGAAAGAAGAAACCGTACCCTGTTGGATATGGTCAGATCAATGATGAGTCAGACTGAGCTTCCTGATTCATTCTGGGGTTTTGCGCTCCAAACTGCTATTTTCACTCTCAATAGATGTCCGACTAAATCAGCTCCGAAAACTCCATATGAGTTATGGAGAGGAAAAGTTCCGAACCTCTCATTTATCAAGATCTGGGGTTGTGAAGCATATGTCAAAAATAAGACTGACAATAAGCTTACACAAAGATCTGATAAATGTCTCTTTGTAGGTTATCCTGTACATACTCGAGGATATTACTTCTACAATCGTGTAGAGAACAAAGTTTTTGTGTCTCGAGATGCTGTCTTTTTAGAAAAGGAATTAATTTCTAAAAGACAGAGTGGGAGAAAATTTGAACTTAGTGAAGTTCAGGAGCCACAAATGCATAATGAGGCTCAGGATGTTTTGCCAGAAGACATTCCTGAATCGTCTAACTCTGTGGTTCCATTTTCCACTCCTAGAAGGTCAGGCAGATCAAGCCATCCACCAGATCGATACCTAGGTGTGATTGAGGATGGTGGTGATCATTTTTTGCTTCTAGAAAGCAATGAGCCTGCAACCTACAGAGCAGCCATGTCTGGACCGAATTCTGCTAAATGGCTTGAGGCAATGAAATCCGAGATAGATTCCATGTACGAGAATCAAGTATGGGACTTGGTTAACTTGCCTGAAGGAACCAAGGTTCTTCAGTGCAAATGGATCTTTAAGATCAAGACCGGCATGGATGGAAATCAAGATATTTTCAAAGCTCGATTGGTAGCTAAAGGTTTCACACAAGTTCATGGTTTAAACTATGACGAGACCTTTGCGCCAGTTGCAATGCTTAGATCTATTCGGATAATCTTAGCGATTGCTGCTTTTCATGATTATGAGATATGGCAGATGGACGTTAAAACCGCCTTCCTAAATGGGTTTCTGGAAGAGGAAGTGTATATGACACAACCTGAGGGTTTTATTGATCCAAACAATCCTAAGAAAGTTTGCAAACTTAAGAGATCCATTTATGGTCTTAAGCAAGCATCTCGGAGTTGGAACCATCGGTTCAACCATGTGATTAAACAAAATGGTTTCACTCGAAGTGTCGAGGAACCTTGTTTATACATGAAATTTAGTGGGAGTAAAGTAACTCTCCTAATCCTATATGTAGATGACATATTACTCATTGGAAATGATATCCCCATGCTTAACTCCGTTAAGGACTGGCTCGGGAAACATTTCCAAATGAAGGATTTAGGAGAAGCGCAACGCATCCTAGGTATTCGAATCTATAGAGATAGATCAAAAAGAATACTAGCGTTAAGTCAAGAAACTTATATTGATAAGATTCTTGACAGGTTCAATATGAAAGACTCTAAACGAGGCTTTTTACCGATGGGAAGTGGGATAATTTTGAGTAAATCTCAATGTCCAACTAAACCTGAGGATATTGAACACATGAAATCGAAACCTTACGCTTCCGCAATCGGTTCGAGCATGTATGCTATGATGTGTACGCGCCCAGACGTGTCATATGCTTTGAGTATGACAAGTCGTTACCAAGCCAATCCAGGCGAGAGCCATTGGATAGCCGTTAAGAACATCCTTAAATACTTAAGAAGGACTAAGGACACGTTCTTAGTTTTTGGAGGGGATTCTGAGCTTCGTATAAAGGGTTATGCGGATGCTAGTTTCCAAACAGATCGAGATGATTCAAAATCTCAATCAGGATATGTTTTCATACTGAATGGTGGAGCCATATGCTGGAAGAGCACCAAGCAATCGGTGACTGCGGATTCTACAACGGAGGCTGAGTATCTTGCAGCGTCAGAAGCTGCAAAAGAGGCAGTTTGGATCCGGCAGTTCCTGGAAGGATTAAATGTAGTCCCTACAGCAGCGGATCCTATTCCAGTCTATTGCGACAATAGTGGAGCAATAGTTCAGGCTAAAGAGCCTAAATCTAGTAACAAATCTAGACATGTACTCAGGAAGTTCCATGTAATTAGAGACTTTGTGGAACGAGAAGATATATCGATTTGTAAGGTTAGGACAGACGATAATATCGCTGATCCTTTAACCAAGCCATTATCACAGGCTAAACACAATGGTCATATTGCCTCGATGGGTTTGAGGCGTATGCCTGACATGTGTTAGATTATATGTTGTAATAGTTAATAAGTGTATTACCTTTTACATATATGATAATTAAATTCATCGTTTTAAGTTTTATTGAACTCGTTTATTAATTCATTTTTAATAAAATGCTGAATTATATATATGCTCTGTTGATTCCTAATAGGTCGTGGAGACGATTTGAACCCTATTAAGTGAACAGGATTAACAGTGTATTTTGTCTCTAGTCATAAAATGAGGTGACGTCTCAATTGACTAGATTGTAAGTCGGTTGATGACTAGTTCAATAATCATGGATTCATAGAGATGAATAACCGATTACATAGACAGACTGTAGATGACACTCTGTCAGACATTTGACCAATTATAGAACCTTTGTGTCTGGTCGTGGCAAGGTAATCTATATTATTCCTATTAGTCGATTCTTTCGACCTGAGATTGTTTGTCTGAGTTTATGCAGCAGGCAGTGACTTTGATTTATGTTCTAAGTCGTGCCGTAAAAGGAGGCTAAAAGGGCTTCTATTGGGTCATTACCTACTGTATGAAACAAAGAAAATATGTCAAGAAGGGATTGTCCACCCACGTCAGGGTATAATATCTTTGGGCCACTCGAGGAATTGTGACTGGAAATGCGTGGCCACGCTCGGAAGAGATCTATGATAGATATTCCGGTCAGACAGTCATAATCCAGATCGAGAAAACCACTTTTGATAAAGATCCAATGCAAGTTCGACCTGAAAGATACTTCGCATTGAGTGGGAGATATAACGGACAAGAGAATCGGTAACGCATGACTTGTCTCGGACAAGTGGGAGATTGTTGGAGTAGGTGTCCTCCGACAATAATGCGTTGACTAATTAAATCTAATTAGGAATAAACCTGGGATATATTATATATACTAAGTCAGTTGATTAACGTAAATCGATAACGCTTGGCTGGCTAGAGTTTGACGTTATTGTCGTTTTGACGGCGGTAATCAACTGATCCCTCCCGGTCACACTGATAAAGATAGTTTCTCCAGAAGATATTATATTTGTATTTAATACAATATAATATAAACCCTAATGTATCAGTTATAGAGTTAACTGATTATGTTGGATAGTGTTTTACGAGTTCGGAACTCGAGTCGGATAAATTATGGTTTTTGTGTAAATAGTCAAAATTGACGATTAGCTATTTAAATTACAAAGAGTTGTAGTTTTAGCTTAAAATGATGTAATTAGTAATTATTATATAGAGATATAATAAGTAACTAACACTTAAAGAAATAAGTGTACAAATTATACCCAAATTGTAACATAAGATGTTAAGGGGTATAATTAGTAAGGGCAAAATGGTCATTTGCCACAACCATTATATATAGTGTGTTTTATGTCAAATAAACACAACAAATCATTTCTACATACACAAAAACTTGATTTTAGAGAGAGAATAGAGAGAAAACCCTCTAATTTCTCTAAAAATTCAGCCTACTTCCAACTCTTTTAAGATCAAGTTTTCTTCATTGCATGTCAATAAAAACTTGATCAAAACACTTTACTAAACCTAGAATAACATTAGCTAAAGTGTTAGCTAATTTTATTTTGGTTTTAGGGTTAAAAAAAAAAAAAAATCTCTTAAAACTAGTCCATTTTGTGAGATTTTTGGAGAGCTTCTTTGGTGGATCAAGAGAGGAGGTTTCCTAACTTGGAAACTCAAAACTAAGGAGGAGGATCCCCATTAATTAGCAGCTCAAGATCCTTCTTTTGAAGGAAGGTCAAAATTCCTCTTGATTAAGGTATAAAAAATATGTTTTATTACCTTATTTATGCTTTAATCTTACATGCAACAAAAGATCCTAGCTAAACTTAATTAGGGGTAATTAAGTAATAATTAGAGGAGTCTAATTATGGGCTAAATAACTTTCAGTTCCTTCAGCAGATAATATCAAAGCGGTCATTTTTTCTATGGGTTCATATAAAGCACCTGGCCCTGATGGTATGTCTCCTATATTTTTTCAAAATTATTGGGTGTTTGTTAAAGACGATGTTGTGTCTTCCTACTCAAGGAGATGAATCATAGTTTTGTTAAACTTATTCCCAAATTTCAAGGTGTTGCTGAAGTGAGAGACATCCGTCCTATCAGCCTTTGCAACGTCTGTTATAAGCTGATCTCTAAAAATTTTGGCCAATCGCTTGTCTACCATTCTGCACAAGTCAATCTCCCCTCTTCAAGGGGCTTTTGTTCCGAGTCGGTGGATTGCTGAAAATGTAATTTTGGCTAAAAAAGTGCTCCATTTGATGAAAAATAAAAAGGGGATGGAGAAGGGGTGAAGCTAGCTAGCGGCGAGGAGTGGCGACCGCCACCCCGGTGAAGAAAAAAAAACTAGAGGTTTAAATATTTTTTCCCAAAATACCCTTGAAAAAAAAAAAGACAACTAAAGAGTAAGGACAAAAAAGACAATTTAAACTTTCTTACCTCCCAAAGTAAAAACACGCGCTAGAAAACAAAACAAATTAAAAGAGAGAGAGAGAGAGAGAGAGAGAGAGAGAGAGAGAGAGAGAGAGAGAGAAGACAAAAGGGAACTGAGTGAGTACGACTGTCGACGGAGTAGCGAAGCACAAGGCCACAAGCTCACGTTGCACGAGACGACGCCCGGTCGCCGACGGACGGAGCCTAGCCAGCCGTCCGCCGCGAGGTTAGGTCAGTCCTCTCTTTTTATTTCTAGTTATTTTTCAAATTTTAGTTCAATCTATTTACTTATTTAGGGTTTGGAATTTGAAATAGATTTGTAGATTTGTAGTGTGTAAATTTTTAGATATTGTAGACTTGTAGTGTATTAGACTACTCACAATGGGTAGGGCATAAATGGTTGGGCAAGGGCAAGAGGCCAAAAAAAAAAAAAGGGAAAAGAAAAAGAGTTAGGGCAGGAGAGATGACTTAGGGCAAAGTTTGCCCTCAACTTTCCCTGGAGCAAAGGGTGGTGAGAGGAGAGAGAGTGTTATGTTTTGTATTTTTTTTCTCCCCATTTTGTTGACAATATCGAACTTTTTGGTAAAAATAAAATAAAAAAATTATAAATTATTCCAACAGTTATAGTTTTTTATCCTCTACAAACAAAGACCACATTTGATATACTTTATAGCATATTTTAATTTTCTCTAATCGTCTCTAAAATGTTATCCTTCCTCTTGCCCAGGGCACCAATGTGAAGTGTCATAACATAGAGTTAGGGCAAGTCATTAAAAAAATAGTTTTTGATATATTGACCTAGGGCAAAGCAGGGCACCATTGAGGATAGTCTTATGTATAGTCGTATAGATTGAATTTAGAATTTGTGTTTGAACTTGAATTAGTGTTTGAAAATTAAAACATTGAATTAAATTTAGAAATTAATTGAGATTATGATTGACTTTGGGGAATTGGGAACTCGGGATGTTAATTGGGTATTGGGTTTTTACAATTGAGTAGATTTGGTAGACTAAGACAATTATATATATTTCATAAATGAAGAAGAAAGATGGCTCCATATCAAGTTTTTTCCCAAAAAAAATCACATCAAGAGAGCCAAGAAAATTCAACCCAAGCTCAAACTCGAGCTAGTGAACATCAATCTTCTCTGTCAGTAAACAACGAAGAAGATGAGGTTTAAGGACAAGGTACATCTAATCCAAGCCCTAGTACACCAATTATGAGTTGATTAACTAGTGACGATTTACTACTTACATGTTGATGTCATTGGGAATTTGGGATGTTAATTTGGGACTTTTGTCAAAAGTAAAAATCGTAGTAGCATGGGTGATCAATTGTTGAATGATAATTTAGTTACTTTTATAGAGCGATACTTGTTCGCTAATGTTTGTAACAAAGAGGTTGTAAAACAATTTGAATGTATGCAGACACGTCTGCAAGTAGTGAACGTGTATGTAATATTTACTTCAACAATTTTATATGTTACTTTTTGTTGGTTTAAATTTCGTCACCCCGTCATTTTTTTTCCTGATTTCGCCCCTGAGATGGGGGGTATTCTTGGTATGAAAGTGGACATGCTGAAAGCTTTCGATCAAATTTAATTGCCTTTTATTCTAAAAGTTCTTGAAAGGTTTGGTTTCAATGCCAAATGGGTGCATTTGATTGGCCAATGTATTTCTATTGTTCGTTTATCCATTCTTATCAATGGCTCTCCTTGTGTTTCTTCAGCCTTGTCGTGGTATTCGGCAAGGGGACCTATTAAGCCCTTATCTCTTTATATTGTGCACCGAGGTCTTATCTAGGCTTCTTTTGAGGAAAGAGTGAGGGTCAGCTTCACGGAGTTCAAGTGAGTCGTTCTTGTCCTTCTATTTCTCATCTTATGTTCGCAGACGATCTCATGCTTTTTTTGTAAAGTCGACCCAAGAGAAGTTGAAGTGCTGAAGGATTGCCTATGTGTTTACGAGCAATAGTCAGGTCAGAAAGTAAACTCACAGAAATCTTCTGTTTTTGGCTCTTCTAACTTGTCTGTTGCGTGTATTTCAGATCTTGGTGGTATTTTGGGTTTTGGGTACTCTGCCAATTTCATTACTTATCTAGGTCATAAACTTGTTGTGAGAGGTAAAAAACTAAAAATTTGATTCCGTTGTTGATGGGATTTCCAGTAGGCTTTGTGGTTGCCGGACACGTGTCCTTACACGGGCTGGTAGGGCTACTCTTATCCACTTCGTTCTCCATGCCATCCCTCAAAACTCTATGAGCGAGTGTTAACTTGCTTCCGATAGCTGTATGTGATAAATCAGATGGGTTAGTTAGGAGATTTTGGTGGGGTGCCAAGGAGAATAAAAGACATGTCCTAGCTCTTTCCTCGTGGGATTCTCTTTGTAGACCAAAACTTCTGGGAGGTTTGGGTTTTCGGGACGTCAATAAAGCCTTTATCTCTAAGTTGGGGTGGTTTGTTATTTCTATTCAGCAGAGACCTTGGGTCTCTATCATGATTTACAAATATCTTCGTAGAGTTTCAATGCTCGATGCTACGTGTTCCTCTCATGATTCGACCACTTGGAAAGAGATTCCTTCGTAAAGGCGCTTGTTTTTCTGTTGGGGATGGTTCTTCTATTGATGTGTGGAAACACCCCTGGGTTCCTTGGTTGGCAGACTTCAAGCCTAAACCTAAGCTCAGGGATGTATTTGATGAAGCATCGGTACTTGAAATTTCAAAAATCCAGGTTTCGATTGGTAATTCTCCTGACCATATTTTTTGGACAAAGGATTCCAAAGGCAAATTTTCTGCCAAATCTGCCTACTTCTTTAGCCAGCTTGAAAAGTGGGTGTCTTCTCCCCAAGACGCTACCTGGAAGAAAATTTGGACTGCTACTTTGACTGAACAACAAAGAATGTTTTTATGGCGCATCTTCAGTGATCTTCTCCTTACGAAGGTCAGGTTAGGCCGTCTTTTCCATATTGAAGATTCAAGTTGTTTCTTATGGAAGTCATTTATGGAATCGAGCCTTCATCTTTTCTGTGAGTGTGTTGTTGCCCGGCAGGTTCGGTTTCAATCGGAATGGAATTTGAGAATCGAATGTTTTGGCTTCTCTAGTATCCAAGATTGGGTTTCGTTTCTTTTGGGTGATTCTAGATTGATCGAAGCTATATAGGCGATGGTCTTCTGAAATTCACAATGTTCTCTACATATGTTATAGACCTTCTTTGGCTTACTCGCAATCAGCTTCGCCTTTTTTGATGGGGTTGTAATGTTGTTGGTTTTGACAGCCTGAAACACAAGTCTGATTCCTCGTTTTGGGTTCTAATGAAGACTTTGGGTACTTCTTCAATTCTCCCTATGCCTGTGGTAGTCCCTGTTTGGTGCCCCCCTTCTTTTTGGGTTTCAAAAAATGAATTTCGATGCTGCCGTTCTTCGGGCCTTTTGTGTCGTTACGTGGGTGGAACGAGATTGGACTGGATTGGTGGTGGATGCTGGTGCTCTTTATCTTGATTCTTTTCCCTCGCTATTGGCCGAAGCCTTCGCAACTTGTCATGCAATTTTTGCAGCGTTGAATAAGCATTTGGATAATGTTGTCTTTGAAGATCTTCACGTTATTAATGCTTTGCTTAAGAAAGTGCCCCCTTGTTGGGAGATTCGAGTCCCGGTGGCTGGTTCTCTGTTTCTTTGCGAAATTCTCTCTTGTTGCAGTTTTGCTTGGATTCGTAGATGCGACAATGTGTTGGCTCACAATTTGGCGTCTTGGGGCTGCCTCTCAAGGCCGTTCTTCTAGCCTGGTGTTTGACAAATTTCCCTTCATTCTATTTCGTTAGTTTGTAAGAGCATCTCCAATGGTGCTTAAAACCTTGTAGTTTGGCTTGCAAAACTGCTTACGTCATCTGCTTGTACCATTGGAGTGAATTTAAAAGCCGCTTACGTCACCAGCTTGGTGGGTTGTGTAGCCTCCTCAAGCTGCATAGCTTGAACAATAAATAAAGAGAAAAAAATATATATTTGTGTTAAATTGATGGATAAAATTATTTTTATTTTTTAGGCAAAACTACATTACTTGTGGTTTACCATTGGAGTAAACTAAATTTTTTGCCTACCAAACTTTTTTCTCCTACCTGGCAAGTTAAACTACGACCCTATGTTGCCCATCATTAGAGATGCTTTAATGTTACTCGGCCAAAAAAAAAAAAAAAAAGGAAACAAGAAATGTGAAATGACGAAATTACCCTTATGATAAACGTCCTTGAAGGCGTTGGATCAACCGTGATAGAGATGAAGCGATCAGGGCCGTAGAAAGTATAAAAGCCCTAGACTAAAAACCACAATACAAAACCCTAGCAACACTTCATTTCTGCCTCCCCTCTTTTACCACTCTGTATATCATCTTTGCGCCTCCTCTCTCTCTCCTACGCTAATCAGGAGCCGTCACACACACATTACCCAAGTTCGTCTCTCTAATCTCTCTCCTCACTTTTTCGTTTATTTTTAATCTTGTTCTTCATGTTAATCTCATCTGGGTTTGTTAGAAATTCTGGGTGTTTTGTTATTTTGATTGAAATGTTATTGAAATGACTTTATTAGTTTCAAAGTTGGAATCTTTCTTGTTATTTTGTTGATCTGAGTTTTTTTTTTTTTTGATGATTTTACTATGATGGGTTAATCTTAGAAGGATAAAATATTCATTGTTTGATTGTTTATGTTAAATTTACATGTTATTTCTGTGATTTCTGATGATTTTTAGCCACTGTATACATGTTGGGATTGTTATATATTTTTGATGTTTTATAAAGTTTTGCGATTATATTTCTTTGGTTTTGATTATGTTGTAGTTGATATGTTTAGGGTTTAGTGATGGGTTGTTGATGAATCGTAGGAATTATTAGTCTGTTTGTTTATGCATTGGAGTTTCTATTAGCTCTTTAATAGAATTTAATTAGGGTTTATCTTAATCGTTCAAATTTATGTGTTAAATTCTCTGGCTAATTAGTTTCGTCACATGTCCATGTAAACGTTGAGTTTGTCGTAAGTCGTAGCGATGTATGATGTGATTTTTGGCTTTGGGTTTATTGAGCGTTGCTGTTGTATGTGTTTCGGACCTTTCGGATTTAGGGATGGGATGTTGATGAATTGTAGGAAATAGGTAGTCTGTATGTTTTTGCAATGGAGTTTCTAACAGCTCCTCATATTATTTTTGATTTCATCTTATTAGTCGAAATTCATGTGTTAAATTTTGTGGCTTTTTTTGTTTTCGCCTTTTAGTTTGTTGTATTATTCACTTAGTCTCAATCTGATGCATACATGGAGCTACTACTGTATGATGGGATTGTGTTATTTGGTACGATAACTCATATTTTAGTTGGTGGGATTGGTGTAATTGTTGCCTTATGATGTGTTAACGGTGCTCAGAAATGGTTGAAGCGGCAAACAAGGCTGTTGTTGTTCCCGAGTCAGTGCTCAAGAAGCTAAAGAGGGATGAAGAATGGGCCTTAGCTCACAAGACCGCTGTTGAAGCCCAGAAGCAGAAGTTTCGTGAAAACAGGAAGCTGTACTACAAGAGAGCCCAGCAGTATTCCAAGGAGTATGCTGAAGAGGTTTGTTTTCCTCATTATTTTGATGTGATTTGTTGAATGTGTTTATGCGTTTAGCTCCTAATAATTTGTTTGGGGTTTCAGGAGAAGTTGTCAATCAGTTTGAGGAGGGAAGCTAAGTTGAAGGGTGGCTTCTATGTTGAGCCAGAGGCTAAGCTCCTTTTCATCATCCGTATCCGTGGGTAGGTGTAGCATTGATTTTAACATGCTGTCTGTTTTGCTGATTTGCATTGTTATGGGCCAACTCTGATAATTTCTGATGATGTTTGTTTTGTGCTCAGTATCAATGCTATGCACCCCAAGACTAAGAAGATCATGCAACTCCTTCGTTTAAGACAGGTGTTGTTTCTAAACCCATTAGATTGGAAACATCACTCTCTTTTTCACGAGTTTTAACTTTTAAGTGCATCATAACCTAACAAATACTCTTCCGCCTTTCTTTATTATGTTGCTACCTTTCTTCATTCTTAATAGTTAGTGTTGCTCTTAAATTACACGGTCTTTCCATGCAGATCTTCAATGGTGTCTTCCTCAAGGTCAACAAAGCTACACTCAACATGTTGCACAGGGTTGAACCCTATGTCACTTTTGGGTAATTATCTTGCCCGCTCTTTTTTTTTTTTTTTTTTTGTATACAGGAGATTTACATTGGCTGTGAATGTTCGTTCTCTTGACAGTGTACCTTTGTTATATGTAGGTACCCTAACCTTAAGAGTGTCAGGGAGCTGATTTACAAAAGGGGATTTGGCAAGGTTGACAAGCAGAGAATTCCTTTGACTGACAATGCCATAGTAGAGAAGGTAACTCTTTAACCCTGCATCCTGAGAGTAGATGAATGTTGCATATGTTTGAAAATTGATTTTTCTTGTACGCCCAAGTAACATGTTTTGTGTTTTATATATCCCCTTCTTTTCTGGCATATTCCTGAGTGATGCTGTGTATGTTGGGGTCTGGTACTTGTAGCTTTTAGTTCACTTCTTTTCTTGAAAATGTAGTGTGATTTTTTGTAGTGAGCCATTTCTTTGACTATTTAATGTCCGATACAGACAGTTAGCTTAGTGTAATTTAATGGAGTATATTCAATGAACAGTAAATTTTATTCATGGTGTAATTCATCACCATCATAAGCTTGTACGTCTTCAATTTTGGACCCTGCTACTACAACCAGCCAAATTGAGGAAGTTAAAATAGCGAAAAGCGTAAGCATTGTTGATGTACCGAGTCCCGTCTTCTAGTATATTACCTTTCAATGTCTCTGTATGCGTTGTATTTCTGCCTTTCAGATAAATTAATAGTGTATGAAAACCACTAGCGGAGACACTGTTCCAACGCCAACTTCTCTGATTTTGTATTCGGTGATGAATTATATGTTGATCTCCATAGGATTATAAGGGTTTTGAACCTAATGCTGCCTTTGGTTTGAATTTCTCTTGCGACTCCATTTAGGACCACCTTACTGCAGATTGCACTTCACTATCACCAATTGCAGTTCATCACTTACTTTTCCTTTTGGCTTATAGGTTCTTGGCAAGTACGACATCATCTGCATGGAAGACTTGATCCATGAGATCATCACTGTGGGACCCCACTTCAAGGAGGCCAACAACTTCCTCTGGCCATTCCAGCTCTCAGCTCCATTGGGTGGTTTGAAGAAGAAGAGGAACCACTTCGTTGAGGGTGGTGATGCTGGAAACAGGGAAAACTTCATCAATGAACTTATCAGGAGAATGCAATAGGTTGTTTCTTAGCAGAATCTGTTTGTGGTTTGCGTTACTGTCTAGTTTGTTGCCAGTAGTGGAGATTTTGAAAGAATTTTGGATAGAGTTTTTGGTAATTCAAGAAATGATGTTCCAGTTCAGTGTATTGTGCTATCTGATATTTTTATCAGACATCAAAATTCTGTTTTGGTTATGGAACTCTTTGCCTGGAATCGCTGTGTCCCTCTTGTAGTAAGCCCCAAGCCCCAAGCCCCAAGTCCTTTCACCTAAACTGCTAGCACTCAGCAGTTAGTTTAAATGCTCGCGCTGGAGTGCATAACCTGATTTTTCATCTTTGTGTTGGATGAGGGTTTATAGCGCCTCAGCCTTGTGTCTTTCAGTTGGCTTTGTTACCTGGTCTCTTTGCAAAGCTGGGTTGCATGAGACTAAATTGGTACTTGTATTGATCAAAAGCCAGTTGCAATACCATCTGAAAGAATTAAGGTTATATTCGCTCCATTTCCATAAATTATTTTACACACGGTAAAATGCATTGGAAAAGAAATAAGAGTTGATACAGCTATTAAACTATACAATGAGAGTATGGTAAGACGGGAGTATCAAACTTGATCCGCTAAATCATTACAAGTATACAACTAACCGAAGTTCTAGTTAACCTTGTCGACCACTGTTCATTACTATGACTCCCATTTGTGTTACCTTTGACTGGTATAAGCGTCGTGTAACTTTTCAATAAGATACTCAAATTACTTCTGTGCGGAGGTTACATTTGAAATAGTTTTCATGATCGAGACCATCTTATAATAGAACGATTATTACAGTGCGACCCCAGTTGTGATTCAAGGCTTTTTGAGTAGTTCCATATTGCCATAGTATTTTAAAGGAAAAAAACAGAAACTATAAAACGATTATCCAGTTGCATTGACCAACAAAATTAATTATTAGTCCAAAACGAAATGCTCCCTCGATTTCTTTCATTTCTTTACATTGGGTGTGGGTTCCCTTTGCAAAATCCGGCCGGAGGGAGTAATAGGTTGAATCATGATTTAAGTGATCAACTTTTACCAACAATGAAGAAAGGAATTAACGCAAATAAGATTACGAAACATTACATTATTTCACCCGTAACCCAAGTAACTGAAGCAAACATCTTTTACACAACCCTTTCCGACTCATCTACTTAAAATGGGTAGATTTCAATAAAAAGTATTGCCTCTCATTCTGAAGTCTGAACACGCACATAACCTTTAGTTATTTGGACCTTTTTAGCCATGTCAAACACGATAAAGGACCACAACAAAATTGGATTAGAGTTTTACAAAAAAGTATGAATGTACATGATATAGTGACTCAAATCAATGGAGCAAAGCTCCTTCGCCTTTTCTGAAGTATTACACAAAGAGCAAGGGAAACTGTTCAAAGCGCCTAGCATCTTGGCGCCTACAAGATCAGATGTCATTTCAGAAAGCACCATAAGGTGAACACGACCAAGTGAAATCCTCAATGCACAGATCTGTCTACATATCTTTTTTTCCTGAACCAGTTTTCGATGTGCTTCTCGGATTGCTGAATTTAGATATAACGTAGTCAATATCTTCCCCTTTCTTATCATAAATGTAGAACCCCGTGAACAAGAACAGGATTCCTACAATGTATAAATTAAAACTGTTATGAGAGTCTGACCATAGCAATTTACTACATTACGAATAGTATGAGCATAAATAAAGGGCAGCCCGGTCACACATTGGCGTCCCCGCAAAGCGAGGGTCCGGGGAAGGGTCCCACCACAAGTGTGTATAGAGGGCAAGCCTTCCCTTGTCACCTTTTGGACAAGAGGCTGCTCCCAGGACTTGAGCATACTTTCCATTTCCAATGGAACCAAAGACTAATTATTTTTTGGTTTTTTGGATATAATGGAATAAGGTAAAATGGCTCATAAAACTGTTTGTGCTTCTTATTTTGTGAAGTAGCAGTCAGTCGGTGCGATTCTTGAAACAATTTACATTTTGGGTAATCCGTGCGCAACCTCTCTATGTTTCAATAGGGGTAAGGCTTGCGTGCATCCGACCCCCCCCCCTTACCCCGCCTTATGGCAGGAGCCTTTAAGGCATAGGGGTTAAAGATGTTGAAAGATGTTGAATGAATAATATGAGCATAACGAAGGCATAGAGGAGGCAATTAATGGAAACACACCTGCTAAGTACAAGCGTTGAAGAGATATGGTTCCAAGTAAGCCAACAATTACGAGAGCGACAACAACCTGTTCCATTTTACAACCAATTATAGCTTTGCTCGGACATCAAAGTGTTGGTTAATATTTGAATCAAGCAACATAAAAGCAAATGATAAATAAAAATGTTAGCATTCAAGCAATGAGAATGATGTAGGAAAAATACTATTCAATGTAGAATCAGTTTCAATTTAACTGCAAAATCGAAATGCCAGTATATGAGAATCTCCACATCATTAACACCACTAAGGCATTAATATGAGTGTCTAGAAGTACCCTAGTGTACTCTATACCATACAAACCTAGTGTCTTTGTTCAACTAGAACCATCGCTCACCAGAATAATAATTTCTATGTCAGTTTATTCAAGATTAACGGATGAGCATAAAAAAAAAAAAAAGGAAAAAGAAAGAATCCAATGAAAGTAATAGAATCCTCTTATATTTAGACACACTCAACAACACTATGAGGCTGATCAGAATTTCACTGGTACAAAGTGTATCCATCAATGTCCATTGCTTACAGGATTGACATTGTCTCACATCGGGAATACCAAGGATCTTATGATACATTTATAAAATATTTCATCACCTCAATAACAAGGTTTTTCCATGAGGCTTTACTGAGCACATATGAACTACGGGGGGATTTCAAATCTAAGGTTGTGTTGGACGGTGGTGCACTACATCATACCACATGGTCCACACGACTACCTGGTGGTAGCTTGGACCGGTCTAGACCAGGCGTCCAGTTAAACCCTAAGCAGGTAACGTGAGTGCCTATCAGTTGGGCACGGGGAGAACATTAAGTCCTTTGAAGTATGCAACACCCCTATTAGTTAAGAGATTGAGGAATCAACTTCATGAAATAAAGGAGTTTATGTATGTCTTTAGAGGATTTCACACTTCATCCCAGAAATAAGGCGTCTCACATTTGGGCGTAGCTGAGGACTTGTTGGCTAAGGGTGATTTTTCATCTGAATGGATTGTGTTTCAGTGTTCCATATTAGGTCATCAAATCTGATTAGCGGTGCTCCAACTAGTGACATCAGATATGATCAAACTACAGATTCAGCATTTTCTGGGTTATCCTCAAGTACAGCATTGCAGGGTATCAAATCTAGGCTACAACACTCAGTAGTAATGACATCACAAAAGTTTTTTTGAGGTAAAAGTGGCAACAACCATTGCCGTAATTGTAACCAGATATACATGCTCATACCCCATGAAATTCATTGGCGTGAGAAACTTCTTCTCCATCTATACCTTTTTTTTTAATAAATTTTCCAGCTTATCTACTTATTCACAAAAAGATTCAACAAGATATAGGTTAGGTCAACAGAGTGCTCAAGTTATACAATTCAAGACCATCAAGAATGAGTGAAATTTAATATAAGCTCAAGCTGCTCAACAAGTCATCAGTACCAAGAAGAAATCACCAGATTATAGCATTGAGCCCTATAAAAAAAAACAGATGGTAGCATTGAGGATGCAAATTTTTTATTACCTTCACAAATAACATCCAGTCATTGCCCCTGCAGAGAGATTTAAAAACCCCAATTACATTATTCCACTGCGTGACGACTGAAAGAGCAGTACTTCTTGACTTCTCCTCCGAGCAGTGAAAAGCAGACACAGGAACTTTCTCCAGAGTACATCCGAATCTGCACAGAAGGATCTCATAAGTAAGAAATTTCAACAAGTGTCATGAGTATGTTTACAGTTTAGATATCAAATCCCTCAACTAAGAGAATATTTACACTCACGGTTAACATTTTCAACCATTTTTTTTATACGATAATGTCATACTATATACAGCAACCCTTGCAATCTTCTCGGAAGAGATAACAGAGAGATTCATAAACTGGGAGGAGAGAGGTGATGCTTGACTGGAACAAAGTCATGTATACATAGGAGGAAAGCTGGGAGTCCTCAAAGGATGGATGTGGGATTCAGCCTCACTGTTGCTTTTCCTAACAATAACAACTAACAAGAGACCACCTAAAGCAGGAGGCAACAAATAGCACGTAAAGGCCTGACAGAATCGAGTAAAACAGAAGCAGGACATGATATCAAATGCTCTTGAATCTTACATATCAGTTCTGAAGACTCCCTTTGGTATTGGATTATATCTTTGATAAGGGATATTCTAGTAGACCTTTGGTGGACATCTAAGTTAGTAAGGCACTTGCTTAACAACAGATTTAATCCCGAATGTATAATCAATATTTCTGCTAACCTCATAATCATGTGGCTATGTACACTGACTACAAACAATCTCACCCTTCTTCCCTTGTCAACAACAACAACAACAACAACAACAACAAACAACCAAGCCTTATACCCAAAATGATTTGGGGTCGGCATGAATCGTCATCTGTAACCTTCTTCCCTTGTCAAGTGAACACAAAACTCTATAAAAGAAACACATTACGTTTCATCTCAAGTTGAAAAAGAGGGAAGTGGAAAGGAATAAGACAAATCAATCATACATTCTTTCAGGAAGATTGGCGTGAATATAAAGGAAAACAGCTATCAACAAGGTAAGTTTGGATATTGTTGCGACCATGGTGTATCCTGATGCAATGAAGTTGTAGTAGAACGCGAGCAAAATAAGAATGGTAGCCAAACTTTGTCTTTTATCCTTCCAAAGGAGTACATCAGCAACTGCAAGAAGCCCAAGGCGGACAGAGATTTATCAATGAGCATAAATAACCTACCACAAGGGACCATTCCTCAGCTTTACTTAAAGACCGACTAAAACTAAATGTCTTAAAGATGTCAAATTTTAAATTAAATTCAACTGGAAATAAACAATTATCAATTGAGCGAACTGAAGCTCAGTCTTAATTCACATTGCAGATGGACGATAATATAACTCTGGCAGTGCTACCACCACCTTACATTGGATATATCAAGCAGCAAGTGATTCACTAGTAGAAGTTATTACAATAACATCCCAGGAGCTCTATGTTGCTCCGTAGGCATCTGACTTTGGTATTTTCAGTACAACATTCATAGTCTTGGCCATAACTGAAGCACCAGCATCCTTAGTTCGTTACCCATGCATGTGTGTCTAATGTTTGACACGGGAATATGACCAGTCCGAACAAACATAGCACGAGAGTAAAAGGAGAATAACAGTATATCACAATATGGAACCTTCCATGTAACCAAAAAAATAATATGGAACCTTCCATTATTGTTCGACCAAACTCTAGAGGCAAACATATGAATTTGTCCAAAGGCGAAACAAATTGTCTTCACTGATTTGAAAAAGCTATTTTACCCCGATTTAACTCAAATTTTCAATTAAGCCTCGATCGGCTAATCACTTCAGCTCATGTCCTCCTAGATGGAATATGCTGGACTTCAGCTTTTTAGTTTCTATAAGCTGCATTGGGCCATTCATAAGGGAACTCCATATAAGAAACTAAATTTGTTTTTGCATCAAATAACATACTTATAATAAAAATACGAACCCTAAGAGGTTTTTTCAGATCAAGAACTCTATCCGAGGCACAATGGATTGATGACATAGAGCAGTAAGCTATGTTTGTCTTTGAGATCATTTCATATTGGCAAGAAACATAGCTGAACATCCATATTCTAAGGGTCAACAACGGTTGGGAGGGACGGCAGAGGATAATGTTGGAGCTTTGGAGGATTCCAATAGCAGGTCGAGCAATGAACCGTGTTGCCTAAATTTGAGAAAAAGGCCAAGGAGGTGCTGAGAGCGTGAGGGGGAAAACCTTAAGATTCATTGGTCTGAGATAAGGATTGAGGGGCAACGAAATAGGATGCAGATTGGGGCGACAAAATGCTTGCAGAAAATGAGGTCAAATGTTGGCAACATTTAGACTTTTACTATTTATATTCCCTTCAATCTCCTCTCTTTCTAATAAAAACTGGGGGGCTGTGTTCCTGAAGCTTTTGTGGTTTTTAGGTTAAAATACCCACAACTGCTAAAATGTTGAGCCTTATCATTTGTCGACTCGCTCCCTAGTGTAGCACCATCAAATAGGTCTCCAATATGTCTCTGTTTAAATGGTGAGAATTCAGGGAAATCATTTGTTTCTGGACTTGTGGACAGCTTTATCCTTGACCTCATAGCATTTTGTTTGGAGGTCACTGAGATAATCTTCAGTCTTCGCAACACATTTACTTCGTGTAAATAAGAATACAAAATCAATGAAGGTAAAAGGAAAATGGTGAGGCCCTTCAGTTACCTATGAGCACTAGTAGAAATTGACCTCAAGGCGTCGGTTTCCTTCGCCGAAGAATTGCCCTTGTCCCTTGCAAAACTAAGGACTGCTGGTGTTGTCTACTTGTCTAACGTGGACATTGGCCATCTTCTTTTCCTTAATACGAGTACTACACTACTACCCACCCATTAACAATGGTTAGGTTTTTTTTGGCAATGATCTTCCCCATATCCAGAATATAACAATGAGAAAAAAAAACTTCACCTAATTCTGTAGTCATTCTAAATTTCTAACTTCTGTACAAGAATCTGGATATCAAAAATCAAAATACATTGTTACCTTGCTCGGGACCCTTTTTTTTTTTTTTTTTTTTTTTTTTGTACATAGGAGCAGCTAACGCTGCGGGGGTGGGGATATGAGGATTCAGACCCGGGGCAACCTCCACGTAGGTTGATTTCCTAACACTAGGCCAACCTTGATCCGATCTCAGAGCATCAGTTACGTCACCAGAAGAACTGCCATTTACGCTGTTTTTAAGCTTTTTTCAGATAAATGGAATTCCCCATCAACAGACAGATATTAAGAGGGGGAAAAGTTCAGCAAGAAATCACGGTAATCATAACTTTTTTACAAGAACCTCGATATCATATACATTGTGACCTTCTTGATCGCCCTAACACATATTCAGTGCCATATTTGTCCACTATTTCCGTGAGCCAACCGCAAATTTGAATTTAAAAGTGAACGACAACAACTGATTAAACATTTGAAGATGCAAAGTCGATAGAATACTACACAAGAAGTTTAGACAAATTAAGAGACACACCTCTTCCACCTCCAAGATATCTATGCATTTTAGACTGTCCATCTTTTCGAGGCTGTTGTTCTGCCCTTAAGTGTGAGTAGGACTCTATTGTTCGTTCCAGGCCCTCCTGCACCATCAAATACTCACATGGGTCAAACTTTCTGCCACTAGCAGCTGAAAAAATAATTACATCAATAAGCACTTGTGTTCATTGATTGTAAACCGATTTCTTTCTGCCATAGAAATCACAATTATTCTCAAACAATTCATGGAAAACCAGAGACTGAGACATTTAGACATGGCCTAAACGGGCTTAATTAATCTGGATAAACCCATTGAGCATTAAACCCGTCTTTGGAAGCCAATCAAGAGTCTACGGCTTAAAGGTACTAGTCATAGTAAGCAAAGTAACCAGACAAGATCACAGAATAGCGTGAAGCCTTTTTTCCAATAAATTCTCAGACATGACACTTTTCAACGTTCTATTTTTTTCATTTTGTGTGTGAGCTATGTCTTCACCTGTTACGAGCGAATCGGAAGTGGCTAAGTAGACTTCTTCATGCACTCTTTTCACTTGCACGACAAAATCATATTTGCATGAATCTCAAAACTCGTACCCCTTTTAAAGGGGTGGGTTGGTGAAAAAAAATCAAGGAAATCAAAAACTTATCAAACTTCTAAATTTGGGTTTGTTAGGGGTGGCTATGATTTAAAAATGAATTTTAAAGATAAAAAGGGAGGGAGGTGGTTAATAAGGATAAATCTAGTGTTCAGGGGTGGTGGGTGGAGGTGGGTGGAGGTGGGTGGTGGTAAAGTGGTGGCATTAGAGAGTAAAGTAGGTAAGTCAAATGAAATTGGTGATATAGGGTGGTTGTTAACAAAAAAGAGAGAGAGGAGAGACAGAAAGAGGTTGGGATTTATTGAGCCAGTTGCTTTAAATAAAAAACTGGGCCACTTGCCTTTAATGAAATATTGCGCCGATAGTTTTTAGTGTGGGCTGTGAAAAGACCCCGGGGGTACCCAGTGGGCCAGTGGTGTGTAAGAATTTGCGCACTAAAGGCAAGAAAGCTAGACAGCCTCGAGTATCTGCGGTGATGATCAAACATGCAACAGTCTATAGTCTATACAACTAACACAAAGTTGCAACATATATTTCAGAAACCAGTAAATATGAGAACCTGCAGTGACACGAGGGGTGTGTAGCCAAGACGGTCTTTTGCCTTTGAGCAATCAAAAGTCCTATCGCACGAAAGTAGTCTGATTCTTGAAGGTGTCAGCTGTGGAACTTTCATACCATAACGACCCAAAAGTTTGTATATGAGCTCTACCAAGTGAGCTATAGGCATCATAACAACAGCAGGAATTTTTATTCTAGGCCTGCAAGGACATGTATGAATAAAACAACAGAACTTAGTTCCACAAAGTGACATGATCAAAGCAAAACATAACTGCCATGGAAGGCAAACATTTGTCAAATAAACGCTACATGTAAGATCTTTTAGGACAGGGGTCCTGGAGGCCTTAAAAAAAATTGGAAGTGCATCAGAATTACCTTTCATAACCTAGACCTTCAAGTATGATGGACATAAACTCCCAAAACTTGATTGGCTCCATATTTGTAATGAAATATGCCTGCAAACACACGATGAAAACGAATCATTCTAAGCTATAATTAAAGTGACAAACAATCAAACAAAAGCACATTATTGAGTATCAGAGAAGGTAAAAAGTAGCAGGAATGAAACAAAACCCCCACTCTGTCAGCAAAAAAAAAAAAAAACCATCATTGCTTCTAGCAAGTGTAAAGCTACTCCATTAAACTTCCAGATGCTGACAGAGTATGTTCATGCCAGTTCCTCCTTTAGAAAAGGATTGGGGGTTGAGAGGAACAAAGTGGCTACAGAAGTGATTACTTCTTTGATAGAATTAAAAAACAATTAATTTAACACAGGCAAATGCTAACGCAAAATACCTGACCTGAAGCTTTCTCTGCAACCGTGCCTTTGGATGCTAATGCTCGTTCAGCACATATATGAGCATGAGCCACATTTTCAACAAAGGTAAAATCATACATGTTATTTCCATCTCCTATTATGAACTGCTCATTGTCAGCAAAAAACAAATGTCAACACATGTACAGCACAGCAAAATAATTGAGAAGAAATTAAGCAGTCTTTCTCACACTAAAAATCCTTGGTGCTAAACATAAAGACAATGGAGTAGCATTTTAACTTCTGCATCGTAATATCTATGTGTCAACAATACGACAGATTTATCATACACCAAAAAAAGGAAGATAAAGAGGGTGAGACTACAACTGACACCATCCCCCATCTGTTTCTACATCTCTAATACCAAGATGTCTAAAAAGTAGTTTGATGAGATAGCTTAGAAGGCTAGAACATTAGAACTGTTGTGCTTACAAGAATATGATTATACTGATTGTAGGGAAAGAAGAGAGACGCAAAACAGATAGAATGACTTCGCATCAGTCCAGCAGGAAAAGAATTCCTGGATATTTGAGCATCAACATAAGAAAACGCCAGGTGGCTAGGAGTTATTGTATGGGATGAAAATCGCCATCATTGCGACCTTCCGTTTCCAACCTCCATAATTATTGGGAGGGACCCTCCATTTTGAAACTTTGGAGTTGCTTTCTTGAATTCAAATTGTCCCATAGGTGAGGATGGATGTTTTGGTTACATGATGGGACTCAAAATAAACTTATGACATGATGTAAAATATTGAGCGTATGCATCATCTTTTGATTTCGAACGTCTAATTAAAGTATACACTATGACCTTTTTATGCCATTTTCAATACCCTACCATTACATGCCAACAGAAATCCAAATCATACTTCATAAATATCAAAAGTTAGGCGACGTGTGAATTTAAATAATGGTGCTAAAGAGAATTTTTTAAAAAAGTATGAAAACTATTTTGGCATACCTTGAAACAAAAAGAAAATCAATTACAAATTTGAAAGCACTGTGCATAATTTCTGTTCTCTCAAATACAGTGAAAATTTTAGGCGTAGTTCACTCGTCCTAATATTTTATATTAACATGTGGTCAAACTGTCAAAGAGGGGTTTTCCATGCCAAACCAGTACAAGGCTGCATTTCTTAAAACATTCTTTGGTAGTTTGGCACACATAAGACAGACTAACTCAGTCAGGACTTGTAGCATCTCAGCAAATTAGAACACATCTTAAGCCAATCTAACTTGCCATGTGCGCTTTTTTTGTTTTATAATCAAAATTGTATCATGTTGAACTTTCAGCTGAGTCAAAGAATAATCTGTCTTACTTGGCACAGTCTGAAAGGTATGAGACTGGGTCTGAAGATTGAAATGTGAGGGCAAGGGACAGTGCGGAGTTTAATGAGTCCTAGGGATAAGCTTGTCCTTATAAACTTTAGAAAATTAAGACACGTAAAGCGCAATTTGTGAACAATGAAAATTACTTGTGAAGGAAAATGACTTGATTCCAGAAGTACTGCCACAAGAAAAGAAGATTCCCCAAAAACCCTTACTAACATAGAAAGACAAGGGCACAAGACTGCCTGGGGCTAACTTTTATTCTTTAGCACTCAAGACATGATTGCTTGAGGGTTTTTTTTCTTTATAAGTTCGATTATCACTATAAAAAAAGGACTCGAAAGGGAGGGGGGGGGGACCCCATATACAAAACAACAAAAAAGGGGGTGACACCCATATACAAAAGAGAGCTAATTAAGCTCTCAAACTATCTTGGGAAATTTTTCCCACAAACACAAGGGAAGTCAAGTGCCGATTAGACTATATATGACTCACTGAAATAGGTAAAAAATAATACAAGGCCAGAAGCTAGTTGCATCTGAGTAAACTGTACTGTCTTTGTGCATTACAGAACAAAACCTTGTCAAACAAAAGCACAACATTCTGCCACATAACTTTCCATAAAGCACTTTTAATAGAATTGCCAACTAAACTTACAAAACAGCTATTCCATAAAAAATAAAACGATTGGTTTACTAAATTCCACATTTCCACCAAATTAGAACTGAATTACCTACTATATTCCGGAAATCTAGTTCAGATCCCAAGACCAGTATGTATGAAACATCCAATCTAATTTATCAAGACCTAAAAGATCTGGGTACCTATATGTTTCTCACCTTACTGGCTTATTTACAACTGTGTATATTCTGCTACATATAGCACAGGCATCACAAAAGTATCATAGCCTCATAGCACGTTTTAGAAATGACTCCTACATTTTTTTTTGTTCTAATGATCATCAACAAATCAATATGCCACACATCTTTAGCATGCCACCTTTAATTTTAGGACAAGATATACTATTAACTTGCTGCTAATAAATCAAAAGCCAATATATATAAGACAGCAATTACCTTGGACTTTCCAGCCCTAGCAGCATTAACTAAAGATGGAACTAGTAGCCTGTCACCAGGGCCAAATATACTACTAGGCCTTATGCAGCATGTGAGAAGCCCCTTTTCACCATTCGCCTTCAAGACCAAGGCTTCTCCTTCAGCCTTAGTGGCTGAATAAAAGTCATTATGCTGAAATTAAAAACATATAAAATGTAAACTAAACAGTGCAGCAATGCCCCAACAGGCAGAAGCCAAAACTAAAGATGAGTGAAATATGAAAAGAAGACATTAAATCTAAAAAGTATATAAAAACTGTTAGCTACAGAACATTAAAAGCAAAGTATTTGGATCCCCTAGAGTTTACTCAAAATATTAAGAATAAATATCTACATTATGTCTGCATTTAAAAATGCTTTTTAATAAATTGTACTGACAATCCGCCATTTAAGGTAAACTCTACCAACCCTACAAAGAAACGTCCTCAGCCCAAAAAGTAATGTAACAAAAGTCAGCCACCTTATCATCTACTCTCGAAGAACACAACCTTAGCCTAAAATCTGTTTTATGCTGATTGCTGAAAGTTACCAATGAAAAGTGCTACCTCAAAGCGTAAAAGCTGTCTTTATAAGTTAAGTATAAGCTCTTGTGTCACAGCTGATACAAAGACGAAACAACCGAAAGTATTGGACACTAAAATAAGTTATTCAAAATTATCCAATGTGTAATAACTCCTGATCTTTTAACAAATCAAGTCCAAATCACCCTTCCTGGCCAATATTGCCTTTACAGACAGAGGTTAAGTTGCTCATATTCTATTAGAATGGTTATGCCAATTGACCCAAAACATCATATCCAAACCCAGTATAAGACACAAGTTGAATTTCGAGAGATTATTGTAAATGCTTGAATTGGTCTTCTCCACAATGTAAGTATTGGACACAAAAATAAGTTATTCAAAATTATCCAATGTGTAATGACTCCTGATCTTTTAACAAATCAAGTCCAAATCACCCTTTCTGGCCAATATTGCCTTTACAGACAGAAAGTTGCTCATATTCTATTAGAATGGTTATGCCAATTGACCCAAAACATCATATCAAAACCCAGTATAAGACACAAGTCAAATTTCGAGAGATTATTGTAAATGCTTGGATTGGTCTTCTCCACAATGTTTGCAAGTATTTGGAATACTAAAAAGAATCTAACGAGAAAGAACATATTCATTGTCACTACTCACTCACCAAAACAACCTCCTTAAAGGACCATTAAGGTAACCTTATGTTGAAGCTTAATGTTTTTGTATCCCCTCTCTCTTTTTCCTTTTCTCATGGCAGGGAACAATAGGCTAAATAAACGCTACTTTGACATCATAATTACACAGCCATTCCTTGACAACAAAGGAGACGCGAGGGAGAGAAACATAATAAAATATTGAGCAACCAAAATGAATGGAAACACAATTAAGATATGGAATACTATTAACAATACGACTAGGTTAAGATTGGGAAATAGAACACAAACAAAATGAAAATGTACCTTGACGGGATAGGACAGGGATTCATCCCCATTTATAATTCCATGAACTCCATCAAAGACAACACTAGGAGAGCTAGTATAGACTAATCTATTTACTTGCAATGCTACACATGCCTCAATGACATTCTTAGTTCCTACATTGGAAACAAAGTTACCAAACAAAAAACGCGGAAAATAGTTAGAAGAGGAAGAAACGGAAGTAAGCATTTAAAAAAAAAAAAAAAAAAAAAAAAAAAAACTCCACAAGAACATAACTTTCTACTGATACAGGGTCCCTAACCGGTTCCAAACACAAGGCAAACCAAATTCACCTTCAACATTGACCGCGCGTTGGAGATTGTAATTGTTAATGGATGAATCAGGGGCCGCCATATGAAAGACAACCTCGGCTCCTTGAAACGCTGAATCCATCAACAAAAGACGCGATCAGTCCAACCAAAACACAAACATTCATAAAAGAGCACAACATCTGTAACCCCAGTGCCTTAAAGGCTCCCGCCATAAGGCGGGGTAAGGGGGGTCGGATGCACGCAAGCCTTACCCCTATTGAAACATAGAGAGGCTGTGCACGGATGAATATAAAATAAAGTCAACCTTTAAGAACTTGAGCCTTGTCCCTAAGATCAGCAGAAACGTATTGAGCACGGCCGAGTTGTAAGGCCTTTCCAAGAGTGCCCACCTCCTCATAGGGTTCAAGGCGAAGAGAAGGACCCAAATCAGCAACTCTAACACAAAACATATCGTAACGAATAAGCATCTCAACCAAATGCCTGGCAGCAAAACCTCGCCCGCCAGTAACCACACACCATCTCTCCTGGCTTGCCATCTTCAAATTTCAACGGTCCGTCTCGTAATAATACACCCCTGTGAGAATGCAAAAAAAATTCCAATATATTCATGAATCAGGACGAAGAAATGTAAATTTGTGGTAGCATTCCTGAATTAAAACAGCAATGTAGCGTATATGATAAGACTAATTCAAGTTCAAACACAAATTCTAAATCCAATCTACACATATTTATACAATACAAATCTACAAATCGAAATCAAATTCCAAACACTAAGCAAAGTGAACTAAAAAAATAAAGAATAACAAGAAATATAGAGAGTTAGAGACGACTGACCTAAACTGGCGGCTGCCACCTGGCCGTCGGCGTTGACTTGTCGTTCCACAGTGCTCCGTGTCGCACAGTCGTCAGTCGGAATGATTATGCCCGTGTTTTTTTTTTTTGTTGGGTTGGGGATGGGGGAGGGGGGATAACAGATGTTTACTTGTCTTCTTTGTCCTCCCCTTTTAGTTGTTTTTTTTTTTCCAAGGATATTCTCGGAAAATGGTGACTAACATTGTTTTTAAGTTCCACAACCTGGCTTTGTCAGGTGCTGATGTGCGGGTTGTGACGTTGTACTCGAACTCTCGAAGAGTCAAAGTCGAGCACTGGCGTTTTAGGCCGGTGTTGTCCATTTACTCCTAGTTGATACTAGTTGTATACGATTTTGAGAGATCGTTTCGTTTAATACTCTGTATTGGGTACCCATAATCCCACGTCCAAAATAAACTTTTTCACGTTGATTTGCTAGGAGTGGAAATACACACTTACAAGCAAAACACACACCTCGTGAATTTGTTCATCAATTTGGGGGTAGCTTTGTCCAAATTAGTGAAAATTGTTTGGCATAATACAAAGCAGCCGTGACAATATGGGTAGCCTTAGGTAAATTATTAGATACACCCGCGGTACGTAGAGCTTTGTGCCTCCCGTCCTATTTATAGTGAAAGTTCATAGTTTATTTTTCAAAGGAAAATTTGTGGGGAACCACCTTCAACTTTCACCATTTTTTGGGAAATCACCTTATTAATTTTTTTTTTGTAGAGAACCACAAAATATAAACAAAACCAAAGGGTAGAACCACCTCCTTACCCAAACCACCCACCCAACACCTCTAACCACCACGCATCACCACCCGTCAACACCAAACACCACCTTAGCTACCCTCGACACCCCTAATATGGTCGTCGATCGCCGGTTACTATGCTTGTAGCGGCCGGAAACCAAGAGGAAAGAGAGGATGGAGGGAGAGAGAAAATGGTCGTGGAGGGTGGAGGACATGGAGCCGGGGGAATGTGGTGGTCGGCGTGGCCTTGTCGGCGGTGGGTGGTGGCAGTGGCGGCAAGAATGGTGGTGGCTAGTGGTAGTTAGAGGTGGTGAGAGGGTGGTTTGGGTAAGGAGGTGGTTCTACCCTTTGGTTTTATTTATATTTGGTGGTTCTCCACAAATTTATTTTAATAAGCTGATTTCCCAAAAAATGGTGAAAATTGGAGGTGGTTTCCCACAAATTTTCCTTTTTCAATTCCCAAACCAATCTTACTGCATCAATAAATTGGGCCCAACTAAATACAGTCCACTATCAACCAAATATTCCCTCTGGTCGTCTATAAAACGCGTAGGGTCGGAACACAGTTTTTAAGAAAAATAGAATAAAGAATGAGTTTTAGGATCCACTTGGTGTAAAATTACACATAGGGGTATGTCTCACTTGCATTTTTAATAAACAAGTAAGGGTGTTTTGGTCTTTATATGTACAAACTAGTTTGCATGCCCGACCTATATACCTATATTGTTATTCTCGTTTTAATTTTGTTTTGGGACGGTCTAAATGCAACAGTTAAAGAGGCTAAATGCAACAATTAAATATATTTTTTTTTTTCCAAAAATGTCCTTATAACCTAATTTCGATCCGAGTCTTATGAATACACCCAGTAAGTTACAACCTTTCAATAACACTTCTTAAACTTGTGAATGAATTAATATTATCATGGAGAACAAAAACAACGAGGACGAAAACTCAAACTACAATGAATATTTCACGGTATGATGACAACTATTTTCACATGTTGGACATGTTGGGGGAGGGGACACCTTCAGGGATAAGGGGAGTGTCGGGTTTGTGGAGCGACGGGGTAAGGGGGTGTCGAGTTTGTGGAGCGACAAGGGTGGGGGGACTGTAGGCAATCTGGGCCAACAGGGGTGGGGGGGTGTCGGGTTTAATTTGTGGAGCGACGGGGTTGGGGGGTGTCGGTTTTGTGGAGCGACGGGAGGGGGGAGGTTTTCATAGCCGACGGGGTGGGGGAGGGGGTCGGTTTTATGGGCCGACGGTAGGAGGGTGGGGGTCAGTTTTCATAGCCGATGGGGAGGGGGAGGGGGTCGGATTCATGGGCCGACGAGGAGGAGGAGGCGGCGGAATTCCGGGCCGACGAGGAGGGGGAGAAGGACGTTTGTCTAGTCCGACTGGGAGAGGGAGGACCTTTGATTGGATTAATACGAAAAATTAGAAACAAAACATCACAAATGGTTGAAAATCTGTACCTTTGATTGTTGCAAATGTTGATGATCAGTGGATGAACAAGTTTGGGGAAATAATGAGATTCAAATAATGAAGAAGGCTGGAGAAATGGAGATTGAAAACGTAAAGTAGACAGGAAGGTAGGGGCAAGGGTATCTTAATCATTTGGTCGTTTTTTATTGTTGTATTTAACACTTTAAATTGTTGCATTTAAACTATCTGTTTGTTTATACTCAAATTGTAAAGATTGAAAATTGGAATATAAAGACTCAAAATTGGAAAATAATGACTACCATTAGATATGATTATAAGTGATAGATGATAACTAAAATTTGAGAAATAATGATCGGAAAATGAAAAATAATGACTCAAAAGTTGTAAATAATGGCTGAAAAAATAAATTTTAAAGGCTGAAAATTGGAAAAGGATAATAATGAGTGAAAAGTGAGAAATAATGATTAATGATCACACAGTGTAAAATAGTGATTAAGTACAAACTGAGGATCAATTTGACGAAAATAATGATCACATAGAAAATAATGACCAAAACGATGAATTCAATGACCCAAATGACAAATTAATAATCAAATAGAAAATAATGTCCAAACAGAGTAATATAATGACCAAATAGACAAAAATAATGATCAAATAGAAATAATGACCAAATAGACAAACATAATGATCAAATAGAAATAATGACCAAACACAGTAATATAGTGACCAAATAGACAAAAATAATGATCAAATAGAAAATAATGACCAAAACGATGAATTCAATGACCCAAATGACAAATTAATAATTAAATAGAAAATAGTGACCAAATAGACAAAAATAATGATCAAATAGAAATAATGACCAAATAGACAAAAATAATGATCGAATATTTTTCAATTTGCATTCATTATTTCTCATTTCACACTCAATATTTTCCAATTTTCACTCATTAGATAACACTTTATAATCATTATTTATTTTCACTCATTATTTCTCATTTTTAACCCATTATATATCACTTTATAGTTATTTCTCACTTTTCACTCATTATTTTCCAATTTTCACTCATTGTTTACCATTTTATAGTCATTATTTTCCAATTTTCACTCATCATATACCACTTTATAGTCATTATTTAGAGGGATTCTACAATAGCTACCAAGGTATGGTAGCCATCGTAGAGGAAGAAAATCAAACCGTTAATTTTAGAGAATGAATCATAGCCCTCAATTTCTTGACCAGATATATAAAATTAACTTTAATTAAAATCTAAAACCCAACCTCATCTTTTTCCTTCTCCTCTCCCCTCCCCATCCCTGCTACCACCCTAGCTCCACCACCGTCCTACACCCAACACCACCAGTTCGCTTGAGAATACCACATCCGACCGGCGACACGACACCGATCCCGCCTAGGTTATCTCCGGCCGCCATCGTCACGTCCTTAGATGTCCACCCTTGTTTCTTTCTCTTCTCAACACATCTCTTTACCACCCTCACCCCCATTGATTCTCCGGCAACCGCTCCACCAAAACCCCCTCACGCCTCTCCCACGACCCCCTTGTAGCCTCAAAACCGCCGCCCCCTCAAAATCGTCGCGCCCAAGAAAATGGTGTAAAAAAAAAGAGAATATGGAGGTGGAGGAGGGCGTCAATCGCGCAAGGGGTGGGGCGTTTGGTGGTGGTTCACTAGTTTGGTTTGGCCGATTGTGGTTTTCGGGGTGGGGAAGGGGAAGAATACTTGGAGGAGCGGGGGGGAGAGAGGTATTAATATTTAATTTTTATTAATTAATTTGATTTGATATGTAGTCAAATAAATCAAGGATTAGGATTTAATTTTGGAAATCAAGGGTTATTATTCTTTTCTTTACAATGGCTACCAAATCTTGGTAGCTATTGTAGAATTAGTACATTATTTATTTTTAATTATTATTTCTCAATTTTTACTCATTATATACCACTTTATAGTCATTTTTTATTTTCAATTATTATTTTCTAATTTTCACTCACTCTTTCTTAATTTTCACTCATTATTTTTCAATTTACACTCATTATTTCTCAAATTTTACTCATTATATTATTTTCCAATTTTCACTCATTGTTTCTTAATTTCACTCATTATTTTTCAATTTTCACTCATTAAAACTACGGTCTTACTAGCATTTGAAACGATCAATTAGTTTGGTCAAACTTATGATGAGTGGACGACCATAAGTAACTTTAATTAAGAAGATCATTTTTTGTAATATAAATGCAAGTTCAACCATTAATTTAATTTTTAAAACTAACAACAAATAAATAAAGTTGCCTCCTTTTCTCTCTCCTTTCTCCCAACAACTAACCACCACCATTGTCACCGCCGGCCACCCTTACACACCACCACCTTTGCTCCATCGAACTCCACTTGTAACACCCCCAAATTTCCTTTCCTTTTCAAAAACATTTTATCCAGAATCAAAACACAAATAAGGAAATTCAGAGGTGTCACTCCGCACTCGAGTCAAAGACCCGAATGCAAGGAGATTTCAGAAGCCGAACTACAAATGTCTAATGATTTAAAATAATCTATTACAATCCATTAATTAAATTACAACAATCTGAAATATGAAATATGAAAAAGTCTAAGTATTATTAATGATCTATAGCTTAAAGTCAAACTTTATTTGATTCAACTAATATCTAGTGTGTCGTCGTCCCCGCAATGCATCAAACACTCCAAACCTGTGGTGGATTTAAAACACAAAAACCACAGTTGAAAAAGTCAGTGAAATTGAGTAAGATAACGCCTCAACTCGTAGAAAACCAAAACCCTTACCTGGATTTTGAAAACGTTTTAGTTTTATTTTCGAAAACGCACTTAGCACATAATCATATCAACCAAATGAATTCAATTCAACAACAAAAGATCAAATTCCACGAAATTCACAATCATCAATCCAAGCTTAGTTAAATAAAGAATCCACTCCGAACTTCCAACCCAATCCAACGTATTACTTCACAACTTTGTCAATTTATTGTATCATACCAAGCCAAAGACTACTAGACCTTAAGTGTGCACACCCCCCATTAAGTATTTTTAACCTTAATAGAGTAGTACTAGAGCCAAGCCCACTTAAAAACCGATGCGGTGAGGCTGTAATTAGGAATCGATGTGATTCCGTCACAATAATTAGGAGCAACTCCGAGGCTCCGACACATGAGGGGCAACTCCGAGGCCCCGACACAATCATTAGGAGCAACTCCGAGGCTCCGACACATGAGGGGCAACTCCGAGGCCCCGACACAATCATTAGGAGCAACTCCGAGGCTCCGACACATAATTATACCACCATACTCCGTCAAATCTCCATATCACCATCATTGTTCACATTCACAATTTGAATCATTCATAAGCCAATCACAACCAATATCACACATCAAATCCACCTTACATTTCCATTGCAATAAACCACACAAGTATAACATAATAATCATAAAAGAAATTGAATCATTCTCCACCTAGCATGATACTAAGTTCTCATCCATCACACAATTCACACATATAGCACATAATTTTAAAAGGTTTCTACAAGTTTAAGAAAGGTTGAGCATGCTAGCTTACCTTTTCAATGCACACAAGGACACGACATCACAACAGTCACTAGTATTCTTCGTCTACGAACTCGAGGGCTACAATAATACAATCAATAATCCCAAATTAATACTAATCTTACCCAATCATTCATCAAATACTTATGTTAGCTCTACTCTATTCGGGATGCCCACCACAATCTATATTCTAAACCAAAAATTATCAATTTAACCAACAATTATAATTATAATTCAATAATTAAATACCAATACTCAAATAACACTCAATGTATCTTAAATATTTCCAAAGACTTAAAATGACTTTTAAAACAGAATCTAATTTATGAAAATAAATACTTTATTATTACAATTTATTTAGGATTTATTAAAACTATTTATATTATGGTTTAATTATCAAAAACATACTTAAATTACACAAAATTACATAAAAACGGATTAATTCAATTTAAATTCGAAAATCAGTTTATAATTCCCTCAATTATCATAATGTCGAAATATTAACCATTATCATTAATTTGAGCTAATTAACCTAATTAAGAAACAAGTTATTAAATTTTCCCCAATTTACAATTTCTACAAAACTTTAGCAAAACTCAATTTAAATCTCTAATTAAATTCAAGAACCCTAATTAACAGATTATAAGCATACCAAAATCAAAAATTTTGAAAATAATTGAACCAATTCGAATAATTAAGCTAATTAATCCCAAATTCGTGATTAGTGAAAATCAACCCAAAACAATCATCAAAACCAATTATTTGTGTGTGAAAATAACTCAAATCAATAACCCACTAATCATAACATCTATTAGTATCAATTAAACACAATTTAAAACATTAAAATCGACTTATTGAACACGTTTTTGAAGAATAACGAAAACAGGGGAAACAAAGGGGACCGAGATGGGCGTTACCAGCGGCGAGGAGAGGAAGAGGGGACGGTGAGTGAGGTGGTAGGAAGGAGGAAACTAAGTGGCAGCAGCAGCAGATAATCGGCGACAGTGGGCGGCGTGCGGCGAGGTGAAGCGTGCGTGTGCGAGTGGTGAGGCGTGAAGAACAGAGGAAAAAAAAAAACAGAGAAGGGGCAGGGGAAGGGGGTTGTACGTGTTTTAGGAGAGAGAATTTGTGAGGTTTGTTTTTTTTTTTCCTTTCTTATATATATATATATTTTTTTTTTCAGATTTCTTTTTCTATTGCTTTTGGTTTGTGTTTGGCCTTTCTTATTTGGGCCAATATAGTAATGGGTTGATGTAGTTGTAGTAGTTAGAGATGGTCCAACTCAAATTGAGATACCCTTATAGAAATTCGAAACCAAACTCATTCCCGAACCCATTTACGAAAACGACTCACAACATAACAATTAACTTCATTTTTCGTTAATCTAATCTAATTAATAATTTCAAACTATTAATATAAAATATTCCGAATCGGAATATTACACCACTAGCCCGACTTCTGTCGGACTGCGAGTCTATCGGGCCCTCACGCACTCCCACCAATCGGCCCCTCTTCCCTCACGCGCCCCCAAACTCGATTCCCCTCGCCTTCCCCCGAATTTGTCGTCCCCTCGCCTAGGATCGCCGCCCTTCACCCTACCCTAGGATCAATGCCCTTTCCCAGTTTCCTCTAACCACCACGTCGGCATGCACCGTCACTTTATAATGACGTGAGAGAGAACAATGGATATAGAGAGGAAATGAGGGAGAAATAGAAGGTGGCGTCGCTGGTGGATCGGTGGTCAACGTCGTCTAGCCTTCAGGTAATAAAGACGCCGGAGGTTACAGGGGTGGCTTGGGCCGACGGACGGCGGGGCTGCGGTTGGACAGGTGGTGAGAGAGAGGCACGGGGATGAGGGAGTGAGTTATATAGGATTATTAATGATTAATAGTATTGGGCCTGCAACAACACTTATTGGGCTTTTAACACAAAAGCACATAAACTGTTGAACTAGGGTTACAATAAAAGGGATGAGAAGAGTTCTAACGGTTACAATTGAATGCACACTCTCGCCAAAGGGTCAGTAGGATGTAACTGTTCTTCGACGAAGTCTAATAGGCGGTTGACAGCTAACTCAGCCTCAACCTAGCTTTTCACTTTGATCGTAGATGTTTTCATTGTTCCAAGACGGATCAGTGTCACGTCGCTCTAGTGGATTGTGAAATTATATCATTCAACATGGGGGAGTTTTGGTGGTTGATGGTTGCACGTAGTTGTAGACACCTTATTTGAGCACTCATTTTAGCGTCCGATGATGAAATGGCAGTGGACACGCGTTGAAAAGTATCGTTTGCCGATGGGTTCAATGTATCAGTTTAGATCCGAATCACCATGTTTAGCCAAAATAGCCTTTGTACCGATAATTGTGGGTTGACTAATTAGATTAGAAATTATGGGGCCTGATTAGTTTAAATAATTCTTTATAGGTAGTTTTGGGCCAAGGATTACACTTTAATGGATGATCCTTTTGCATGAGAACCTGATGATGCCACTGGCATCGGTTTTCAATTCGGAGCATAATTCCACTTTGTATAGATTGCTAGGATAATTCTAGAGGATTTGGGTAGTATATGCCATTATGACACTCCCGATAATAACTACTAAACCCCTTTGATTGGTAAGGTCATCATGTCATCGATATGAGTTCCGATGCTAGTCGAATGTCACTCACCTTGTAGTATAAATAGAACTTCAATTTCAATTGTTTGGATGGTGAATTGTATGCAAAAAAGAGCTGAGACACCCATGAACAAGCACACGAGTCTCGAATATTAATAATTATCATACTTATTCGTGCATCCTAGCTACAAACTCTAACCTCACTACAAAAAAAACATCGATTAACGACTGCCAAAATGGTTGCAAATCGGTCGCAAATCCAATTGGGTAGGCGCTAAACACCTAGTCGCAAATTGATGTGGTCGCAAATTAGCAACCAAAAGTACGTCGGTCGCAATTTGGTTGCTAGATAGAGTCCAAATTTTTGGTTGCAATGTTGCGTCCAATATTGCAACCAACTTTTGATCAATTTTTAATTAGCATCCAATTGGTTATTAGTTGCTAAACTACGACCACAATTTGGTCTCTAATTTGAAACTAACCTCTTATTGGTTGCAACTTGGTTGCTAAGTTGTGACTATTTTGGTGGTCGATAACCAGAAACCAAGTCTCTATTGGTTGCAGTTTGGTTGCAAAATTGCAACCGAAAAGCCATTGGTCTCTAGCTAGCAACTACATTTTGCTGACTGTAGTAATTCAGTCGCAAACTTGCAACCATATACTCAAGCACTAATTAGCTCCAGCGTTGCAAAATCGCTAGCAAATTTGCATATCTTTTTCAATATAACACTATTACCATTAGGTTGCCAACTTACAATATAGCGAGCATAATGTCATTGCAACCAAATTATTATCATATATAATAACACGAACCCTACACAATAATTGTACGTGATGTTTACAAAAGATTTGGAGGCTAATAAGTCCTCCACAAAATATATGCATGAGAGCTGGATTTATATATCATAAGCTACTCTAAGGGTAAGGGTAAGCTGTACTAGGGCTGCCAATCATCAACTATATGCGGGTTAGATGCCACATCTACTACATTCACCTTCCCTTCATGGTATTGAATTTCCACGTCGTAATCCTCTTTTATCCGGCATTTTTGTCCCTTCACATGAGCAAACAAATGATCAATCTAGTATTTTACCATCATGAATATGGACCTTACTTCTACGAACAGAGAAACCGACTTTTAGTGCATATGCATTGTAGAAGTCATAACCCGCAGCCGCAACCTCTATCTCAAACCCCAATTTCCGCCCTTGGTATTGAATCTGTTGCTATCTTGGCATGGATAGCATCAATATTCTCATTGTTAAGGCATTGAGCTTTAACCGTCGATACTTCATCATCTTCAAAATCCAAACGTCGACGTGGTTGTGCTTCTTGAGGTGGATCATCACTACCTTCCATAACTTAAACATAAGAAATGATAAAACAAAGTAAGAATTGAATCCTCATGCATCGTCACACACCAACACATTCACACGTTATTTGTTGCGAAATTGTGATGAATACGTGTTTAGTTTGTTAATACATACTATATGATATTTTCAATTGCAGACAACTATGAAGATTTCAGATTTCACAAAGTTATCCCTAACAATTAGCAGAAGCAATTCCAAGTGTGTTCTCATTTCTGTAGGGTGAAACATATTGTACAAGGAGGTGGAGATGAAAAATCATTGACATGGATGCATTGTGCGTGATGTTTTGAATCTATTCTTTTGACATAAATCATTGTATTTCATCCACTTAGTCGATATCATAATGTGCATATGCTGTAGAAAAATAAAATTTTGTATTTGGTTAGGGTTTAATGTGTGAAATTGATGTATCTACTTCTACGGTGATGTATAATCTATTCAGTTGAATAAATAGATTTAGATAGACTAGAAGAATTAAAATTAAAATACCAGGTTCTGGTTTCATTACTGTAAATGGATCTTGAAAGCAAAAGGTGATGAAAAGTGGGCTCCATCAAAAATTATGAAACAATGGTACAATATTCTGAGAAAACTGATATCTGAAATGTTGATGGAGGCAGAAGGTAGTGGGTCAGGGTTACCCAAAAGCCAGTTAATGGGTAACGCGTGAACTAACAACAAAGAGGGAAGTAATTTATTATTTTTATTTTCTGCAATTGCTACGTGTCAAGCTGTGGTGAGTTGGGACAGGGAGTGGGACAAATTTTGGGACAGAAGATGAGAGAGAAAAATTATGTTTCCTTTTTTTTTTTTTTTTTTTTTTTACTTTTGCAATTTCTGTTTTCCTTGTTATCTTGGGTGGGGTATTGGTTTTGTGTTTGGGCCAACATCTATTGGTTATGTATGATTGTTCTGGTAATGAGGGACGACATAAATAAAAAAAAATAGAAATCCGAATAGCAAATCTGATTTTAGAAAGCATCTTCAAACCCATGTTTTAAAATGACTCACAAAATAATATTTAAAATCATTTTCCCCTAGAATAATCTAATTAAAAATTCTAAAATATTAATAAAAAATATTTAGAAATTTCAGGATATCACAGATAGAATTGAAATATGGCTAACTGACACTGAAACCCCAATTGAAGAATTTGGGTTGGCATTTGAGTTGAAAAGACAAAAGAAGGAGGCAGAGGAGAGATAACAGAGTGAGTTGGAGGAAGATATGAGGCGAGAAAGGGAGACTGAGGAAAATTGAATGTAATGCCACTATCATTTGAAATTTCTGTGTTTGACATAGTGAATGAAGCTACTTACTTATGTATGTGTGCAAGAGTCTCAATTTTTTTATGATGATGCACCTCATACACAAGCCATTGGAACTGCGCAACCACCTCATTCTCCCACAGATAAACGCCGACATGACTTTGCCACCAATCATACCCATTTTAAAACTCCACAAAATCAGTTCCCTTTTCAAATTCCACAAGATCAGTCCCCTTTTGAAGCTCCACAATCAGTCATCATTTGAAGTATATTTTTGATGTTCCGCAACAGTAGTCCATGGTACGGTCCATGTGCCACTTTGACCCTGAAGTTGCTTGCCACCATATTACCAACTTTGTGGAGTCATCAACGCCTTGATCAATGACATAAGAGAACAACAAGTGTACTCACTAATGGAAGGTACAATCACAACCTCGACATAGTTAAAATACTAGAGTCTTAGTTCACTCCACTCAATTTTTAGTTGTTCTTTTTTTTTCTTGTAACCGGTATTAGGACATACTACATGGATAAGTATGCCGAGAGAATTGACTTGGCTGAGAGTATGCAGCTCTAATGCATGGGAGCTATGGGTCAAAACTAATAATGGAAGTTGAAGACCATCACGTCAACTTCCAGGCTCGATATCTTTTAAACTAATCAGTATTTTGGAGCTAGTACATGTGCACAAGTTGGAAATATGAGGAACAATGACGTCCCTTTTTATGAGTAGTAAGCCTCATACCTCTAATATTTTGTTTAGTATATGCAGCTTCTAGTTTAAACTAGTTTGCATGCCCGTCCCACGCCCGGCCTGTATATCTATATTGTTATACTCATTTTATAAAATTGTCAGTTTATCTTTGTTATAATATCATTAGCAATACTATTATTTTTCATAAATTAGCTTACCAGCATAATCACCATAAATTATAATATCTTCCATAAATTAGCTAATAAATTTCCAAATTATGTAATTACTTAGTGCTAACCAATTAATGAATGTCAAGTATCTTTCTACGAAAGACTTGGTTTCGGGTTTTAATATATACTAGTTTGCATGCTCGGGCCGCGCCTGGGCTGTATATCTATATTGTTATACTCATTTTATGAAATTGTCAGTTTATCTTTGTTATAATATTATTAGCAACACTATTATAGTCCATAAATTAGCGTACCACCATAATCACCATAAAATATATTATTTTACATAAATTAGCTAATAACTACCATTACCATATTATATGATTAGTCAGTGCTATCCAATTAATAAATGTCAAGTGTCCTCCTAGAAAATACTTGGTTTCAGTATTTAATATATAGTATTAGATTATATTAGATTAGAAAGGGATGCTACGGTCACTCTCCTTAGGAGAGAGTGATAATGGACACTCCAATTTTCATTGGTTATAACTTACAAGTGGTGCGATTAATGCTACAAGAAAATGATTATTTTTTTGTTGAATAGCTATAAAAGATTGAGTCTTCCTTGTCACTCTTCTAATGAGAGTGACCATAGCATCATTCTAGATTAGATTATTAGATGAAATTCTAGATTAGTGTCACTAGACCAAAAATAGTAGTAGATTACTTGATATATATTATAATTGTACTATACAATGGATTCATTTGTTTTTGCAATTCATGCTTGAAACTCAAAAGTACTTCAAATAAGTGAGTGTTCCCTCCCAAATCTCAACTTCCAAGTCAAACTTCTTGATGTAGAACATTTGGGCAATTGCAAAGTACTAGCAAAACATGATCCAAAGTTCAAACCAACCCAAAAAAAGAAACCAAAAAAAGTGAGAAATTATAAAATTGCTATATTTTATTACAATTTACACACAACAAGTGACCAACAAAGAAGAGAGGAAGAAACTTTTGTTAACAAACAAAACAAAAAAAAAAAAAAAAAAAAAAAAAAGAGGAGAGAGAAAACCAGAGCAAAGTATTGCTACTAGCAGCGATCGAAGGTTTGCAAAAACAAAATCTAATTTTACTCCCAACAAAACCCAGAAAATAAAATAACCCAAAAAAAAAAAAAAAAATAGAAAACCCAACAAAATTGTTTTACACAGAGAAGAAAGAAAAGAAGCAAATGCAGTAAAGCGAGGAAAGAGAGAGAAAGATATATACGAGCTGGGTATTTCTAATTTCCAATTTCCCCCCAAATTTTGCACACAAAAATTCCTAAAAAAAAAAATTCAATCTTTTTAATTTTTTTTCCCACTTATATACATATATATTCAAAGTTCCCAGCTTTCTGCAAGAATAAGGTCAGAAAACTGATCAAAGTTTACTTAATTATTGTCATTTTATGTTGCTTAATAATTATTGTCATTATTTTAGTTAGCAAAGTTGGAATTTGTTTTTGTGAGGTAATTTAGGAGGTGGGTAATTTTGATCTTATCTTATACAACTTCAACTTTGGGGATCCCACCAAGTTGAATTTGAGTTGGGCAATTTTTGTATTGGAAATGTGGGATTTTCAGCAACGGTATAGTTACGCGCTTTACAGTTTTTACCGTTTGAAGTTGAGGCGTTGTATAGTTTTTATTTTTGGTTGCTAACTTTGGTGATTTGACAACATTTTAAGGTTTGGTTTTTGTTGTTGTTGTTGAATTGATTATAGATTTGGGATAGTAGTAGTTATAGTATTGGAGAAGTGTGATTTTTTTTTTTTTTTTGGTAATTTAGGGTTTGGGTTTGAGTTGTGTGCTGCAAGTTTAGATCTTTAGTTGAAGTTTGGGTTGTCTTTGAATTTAAGGTTTTGAAGTGGGTGGTGTTGTAAGTATGTGTTTCGTTTTCGGGTTTCGGGTTTATTTGTGTGTGTGTGTGTGTGTGCTTGTGATTATTTGAATTGTGAGGGGTGGTGGTGGTGCGTACTGAGTTAGTTATTGGTAGTTGTATGAGTTTGTGGGTTTGAGTTGGGAGGACAATGCAACCGGAAAAGAATACGCGAATGGATACCGGTGAGCTGAAAGCTCAGTTGCTTAAGAAGGTTGGACAAGAAAGGTTCAAGAGGTACTTCCTCTGTCTGAATAGATTTATAAATCAGAAGATGTGTAAGAGTGAGTTTGACAAGTCGTGTTATCGGATACTTGGGAGGGAAAACCTCCCTCTTCATAATCAGATTATAAAGGGCATTTTGAAGAATGGTTGTACTGCGAAACTTCCTCCTCCTCCCCGGGCTCATGAAGTGGGTCCCGCAAGTAAACGTGGTACTGTATCTGGAAGGAGTGTGTCTGTTGTAGAAGATGGGGATGGTCAGGGTCCGGGTGTGTCCCAGCATCCAAGTTCAGTTGCCCCTGTTTGGTCGAATGGGATTGGGCCTATGTCTCCGAGAAAAGGGAGGTCTACCATTCGTGACAGGAAGCATAGAGATAGGCCAAGTCCTCTTGGTCCTAATGGGAAGGCTGATTCTGCTTTCCATCAATCAACTGCTACAGATGATATTGGTGCAAAGACATTACAGAATGGGGACTTAGAACCTTGTGATTACCAGAGACCGTTGCATCCACAAGGACATGCTGAGCAGCCTGAGAATGACGAGAAACTGTTGACAAGGAAATACACAGATGTTTCTGGTTTTGTCAGATGTAATGACCAAAATAATGCAGCTGGTGTTGAATACCGGGAAGAAGTTGAACAGGCGGGCTGGTTGAAGGTTTCCAGGCGTCCGTTGACTGCTCCTCTGGGAATTCCTTTTTGTTCGGCTAGTACTGGTGGAGCCCACAAAGCGTTGCCAGTTACACAAGTTGGCGATTATGTCAGCTGCTTTGATTTAGATGGACTGTCTGATAGTGAGACTTTCAGAAGACGAATGGAGCAGATTGCTGCTGCACAAGGTCTCGGAGTTACCTTGGAATGTGCTAATACGTTGAATAATATGGTGGATGTATATTTGAAGCGTTTGATTAATTCTTGTTTAGAGTTAGTTGGTTCGAGGTCTACAAGTGATACGTCAAGATACACTGTCCAGAAGCAGCAAATGTACGCCAAGCCTATCAATGGTCTCTGGCCAAGTAATCACTTGCATATGCAAAATAATGGAGGCTCTGTTGAAGCACAGAGCTTTCAACAATCGGTTTCTTTGATTGATTTCAAAGTTGCAATGGAGCTGAATCCTCAGCAACTTGGAGAAAATTGGCCATTGCTGTTGGAGAAAATTTCCATGCAGGGATTTGACGAGTAAAATGTATGAGATGTCAGGATCATTTGGATTTGCCTTGTAATCCTGTTGGGTTGGTCGATCTGGTTTGTGGAGCATGACAAAATGTTTCTCATTGCACTGATGATCTCAATCATCAATCTGAATTTTGCCTGTATGCTTAGCCAGATGACTTTTATCCATGACATGAAGCCCGAGCACTCGAGCGGTGCAAGATCAAGTGAGGCTTGGAGCACAAAATCTGTACAGCTCCGCTCACAGAGCCTGTACATGATCACAGATATGTTTCTAACGACCTATGAAGGGGTACTAGAGGAATGAGGATTGCCCATAGGTGGTTGCTCTGTTGTATGTTTAGCGTTCTTATTGGCTGTCTTCTGCCTGGGTCGTGTAATTCACTGCCAAGAGAAGGAACCATGAGAAAGTTTTGCAGGATACTGTTGTTTAGCTTGGTAAAGGTAAAATTTATATTATGTAAGAGCTGCAATGTTGCTCTACATGTGTTTAGATTAATTTCAATATGAATAACACATTAACCTCAGAATGGCTTCTCTTTCTTATTTGGGCTTTGATTTCACAGTATCATATTCCCATTCATTTTGTTCTTGTTTATGCTTTTTGACAATCCCCCCTATCCCCCACCCCAACCCCGTAAGCAAATCTTGCTGTAGGTAGCTTGACCTGATATTTTGTTTTGGTAGTTGTATATTGTCCTTGATATTTTTGTCATGGAATAAAGCAAAATCGCTCATAAAACTGTGTGCTTTTTATATTGTGAAGTAAGAGTCAGGCGGTGTGATTCTCGAAGCATTTTTCATTTTGGGTCATCCGTGCATAGTCTCTCTATGTTTCAATAGGGTAAGGCTTGCATACATCCGACTCCCCCCTCTCCCTACCCCGCCTTATGGCGGGAGCCTTTAAGGCGCTGGGGTAACGATGATGTTATTGTTGTTGTAGTCAGTTGTTCAATCCATCCTAAATTGTATTGAACTTTCCTTTTGCCTCGTGGATAGTACCGAATTACTTTGGTCTGTCTTTTTTGCTTTCCTTGCTCTCAGCAAGAATGCAGGATGGATAAGCTAAGAATGGGTTGGAATCTGCTAAAAATGTATTGACAAACACTACAATGTGTTTTTTTTTCTCTCTTTGCAATCACATTTTGGTCATTCAGTCTTTTATTAAAAGAGTGTAATTTGTATTTGCAAATTACATTTGGGAAGCGTTGAAATTACCTTCTGCCTATATGGTCAAATTAATATGCACAGTCCCACAAAAGTGATAAATCTTGCAATTAAAACTCGCTGACGCATTACAAGTGCAAGGGGGTGCGGCAGGCTTAATAGGAAGTGGGTAGACTGTTTATTGTTTGAAAGAAGTTGCAGAAGAACATTTGAGGCGTTGTGTTGATGTTATTGTTGTTGTTTTGCTGATGTCATTTTACCATGTTGGTGTCTCGCCTTCCATTCTTACTTTTAGTACTACTGTTCTCATAATAAGGTCAGGATAAGTTCAGATTAGCTATTGCTGCCCCCCCTTATCCCCTCTCTCTGTCTCTCTGTTTTTTTTTTTCCTTTTTTTTGTGCTTCAGAAGCACGAGAAGGCCAACATCCACCAATTATTGTGTTTCCAGTTGCAATGCCTCCCTGAGTCCCTGTTAATTGATGATTACTTTGAATAATCTGAATCTTCTCACTTCTTTTAGATATTTCAAAGCAGGTCTGGGACATTTTACAGATTTAAATGTTGTTACCTTTTTGGAACAAGCCTTTCCTCAAATGTATGCTACCATACTGCTTACTGTTTCTTGTGTTCCTTTGACCAACTGTGAAGGGAGGGTTCTGCACTGGAAGTGTCTCTTTATTTATGTTTTAAAACTGGAGCTATTATCCGTTGGTGATGACAGTGTTGTATGATCTGTCACCTTATAATTAACTGACCAGCATTAAATCTTCTTTTGTGTTCTTAGAAGTTCTTGACATTACCTGATTTTTACATTTGAATTGTCAGAAAAGATTGGCATATATCTTCTGTTATTCTGTTATTTGTCTTGGCTTTCTGTTATAGGTCCAATGGTGGCGTTGGAGGTAGTATTTGTGCAGTTGAGCAAGTTAGCATATATGCCTATGGTGACCATGCGATAGACTTATGCCAGAATTATCTCGTTGCTGATTTTACTTCACGTTGAACGTCCGTCATCTCTTCCGACTTGCTGGAAGGGTGATTGTGAAAGGGGATAAATTAAAGATAATGGTGGTGTGTTGAAGGTTGTACTCTTGTAGGTTAGTGATTTATCATGGGCACGATTTATGTAGCTTTCCGTTATAATGCAGGATTATATTGCCTTGTAATTGGGAAGTAAGTACAGGATAATGGGCTGCATTGTCCATGTAACCATATAAGCTAACATTTTCTGGTCCTCGAGAAAGCTATTTCTGGACTTAAACGCAATTAAGCTGTGGTCTGTGGTCTGTGGTGTGGTGATGGCTTGGAAATTAAGCATAGTATCAAATTGCTGAAGTTTAAAGTCGGTTGCTTGCGGTCCGGTGGTATGGTGAAGTGAATGAAAGTGGACAAATTTGTCAGTTCTTTACTGTGGTTCTTCTGTAATGCTAGACTTACACTCTCGTGCTTCTTTCTGAAGCTCCACTCGACAATGCGGGTGCCTGAGGCTCCCTTGCTGGGTCATCCATGCTTCTTTAGTTATAGTACTGGGAGCAAATTCTGCGGGAGTGGGAAATTTATGTATTTATTTTAGTACAGCAAGCCTATCAGTGGTCTCTGACCAAGTAATGACTTGCATTATGCAAAGTAATGGTGGCACTTTTGAAGCATAGAGATTCAACCAATCAGTTTCTTTGCTTGAATTCATAGTTGCATTGGAGCTAAATCTTGAACAACTTCGAGAATGCTTTGCTATTGAAGAAACTTCCATGCAAGGATTTCGGGGGTAAGATTCATTAGAAGTCGGGACTAAGCGTTTAGGTTTGACCTGTAATCCTATTGGGTTTGGTCAATCTGGCTTGGGGAGCTTGACAACATGTGACTCATTGCACTAGATGATCTCAATCGTCAATCTGAATATTGCCTGTATGCCTAGCTAGATGACTTCTACCCATGCCATGGAGTGAGTACACGACGGGTGCAAGACCAAGTGAGGGTTGGAATAAAAATATTTGTACAGCTCGGCTCACAGAGCCTGTACACGATCACAGATATGTTTCTACCGACCTATGGAAGGGCGTTAGCATTTAAATGGGGGACATCCGCCACTGAAGAATTGTTGGTAAGCTATGAGGAGACAGTAAATGTAAATAGAAAGTAGAGTTGTATTATTGAAGGTGTCAGAAATGAGAGAAGTTACAGCTTGTCTTTATATACAACAGTATACAGGGAGAGGGAAAAATAACAGAACACGTCAAGGTTGACCAATGTTGACTATCGTCAAGGTGTGATTTGATGGTGTTGAAATGGCTGCAGAATTCTATGGAGAAGTGAATCAAAGACGACCTGTTTTACGCTACTTTTGCATACGAGCTTTGGACTGAGCTCTCCGAGAGGTATGGCCAACCTAAGTCTGTTGCATTGTAGAAATTGAAAAAAAAAAAAATTAGGTGAAATTTCTTAACCAAATTCTTCTCTTGTTGAATACTGTGGTAAAATGAACTAATGAGGCGTAATTGGGAAGAACTTGATGCTTTAGATCCAATGCCTGTTTGTACTTGTGGAGCAATGGAATTGTGCACTTGTCAATTGTTAAGGATATTTGTGGATCGTGATAAACATAACAAGCTAATGTAATTCCTGATGGGACTGAATAATAGCTATGAGAATGTCATGAATAATGTGTTGACCATGGAAACTTTGCCTCCTATGTGGATGTCATGAATAAAGTACTGCCACAGTTACAAAAGGTCGAAAAGCATTAGCAAATTGCTAATGCAGTGGATGTGTTGGCTGAGGTGAATGCATATGCTAGTAGTTCTGGTAACTTTTTGAAGAATAATGGAAGAGAAAACCAATGGAAAAGGCAGAAAATTGATGCAGATGACAGGAACAAAGAGTGTTCATATTGTCACAAACCTGTGACATTAAGGATGAGTGTTACAAACTGCAAGAATGATCACACTGTCACATTAAGGGGTATATAAGTTGTTTTGGTCGCAAGCTTAGACAGGCTGAAGGCAGGAACAAGAGAAGATACGCTCAGTATCAGTCAGGGAATAATCTGCAAATAATGCAGATGTGTTGCCTTATGATGATTTTGATGATTTTAAGAATGTCACTCCTGTGGAATATAACTATCTGCAGACAGGTGTTGCTAAGGGATCTGGCACTGAGTCTGGAACTGCAAATATGTCCCCGAGTTTGGAGATGATGCAGAATAATATGATGCAGCAAATGTTCCAGACCTTTTCTGAGAAATCTGGCAAGGCGCCAACTCTACTAGAGTTCTGCAAACTTTGCAGGTAAAATACTCCTATCTCAAGCCCTATCTGTTGCTGCTCATGCTACTACCTTAGATTGGATTGTGGACACAGGTGCCTCAGACCAGATGACATCACATGTTGATTTACTGCATAATGTGATCAATCTGTCCAGGCCAATATTGGTAGGATTGCCTGATGGTAGTAATAATTGATAAATATGTGCATCAGACAGGAGATCTAAACTTGACTCCTACAATTACCTTGCATGGTGTCTTAGTTTTTCCTGGTTTCAAGCAGAATAGTTGTCTGTTGGGAGATTGGTTGAGAATACTAACATCTTTGTGATGTTCTATTCTCATTACTGTGTCTTCCAGGACCATTCAACTATTCAAGTAACAAAACTCTGGTTATCGCCAAGAGAAAGGGAGATCTCTACTGGATCAAGCCCGATTTCCTTCACAAAGAAGAGTCAATAATGCTAGCATGAATCATGTTAGTTGTAAGAATGATAATTTTGTCGACATTCCTTGTTAGCTGACAACACTAGAGCTTATACTGTTTGCAAACAAGGAAAGTGTAATCAAAGATTCAAAGGTCTGATGTATCTTTAATGCATCCTAGACTAGGTCACTCTTCTGTTGATGAGTTGAAGCATGGAAAGTGTAATCAAAGGTTCAAACATGGAATAAAACCTTTTTTTTTTTTTTTTTTTTCCTGATAAACGTGTTTGTTGGGAAAGCACCATATGTTACCTTTTCCTCAGAGTCATTCACATGTTGATGCACCATAAATTACCCTCTATGTCCGGAGCAAGGTCCGACCGTCCGATGATCGTTCGAGATGCACTACGACCTATCTCATTCAAACCAAGCTTCAAGTTCCTGGTCATATGAAGGATTATCTCAACCATGTTGCTAACCAATTTGGAGGTCGGGTTAAGATTGCTTGACGACTGCCTACATATCTAATCAACAAAATGCCAACACCAGTCTTCAATGGAGAACAACATTCAATATCTTATTTGGAGAAAAGCCGAGCTATGATGAATTAAGAGTCTTTGGCTGTTCTTGTTATGCTACTGTCCCTGTTACTCAGAGAGACAAACTTGGAACCGAAGCCAGGAGATGTGTCTTTATTGGTTATCCTTTGGGTAAAAAAGACACCAATTATATGGTTTGGATAATCATATAACATTTACCAGCAGAGATGTATTATTCAAAGAAGATATCTTTCCTTATCAGAAACAGACATCAACACAGCAAAATTCAGAGCAAACGTCAGCTGATTTTACTGACCTTGCAAACTCAGGTACAATCCTGTCCTATCTTCACATTTTGCTCTGATACCATATTGAAATGGTGAACATCCGCCAACTGTGGGTATGCTTTGAGAAGAGAGAAAATGTAAACAGAAAGTAAAGGTGTCAGAAATGAGATAAGTTACAGCTTGTCTTTATATACAACAGTATATAGGGAGAGGGGAAAAATAACAGAACACGTCAAGGTTGACCAATGTTGACTATTGTCAAGGTGTGATTTGATGGTGTTGAAATGCCTGCAGAATTCTATGGAGAAGTGAATCAAAGACGACCTGTTTTAAGCCACTTCTGCATACGATCTTTTGACCAATGTTGACTGGGAGAGGGTTAGAATAACAGAACACGTCAATGTTGACCAATGCTGACTATTGTCAATAGTTGGTGGAATGATGAATGCCCATAGGCGGTGTTTTCTGCATGCTGCCAATAAGAGTCCTGAGAATCATGAGAATGTTTTTGCAGGATACTGTAGTTTAGCATGGTAAAGGTAAAGTTCATTCATGCAAGATCTGCAATGTTACTCTACATGTGTTTAAATTAATTTCAAAATAAATAACAGATACCTTCAGACGTCTCTTTCTTAATTTGTTGCTAATTTCCTTGCTATCATATTCCTTTGCCTTTTCTTCTTTTTCTTTTTCTTCTCAAGCCTTCATTGTTGTTGTCCTTGTTGTTTTGCTGATGTCATTTTACCACGTCGGTGTCTCACCTTCCGTTTTTAGTACTACTTCTCTGATAATTATGTTAGATAAGTTCAGAGTGATCGAGTAGCTATTGTCGCCTCTCTCCGCTACTCGTCTTTTTTGTTTGTTTGTTTGGTTGGTTGTGTGTGTGTGTGTCTGTCTGTGTGTGTGTGGGGGGGGGGGTGAGTGGGGGTGAGAGGTTGGGGTCTTGGGGATTTAAGAGGCTCTGAATGTTTTGAAATAACAAGCAAGATGTCATTGAAACTGTTTACATTCACTATACTTTTAACTATAGGCTATTTGTTTGAAGTGCCTTAAAAGAAGAGAAGGCCAAGGTCCGCCAAGCATTGTATTTCCAGTTGCTATGCCCTCCTGTTAATTGATGATTACTTTAAATTAAATGAATCCTCAGTTCGTTTAGACTTTCAACTTTTGTAACTGGTGCTGCACTAACTCGAGAACAACCTCACAGTTATATAGTTAAATTATTGCTGTAAATGTTTTTGCAACAAGGCATTCCTCAGATGCATGCCACCATTCCGTTTACTGGTTCTTATTTGCTTTCGCCCAACTCTGAAGGGAGGGTTTCTGCACTGAATGTTTCAACTATATTCGTTGGTGTTGACAATGTGTCTGATCTTTTACTTTGTAATCAACTGACAGCCGTATCTTATTCGTTTCTTGTTCTTAAAAGTTCTTGATATTTCCTGATTTTTGCCTTTGTATTGTCAGTAGATTGGCATATATTCTCTGTTCTTTGTCTTAGCTTTCTGTTATAGGTCAAATGCTGGCGTTTAAAGGCAGTATTTGTAAAAATGCGATTAGCTGGTGGTCAGTTTTTCCTTTTCTTTTCTTTTTGTGTGGTGTGTGTGTGTGTGTGTGGCTGATAATACTTAGAAACATGAAAATGCCTTTATCTCATGCAACTTACTGGAGGGGTGATTGTGAAATGGGATAATTAGAATAAAAATAGTGTTCTTTTTTTTTTTTTTTTTTTTTTTTGGCTGGATAAATAAAAATATTGTTGTTGTGGAGGTTGTAGCCTTTAAGGGGTGTTCCAGCAATTTTGTTTCAACTGAATTGAACCTCTTTGGTGCTTCCATTTATTTATCAATAAAAATAAATTCATTTATTCGGAAACAAGAGAAGTTGATCCTACCTGTTCTTAGCTTGTTATCAGTCAAGTGTAGTTGCTGCAAAAGAAGTTGACTCCTTGTCTGTAGGCTGTAGCTTTCGTCTATACTTAAGGCAGATGCCGAATTAACCCTGTAATTGCTACTGAAGCTTTTTTTTTTTTTTTTTTTTGGTTCTTAGTGATCTGACAACTGCTACAGACATTTTAAGAATAGGGCAAGACAGGTTCAGCAAGCTGTAGTTGGAAGGGAAACCATCTGGCATGTTTAGATAAATCAGAGGTTGGGCAAGACTGCAACTCTGCAAGAGTGACTTCGACAAGTCTAGTTATCAGATACTACGTGTTAGGTAAAACTCCTGCTTAAGGCCATTTCGTGAAGATGCTTGCAGTTCAAACATCCTTCTGTGAGCTCATGGAGCGGATCCCACGAGGACATGCTGAGCAATCTGAATATGAAGAAGCATGCAGATGTTCAGGTATTGTCAGAGGAAAGGACCAAAAGGTGGAACAGGTTGGCTGGTAAAAGTCCAGGAGTTTTTCGGTTGCTCCTCTTGGAGTTCCTCTTTGTTAGGCGAATACATCAGCTGCTTTGATTTTGATGGACTGTCGGATAGTGAAAATCTCAGGATTTGAATGGAGCAGATTGTTCCTGCAGGGTCTGGGATTACCTTGAAATACGCTAATACATTAGATATGGTAAACGCATATTGAATCGTTTGATTAATTCTTGTTGAGAGTGAGTTGGTTTAAGGTTTACAAGTTACACGTCAACGTATCCTGACCAGAAGTGCAAATACACAGCAAGTCTAGCAGTGGTCTGTGACCGAGTAATCACTAGCATATGCAAAGTTCTGTTGGCGCTGTTGAAGCACAGAGGTTTAACCCTTCAGTTTTTATCACTTGATTTCACAGTTGCAACGTAGCTAAACCCTCAACAACATGGAGAAAGCTACTATGCAAGGATTTGGAGAGTTAGGATTTAGGAAGTGAACATTGGGGTACCTTAGTAATCCTATTGGGTTTGGTCAATCTGGTTTGTGGAGCATGACAAAATGTGCCTCAGTGCACTGGTCACAGTGTAGGACGGAAGGCGAACGTCGCGGTCACATGTATAGGCTAAATGTTAACATATTAGACATATCGGTCGATTTTTTTTCCTTTTTATAGCATCCGAAATATCGGCTAAACCCAAAACCGATACATATCGGCCCTTTGTTTCAAACTATTTTTTTCTTGAAGAAATCATGTTACTCGTGTGTAGAGACACAAGTAATTATTTAGTTTTATTTAATTTGGTTATGTAAACGTAAACGGTAAACCTATTAAGAAAATAAAGACGGCAAATCAAATAGATATGATTTTTTTCCTCTCTACGTATAAATGCATTAAATACACACATTAATCATAAGGTCATTACTTGTATCAGGTGGATTGTTGTTAATTTTTTATCAGTAATCTAGTTTAGGTCGCGGGTTCGAATCCTAGTCATAGTATACAGAGATTAGTTTTTGTTGAGTTTAGAGAATTAAAGCAAAAAATACTGAAAAATAAAATGCTATACATGCTTTAGCAAGCCTTCAAACCGGTGACCTCTAGGTTAATGTTCTTCTATACTAACCACCGGGCCAAATGCAATTATTGATTAATGTGTCTCGCAAAAAACCATATATTAAATAATTAGCCTAGAAAAACACACAAAAAAAATCATCACCGGGGTGGCGGCCGCCACCCCTCGTCACTAACTGGCTTCGCCCCTGCTGGTGATCTCAATCCTCAATCTAACTCTTGCTTATGAGATGTTGCTAGAGGACTAATATTCATGAGATGAAGCGCGACCCTTGTTCAAATGAGGGGTTTGAGCACATAATGTGTACAGCTCCACTCAGAGCGTCAGAGCCTGTACATGATCGCAGATACGTTTCTGCCGATCTATGAAGGGGTGCTTGTGGAATGAGCAATGCCCATAGGTGAACCCATTCTTATTGGCTGTCTTCTGCGTGAGTCATGTAATTAAAGTGTGAACTGCAATCTCGACCTATGTTGTTCCCCCAAACTGCTAGAGAAGAACTAGACAATCTGACTGAATCCTTACATGCCGATGACCCTTTGACAAAGCTCAACTCAAAAAGTCCCAGAGTCCCATAGCTCCAGAGCTGCAGTATTGATGTACATTTATGCTGTACATTTTTTTCATGTTGATGTACCATCTTTTTCATGTGCTTCAAATCTCATATGAGACCGTCTCACGTGAGACCACCACACTGAAAATAAATAATTATATTTTATATTTCAAATTTGTATGTGTTGGTTTTACTATAACTCGTGGTAAGACCGTCTCACACAAGACTCACTGTTTCAAGTGTATTCAATCTGCAATGTTAATGTACATCTTCAAAAATTGATGTACATTTTTTTCAACAAAGCACTATCTTTAATTAGAAATGCCAAGATCGGAAATCGGATTCCAGTGTATACCTTACGTTATTAGCTAACATCGTGACTTAATTAGCTCATGTCCGTTGGTTAAAACGTTTAGCAAGTTTTAGCAGTCTGAACCAACAATCATGTTATAGGCTTATAGCTCATGTCCAAAATCCATGCTTTTCAAAATCTTAGTGAAGCACTGGATTTGTTATCTCACGTCTGCTTTTCGTGAAAAAATACCTATAGAAGTTGAGAGTTTCTTCAAACAACAAGAGGCCGGGTCAACTATTCAATCAAATGATATTGAACATGTTTCCCATCTTTTCTCGACAAACAAGTGGGCTATTTCTTTGCAAAATTGTGCTCAATTTCATATGTGGCAATTCCACCAAGAGCTATTCGTTAATTGGGGGAAGAATCCGTACGGATCGTATTATTCATCGTCATAGTAGTTTTATACGATTTGAACGACAATCACTACTACCGCTTCACTAATATACCAACAAGGCAACAATCATTGTGACAAGCTGACAACCATACATAACACAACTAAATTTAACAAAGTGTCCTTCGATTTCCACAGAACGATATGGGACCAATTTAGCCACATGTAGAAATCGCACTTCCACAATTCCACTTCTAAAGTTTGGTTCGAACATGTGAATGACTTTGAAACTTTTAAATCTGCGCAAGCCTTTTACGTGCATATTTCTCACTTCTCACTTCTCCCTCTCTCACATTTTATTTGCAAGAAACTTGTTCCTAAATGTGTAATAGCCCGAACCACCGTTCGTCGTAACACAACCCAATAAAATGGGTAATCACCCCTTAGACCCGTAAATCCTCACTTGGGCTCTAAAAGGTGAAGACCTTATTGGTAGTATGATGATATGAATCTATTATAAACTGATCATATGAGCTTTAGTTTCCCAATGTGAGACAAACCATTCCATACCAACATCAACACATGTCCAAGATCTGCCCCGCTAGACGACTGGTCTGGGCCTCGCCCCCTCACCCAGCACGCGGTCGTAGGGTTGCTCTGATACCATCTGTAATAGCCCGAACCACCGTCCGTCGCAACACAACCCAATAAGATGAGTAATCACCGCATAGGCCCGTAAACCCTCACTTGGGCTCTAAAAGGTGGACCTTGTTGGTAGTATGATGGTAGGAATCTATTATAAACTGATCATATGAGCCTTAATTTCCCAATGTGGGACAAACCAACTCCATAAACCACTTTCCAAATTTCATAGTGTTACAAAATGACTTTGAAATTCTTACACAAACGAATTGCATTAGCAAGGGTCAAGACATGAGGATTAGAACACTGAACGACACTTAGGTTAAGTTACTAACTATCAGGCCAACCTTAATGCTCTATTTTGCATATTTCTTAAAAGAGAACTAATTTCATTTCCATTGGTTTCAACTTTCTAGTCCGTCATTAATTTACGCATGTTTGACTCTCATCATAGTTTTTTAATACTAATATATGTCACGTGAGCATCTTTATGTACTGATCTCGTAAAGACTCCATTTTTTTTATATAGTACGTAGAAATAACTACACCTGGCAAATATGTTATTCGAGTCGGGTCCGGGTCGGGTTTGATTTGAGTCGGGTCTGGTTCGGGTGTGTCAATTACGGGTCATATTCGGGTCGGGTCAAATCCTGATCGGGTCATTTCAAATTGTTCAACTCTGATCATATTAATGATAGATTTCTTAAAATTTTGTCTAATATTATCTTAATTTGAAGTTTACTGATAATTTGAGTGATTGAAGGTGTGATATATCTAATCTAAGTCATTTTTACTCAACCGAATCATTAAATCGTCTAGTTATTCGGGTCTGGGTCATTTTAGTTTGGGTCAAACAGAATTCGGGTCATTTTCGGGATCGGGTCGGGTCAATTCGGGTTTCGGGTTGAATTCAGATTAGAAATTCGGGTCAAGTTCGGGTGTTCGGGTCAAGTAATTCCGGTCGGATGTTCGGGTCTGAGTTAGTTTTGTCTAGAGTAGATCAAATGGCCCAGGCCCGATGGCCCGACCCGACCCGACTTTTTCCCGGGTTTGGGCCGACCAACTAGGCCCGAAAACGGCCCAAAGCCTGGCACGAAAAAAAGCCCGTAATAATATGGGCCGAGATTGGGCCGAGCTCGTGGCCCAAAATTTGGCCCGGCCCGCTTTTAAAAAAAAACGCAATTTTTTTTTTTTAATTTTATAAACCTAAGTTATGTAAAATAGTGTAAATGATGTCGGATTATGACGAATTTGGTAATTAAAGTACTCAATGTAGCAAAATTAGGCTAAATATAGTGATTAAAGCATATTAAAATAATAAAAATATTATTATTAATCAAATAAAATATTGTAAATTATGAAAATAACATCAAAAACTTCTTTATAAATGTATAATAATTTATTATTAAACTAAACATGCAAGTAGTAGATAATATTAATGTGTAAAGTGCTATGGGCCGGGCTTGGGCCGACCGATTAAGCCCGAAAGAAAAGCCCGGCCCGCACATCGGACCTACCTTTTTACCCTAAGCCCGGCCCGAAATCGGCCCATGATCACCTCTAGTTTTGTCGAGTCCATAAACAGATAATACCGCGAGAATGGAGATATGAGAATTCGAAAAATAAACAAAAAAACTCGATGGGTTTAGAGAGAGAAAGAAGTGAGAGAAAGCTTTCCCCTTAAAAACCTTGAAGAGTACAGACTGAAACTCTAAACTCCAGCTATGGCGAGAGGGAAGAGTTCAGGCAACCAAAACACTAAAAACAATAGTAATAAGAATAAATCCAAAGGAAAAACAACAAATAACCCAGAAAAGGATCAAGCTTTGAGTGAGTTCAGGAAGAGTAAGGCGACGACGAGTGATGCAATTAAATCCAAATCAATGAGGTAAATCGTCCCGATACCACCTTTGGACCTGTATGAAAGTAAATATTCTGACGAGGAACCTGATGCACCTGTGGAATTGGAGGAAGAACAAGCTAACCCAGGACCAAATGAAGACGAATCAGGATGGACTCGAGTTGGCAGATCGAGAAAGAAGAATACAAGATCGGGTGTGGAAAATGAAGAGATACATACAAAAAGTTGCACGAAGCCAGTGGTGAAACTCACACCAGAGGACATTAATGAAGGTATTGAATATTGGTCTAATGCTTTTGTATGTTTTGTTCTTGGATCCAACCCCCCACCGGATATAATGACTGGTTTCCTATGGAGGATATGGGGAAGGAAGGGATTGGACAATATCTCTATATTGCATATAACATGTTCATGGTTAGATTCAAACCAGTTGAGGATAAAAATGCAAACTGAAGGGGGGTTTTCACCTTTTTGATAATAAACCGCTTATCATTAAGGAATGGACTCCAAGAATGTCAATGAGTAAGGAAAATGTGAAAACGGTTCCTGTTTGGATCAAATTATGGGGTTTGGAATTGAAATATTGGGGAAAGAATAGTTTGAATAAGCTAGCTTCTTCAATTGGGAAAGTGATTAAATGTGATGCTACTACTGAAACTAGAAGTAGGTTAAACTATGCTAAGATAATGGTAGCAGTGGAGATTGGCCAAGAATTCCCAGAGGAAATTGAGTTGCAGGAAAATGAGGAGACAAAGGTGGACATCAGGGTGGACTACGAATGGAAACCGGTAATTTGTAAACAATGTAGTGGCCTTGGTCATGAAACTAGCCAGTGTAGGAAAAATAAGGAGGATTGACCCAAACAACACATGAAAAGGAAAAATGATTTGGGTGCCAGAGGCTAAATAGAGACCAAATGAGAATGTAAGAGATGAGGCTCCTACGCCGGAAGTGCAAGTAGACAAAACTGTATTTGTCACTCTAGAGATTGAACCAATAGAAAGGCCAACTTCAAGCAGACCTGTGCATAGGAAGCTAGTCCTAACCTCTGGGATGGCAATGAAGACCTTTGGATTGATCGGATATCCTACCATCACAGGATTGGGAGTACCAAGCTTTGCTCAGGTACTACAAGGAATAACAAACAGTACAAGAACCCAGGATGATGTGGGAAACAAGGAAACTAGCCATGATTATGTTGATCATGGCTAATGTGGGATTTTGGAACATTAGGGGGTTAAATAAGCTGTAACACTCCGTAATTTTTAGGGCTCTTATTTAATTAGGGTGTTACACTTTGGGGACTTATTCAAGGAAGTAACTACTATTTTGGGGTGAATTTCCTAATTGGGTTGATTTTATGGCAAATTACCTAAACACCCTTACGAATACTCCCTCACTCTACTACTACAATATATAAAACAAAACAAACCCTCCCCCTACTATCACACGTAGAACGCAGAGAAGAGAAGAAAAGAAAGGAGAAGAAAAGAGAAGAGAGAAGAGAGCCGCCGCCACCGCTAGACCACTGCTGGACCACCCTCACCATCGCCGCCCTTATCACCGTCCCACCATCTTCTCTCCCCTCTTGATTTTATATCAAGAGTAGTAAGAACCCTAAACCCCTTTTCATAAATTAAATTAGGGCTTTTTATAAATTCATGTTTAATTGTGGATTTAAAGCATGAATATGGTTGTAGGATTTTAGTTTGATGTTCTACTCGTTGTTTGTTTGTGAATTTGAGCATGAAATCATGAAGTTATAATTTAGGGTTTATAAATTAGGGTTTATGTATATTTGATGATAATATTGTGATCGGAATCCCAAGAAATTTGGAGGGATGGCTTATAATGAATTGGGTAACGTATGATATTAATTTGGGAATGTTTCATAATGCTTTATGTGAGTTGTTTAGCTTCTGCCCAGGTCTGATTTTTGGGTATTTTGGATGTTATTATTGATGTTTAAATGATGGGAAAACCTTATTAGTATGGTTGTGGGGTTGTTGTGCAAGTGTGGTGCGAATTGGAATTAATTTGGTTGTCTTATGATCATGTTTTGTTGGGATTGTCATGTTAGATGTTGTTGGGAGTATGGTGTGTGTGGGCTATGAGTTTGACATAGTTGATTTAGAGTGGTTATCTTGTGACTTGTAGTAATCCGTCTTTGTTTGTACTTATTTAGGTGGTGATTTTGAGGAATTGTCCTTCACGGACTTTTGAGATATTACTAAGCTTTCTTTGAGTGTTTGAAGGTAAGAACATTGACCTTTTAAATATTGAGCATGCTTGTATCTTCAGTTCTCATGAGCTATATCTTTCGTTTACCCAGTATTGTGTTTCTTACACCTTTTGTTCATCATTCTTTTGGAATCCATGCTTATGCATATATCGTTGTACGGCTATGCCTTTATCAATTGTTGATTTGAGTGTTATTGTTTTCGGCTACGGCCATCTATAAAGAAAAGCGCAAGTACAAAATAATGTACCTTAAAGTTCAAAGCGAAAGTTGAAATATTATGAGAAACCCATCTAGAGAACGACCTTTGTGTCGTTTGTATTCGTTATGATATAATGCTTGATCAAGTCTTGTGTTTATGGGTTGGAGATAAGCTACCGAACCCCCTAATAGACTTCCTCCTAGGGACTTGTACGTCCTACCGTCCCCTTAGCGAGAAGTGTGCACACTCGGGTCTTTAGGTTGATTTTACTTTGTTACTCTAGATGTGGTAGTATTGGAGTAGGATCCTTGACTCGATAATAGCGACCTCACGGAGGCCCTCGAATAACATATTTAATAAGAATCGATACTCGAAGAAATAATCTATGTTTGCCTTGCTCGTGTACCGTAGTTTTCGTTCGTTGTTTGCTTCGCGTAGTTTGTTTAGTTATATTTAGCTACGCGCCTTTTAAGGCGCGTATCTTATTTCATTTGTTGCTTCCTTTTCTTACTCAGCCTGAGCTGACGTTCCTTCTGTTTGGGTTTGTCCCTACCTTATTTTGGGGCCTGTGTCATTGTTGTAATGGAGCAGTTGGTATGTCTTGAAGGTGATTGATTGTCTGCTTTGATGTCGTTGCATGGCATGGGATTTTATAATAATTCGTCAAACATTTGGATTCTTTTGAACGATTGTAATTTATTTCATTTTGTTTGTTTTTGGATTGTAATCTTAACTACAAGTCTTCCACTGACACTTGTTGTTTCTTTTCAGAAGTTTGTTTTAATAAGCCTTGTCGTTGCCTTGGTAGGCAACGGCGGCATAACAATCCTTTACTTTCTTACTTTTATGTGTCGAAAATTTAGGGTTGTTACATAAGCCATCCAAATAGCAAGAGATTAATAAATTTCTTAATCAGAATAACTTTGGCTTATTTGGCCTCCTAGAAACTAAAGTGAAGCCAGGAAGAATGATGCAGGCTCACTTTAGTATATTAGATGGATGGCCAGTTACTACAAATACAACTTTACATCCGGGGGGAAGAATTTGGTTAATGTGGAAGCCTGACATGTATGAGGTTGTGGTTATGAAGGTCACAACTCAACTTATTCATAGTCAGGTGACAAAAAAACTGAATAAGGATGTTTGGTTTTTCACCTTAGTGTATGGTTTGAATGATCCCTTTGAAAGGATGGGGCTTTGGCAGGATATAAGGGATATTGGTGCAATAATGGGAGGAGCATGGTTAGTGGGGGGAGATTTTAACAATGATTGTATCCCAACGACAGAATTGGTTCAAAGATCAAAAATGCTGAAATTGTCCCATTTAAGTCTTGTTTGGAGGATTGTGAGCTAAAGGAAATGAAGGCACAAGGGGCATACTATACTTGGAATAACAAGCAGATAGGGGATGATAGAGTTTGTAGTAGAATCGATTGGATTCTACACAATGAGGAGTGGATGAATAAATTTGAAAAGTGTTGTGCTTTTTTCCTCCTGACAGGTATGATTGATCATACCCTTGTAAGGTTCAAATATATGGAGAGAGAAAGCAGGGAACAAGAGCTTTAAATACTTTAATTTCTGGAGTAAAGCTCCAAAATTCATGAGTATAGTGAAGAGAAGTTGGGATAAAGAGGTAGAGGGTACATGGAGCTACCAGCTTACTAGTAAGCTAAAAGCCTTAAAGCCAGATGTGAAACAGCTTAATAGAAAGCAATTGACATACAGAATAGAGTGGCTTTGGCAAGATATGAGTTGGAGAACGTGCAATATGACCTTCATATGAGGCCTAGGGACACCAATTTGATACTCAAGGAAAAACAGATGAGTGAAGAGATGAGTAGATTGCAGGAAGCACAAAATAGCTACCTGAAGCAGAAGAGTAAGATTGATTGGCTGGAGGAAGGAGATGAAAACAATAGGTTCTTTCATAGCTCAATCAAAGCTAGAAGGAATTTAAATTGTATGATGCAGATAAATGATACACAGGGTAAGACACACACAGAGGAGGAGGAGGAGATCCAGGGGGCTTTCTTAAGATTCTATCAAGGCCTTCTAGGCACCTCAACAAAAATAAAGCCAGTCCACAGCTAAACAGTGCAAAGAGGTGCTTGTATTGATGAGGATATGAAGAAGATTCTTTTGAAAGAAGTGTCTCAAGAAGAAATCAAGAAAGTTATGTTTGACATCCCGAAGGCCAATATCCAGGTCCAGATGGCTACACGAGTGGGTTTTTGTGGGTTTTTTAGGGACTCATGGTCAGTGGTAGAGAGTTGGTGATTAAAACTGTCAGGGACTTCTTTGAAACAGGACAGCTCCTGAAACAATTTAACAGGCCACAATCATAACTTTGATACCTAAAACAAAAAACCCAACCAGTGTCACTGAGTTTAGGCAGATAGCATGTTGTAATGTTATCTACAAGTGCATCTCCAAGGTGTTGTGCAACAGAATTGGTGAGATACTTCCAAGAATCATAAGCAGCAACCAAGGGGCTTTTGTTCAAGGAAGAAATATTGTGGAAAATGTCATGATATGTCACGATATTACAAGGAAATATGAAAGGAAAAACTTGGCTCCGAGATGTTTAATGAAGATTGATCTCAAGAAAGCCTATGATTCGATTGAATGGGAATTTCTAAAAGGAATGCTTTCAGCCCTTAAGTTTAATTTCACAAAGTGATACAATGGATAGTGACTTGTGTGAGCTCCCCAACCTTTACCTTGGCATTAAATGGAGAAAGATTTGGTTTTATTAAGGGTAAGAGAGGCTTGAGGCAGGGTGATCCACTCTCACCACTTCTGTTTACAGTGTGTATGGAACATTTGTCGAGGATTTTAGACAGAGTGGGAAAGAAGGATAATTTAAGGTTCCACCCTATGTGGAAGCAAATGAAGCTCAATCATTTATGCTTCGCTGATGACCTTCTGATGTTTTGTACAAGGGATATAAAGTCAATCATGTTAATCCTTAGAGCTTTTGCTACTTTTCTCTCAATCATCTAGGTTGCAAATGAACAATAATAAATCATAGATTTATTTTTCTGGGATGAGCAAGGAGAGTATGGAGGATATTCTGCAAAGATCAGGTTTTAAAGTGGGGAAAATGCCTTTCAAATGTCTGGGCATCCCAATCTCCTCGAGGAAGCTATCAGTGCTAGAATGTAGTATATTGGTTGATAAGATAGTCAACAAGATCAGAGCTTGGGGGTCAAGAAAACTGCCATACGCAGGTAGATCAGTGCTGGTGATATCAGTATTAATGCACTTGCACTCTTATTGGGCTCAAATCTTCATCATTCCGAAAACTGTAATCAGGAAAGTCATGGCTGTGTGTAGGACTACCTTTGGGAAGGTAAGGAGAACTATATGAGAACCCCGTTGGTTGCTTGGAACAAAATTTACAGCCCAAAAAAGCAGGGTGGCCTAGGGTTCAAGGATAGCTTAACTTGGAATACGACAGCAATAGCTAAGTTTTGTTGGTGGATATACAAAGGAGAGGAGAGACTGTGGATCCAATGGGTTAACAGTTTATACCTTAAGGGGCAGTCTTGGAGAGATTATCAGCCATCAAATAACATAAGTTGGAACTGGAAGAATGTGTGCAGAATAATGACGAAAATGGAAGCTGCTTTTACGAATTATAAGTGGCTTAACTCGTCAAAGGACTATACAACTAATGAAGGTTACGAGTGGCTAAGAGATCAGCAACCTATAAAAGGTTGGACTGGGCTACTATGGAACAGATGTGCAGTTCCGAAGCACAGTTTCATCGCATGGATTGTAGATTTGTAGGTTGTAAGAGTCTTCTCCTAAAAGATAAGCTGAGTAAATTGGGAGTGGCGGATGATGATTTATGCTGCATCCGTCAAGAAAAGATGGAACACATGATCATCTCTTCTTTGAATGCAAATTCAGTCAGAAATGTAAGGATTTGATAGAAGAGAGGATTCAGGTTAAGATTCCACAACAAAATGCGATAGAGTGGTGTACTAGAAGAAGAGCTAATACAAAACTTCAAAAACAAGTAGTAGCTGCAGCTGTCTATGGGCTGTTATACCATATTTGGATGGAGAGAAATAGGAGCAGAGTTGAGAGTATTATCAGGAGGCCCGATAGAGTAGTTAGTGAGGTAATAGAGTGTATTCTGGTTAGAGGAAAGAAAATGGCAAAAAAATGTCAATTTAATCGACATGGTTTGGATGGAAAACTTAGGTTACATTCCTAAGGATCCATAGTTTGTAAAACTGTAAGGCTTTTGCCTAGTTGTTTTGAGCAATAAAATCATACTTACATTTTCTAAAAAAAAAAAAAAAAAAGATATGAGAATTCGAACCCAAAACACACTCCAAATACGTTATCTCCTAACCACTAGCACGACTTTAATCCTATCATTTGGTCGTTTGCTAACCAAAGTAGTAAGAACAAAAAAGGTGTCCTTTTAGGACATTCACTCCATAGCACTGCCACTCACCCTTTGTTCTCCACTCCGCCAGCCACGACGGCCCTAGCTTCACCTACTAAGGTGTTCTTTTCTACTTGCTTCTCTCTCGATATTCTCTCGAAATTTCTGTTTCATTTTATTTTATTTCTGCTAATTTTGAGATTTAAATTAATGATTTTGAAATATTTAATTGGTTTATAAAGTTCTATTTTTATGTTTGTTGGCTGTTAAATTCAAATTAAAGTGATTATGTTTATGTTAAATTGTTGCTGAGAGATTTAAAGCTTAGCTCTAATGATGAATCAAACTTTGTATTTGTTTATAGTGAGAATTTCCGATGATTTAAAGTGATGTTTTTGAGTTAAGTTTGGTTAGAAATTAGGGATTTCTAGTTATACGAATTTGGGACTTAAATTGGTAATGTTTATGACATTATATGATTGAATAAAAAAAGAGAGGAAGATAGTTGAGTTGGAGCTACTTTGAGAGTAATTAGTAGTACTTGTGTTGATTCTAGATGTTATATACTCCCTTCGACCCGAAGAAATTTTCCTGTATTGCTCTTTAGGTCGGTTCACTAAGATTTTCCTCTTTCAAAACTTACCCTATTTGGCAAATTTTATGGACTGAAATACCCTCACTAATTTTCAGTTAAGGGGACTAATTACAAATTTCCCAACCCAGCATGTCTCTCCTCTAACCACCCCACCACGAGCTCCAGCGACCCACCACCACCACCACCATCACAATCACCATCACTCCCTCAAGACCATTCGCCAGATCGACCATCATCATTCACAAGTGAATGTTATGGCATCAATAGTACAATCATTCTGGTGAATCACGACCATAAGCCTCGCTAGATCGACCCACCATAACCGTAACCATTAACGACCATATATAAGCCTCGCCAAATTGGATGCAAGAATGGTGAGATTTGATGAATTTGAGGATGGGCAAAACAACGTTATGCGGAGATAACGCTGGCGGGAGTGGGTCGTTGGTAGGGATGGGCAGAGAGCCCAACGAAGGCGATCGGTGGGGCGATTGACAATGGGCCGGGGGCGATTCGACGATATGGGCGATTCGCCGATGGGGGCGATTCGCTGGTGGGGTGATCGATTCGACGGTGTGGGTGAAGTGGAATTAGAGGGTAAATATATTTGTGTCATTAAATATTTACTTATGAAGTTATTAAGAATTGTTCACTGATTTGTTGGTTGTTGTGTCCAACCCAAAGAGGAAAATCTCTTTGGATCGGAGGGAGTATGAGCTTACAAGTGAAAAATGATGGTTATTTGGAAGAATATGAGAGACTTTAGTTGCTGCCCAGATTTTGGGCCTTTAAGAGGTCATTAAAATGTACTTAAGTGATGGTACAATAAGGGGGTAGCTGAATATGCATTGTTGGAATAAAGTGATGCTACGAAAGATGATTTACGGTCGTTTGAATTATACTTATCTTATTATAATTATAACAACGTCAAGGTCCGTGAAGTTAGTGAACATTAAGAACTTTTAAGGTGAAGAATAAAAGTGTTAGATTTGCCTAAGTATCTCGTGTTGGTCTCTCATGCATGTAAGAATCGTGTTCCATGTTCACATATGTGCGTGCTGCATAAGTAGGAGGCTAGGAGCTAAAACTGATTAGTATGCATTATTTATTCATGTATAGTCGAAGTTTTAGAAGAGCTCTATGTTAGTGGACTTGCTAAGCGATGTTGTTGATAGTTGGCTATTCCTGATAACAAGTTGATCTTCTTCTTTGTAATCGGGACTTGTTCTGGTTTTGGAATGTAAAAGAGATTCGAGAAATTGAAAGAACAAGTGAAATAAAGAACATGGTAACCTATGACCGTGATAATTAGACTCTGAATCCTTAACCGTGATGGTTTGACCTTGCCGTGATGCCTGGATTTTCTGTAATCGTGATGGTTTGGTCTCGAAAAGAGGCTGTGAAACTCAAAAGCGATAGGACAAAGTAAAAAGAACTAAGTTTTAGGGAACTCTTGACAACGTTCATTATTTTATAATATTGTTATTTGATCTCTTCTTACTCGACCAATTGGTTGATAGATGCTTCTAAAATCTTTCCGTCCCACTATTTCTTTTCGGTGGGCTTGTACCGTTCCATTATGGACTCTGTCTGCAATGGGGAGGAGTTTAATTGTGCACATTGCTGTAAAATATTTGTCTAGAAGGAAATTTGAAAAGGGGGACTTTCAAGTGAGAGGCAACAATTATGTAATTTAAGCAAGTGTATTGTATAATCAGTAGATCATGATCTGTACCATATAGAGACCAAGTTAAGTTAATACAAGGTTGAATTAAATAGTGATCATTTAGAATTTAATATATCATTATCACTATGAAAATTGTTTGTACATTGGCTTGAAATTGAAACATTCTATGAAAATTGTTTTCTTGAAACTTTGGTTTTGCGCATCTATCAACGGGTTACAACTTAAACTTTGTTTCAGATGGAAGATAATTTGATTTAAGTGATTGATGAAGATGTTGATGTTTTTGAAGGTGTTGAGGAAAACTTTTTTGACGTGTTGGAATAGAGTGTTAGCGATTTAGAAGATGAAGAAGAGGAATATGATGATATTGTAAAGGTAGTAGAGGCTAGCAAACAAAAGAAGATGGAGATGATGTTATTGTTGAGGTTGACATGAAAAGAAGAGGAAAAGGTTAAGGAAGCACAACCGAGGGAAAAAGAAAAAATTCAACGCTCCAAAATTCAAGTTAAATAGGATTATCATTTACATATTTTCCTATCATTTATAATTACTAGTTATGACTACTCTAGCTCATTGATAATTTTAGTAATGAAAAATGCGTAATTTCATTTAGTTTCTATCTGACCTCCTATACCTGACCACATATTAATCTGGATACCAAAGGGGTGTTAGTTGTTGTTTTTTATTTCACACGCACTGAGATAGAATAGTACAAAGACAAGGTCACAAATGGAAAGTATTCTCCATTTGTTGTTTTAGTAGATGGATAAGGCCATAATGGACAATAGGTAATGAACCAACACACACCCATAGTTTTAGGGTGGATAGATTTTAATCTTAAGGTTACAAATTGGTTTTCAACATTTGCTTTTATATTAGCATTTTCAGTCAAATAACCAAATTCCAATATTCAAAGTCAAGCGAGCAGTTTATTCATCTCCCACTCATTAGGAGACCTTCCGATATGGAAAAAAAAATCCACCAAATTGTAAAATTAAAAAGACTTGGCCAAGTAGAGATACCGTATATGTCGGTAATGAATATAGAAAAATACAACTCCCTTTTCCTATCATCTTTTTAAAATCTAAAGATGTTCCCCATTTCCCTACTTGCAAGTTATCCAACACATGTACCTTTTTGAAATCTTTGAAGAACTTCCAAGGAAGCATACAAATCCGCTTCCCTCACAAGGAATCCGAACCATTATTTGCCTACCATATCTGCTGTTGATTTTATGGTGTCACACTTGTGGATTAGCTTCCAAGACGATGTCCACGATAGGCCCCTAATCCAATGAAAAATATTCCTAATATCCTCAATAGTATTCACCTTTTCACATTATTTTTGATAAGAATTGTTGATTAAAGGACACCAAGATTTAACTCCCACTTCTCATCAGTACCATTGTCTTCGGTTACTTTTCATGGGAGAATGCGTTGAAAATGTCACTCTCTCGTGTAAGGACTGTGTCATCTAAAAGTTAGATGACAAATATGAACTAGCTCTCTTCCTACTTTGATCTCCTTGGTAACTCTGACATCACCCGCTTGTAATCTCTACATAAACCACAAGTCTGAACAAAAAGTGCAATAAGCATTTAAAAGCAACTTTGTGTCTTGTGCCAAACCTTTTTATTTCAAGCACCCAATCTTGAAAATGTAATTTTCCCTAATAAGCATTCTCAAGGTCAGACTTTAAAACTGCACCGTGGAATGCCTTAGGATGAGTCACATCAATTTCATTCTTAATCAATGTGCTATTATATTCGTGGGATGGTGGGCTGGTCGGCACTGATGGCAGACCTCTTTGTCCGGCGGATGTGTTATTATATTCGTGGGATGGTGGGCGCGACGTGTGTGTCGATTTGACTGGTTCATCGCCCTTAACTCAGTGTGGCTTGGTCGGTTTGAGCCGGGCGGGGTTGTGAGTGTAAGCGTACTAAGTATGATGCTCTATGCGCTTCTTTGGATTATGCCTTCCTCCCTTTCTCCTTCTCCTCATTGGAAGAATTGGAGTCAGGTGTCATTGCTCTGCTTCAACGCATTCAGCGGTACTCCAGGACGCTGGACATTGGTGCGCAGGCTGCAGCACATATTTTCACTCGTATTGGTTTTTCTATAGCCAAGAGTGTGGGGTCCTAGATTGTTTCGCGGCTCCCTAACCAACTTCTTGTAATTTATTATTTATAATTAATATATCAATAAAATGAATGTAGCATAAAAAGAAAATTGATGACCTTCAGTTCCATTGCGTAGGAGAACATGATATGGTAGGCTAAGAAAAAATTAAGTAATTGATGTTTGGTTGTACGAGATGTTAACACCTTAAGAATTTGCTTTAGTTGTTTTTTTGTGTTTCTCATCGCGTGACAGGTAGTAGACTAGTAGTTATTCTCCTTTGGTTATATTTAGTGTTTACAAGCAAGCTATAGTTATTTGAAGTTCATAGACTTTGGGAGCAATCAGTAAATCAGTAGTCAGTAGCAGCATAGTTACAGTTCAGTCTATCTATATGATCTCATATATATGATCCAGGACATCAAATCTCATTGTATTTGTGAATATTTCTAGTAATTTAATCTTGTATTCCATTTGTATTTCAGATTTCTTGAACAGACATGTAGGAAGCTGAAAGAGAAAAAGAGTTACATGGTCTGTAATGTAATGACTGTACTTGGTGAAGTTGAATTTGAAAATTATATAAGACATGTAAGAATCTTCGTTATCTCAACGTTTTTTTATCGGGAATTTGATCGTTAAACATCAGTATTTATCTTATTTTGATTCTACATTAATACAGGTAGATGAAATTCAAGCTGCTGGAGGACGGATGACGCCACAGGTGATCGCCTTAGAACCGGTGGGGTCATACTATGGAGTTTGATCAAGGAGCAGGATCAGCAGGCGTATGAGAAAATTATAGAGATGAAGAAGCAATTTGAAGTGAGTGGCTATGATTATTGTTATTGTTGACCACGTTTGAGCAATTTTCATTGTTTTAGTTGAGAAAATTCTTCAATGGATTATGTGATGAAATCCTCGGAATTGGGTTTGGGGTGGCTATATGAGAGACATATGGGGAGAAAGTAGGATATCACATATGGGTGGCTGGAGTTCTAATTAAACAATGGTGGTGATAGGGGTTCATACTATCTTTTGTGTAATAGAAATTTGCTTGGGTGAACAGGGGAGGATGGCAGAAAAATTTTTGTTGTAGAGTCGGGAAAAAAAAAGTCGTCAAAAAAAAATGTGTGCCTTAATTTAAGTTACTGCACGATGATAGTTTGATTCGTCTTCCTTTTTTTTTTTTGGTTACGAGACAAGATTCATCTTCTTTGCCTTATGTTTTTGTTATTGTTTTGCAGGATTCAATTAGCTAGCAGTGAACACCAGGGGCGAAGCCAGGAAAATTTTGACGGGGTGGCGAAATTCAAACCTACAAAAACTAACACATAAAATTAAAATTGTTGAAGTAAATATTACATACACGTTCACTACTTGCGACGTGTCCGCATAGATTCAAACTCTTTTACAACCCCTTTGTTACAAACATTAGCGAACAAGTCTCGCTCTATAAAAGTAACTAAATTATCCTTCAACAATTGATCACCCATGCTACTACGATTTTTACTTTTGACAAAATTCATTGCCGAAAAAGCTACTGATTTCCAATTCCCCAAAGTCAATCATAATCTCAATTAACATCTCAAATTGTAAAAACCCAATTAACATAATCTCAATATATATGATTGTCTTAGTCTATCAAATCTACTCAATTGTAAAAACCCAATTAACATCTCAAATTTCCAATTCCCCAAAGTCAATCATAATCTCAATTAATTCCTAATTTTAATTCAATATTTCAAACACTAATTCAAGTTCAAACCCAAATTCGAAATGCAATCTATACATAATACACTACTAACACTAGTACACAACAATGTCTAGAAAATTACACATTAACACATCACACACTACAAATCTACAAATCAATTTCAAATTCCAAACCCTAAATAAGTAATAAATTGAACTAAAAATTGAAAAACAACAAGAAATAAAAAAAGAGTAGAAGACTGACCAAGCCTCGCGGCGGCGGTCAGGCGGTGTCGTCGTCTCGTCGTCTCGACGTCTCGTACGTCGTGCACTCGTGCCTCGTGCGTTGTCTCTGTTCGACTGTTTGGTCTTCTCTCTCTCTTTTCTTTTTTTATGTTTAATGTTTCTGGCTTTCTGCAATTCTGATCTGCGCGTGTTGTTCATTGGGGAGGGGGAGATAAGAAAGTTTAAAATGTCTTTCTTATCCTTACTCTTTAGTTGTCTTTTTTTTTTTCAGGGGTATTTTTGGAAATTTTTCTAAAACCTTCAGTTTTTTTTTTTTCACCGGGGTGGCGGCCGCCACCCCAAGCCACCACGTAGCTTCGCCGCTGGTGAACACCAGCATAGTTGAGGAGTAATAGTGACTAGTTGACGTTGGAAGTTGGAACTAACTGAGAACGATGTTGATATATGGGTATAGATTTTGCATATGATAACTAACCTAGACATAACTCATACTTGAAGAGAAGGTCACTGGTGTCTTAGGAAACTCTCTGTATGCCAAAAGAGGCAGGCGGATTGCATTTGAAGGACGTGTAACAGTGCAAGTGTAGGGAAATATGTGGCTTGGATTTATGAGATGGCTGATGCCTTGTGGCCTTGTGGGTTAAGTAATTCCACTGCATATATTTGCAGGAGAAGAGGAAAATCTGCAAGATTAAACAACAATTTGTAGAAGAATTTGATTATATGGCAATGAGCAGTTTACTGAACAAGATACTCCGTAGCTGCGGGTTACAAGTGGATTAGAGGTGACTTTCATAAGGTAAAATGGGGGACATTACTATGGTGTGGTGTCGTCATACTGTTCAAGGGCATGTTTTATAAGTTGGTCGGTGGTTAGAGGAAGCCTCCAGGTGAAGTATGAGCTTAAAAGGTTTGGCATCTGTAATGAGGACTCATGCTTAATGTGTCAGAAAACACTAGAGAGACTCATTCACATTTTATCCTTTGAATGTGACTACTTTAGATTATGTTTGGACAAGCTGAATGGTAAAGAACGAGGGAGCTTTTCACGTAACTGGCATGGCTTCTTGTGATGGCGGAGCGTGTATTTGGGTGCCATTTAGTTCCATATGATCTGAAATGGAAATTTGGCAATGGCTCCAAGGTTTCTATGTTATCTGAAAACTGGATCGAGTCCCCCTGTAATTCGATTCGGGAAGATGCCCCGTTGGCATCTTTTGCTAGTTTGAAGGTTGTCGATTTGATTAGGCCAGCCTCTTTGAGCTGGGATGCTGGGAAAGTGCGAAACATTTATGACTGTCGCAATGCTAGTGCTATTCTAGCTCTTGAATTAAGGTCACCACTGGATGACGACTACTTGTACTGAAAATATACCAATTCTGGAGCTTATTCAGTGAAGTCAGGTTATGCTTTTTAGTGTTCTAGATTCATGGACTCTCTTATCCCTGAGAGGCAACAATGCTTCTGGAAGCGGTGGTGGGCTTTCGACTTGCTGCCTACGTGGAAAGTTTTCTTGTGAAAAATTTGCCACAAACGGTCTCGCTGTCTCCTACAATTTCCACATATTTGGAACTCCCTCGATTGATAGGTGTGTTTTGGTGTGATGTCGTGGTCACCCAAATTAATCCCCAAAATTAATTAGTAGTTCGAGTAAGTAGGGGTCGATCCCACGGAGAAATGACACTTTTATAAACAAAATCTAATATTATACATTCACCCTTTTTATGATATTTTCTAAACTAAATCAACAAAACTAGATGAACTGAACTAATTGAATTAACAACAATAAGAATGAGACCAGGGAATATAAATTAGTGTCTATATAGCAAATGATCATCGAACAAAAATCGATACACATATTTCCAAATAATGACCTTGAATGTAGATAAGTTCCTACATCATCTAATGTCCACAAAATTGATAGATCAAACAAGTTCTTGACATATCATTCAATTAAATAGCAATCTAGAACATGCTCTCTAGACTCGACTATTCAATTACACCAACGGACATACTAAAGTCAATTTAAGCCACAAATGCACAAGCTCGATTTGTGCAACTTAAAGAATCAATAATTTCGGAAGACAAGACAAGTTTTAATTACAAGTCCCATAATCCGATGCTACTACGGGTTGTACAATTAACGATTACGGATCAAATGTACAAGCCTAGCAATTAACTAATCGATCATACGGATGACGGCCAATCTACCATACAATCTATGAGTTATATCATGAAAACCATTATTAATCCAACTTAGAGAATTTGTGATCGTCATACAAGTACTAAAATTATATTCTCACAATTTCGCTAATTCGACACTTACATATATTCCCCGATCGTAAATTTAGCCTACCATATTATACATAATAACAAGAATACAGTAAATTCTATTGAATTTGCACTTTAAATAATGAAGTACAGAAGGAAAACGAAGACCTAATCCTACGTATTAATGCATAAAATCGTAATGATAAAGAGGAGATTAAATAGCTTGGAACATGATGATGTAGAAGTGTAGAACGTTAATGGAGAACAATTCTAACCAAAGATAAAATGCTACTGATGAATGATTGTGATGATAAATATATCAATTCATATCTTGCTACTGATCACACGCCTCCTTTCTGATAAACAAAATGAAAACTATGAAAAAAAAATATTCTCCTTGTACAAGTCTGACCCTTTCCTAAAAACTAAAGAAAACGTTCCTTCCATTGCCAATTTTATTTCTCCTTTTTATATTGCTCTGTATGTATAACTTCTAACCGACACCTCTTTTTTTGGTCTTCTATTTAGGCGGCCTTCTTTTCACTCAAGGACGCTTGTTCTGATTTTCCACAGTTGGGCCGAAGAAAGTATGAAAGAGGGCTTAAATGTCGATTGGCCCAAGATTTTACTTTCCGAATCTCTTACTTTGTCATTTTTCGTACTAATATCCTTCTTCCTACATCAAAAATACAATTGCGGTAGTAAACGACTCTAGTGAAGGAAATTAGCGTAAAACGACATGTTATACGAGAAATGTATACAAAATCAAGAGTGAAAGTAATAAAATATAACTGCATTTTTTTGGGCTTATCATGTTTTCTGTGATGCTACATAGGAAATAGGGGATCATTTGTTTCACTCTTGCATGATGGTCGCGCATGTTTGGCGAGCTTGTCTGCTGGGTCTTAATGTGATGGCTAATCTTTCGACCTCTTTCGAGAACTGGGTTATGGACATGATCATCTTTGTTGGTAAGTCAGATCCTTTTTGGTTGTTCTATTTCTGTCAACTATTTGGTCTGGGAATCTAGATTCATCGGAACAAAGTGGTATTTAAAGGCAGTTCCCCAAATCCAACTACTGTTATGGTGCTTAGTAAGTTCTTCTCTGAGTTTCAGGAATCTCGCTTAACGCAAACTTACAGCTGCATCTTTGATGGAAGCTTGACTACAGTTGGAGGGATTCGTGATGCCCGTCCTTGTTTTTTCCTGGCGCACTTAGGTCAGTTTTTTATGATAGTGCCATTCACTTGATTGTGGATGGAGCATGGCATGCACCTACTAGGAAAGCACAATTTGGTGGTTTGGCATATACTGCCAATAGAGTTATGTCTTGGCAGGTAAATTGTGTAGGAGGTCTCTCAAGTTCAGCCTTGCAAGCTGAATTTGAAGTGGTATATTTAGCTTTGCGTTGGAGTATTCGTTCCAAGTTTCAGGTTGTTTTGGTTCGAGGTCAATCTGCTCCAGACATTATGTGTAAATGACTCTTGGGCAAGTTATGGACTTGGGTAGACAATTACGTCGTTGTACTTGTTTAAAAGTTGATAGAAGTTGTACTTTTTTTTTCCAGCTAGTGTAGGTAGGTCTTTCTTAACTAGTTTTTTTTTTTTTTTTTTTTTTTTTTGGAGATCGGGTCTTTCCTAACTTAGGTGTTGTTTGTATTTTGTTTTAGTCTTGATACGTTTGTTAGTAGTGAAACAAACAAACAACGAGTTTTGCAGCGGAAATTATTCTAAAACAAACTAAGATCACAAATCTCTCCTACTATGTTAACTATACTCGAAATTTGGCTCAATTACAACAACAACTCCACACAATTTAAGCCTTAGAACGAATCAGAAAACAATAAGAAAGATATGATCAACTTCTAAAGTTACCAACTCTAGAATTGAAATACAATGTTAAAGCTTGATCCTAAGTTACCAACTTGTATGAATCTCGCCTATCAATTGCTTGTTCAACACCTAAGTTACCAACTTGAATGTAGAACGAATTTGTTTGTGAAAACTCACAAAGAAACTGGTTTGCAACCGTGTGTTTATTACTTGCATCAAATCTGATTGTCTATTACAATCTATGTCTCCTTTATATTGGAAACACTATGGAAACTTTTACCATACGAAAAACTCTCTAAAATCTACCGAAATTCCACTACTTTCCTTATATGCCTCTATTGAGTTAAGGAAACTTATTGCTGAAATCTGAAAACTCTAATTAGGAAAATAACAACTTAAGACTCTCCTAAAGTCTCTTAGACACATCACACGACTGTGCTAAGGACCATGAACTAATTGGACTACTCCTTAGCCCATGAGCTCATAGTCACGTCCCTTGGAGATGAATTGAGTCCAATGAACAATGAACTTGGGCTTGCTTTCTCAACCGGACTTAGAACGACTTCCTCATGTGCTCTTGCATCAATCCCGTCTTCTTGAAAAGGAATTGCACTCAATTCCTCATCATCAAGATATGGAGAAAGATCACCAATGTTGAAAGTAGCCGAGACACTATAATCTCCCGGAAGATCAAGCTTGTAAGCACTCTCTCCAATGCGTTCAACTACTCGGAATAGACCTTCAGAACGTGGCATGAGCTTATTCTTCCGTTTGTTTGGAAACCTTGCCTTCCTCAAATGCAACCATACAAGATCACCCTCCTTGAATTCATTTTGCTTTCGATGCTTGTTTGCACGAGCTTTGTATAGTTCATTAGCCTTCTCAATCCGAGCACATACTTGATCATGTAGCTTTTTCATTTGAACTACCCTCTCCTTGGCATCATAGCTAATAACCTCTTGTTTAGGAATAGATACAAGTTCCATAGGCAAGTAAGGATTTGTACCATAAACTGTCTCGAATGGTAAACGACCGGTAGCATAGGTTGGAGATCTATTATAAGCAAACTCCGCATGAGCTAATTTCACATCCCAATCTTTAGTAGTCTTACTAACCAAACCCCTTAGTAAGGTACCAAGAGTTCTATTAGTAACCTCCGTTTGCCCATCAGTTTGTGAGTAATGTGAAGTACTAAATAAGAGTTTAGTACCAAGTAGTCTCCACAATGTCTTCCAAAAATAGCTCAAAAACTTAGAATCTCGATCACTCACAATCGTCTTAGGCACTCCATGTAACCTAACCACATCTTTGAAGTACAAGTTAGCCACATTAGAAACATCATTAGTTTTGTGACATGCTATGAAATGCGCCATCTTAGAGAATCGATCCACCATAACCATGATTGAATCCTTACCCCGTTGAGTACGAGGCAATCCCACAATGAAATCCATACTTACATCATCCCAAGGTTGTGTCGGAATAGGTAGGGGTGTGTGCAAACCTTGATGAAAGGTACTCTTAGCTTTATGACAAGTTGCACACCTACTCATAACAGTTTGCACATCACTCACCATCTTAGGCCAAAAGAAATGCTCTTGTAAGACCTCTAATGTTTTATTGATGCCAAAATGACCAGCAAGTCCACCACCATGAGCTTCTCTAACCAACAACTCCCTAGTTGAGCACTTAGGCACACATAGCTTGTTTCCCTTGAAAAGAAACCCATCTTGTACCACATATAACCCATTAGCTCCTCCCATGCAATCTGCAAATACTTGGCTAAAATCATCATCATTAGAGTAATAAGACTTGAGTATTTCAAACCCTAAAACCCGTGAACCAAGTGTAGACAACAAAGATCACCGTCTAGATAAGGCATCAACGACCACATTGCTTTTACCATCCTTGTACTTGGACGAGAATGTAAAAGATTGTAAGAATTCAACCCACTTAGCATGCCTTGAATTAAGCTTGTGTTGTCCATTTATGTATTTGAGAGCTTCATGATCCGAGTGTAACACAAACGGCTTAGGTCTCAAATAATGACTCCAATGGTCCAATGCTCTAACCATAGCATAAAATTCTTTGTCATAAGTTGAGTATTTCAATCTAGCTCCACCCAACTTCTCATTAAAGTAAGCTATGGAACGCTTACCTTGAATAAGAACAACTCCAATACCCGTACCACATGCATCACATTCAACCTCAAAGACTTGATCAAAATCTGGCAATGGGAGTATAGGTGCTTCACACATTCGCTTCTTAATCAACTCAAACGCTTCTTGGGCAGCTTCACTCCACTCAAACGATTCTTTCTTCATACATTCAGTAATAGGAGCCAAAATAGCACTAAAGTTCTTAATAAACCTCCTATAGAAAGAAGCTAAGCCATGGAAACTCCGGACTTCAGTCAAACTCTTTGGAATAGGCCAAGAGCGAATAGCTTCAACCTTAGACTCATCCATGCTTATTCCCTTGTTAGACACCACATAACCAAGAAAAGTAATAGATGGTAGCATGAAATAGCACTTTTCTAACTTACCATATAACTTTTGCTTGCGTAATGTTTCAAATACTTGTTGTTGATGCCGTAGATGCTCCTCATTGGTACGACTATACACAAGTATATCATCTAGGTAAACTATCATAAATTTACCCAAAAAAGGCTTGAGCGCTTCATTCATCAATCTCATGAACGTGCTTGGGGCGTTGCAAAGTCCAAACGGCATTACTAACCACTCATAGAGACCATGTTTAGTTTTGAAAGCTGTTTTCCACTCATCTCCTTCCCTAATGTGTACTTGATGATAACCACTCCTCAAATCAATTTTAGAAAAGACTTGAGAACCATGTAACTTATCTAGCATATCATCTAACCGAGGCATATGAAATCTATACTTGATAGCAATGTTATTAACAGCCCTACTATCAATGCACATACGCCACGTACCTTCTTTCTCTGGCACCAATAGGACCAGAACCGCACACAGGCTCATAGACTCACGCACATATACTCGTTGCATAAGCTCCTCAATTTGGCGCTCCATCTCCTTGGACTCTTCGGGATTGCTCCTATAAGCTGGTTTATTAGGCAATGGTGCTCCTGGAATCAAGTCTATTTGATGTTCAATACCACGCAATGGGGGCAGCTCATGGGGTAGATCATCAGGAAAAACATCCATATAGTTGCTAAGTAATTGCTTGACAAGAGGATTAACGTTCTCTTCAGTTGTACCGACCTCCTTAGCCATTAACATATACACCATCTCACCTTGCTCAATCTCTCGAACCATAGATGCTTCATTAACAAACAATATAGATCCTCTAAGTTCATCCATCTTTTCATAATCAATTTCACTAGGTGGCAATGGTTGTAAAGCATACTTCTTTGAGCCCTTGGTTACCACATAAACTTTTTTTCTTCCCTTATGATCGACATCCCTATCAAATTGCCATGGTCTTCCCAACAATATATGACACACATCCATGGGAATTACATCACACAAAATCTTATCTTTATAGAGATCACCAATAGAGAAAGAAACAAGAGCTTGCTTTGTTACCTTAACCATATTACCTTCCTTGAGCCATCGAAGTTTATAAGGCTTAGGGTGCTTTGTTGTAGGGATCTTGAGCTTCTCCACTAATGTAGTAGCAGCCACATTAGCGCACGACCCTCCATCAACAATCAATCTACAAATCTTTTCTTTAACTTTGCACTTGGTGTTAAAACTCAGCTCTCTTTGTTGTTCATCTTCCTTTGGAGCAATTTGAGTATGTAAGGCGCGAGTACACACAAGATTGATTCCCTCTTCACTTGCTTCCACCTCAAGTATCTCCATGTCGTTGCTAGAACCCTCCTCGTCATTGTCCTCGTCACTATCACCTGTGTTTTGAGTGAATTCGATAACTTCTTGTATAGTAAGCACACGACTTGTGGGGCATTTAGCTTGGAAGTGATCAAAACCCTTACACTTATAGCATTGTTTCTTGAGCTTGGAATCATATGGAGTAACACCCTTACTCTTGTCGAAGATGGTAAGTTTGGTATTATCAAATTTAGATGTCCCAACTTTGCTAGTTTCCTTAGACTGATCCGACTGGAAAGGCGTGAACTTGGACGTAAAAGGCTTGGGTTTCACCATCCCCTTCTTCTTTTGTAATTGCTTCTCAGTCTTGATAGCCATCTTACAAGCCTCATCAAAATCAACAACATACATGTTGTAGCTCTAGTCTATCATGAATTTCAGAATCAAGATCACTCATAAACCTAGCAATTTTTTGCTCTTCATCCTCTTCGATATCACATAGCATCAATAATTTCTCAAATTCAACGACATAATCTTCAACGGACAAATTATCTTGTTTAAGAGAAGTTAGACGTTTATACTTATCTTGCTTGTAATCCTTAGGCACAAAACGCTTGGTCATGTGTTTCTTCAGTTTCTCCTAAGATTTGATCTTGGCTTTGTCTTTTCTTGCTCTTTGCATCTTCAAATTCTCATACCATAAGCTTGCGTGCTTGGTAAGTTTGAGAATAACGACTTTGAATCTTTTAACATCGTCATAGTCTTTATAATCAAAGACTCTTTCGACAACCCTTACCCAATCTAGGAACTCCTTTGGATCATGCTTGCCATTGAATTCTGGAAAATCCAACTTTAATCCACGATCATCATCCTTTATTGAGCTTGGACGTGGTTCAGCCTCTTCATCATCAAATTGTGCGATTTGATTGAGTCTGATGTGTTTGGAAGCTCTAGCTTTCTTCTCCTCTACATTGAGGTACATGAGTTCTTGCATCATCTTCTGCATGTTGAGCATACCCTCACGCATCTCTTCCAATTCAGACTTCTTTTCTCCGTCTTTAGACATACTTGCAATCCTAGGATTAACAAACTAAGAAGCTTGTAAAACCTAGCTCTGAGGCCACTTGATACGTTTGTTAGTAGTGAAACAAACAAACAACGAGTTTTGCAGTGAAAATTATTCTAAAACAAACTAAGATCACAAAGAAAACTGAATGGTAAAGTGTAAATTCAATTTCTCAATTAAAATGTACTTGAATGATGTGCTTCTAGAAGATTTGGATCATGTCTAATAGAGCAAGTGGCAACAGCTCTTATTTGTAGCTTGGTTTATCAGATATGAAACAAGTGGAATTAAGAATTAGCATGACGTATCCTAGAAGATAGTTCAGAGGGTGTATGGAGAAGTGGGAATTAAGCTTATCACAATGAGTAATTAGGACATCAAGGGTACTGATCTCAACGAAAATTGAAAGAATAAATAAAAAAAGTGCTATAACATATTATGCTATTGTATTATGGAGTATACCATATTGACATACTATTATATTCTACCTTATTGTAAACGTGTTGGTCTACCAGACGGAACTTGTATATATATACCACTCTTGTTATTAACAAATGGTTACGCGTCTCTATACCTCTCTAATCTCTACACGTTATCAGCACGAGTCATAACTTATTTCGCGATCGATATAGCCAATTAATATTTTATGGTACGAATTGCTCTTCACCTATGTCAATGTTATCATTAGTGCTAGCTTTCATACCTCTTGAGGAGGTAAAGTTAATTACTACCCTACGTATGACAACAAAGGCTCTTTTGTGTTGATGAAAAAATAATTGTTAATAACATACGTATTCTTCATATTTAGACTAAATTGCTTGAACATGAAACCATCTTTAATAAGTACCCTTGCGCGGTCAATCCTCAAGTTATATGTTAGCGATTTCTATAAAAAGGAAGGCTAGTTGGCATCAGTAGCATGTTTTGGGTTACACTTAAGCCAAGCATCAAAATCAGTCCGAAACCAAGTTGGCGCCATCCTTAAAGGATACCAAACCTCCCTCGCACAAGTATGATATGTGAAATATGGAGAATACTCCACTAAGAGTTGGACAAAATGGACAAAAGGGAGGCAAATGAATGTTTCGGTGAGTAAGGATAGCCCAAGTCGTACGTTCATCACTTTATTACCAAACACACCCAGCCCTGAGACGGTTACTAATTATCGTCCGATAAGTTTGTGCAACGTCGACTATAAATGCATTTCAAAACTGCTGACCACCAGACTCTGTGATGCGAAATCTTGTTGGTGACTTCCAAAATGCTTTTATCTCTGGCAGACTTCTAAGTGATAATTGTTTGATTGCCAATGAGGTTTTACATTTTGTCACCACTAGAAAGACGGGCAAGCAGTACTATGGTGTTTTGAAGGTTGATATGAACAAGGCTTATGATCGAATTAATTGGGATTTTGTGTTATTTGTGTTGGGGGCTTTTGATTTTCCAGCTTGTTGGATTTATTGTAACACTACGGAATATAGAAAGTGGATTATGGAGTTGGTTTATCCCACATTGGGAAAATAAGGCTCATATGATCAGTTTATAATAGATTCCTACCATCATACTAACAACAAGGCCTTCACCTTTTAGAGCCCAGAGAGGATATATGGGCCTAAGAGGTGACTACCCATCTTATTGGGTTGTGTTGCGACGGACGGTGGTTCGGGCTGTTACAGATGGTATCAGAGCAACCCTGCGACCGCGTGTTGGGTGATGGGGCGAGGCCCAGACCAGCCGTCTAGCGGGGGAGATCTTGGACCTGTGTTAATGTTGGTATGGTTTGGTCGAGGCGCAACGGGGACGTTGCGTTCTCTAAGTGGGGGAGTTTGTAACACTACGGAATATAGAAAGTGGATTATGGAGTTGGTTTATCCCACATTGGGAAAATAAGGCTCATATGATCAGTTTATAATAGATTCCTACCATCATACTAACAACAAGGCCTTCACCTTTTAGAGCCCAGAGAGGATATATGGGCCTAAGAGGTGACTACCCATCTTATTGGGTTGTGTTGCGACGTATGATGGATCGGGCTGTTACATTTATTGGATTTATCAGTGCATCTCCACTGTCTTGTATCGTATTCTTATCAATGGAGTTCCTTCCAGAAATTTCCAACCCAGCTGTGGAATTCGGCAAGGTGATCCGTTATCGCCCTATTTATTTTTGTTATGTATGGAAGTGTTACACTGCTTGTTGGTGAGGGCCGAAGTTCACGGATTGATTTCGGGTGTCATAATCACTCGACGTTCTCCGTCCGTCTCTCATTTTTTTTATGTAGATGATGCTCTAGTTTTTTTCAAGGTTGACGAGGACGCCTGCAAGAATATTTGCCCTATCATCTTCCACTTCTGCAGCTTATTCGGGGAAAAAATCTTTTGTCATGTTCAATCCTAATACTCCCTTAAATATGCAGCATCACCTTCAATCTTTTTCATTTGTGCCTATGTATGACTTGCTCGGCTCTTATCTCGGCATGCCAGTTGATCTTCGGGGACGTAAGAGTACTGAATTTGGTTTTTTGTTAGATAAGCTTTTGACAAAGATTGATAGCTGGTAAGTTATTGCTTATTAATTCTGTCTTCTTGGCTATTTGCTCTCATGTTATGTTGTTGTTCAAGATTCCAACTGGACTCTGTCATAAAATTGATGTTCTCATGAGTAATTTCTGGTGGAAGACTAATCCCACTCATCGTGTCATACCATGGGTTAGACGGGATATTCTGCACTTGCCAAAAGGAATGGGGGAAATGAGGATTCGTGAAACTTAGTTGTTCAACGAGTCACTTCTTATGAAACAAGCATACAGATTACATTACAACCCACAATTTTCGATTTCGAAGTTGTACTCTACAAAATATGGGTCCTCTCTTCATCTACGGGATAAGCTCCCTCAGACTTACTCCGGCAGTGCCTCTTGGGTTTGGCGCAAAATTTTATTGGGATGTCACTTGGTTCAGCTTGGACTACGATGAAAAATTGGTAATGGTTCCAAAATTCCGATTCTATCAAGAAATTGGCTCCGGTCTAATACTAATGTGATCCGTGATGATGTTCCACTGGCTTCTTTTGCTCGTTTGAAAGTTGCTGATCTGATTAAGCCGAATCATTTGGGTTGGAATGTTAGAGCAGTGCGTAACATTTTTCACCATCAGGCTGCTAATGAAATTTTGGCTCTTGAGTTAGGTTCCTCGATAGACAATGATTTTTTTGTATTGGAAACATTCTCGTTCCGGAGCTTATTCAGTGAAGTGAGGTTATGCTTTCTTATGCTCAATGTGTACGGACTCTCGCTTCCAAGACAAGCAACAAAAGTTTTGGAAGCGATGGTGGGCATTTGATCTGTTACTCAAGTGGAAAGATTTTGTGTCGAAAATCTGTCACCAGGGACTCCCTATCTCCTATAACTTCCGCAGATTTAGACAGAATTTGGTTGAGAAGTGTGTTTTTTGTGACAATGCCGAGGTAACAGCGGATCATCTGTTCCGCTCTTGCATGATGGTCCAACGTATTTGGCGAGCTTGTCCGTTGGGTTTTAATGTCACGACAAATCTTCAGACCACATTGGAGGATTGGATTATGGACACGATCACGTTTTTCGGTAAATTGGATTCCGATCATAGCATGGTTGCTTTGTTTATGGCAATTCTTTGGGCTATATGGGTACATCGAAATGAAGTAATTTTCAAAGGCGGTGCTTCAAATCCTACTACTGTTTTGTCGTTTAGTGGAAAGTTCTTTTCCGAGTTTCTTCAATCTCGGTCAACACAAATTTGCAGTCGCTCCATTTATGGAAGCTTGACTACTGTTAGAGGGGATAATGATGCCCCTCCAGGTTTCTTTCTTGCACACTTAGGGCAGAAGCATGTACTCTCTTATGGTGTTATTCACATATTAGTTGATGGAGCATGGCATGCGGCTACAAAGAAAACAGGTTTCCGGTGGGCAGCTTACACAGGAGATCGTAGTACATGTATGGGTAGGAGCAGTGTGCAAGGCTATTCAAGTTCAGCTTTACAGGCTGAGTTTCAAGCCGTCTCATTAGCCTTGAGTTGGAGTATTCGGTTTGGATTTCAGGAGGTGTTGGTTTTGTCGAACTCTTACAACTTGGCTGCAATTTTGCGGGCTCAATCTGTTTCATATAGTCTTTGTTACCACATGAGCTTGCAAGCCGCGATAATTTCAAACCATCTAAAGAATGATAGTCTGGATCATCCTTCAAACTCTTGTGCACTAAACATAACTGGGATTCACCAAACACATCATCATCAAAACTTTCTTGAACAATATTTCTCGCCCATCTAGCCAAGTTGAACAGCTCTCCTTTACGCCGTTTATCTGGGGAACGCTGATCAACACTCTTGGATATTAAACCCAATAGAATGACTCCATATTTAGAAACTACAATTAAGGATTTTCACAGTTATTAACTCAAACAATAAATAAAATAAAAGTGACAATGTAATATCAAAGAACCATATAAGTGTATCGTCACCTTGTCTGTCAAATTTTAACTTGTATAAATTTGCCTTTCTGCGTGCCCAAATACTTTGTATAGTCCTCACTGGACTGTATAATACTGGAAAATAATCCTACAAGGGTAGGTTAGCACTATCAGCTATGTATATAAATCACCATAGAAATTGACATGACTAAAACCGAAATAAGAATCTTTCAAGGTTTATCCAAGAAAGGTTACGAAGGAGGAAAACTCGTTAGAAAGGTACTGCTTTAATTTGGAGGAGCATTGTTCTCTCGAGACTATACGACTGTCTAGGCAATTTGGTATTTTTAATGATCAATTGTGTCAAATTAAGACGTTTGATGTATGCAAAATCTTCACATATCAACAAATGTATGCAGTATGTATAACCTTTGTCGTCTAACCAGCTAACATGGAAACTTTTAGAGCGGAGTATCAGAGAGGGGAGCTCATGCCCTAGCACATAGGCCTAACCATTGCCCCCTCTAAAACCAATCTTTCAATGTAAGACTAGCTCACACACTACAACAGCAACACACAGTTTCTCGATTATGTTACTCCCTATGTCCATGTAGGGTATGTGCCCAACTGCCCATAGTTGCCAAGCTGACAAATTTGAGTCTAATGCTAACAAAGGTTCTTTGACAATTGGCAAAGAGAAAAAATAATGAGCAGAGAATAAGCAAGCAAACCTCGTTCACAATTACATGTGCAGCGCCCATATAGTAAGGAATGTGGAGCTCTCCACAGTGCTCCTTAAGCCTAAATCCCAAGGTGCAAGCAACAACCAGTACAACCTTGATTCTTTGCAACTAGTTGAAATTATCTGGTGATCAAATCGAGTAGCATTGTTAAGAAATTAGACTTGGTTAGTGTAACAAAGGAAATGACAATAATCTATGTTGATCAGACTTGGCAACAACTATGAGACACGTAAAGTAAAGTGTCCAAGTGTTTGTACCCACAGCCGAGTGTCAAATACTTAACATGTATCATGTCATTGATTAAAAAAGAAAATAGGTCTGATCAACATATGGGTAACAAGAGTAGGGACTTGGGGAGCGAAACCAAAGCAGAACAACACTACCTCTGGGTATCAGATTTTCCAGGCTATCCAAAGGCTTGAAATCATAGACAAGACCAAGTCATTCATCATTGTCTTCTGCGCAGTATCCAATAAGCCTCATAAAGTCAGGACGTGAATGGGAAATTGGATGTTGAAGTAATGTATATTCACGGTGAACCAAAAAGAACAACGTTTCGAGAGGAATTAATGAGGAAGGAAGAAATGCATTTTTTCAGAATGTGATGTTTACTTACCTGGAAACTGTGGATAGAATTATCCTTGTTTTGTCTGTGATCTTTATTAGCCGGTATCACCCATTTCTTCACAGTTACATGTTATACTTTTGAGCCATATGAACTATAATCATAATATTTTCCTCGATAAACTTTGAAGTGCTTCGTTATGGCTATTGGTTGGAATCACTGAAGTTATTAGTGAACTGTCTCAAATCATCATAGGTCAGCCGTTGAGGCAGAACTCTTCTAGTGAAAACTATAGAGAGGAGAAACTTGTCATTAGAAATCAAAAGTCTCCTGCTTTTCGATCAGAAACTAAAACGTAAAGCAAGAAAAGGCAAAAAAGCTAAACAAAAGCTATGGAGACATTGATGTTATGTGGAACACTAACACATTGAGGACGTGTAGAAATAATAACTTGGCAAGTACTTGAAACCTTGGGCCCTTTAAACACCCCAGTTTCCTTTTTGAAGTGTCTTTCTTTAAACACCCTATTTCAAAACTTTTTAAATGGGGTAAGTTTTCATCACAAATCAACCCTCCACTATCTCCAAAAATAATAAACAAATCATCAATTATCTCCAAAACTAATAAACAAACCACCCATTATCTCCAACAATAATAAACAAATCAACCACTATTTTCAATAATAATAAATAAATCACCCATTATCTCCAACAATAATAAACAAACCACACCACCTTAATCCACGTAAAAAGGGGAGCGGGGTGTTTAAAGGGGGACGGAAGGAGTACTCATTATTCGTTCTCTGAACATAAGATCTTCTCTGCGGTAAGTTAGTAGTAGGTCTACTAGGAATTTACTGAGGACCTTTCCATGCATAAGAAATAGCTTATGAAATCAAACTCCACACTATGAGACTCGCAATCCCACAACTCAACCCACTGAAGGCATGAAGATAAACAATCTGGCAGCTGCGTTGTCAGAATCACGCTCGAGTCTCTGCTGAATTCAGCAATCCTACACTTGAAATCCTGAAGCCATGAAGAGTTGAATAGTCAAACACAACTTTAAAAATTCAGAACTTTAAGCAAATAAACCCTTGACAGTAGACATTCAGACAACCTTTCTTGAGAACAGACTCTCCAACTTTGGTGCATTTTCGAGGAATTTTGGAAGAATAATGTTCCACAAAGAGTAGTTGAGAAAGGTCAGCCGCAAGCAAGATAAAGCAGGAAAGTGGGGCAGATTGTAATTGTATTCACTGTAACCTATTCTAAGAGCCTGCATAAGGAAGATAGATTTTTGTTATTGAGGGGCGGCGCCACGAGTGGATTGACACCTCCAACAAAATTTCGTATCAAATACTTTCACGCAAAACCTATTACTTAAAGAATATTGTAAATTGTGAAAAACAAGCTATGATGTTATTACTCCCAAAACCACCAATTTCTTATTGTTTTATGACGATGTAAAAGATAAACCCTCTATTAGTACTACCTTCTCACATATTTTAGGTGTCCAATTGGTCAGAAGTATGGCTCTTTTTGGAAAAGAAAGGAACCTCATATGATCGTTGCATGATTATTAACACCAAATTTACATATGGATTGAAGAATTAACATACAAATTGTAAGATTATTAATCGTTTTTTTTTTTACAATAAATAAGTATGTAATCAATTGTACCCACCAAAAACGATAAAGAGGTGGTCTGAGTAGTGAGTTTACTTTTTGATAGGTGGTTTCTCACAAAAATAAAATAAAATAAAGTATACTAGGTAATTTCTCAGAAATTGAGAAGACTTACATTGATAAGATAGGCCTTAAGATTTAAGACCTTGACATTTCATATTCTGTGCAAGAGTTTGCAGACCCGATTGATGTAGGGCAACTGCCATGGTTCATCCCTCGGTGTTGTAGGCCAGCAAACTCCCATGTCGATTTTAGCATTATCGAGGAATGGTTGACCTCTAATGACATATCCCTGACAGCACTGATCATCAATGGTAAGCTCCTTCAACAATGGGGCATTGATGAGGAATTTACATATGGAAGCACCAGTAGTAAATCTCATTCGCAACCTTGTCAAGCAGGGAGCTTTGATGTGGTAAAAATTATTGCTTTGACATAGGCAACTTCCTAGGAAGACATCTTCAAGCATTGGAGAAGCTCAAAATAAATGTCGCAATAACCACCATATACCATGTAGCGCATCCACCCACAGATGAAGGACCTTGAAACTGGGGAGAAACCGCTTGCGGTTCACGTTATCAGATCGTACCACTGCCCGCCGGTCATTAATATATAGTATAAGGACCTTGAAGGTGGAACTATTGAAAGTTTCTAGAGGCAAGCGCACATTGGAGATGAGATGAAATGGATGACAAAGGTATAATTCAACCTTTTCAGCCTGCCTTCGACTAATAGCATCATGGACCCACAAAGTTTGTCTCTAGTCATCCAAGTATGTGCACATTACCAAGGAAAATATACGAATCATTGGCGCCTTGTGCCGAGTAATAATACTATCGACAAAGTTGTGAAATGACAAGATACGTTCAGCATCTTTGGTGTATGGTAAAGGACGGTTGGAATTGTGGGGAGACAAGACACAATCATCAAAGGCAAAGGTACACACAAAGCACCATAAATCCTTCCACCTCGTAGACAAAACACAAGTCCAGACAGCATCTCTAGTGGAAAGAAAGGAGAGAACATGAAGAATCAGCTCCTCGGGCAGTCTGTCAAACATGTCCAAGGCATTGGAGATTCAAGGACAACTTTGTTATGTTAATTTCCCCTACCATCTCTTCTTATTTTACATATTTATACTAGCAAAACAATAAGATTTTTACTTTCCAGTGGCATGGATTACCAGCATAGTTTAGGAAACTATCTCACGCCACTCATAGGGATCTTATCTTACCAAAATTGACACTCTTTTACCATCAACGTCTATGCTCCAATGATGTGACAATGAAAACTCCATTTGGAAGAAATGAACCTTATCTAACTCAATTTGGAATCATCTCCATCGCATGTGACAATGAAAACTCCATTTGATTTCGCCGTCTCGAATCACCTCTAATGACTTCGCTTGCGACAGAGGTGGTGGTGTTCAGTGCTATTGCGCTGGCGGATAGAGAGAAAATGTGGGAATTTTTTTTCATTGTGTTTTATTTTTTTATTACAAATGAACCGGTTTTTGATAAAACCGGGTGACGTGGTGGTGACATCATGGTGATGTGGCACTCGAACTACCTATTCCCGGGACTACGGTATACACACTGATCTTCCAAACATATTGCTTCAAATGTGTACCTGGAAAACACACCTATCAAATTGGGGGAAATAGTTTCGCGCGAATTAGGGTTGAAGGTTCAAATTGGGGATTTTTCCTTGTGCGGCAGCTAGAGTTGTACAATGGGCGGGCTGGGTGTGGGCATCTAGAAAATGGATATGGTCTGGGATAGGCCGACGCATATTATTATGGGATGGGCTGGGCCGGCCCATGAGCGTTTAACATATTTGATCACCGTCTTTATCCTCATTGAGTGTAAGATCCTTCCATACACCATAACGAAATTTTCGTTTGCGTGGGGGGCGATTATACTCATGGTCGCTATCATCTTCCATACTGCTGCATAAAGACAAAAAAAACGATTTGTTCAACTAATTCATTAACAAAAAAAAAAAGTGTAAAAATTAGCACTAACTTTCACCACAATTCAACAAAATTTAAGCTTAAATGCAGGAACTTTAGAACATTCACGTCAAATTAATAAGCCAAAATCCACATACCCACATGAGAATTTGATCAAATAACACACAATTCACAAATTGGGTCAGTAAAATCGACATCAACATTCGAAATTACAGCATGATGAATACGAAAACACAGAAATTCACCCAAAGTTTCAATCTTTCAAGGGCTTTTCAAAAAAACTACATAATAATTTCAAGAAGGCAATAAGAATACAAAAACACATATTTTTTCACCCAAATAATTTTTCACCAAATCGATTTAGGGTTATAATAAAATACAGAAATGAAATTAAGAAGTTAAAACCTGAACAAAATGGGGCGGCGATGGTAGTATGGCGGCGGCAATGCGGCGGTGACGATTCGACGGCAGCGAGTACGGTCGGGGTAGGTGAGGAGAGAGAAAGTGATACAAAATATAGAAGAGATGTCGTGAATTTAATGTTAGTTATTTTTTTTTTCTTTGTTGTTAAATGGGTTTTATGGGTTATATGAAGCCTGATGTCCAGCCCTTTTTGAGAAGGCCCATATAAGCTCTATCCATATTCACAGAAAATAAGCTGGACTCAAATTTTAAAAAGGCCTGCCAGAGGATCCTGTGGGCTGCCCTGCCCATTTTACAACTCTAGCGGCAGCCCGCGTTTGTTTTTCGGATGCAGCAATATAATGTATTTACTTTCGCTCCTGGTACCGTATCTGTTGTTCCATAAAATTACTAGGAAATATCTTGTGATTCGCAGTATTAAGTGTAAATTTTCGTGATGTTTGTTTTTAAAGAGATCATTTATAAAATGACCCGTATGATTAATTGATCATTATTTATAATCGCGTTATCCATTTTTGTACGTGAACTTCAAATTATAATGTATGTATCAACCCTTCTTTTACAACTCCACTTTTCGTGGTTTTTTGTCCAATATGATCCCGAAATAAAAATGTGTTTTATTTCTAATGTCCTAGGGGGTTAGATTATGTGTTCTGCATTATACTATGCGTATTTTGGCAAAAATATTTGGACTACACATATAAAAGCCCTAAAATAGGTAAGAGTAGACTCTAATCTTTAACAGTTGATTAATTGGTTATTGTGCACACCCTCCTCACGCAGTTTGTCAAACATGTCTTAGGCTTTGGAGATTCGAGGACAACTTTGTTACGCTAATTTCTCATACCATTTATTCTTATTTCACATATTTATACTAGCAAAACAATAAGATTTTTACTTTCCATAATTGGCATGGATTACTAGCATAGTTTAGGAAACTATCTCACGTCACTCATAGGGATCCTATCCTACCAAAATTGACACTCTTTTACTATCAACGTCTATGCTCCAATGATGTGACAATGAAAACTCCATTTGGAAGAAATGAACCTTATCTAACTCCATTTGGAATCACCTCCGTCGCATGTGACAATGAAAACTCAATTTGATGTCGCCGTCTCGAATAACCTCTAATGGATTCGCCGATGACTGAGGTGGTGGTGTCCAGTGCTATTGCGCCGGTGGATGGAGTGGTTGCGAGGGAGGAGGGAGAAAATGTGGAAATGGTTTTTTCAATGTGTTTTTTTTTTTTATTACCAATGAACCGGTTTTTAATAAAACCGGGTGACGTGGTGGTGATGTCATGGTGATATGACACAGGAACTACCTATTCTCCGGACTACGATATACGTGCTGATCTTCCAAACATATTGCTTTAAATGTGTACCTGGAAAGCACACCTGTCAAATTGGAAGAAATAGTTTCGCGCCAATTAGGGTTGAAGGTTCAAATTGGGGATTTTTCTCTGTGCGGCAGCTAGAGCTGTACAATGAGCGGGCTGGGTGTGGGCATCTCCAAATAAGTTATGGTTTAGGTTTGGGTGACCCATATTAATATGGGATGGGCTGAGCCGGCCCATGGGCCTGTAACATATTTGATCACCGTTTTCATCCTCATTGAGTGTAATATCTTTCCATACACTAAAACGAAATTTTCGTTTGCGTGGGGGGCGATTATACTCATGATAGCTATCATCTTCCATACTACTGCATAAATACCAAACAAAAACGATTTGTTCAACTAATCCATTAACAAAAAAAGTTTAAAAATTAGCACTAACTTTCACAACAATTCGGCGATAGCGAGTACGGTCGGGGTAGGTGAGGAGAGAGAAAGTGATGCAAGATATAGAAGAGATGTTGGGAATTTGATGTTAGTTAATTTCTTTATTTTTTTTCTTTGTTGTTAAATGGGTTTTATGGGTTATATGGAGCCCGCAGTCCAGCCTTTTTTGAGAAGGCCCATATAAGCCCTATCCATATTCACAAAAAAATGAGTTGGGCTCAAATTTAAAAAGGCCTACTAGAGGGTTCCGTGGGCTATCCAGCCCATTATACAGCTCTAGCAGCAGCCCGCGTTTGTTTTCCGGATGCAGCAATGTGTTACTTTCGCTCCTGGTACCGCGTCTATTGTTCCATAAAATTACCAGAAAATATTTTGTGATTCGCATGATTAGGTGTAAAATTTCGTGATGTTTGTTTTTAAAAGATCATGTATAAATGACCCGTATGATTAATTGATCATACTTAGAATCGCGTTATCCATTTTTGTACGTGAACTTCGAATTATAATGTATATATTAACTCTTAATTTACAACTCCACTTTTCGTGGTTTTTTGCCCAATATGATCCTGAAATAAAAATGTGTTTTTTTATAATGTCCTAGGGGGAAGATTATGTGTTCTGCGTTATACTATGCGTATTTTGGCAAAAACATTTGAACCAAACAACTATGATAAAGACCCTAAAATAGGTAAGAGTAGACTCTAATCTTTAACAATTGATTAATCGGTTAGTGTGTATACAGTCCTTACTACGGTCATATTGCGGGGCTCGCAAAAAATAGGTTTGGGTTTGCAGGTTATTGAACTAACCTAAGGTTTGATCGTTCAAAACTCAGAGTCGCCACCCTGTCTTTACCCCGACAAGGAAGGGTTTCGAAACAAGTTTAAAAAGCACAAGTTCGAAAACAAATGAAAGAATTTTAAGGAAAACCTTTCGAAAACCAAAAATGACTCCAAGCGCCCGAAAGGCAAAATTCCGTTTTATTGCTTATTTACAAAGTTTAGAAAACTGGTCTGCGAAACAGAGAAAAAGGGTTCGGGGCCTTAGTTAAGGGGTGCGAACATTTGGAACTCGTCTCCCTTTCCGTCATAAGGACGGGCACTTACTAATACATCATTTCCTTTTAAAGAGTCTCGGTATATTGGTTGCGTTAAGATCCATATAAATAAGTAGAAATAGAAAACCACATATATATTCACATTGTCATTTACATGCAGAAGTTTAGAAAAAAGAATTTACAAAAGTTCCCGAGTCTTTTTGTACGGACTTGGGGGGTTTGAGCACCAAAGTTGCCCTACGTACCTTTCATTGTGGGATTGGAATCCACTCGAGGATCAAAACCCTACGCAGTTCTGACGGGCAGCCCCACGACAACGGCCTTTTCCACTGGGGGGTAGCGGCTAATATCCGCAAGGGTAGGTGGATGGGTCCACAGGGTAGATATCATTCCACCGGGGAAATGATCGAGTTGATTCTACTAGGGATATCGCCCATGTGGGGGTAGAGATGGTTTTTACTTTGCTTGGAAGGGGTAGAAAGTCGTTTCACTCAAAGTCGTGCTATTGAGAGACTTTATAGATGACTCACATTAGAGTCAAGTCGATCCACGGTAGAATAGAGCAGGGTATATTCCGCTTGCATCTATGTGTCTCTCATCGAGACGGCGATCGCCATTGATCACCATGCCTCCTGAATCAGGCATACCTCCTGGACGAGGTCTTAATGTGGATGACTCGACCTCTCTAATGCGAGTTTAAAGGTTAGACCTCTCAATATTTTGACTAGGGTTGAATTGACTGTCGCGGGGAGATATAATGGAATGGATTGGGTTATGTGTTTGGGGCTCGGTGGAATTGGCCGTATCGTTAGAGCTGCCCGCGTAGGCCCTACAACAATATAAGGAAAATAAATCGCTGATTCGATTACGTTCGTTCAAGAAGTGTTCCAGTGGGGCGTTGGTGGAATAGTTGGTACAGGTGAATGTAGATCGACCTCATGATCGCGCATAAGCGGATTGGCAATCGTTTCCTAGTGTTGGGGTAGGGACCCGTCCAAAGTCCATACCAAGAACGGGAAAAGAAAACTTTACATGCAAAACACATCAAGAAAAGTTTATTTACTTCCATGTACAAAAGGTTTTGAAAAAATAATTGAAATTCTTAAAACGTTGAGGAGAATGGAGAAAACGACTTTAATTAGAAAAACTAAGAAAAAGACGTTTGGAAATAGATAAGAAAACATTTTTAGGGGTTTTTGATTTTATTTATTACATTATTTACAAAGGGGGTCGATTTTAGTCTTTATTGACTTTAATCGACTTGGATTGACTTCAGTTGACTTGCACCTATTTGCAAAGTTGACTTTAGTCGATTTTAGGTAGAGTCGGGTTGACTTGGGTTGACATGAGTAGACTTGGGTAGACATTGGTTGTTATTGGTAAACTTGGGTAGATTTGTTTGACTTTGGTTGACTCGAGTAGATTTGGGTTATTTGTTAGATTTTAGTAGGCTTTGGTAGATTTGGTTGCATTTTGATTGGTTTTAGACCATGGTTGACTTTCATTGACTTGACCTCGGTTGACTTGGCTTAGGTTGACTTGACTTCGATTGACTTAGATCCATAGTGTTTAAAGTCATCAAACAAGTGGTTGATGAATTCGACTTCCTATTAGGTCTAATTCTTTTATAGATTGGCTTAAATAGACTCCTAATTAAGTCTAAATTATTTTTAGCATTTTGACATTTCAAAGAGGTGGATTACTAAGACTTCCTATTAAGTCTAATCATTTCATTAATCAAATCAATTAATTTGAAGAAGAAACTTGTCATTTTTTACCCCGAAAAACAGAAAGTTGGTGGAAATTGAATGGGTTGAAAGATCAATTGAAATCTTCAAACTTTTCTGGGTTGAGGGTGGGTTTATGAACACATCTTGGGATCACTCATGAATTTTTTCATGATCCCAAGAGTTGATTTACTCACAAAACAAATTTAAGGTTGAAAATCGGATTTCTAAGCAAAATAAAGTTTGTTTTCAAAACATCATAGCTATTGATAGAGACATCACTAATTTATGTGCCTTATCATTCTGGAAATATGAGAATCTTCTCTTCAACTTTCATGCAGGAGACTTTTCCAAAAACGGAGGTTTTCAGTGCTTAAAAACGCGTTGAAATTAATTGATCGGATCCAAAACAAGATTGAGTGGTTTTACCACAAAAATCGTCATAAAGGTTCTATCATGAATCTAGATCTGAAATTTTGCAGATAGGTTTATAAGACCGCAAAGAGGGTTTTCTCAAACGATCAATATTTTTAAGCGACAAAATCATTTTTATACATAATTTACAAATCGAACTCAAAAAAAAATTAAATCTAGGCAAAAATCCGGATTGGACTTTTGAGCTGTTTTGTACATGGAAAAAGTTGATAAAAACTTGCAAAAATATAAATTTCACTCATGAAAGTAGCAAAGCCAAAAAAAAAAAAAAAAAAACAAAAAAAAAAAAAAAAAAAAAAAAAAAATCACTCCAATCCTTATACTCTCTCAAAATCTAGCGTTCCCCTCAATAAAGGGAACGACCCCCGTAAGGCCCTAGAAGTTGGCTTATGGATTTTGGTGTGGCTCAATAAACCACACTAAACTCATTACCAACTAAGACTAGACAAATCAAAGTGTTAGTAATGTATTTGAGAGAAATATGAATTGAAATGCAATAATATAAAAGAAAAAGGAGAGAAAACTACCTTTGATGATCAATGTTGTTGATCCTCCAAGTCAAGGTACTAAGTTATCTAACAAGTTTTAATCTAGGTGGAGTTGATTGATTTAATTATTTCTAGGAGCTAGAATGATTCTAATACTACACATTTATTCGAGAGAATTAGAATTAAAGTGGAGTTTGATGTGAGAAATAAATGAGAGAATGAATGTAGGAAATGAAGTGAGGAATTAATTTTACCAAGGAAATAACTCCTCTCTTTTTCTCTCTTGTTTGCACGGCTCCAAGGGCCTTCTTTCTCTCTTTTTTTGTTTTTGTGAGTGTGATGAGTAGTGAAGGGTAGTAAATGAGGAGTATTTGTTTAAGTATAAAGAGGAGAGAATATAAGTGAAGGAGATTGAATGTGAGGGATAAATATCAATTAAGTGGACAATTAAAAAAACCAACTCTTACTCTCCAAGCATTCTTGGCCCGCCAAACAAGAGTCAATCACAAAAAAAAAAAAAATGTCTTTTTCCTATTGTATTGAAGGAGAAAGAATCAATGACTCGTTAATTAAAAATAAATCAAAAATAAAATTGTTAGCATCTTTTTAGCATATAGTTAGTGTAAATGTGAGTGACATAAAGGTGAGATCATAAGATGAGGTCATTACCTAGGTGGTTTAGTAGTTAGAAAAAATAAAGTCGGGTTAGACTCGGTTCGAGCAATTTTGCCTCGGTTTGCGCAAAAATGAAAACCGGGTGAAACGAGGTGATGAATAAAAGAATTTGGATTTAAAAACAATGAAAATCAATATTACTAATATTATTTACACAAATTTTGAATTATACAGATAATAGAAAAAATGGTGAAATTGAAATTGTTGAGAAATTGTTTTATTCACAGATAAACGAATAGAAATGGGTGAATAAAGTGAAATTGAATTAGAAAATAGAAATAAATTAGTAATAATGAAATAAAAAAGGGTGAGACAAAATTTGGTGTCTACACATATAGGCGCGTTTTGTGTGTATTGGATATTTGAAGTGGTACAAAGAGAGCAGCATGGGGCAACTGACACATCATCATTTATTGGAATTCTAACAAACATTACTATTTAGCTACATACCTTTTGCATAAAGTGGTATCATATCTTTTGCATAAAGTGGTATCATATCTTTTGCATAAAGTGGTATCTTGAGAGGCACTATGTGCACAAACTTGTTGAGGAGAGGTATGTTGAAAGCAATGCGGTAAATCTGAGGAAAACTACGTTAATTATCCGAACTTTTTAAGATGAATCATATTTTCTAACAAAATACTATTTCGTAATCAATTAAATTTCTAAGCGAATTCTATTTTTCTTGGTAAGTTTTCATATAAACTACTCCCTCCGTCCTCCATTGAATGTTAAAATTTCTAGACAAATCGTTGTATGAGGCGGTCTCACATGTGAGACGGATCCAATAATAAAAAGCCTAATAAATTACACACCAAAAAAAAAAAAAAAAAAATCATCCACTTACACTTTCTTCTCCATTATTTTTTTTTTCTCGCTCTCTTCCTACACTCTCTCTCCCCCCTGACATTTGTTACATCTCTTTTTTTTTTTTTTTATTGAATCTTGCTCTCAATTTTTTTATCTCACCATATTTCTCATATATTTTGTGCATTTTTATGGTGATTACTACATTAAGTTCACTAAAATATTTACATTAAGAACTCAAGAATATTATGAGATTAAAGATTTATATAAATGTAAAACTCAAAGATTTATAACGAAAATTCAAGGTTTAAAGTTAAATTAGAAATTTACATTAAAAATTCAAGGTTTCAAGTTCAAAACTCAAATATTAGCATAAACATTTATAACGTATAGTTTTAATTGCAAACTCAAGGTTATAACTTATTAACTCCTCTTTTTTTTGTTTTTTTTTTTCATTGATGGGCTATCTTCTTTTTGAGCTTGTCTCACCTGTGAGACGGCCTCACAGGAGACTTGCTGAAATTTCTATTTTCAACTGTCCCAAAAATCTGCAATTATTCTCAAATGATGATAGTTTGTCATATAATATTCTTCTTTTGGGAATATGTTATAAACATTTTGGAAAAATTAATGGTTTAGGAAAGAGGTAAACAAATCTTTTAGTTAAGCTTAAAATTTTACCTTTTCAAAATTTAACAATCTTTGGAGGACGGAGGGAGTATTAAGGTTGCATAGCTTTATGGGTTCCCGTAGAATATTAATTATTAACTATTTTGCATGCCCGACCCGCGCCCGGGCTGTATATCTATATTGTTATATTCATTTTATGAAATTTTCAATTTACCTTTGTTATAATATTAGTATCAACATTATTATTTTCCATAAATTAGCTTACCATCATAATCACCATATATTATATTATTTTTCATGATTTAGCTAATAATTTCCATATTATTCCATTTATTATGTAATTACTTAGTGTTATCCAATTAATGAATGTCAAGTGTCGTTCTAAAAAAGACTTGGTTTTAAGTTTTAATAGATAGTATTAGACAAGAAGTGAATAATGCAAATCTGAAACATTTTGCTAAAGCTACTTTGTTTTCTTATTTTCATACTGCATGCACTCCGTCCAGCTCAAACGCGCCATGCCCAAAATAACCCTATGTTGAGAATGATGTACATAATAATCGATTTATCAAAATTTCAAAAAAAAATTACTCCCTCCGTTCCAATGGGATGTTGGACTATTCCACTTCGGAGTGTTTCAGTGGGATGTTGGGCTATTCCCTTTCGGGGTGTTTCGGTGAGATTTTTTTTTTTTTTTTTTTTGCAAGCAAAATTTTAGTGCTTTTATTCTTCCATGAAGGGAAAAAACAAGCAAGAGCTTACAAAAAATAAACCACTAGGAGGATCCAACAATGAGGAAGTCAAGAATTTCCTCATTTTTTAGCCCTCTTAAGTAACTAAATACTCTAATACAAACATAAAACTTGATTTGCCAAACAATATATTCCACACTATGCTCTTCTCCCCTAAAAATTCTGCAATTTCTTTCCCACCAGATCATATAGATCGTTGCAACTAATCCACAGACTGCCCACTTACTTTTCCGATGCCTTTTCCTAACTTTCCTTCCATACCAATTTAGAACTCTCTCAAATCTGCTACTGCCAGTAGACATTGTCAGCCAACTCTGAATTTGACGCCATACTTTCTCAGAGTAATCACACATGAAGAAAAGATTAGAATGGTTTTCCTCCCCCGACTTGCACAAACTACATCTGTTAGCCAAATTCATTCCTCTCCTCATTATGTTGACAGTAGTTGCTAGCTTCCCCTGGAATGCAAGATTAGCAATAAAACTATGCTTTGGGACATTTACTCCATTCCAGATAATCTTGTAGGCTCTACTCACCTTGAATTTCTCCCTGAAAAACTCGTATGCCTTTGCAGTGCTGAATCTGTCACCTTCAGTCCAGGAAAGGATAAGTTTCTCAGCCTGATTCACAGAATTTGCTCTTGACAGAATAACATTCTTCACAGTGATGATGCCCTTCATCAATTCTGAATCTTGACTTTTAGCACTTATGTCCCAAATGGAGTGTGTTTTCAAGACATATCCCTTATTAACCCAATCACACCAAAGGCTGCTGTTATTAGAAATCAGAGTCCAAATCCACTTTGCAATCAACGCCATATTCCAACTCAAGACCTCTTTAATGTGAAAGCCACCTTCACTTCTTGGAGCGCAAGAGCTAGACCAACTTTTATACAGCATCTTCCTACTTCCCTCCTTTATACCCCAAACAAAATCTTACACATCCGGTTAATCCTCCTAATAACTCTTTTTGGCAAAACAAAACTCGAACACCAGAAGTTCTCCATACCAAAAATAACAGAATTAACTAGCAGACACTTACCAACATAAGAAAGGAACAGGTTCGACCAGTGCATAATCTTGCTCCTTATTTTGAGAATCAGATTATTATACATATCAGCAGTCAGTCTTGAGCTATTTAAAGGAACTCCCAAATATCTAAATGGGAAATTTCCCTCATTAAAGCCTGAAGCTTCAAGAATTTGTGTCTTTAAACCATCTCGAACTCCTCAAAAATATACTTCAGTTTTTTCTGGATTTGCTTTGAGACCCGAGATGTCAGCAAATTTTTTCATGCAGACAACCACAGCTTTCACTGAAGGAACATCACCCCGAGTGAATATCATCAAGTCATCAGCAAAAATAAGGTGAGTAAGCCTTAATTTTGCACATATAGGGTGAAAAGAGAAATCAAGGTAATCAGGGAGGTTCATGAGCAGTTTTGATTCAGTGAGATGTTGGACTTTGCTATAACTTTGATTAATCGAGTACTGTGTCACTCATCACTTATCCCAATATGGGATTGTTTTATAAATGGGCGTTTGAGTTGGAACAAAGGGAGTAGTTCTTATTACGTAACAATTGCGTGTACCTTGTTCAAACATCTATGTGTACGGAGAAGTTATTATAATACGAGTATAAAAGGTACGAAAGGCAACTTGGACATTGGCCAGACACACATAATAGCATATGCATAATAGCAAGGCCTTTGAACCGTCACCTATTCTTCTCCTCTTCAAGGGCACATCAATACTATACCTTTAATAGGCTAATTTCCACGCCTACATGGAAATCTTTGAAAGCATCCGTAGCCAAAAAAAATCTACCTAATATCCTACGTGTCGGCCCGCTATTCAATTTCATTATCTCTCCTCCATCTCATACACCTTTAATATCCCAGATAAATTTAGGTGAATAAAATCTCTTTAGTTGCCTTCATGAACATTTGAAAACATTTCAACTTCTTTGAAAATAATTTTCATAAATTTCAACATTCACATCATAATTCATATTCATTATTCATCTTAATAATGATACTAAATTTTGTCTCTTGTATTTTTGTTTACCAATTTGTCAATTACATGTTAGTTTAAAAGACTATATATATCGTGTTTATTTGTTAATTTTAGTGAGAAAAATATGCATTACACACATATTGTGACATATTGAAAGAGAGAAATTAGGCTAGAAGATTAGATATTATAATAGTGGTTCATAGATTGTCGTCTCATATATATAGTGTATATATTTTTTTAGTCCAAAATTATTGTTACCTCCAAATTTATATCACAATTATTCCAAATGGTTAATTATATTGTACTTGAAAATCTTTTTATAGTGTATTCTGGTTGTTTTGGTTACCAAAATTTTTAATTTTGCAATTGATTATGAAAATATGGTTTTATTAAAACCAAATACAAATTCACTGAGCTATAATAATCTCAAAATTTTGTCATATGAAATAATGGGTATGTGCATAAGCCAAAATTATATGTTATTTGTGTTGCAAATATGTACGCAATAATGTCATTGTTAAGTACTTTGAAGGTTGTATCATCACTACGGGTTAAAATAACATACCTAAAATAAAAATTAAGATAACCAAATAAAAAAATATTCTTATAGAAGCTAAACTAACAGTTTTTATATATTCATTTTATTTATGAGTTGTTTGGTTCAAACTATGAAGTAGAATTGTATAATAAGAACAATATCAAATGAAAATGAAAATCTGCAAGTGATTTTCTTATACAACAATTTTGATCGAGTGTTTGTATCTATCTATCTATCTATTGATCTATATTTGTCTGTATAATAATATTAATAGGCTAACATCATTAATCCACGTGGCGAGATGATTGATTTCACACAATTGTCATCTACAAAAACCATATCACAGTCCTATGTGTCACAATAAAAAAAAAATTACATCAAAATAAAAAATGAAAATAATTATATATTATATATGATAAATAATTACATACATTAATCACCTTATTTATTTGAATCAATTATAACAAACCTTTCGTCTTCTTTATTTACCTTTTTTCAATGATTTAATAGTTAGTTTTAAGGTTTTTTTTTCCTAATGACGCTAATTAATATAGTGACTTTTGGCCGTTCGTCTCTCAATTCTTCCGTAACATGTTAATTTGACGTACTATATATACTTTTGTCTTTTTCTTGATTTAGCACACAAAAATATGCATTTCACATAATTGTTCCAAGTTGTCAAAATGATGAATATTTTGGTATGGAAAAAAGGGGTGCAACTAAAGGATTCTTCTATACATATAGAATGAGGTTAGGTCCTAGTACTTTTATGTAACCATCATTCATAATAAGGTTTTGTAAGCTCTTTGTTTGTAATCCGAAATGATTAGTTCCAAATCATGGTTATTTTGTATTAGAACTATTATAAGTGGAATTTAATCGATTTGGTCACTTATATGTATGATTTTCGATTGTTTAGTTTTAACATTTCAATATTGTACGATTTCTCCAGGCATCAACTATAAGTTGATCGAAATGTACTCAATTTTGGCTATAAATTTGGGTGTGCATGAGTCATAATTTATGTTTTTTTTTTAAATTGAAAAATGAGATTAATTTAAACTTTTTGTGTTGCAAATTTCCAACATTGAATGTCAACTTCGTATTTAATAAATTTAAACATTCGTATAACATCTACACAATAATATCAATAGGTAATAAACTCAAACAACAATTTAATCTTCTAGAGGAAATGTAAAGTTTTGTTTTTTCTCTTTATCAAATGGGAGTTTAAACTAGATCTCAAATCCGAAAATATAATGGAACGGTTTTCCAATTAGAGCAAAAACAAAAGTAGCTGTTATTTTTTAGAAAGTGTTTGTTTTCTTGTTGAAAGAAGATTTTTTTCGCTAACAACAAATTAAAAAAGTAAATATATATTAATATTAAACAATTGCAGTTTCCCTCATTACTTATGTCTCTTAATTCATCACTATTTTTGACAAACAATCTAATTAAGACCTCTATTTTGTTAGATTACCAAATATCGGTCAAAATTTGTAGATCTATAGAAATTGAATAAGGTTGTGACGCGCGAGGGCTAAAGTGACGGATTTGGGGGAGGGGGCTAGGATGAGTTTTGGGAGGTTGGGCGATTCATAGTCGAGGTGAGTATGAGGTTTTGGTGGTGATTGTGCAATAAGGGAAAGCAGAGTGGACAAAAAGGGAAGAATAGAGAAAAAAAACAAAGGTCGTTGAGGTAGGGATTGTTGAAGCGAGTTCAAAAGAGATCATTAATGTTTTCACCGACATGCAGAATTAAAAAGATTAAACTGATAGCGAAGGAGAGTTGTGAATACGCATCGGTAATAATAGAATTTTAACAGTGTCGTGAATTCACGGGGACAAAAACTAGTTGCATATTCAATGCTGTGATGCAGGCCTTAGACTCCGCTCTTTTGCCGCTCTTCGACTAACATTCAGACACAAATTTGGAAGTGAATTGGGACCTTGGGTCAACACTACATAAGAAAATTAGTCCTGAAATGATCTGCAGTTGATGCTAATAATTAACGCTAACCATAATGCCCACAGCATAAATGAACTAGGGCAGTCAGACGCGCCTAACTGGGCATCAAACTCAACCAGTAATGAACCAATCAGACCCGATGTTTTGTTAAACTAAGCAATGTGGTTCTAATGGCAGTCGATGACAGTGAGATGATTCGATCATGGAAAACAGTCAACGAAGCAATAAACAGACGGAGAAACTGGGGGAGTGAGATGAAGAGCCTCTAAACTCTAAAGGCCGGTAATTTATTACTTTAGGGATGAAACAAACATCACGAATTTCACGATATGTACAAATATGAAAAAGAAAAGTGTGTGGAGGGCTAAGATCATAGCAATGTTCTGTTGTCGAAACGAAACAGGCCCTGGTTTTTTTCCTGTACAGCTAAAAACAGAGCAGAAATGCAATATTCAGGGAGGCGGGGATGTTGAAGGCGGAGATGTTGCTGAAGCCTTGCAGATAGGGCACCAGTTCTTCAGCCTCAACCATTGATTTACACAGTCTGTGTGGTATCTGTGATCACAACCAAGTCTTCCCACTTCATCTCCATCTGCATATTCTTCCTGCACCAACATTCACAACAGTCATGTTTTGAATGACGATATGACGAGCAAACAAGGTTATCTAATACTACATATTAAAACCTGAAACCAAGTCTTTCCTAGGTTGACACTTGGCATACATTAATTGGATAGAGCATAAAAATAGTATTAAAATACAATTATTGATTAACATATAGTAATAAATTATCATATTAGCTAATTTATGGAAATAATAAATATGGTAATTTAGTTTATAACATAAGATATAAGAGATAATATTATGGCGGTTGACTAATTTATGGTAATAAATTTGAATATGATGTGATATAACGGGTGACGGAATAGTAGAATGACATAATGTAACATGTGACGAGATAATGGGATTGAAACTGTAAAATGGGTGACATAAAAATGGAAATATGATAATACGATGAGTGAGTAAAAATATATAATAATAAAATATGACGGGGGATAAAAGTTGATTATAGTACTGTAAAATTAGAACAACGATAAAACATGCTGTCATTTTTACAAAACGAGTATAAACATTATAAATAGACAAGCCCGAGCGTGGCACGGGCATGCAAACTAGTCTATCTCAAACGAGTACATATTTTAAGATGAAAACCATATTAACCCAAACACACTGAATTTTTTTTTTTTTTTTTCGCAAGCGAAGATAGTAGCTCTTTTATGCATCCATTAACGCTTACAGAAAGGAAACGCTCCAGGAAACTAAGCATTGAGAATGTCGATTACCTCCTCACATACATCCTCCTGAACATAGCTAACAAGTCTACACTTACAAGGAATTTATTCTATCTAACAGCCATCGAGCAGTATGAGTAGCATTCCCAAACAGCCTTGTATTTCTTTCCATCCATAGAATATGGATAGTAGTAATAAAACACTGAACTTGCCACTACAGACTTCCTTTTTCTCTTTCACACAATTGCTAAAGAGATTTTTAGCCTACTGAAGTGAAACTAGAGCATATTTTCAAAGTCCACCAGAAATCGTAAAACAATTTGGCTGGCCTTGATCCACTACACATAGTAAGATGATATTACCAAGTGACACAATTGCGCCAACTCCTTCGTGTATATATGAAAACTAAAAAACAAAAGGGGGGGGGGGGAGGGGCAAGGGACTGTACTGTACACACCAAGTTGAGGCCTTGATAAGAGGCAGCCAAGTGCTAATTGCTACTCATTTCAGCTTCAGTTGTGGAAACATTTTATATTCACCAATTTCATGTGTAAATTTCAAAATGACAAGATAAAAACTAAGATCTTTAGTAGAGACCTGGCATATACAGCATTTGACATCGTCTGCATCTTTCCTACAGTCCGTTATTCCCTGATAGATGCTTCTTTCAAGGCACTTGGCCAGAATATCTTCTGGTACTGCTGTATTAACGGTTCCCATCCTCTCTCCTAAAGCTAACAGTTCCTGTTCAGATAGCAAACAATCACGATGATTCTTACCCAAACATTGCATAACGAAAATCCGACTGTAAACCACAAACACAAAGGCACAAACCAAACAGAAAATGACAATGATGTAAGATTTTTGCAGCACATACCTCATACGACATATTGTCAATATCCAGTCTCATGTCTCTGTGCTGATCCTGGAAAGCAAGTCCTCCGAGGAAAAGATTAGTCTCCATAACAAGCAATTGCTGAAAATTCAAGTTAATTGAAGGTATTAGAAACACTATTGGGCAAGAAATGAAAGCAGTGTTCAGAGAAATTCGCAGTAGCATCTAACATTTAGCATACGGATTGACATATTTACCTCATACGTTGGCTCATCGTCTTGTTCAATTCTATCTAGGGCTAGCAACATCTGTGCATTGCATAATAAAAGTTTTCATTAAAATGCAATAACATCTAAACATGAAGTATCTGAAACAAATAGAAGTCTTGAAGGTAAAAGTGCCTCCAGTTTTGCCCTTTGCACGAACAAGAATTTTGAAAGCGAGAAAGATGTTGAGACAATACCTCTGCAATCCCGTACTGTCTTAAGCTATCACGGCTCATGAGGGATCTAGAGGCTCCAACACCGTAGGGGCCAATTGACCTATTAGGCCGCATACTATCAATACTAGTACCAGATCTACTAAAAGAACTGTAGTTATACGATGGAGTTTGTGCAGAGAATTCATTTTCTGAGCTTAAAGCATCTGCATCAAGAGATGTGTCAGGTTGAGGTGAAGATGGGGTCCGAAGTGGTGATTCGACCAGTGGCATCCTGTTTCTAGATTCCTGATTGGAAAGCCTTGTTCTAATAGTTGACCTCCGATTCCCAACAGATGCAGCACCATTATGCCCAACAGGACTAAAGTTTCTGGTTGGCCTTGAATCAGAGATAGAAACACCGCGATTAATGTTGTCATTCCTTCTATCATCCAACATGGGCCCATTTATTTTCTTTCCTCTGGCAGGCAAACTACTCTCAGGTTCACCAATTCTCTTCCTACCAGTGTCCCTCTTCCTACCTGAATTTGAATCTGGTGATGAAGAACAACCTGAAGGGACAAAATCAGAGGTTGAGTTGCATTTTAAATTCCTCAGAGAGTATCGGCTAGTACTAGTGCCATTTCTTGGCACTTGATTGGTCTGATTAAAACCAAAGGAAGACGAATAACCTGCTCCAGAATCTTGTCTCCCCACTCCTAACCTTTGAGTTTTTCTCTTCACAGGTCTGCTAGTGGGTGCAGAAGTAGAAGTACCAGCTTCTGCTGATTTGGTGTCAGCCTCATGCTCATCAGGTTCCGGATGAACCCTAGTCTGGGTCTTTCCAGATCTAGAAGAGGATTCTGATGCTTCCTCAGAATCCTCCTGAATGCTGCTAGTTTCGGAATCACTTTCAAGGTGAAACGAAATTTTCTTTTTTGACCCAGTAAAGGGTTTTCTAGAGGTATTCAAGGAAAGAGGTGAACGAGACGAACTTCCAACTACTTCTTTGCCGTGAGCAGATCGGAAAGGAGTCCTGATAGATTTTGCTTTGTTGGGAGAACCAACTTGGGCATCTTTCATTTGGTTAGACCTGCTGCCGCATCCAGCTCGGCTGCAGACCTGGACGTTACGGTCTCTGTTGTTGTCAGCCGAGTATTTGAGAAGGCTAGGCCCCCCTCTGGATACAACAGGGCCACCAGAAGCTCTTCTGCTTGAATATTCATCCATGAGTTGGGAATGTTACAAACCTACAGTTCTGAAAACAATTTGGAATCAGGTTCAGAAAACCAATTTCATCGACAAACCAGATTTCCCCTTAGAACTATCCTTAGGATCAGCAACATAAATAGACAATGCACAAGCAACACAAAAGACCTTCTAATACTCGTATTGGAAGTCACTATAAGTTTGCAAATGAAGCACAACACGGAATGCAGCACAGGCTTATTGGAGATGATCCAAAACATGGTGAGTGTAATCTTAAAACCGTCCCCCAAGCTCACACTCAGAAATGTACCTTGTGATATAATTGTTCACAAACAGCAAGCATTCAGCACCAAGAAAGGCATAACTTCACACAGAGGGTCAAGAATACATCCTCAGAAATCAATATTATATGGTTTTCACTCTTTGCAGACTTTTCCTAAAAAATTCTTGGCCCTTGCATTCAGTACAACTCCTCCATATTATTTTAAACTCTTCTCTAATCTCATAACTCGAGAATCTAAAGGTAAAAAAACAACTGAAATATGTTTATTTCCATTTCACAAGCAAAGATAAAAATGCAACACCAGAAAACACAAACTACCGTCTTCATATTTACTGGTTGCTGTTTACAAAATAAAAACTAAGGACTTGAAACAAAGATATATATGTTTTCGGACAGAGTTCACCAGGTATCTCACAACAAGGCAATATTAATTCGCGATTATACGAAAAAGCGAACTGCAAAAAGGCATTACAGGGCTGACAGAAACTACTGGAAACTCGAAAGACAGAAGGCCAAGTACACTTGACGTGTATTACTTACAAACCAATCGAGGTTCCTCCTACGACCTCTGACAACTAACCAGCCTATTCAACAGAAAATGCTGCATAACTAAATTTGGATTGAATACTTTCAACAAGGGGGTCCAATGTACAGGCTATAAAACTATTCAGACTGTGCTCTAATTTCAGTATAAATCCAAAAATATCTGATCACCTATCAACAATTCAAATGCACAAAGCTCATCCCTCAATCCTCATGAAAGGTTAGAATCATTTATTCCCATAGTATTCGATGCCTAGACGGTCAAACAGATATGACAGCGTACCAAACATAAGGAGGTATTCTGTCTAACCTGGTGAAGCCTCAAAAATTAAAGGATCAACCAATTGCTAGCGAATGTACTCAGCCTTGCCTATTAATCGAAAGAATTCTCGAAAATCGAAACAATATAGGATTAAAAGCTAAAACTTAAAGATAAAGCCAGAGAAGAGTCATAAAACAATCTGGCACCGAAATAGACAAGTAACTATAACCCAAATCCCAGCACTACCACGAATTTTCAGCCTTTCTCTTCATATGACATTATCACACAAGCATAAAAGAATCATAAATCATTCAGTCGCAACTTCATTATCCCACAACAAAAATGCAAACTTTCTACCAGAAAAATTTCCTGACATGCAACAATGATAACCATAAAAGGTAACAACATGTCAACAAACACTCAACTACTCACTCCAATTTATAAAGTTTGAATACGTGGAAAATAATCAAAAAAAAAATGTAAAGAACCCTAAAAAATCGGTTAATAATTTAAACAAGAACACAACATCATAGACAACCAAATAAATAAACATAGATAAACAAGAATTAGACAATAGTATCAGAAAGTTAATTTAAGCACACCTCCTTGTGAAATTTTAGAATCAACCACAATCAACAATAAACACTCACAATTATAAATAAAGATTCAAACTTTCTTTGATAAATTAATCAATAATCATCATCATAATCATCTTAGGATTGAAGAAACTGGAAGAGATGAGAAAGAACCCACATGATCAAAAACTCATGTACTCCACCCATGAACCAAAGGCTTACCTTTTCTCTCTCTATCTCTCTCCAACCCTTAATTCAAGGACAAGAAAATTAAACTTTTGTTTGAAGATTTCTTCCTCTCCACAATTTTTTATAACCTCATCATCCTATCCCAAAAATATGTCAAATAAATAACTAAATAAACAAAAATTTGTTAATTTATAACTAAATAAAAATCTTTGCCATAGAATTTGAGTGTATGAGTAAGAGCACTTTTATCCACAATTTAAGAGGCGCATATAGTTCCAACTCTTCAAATTATCAACCATTAAAATACAAAAATCAAACCCACAAAAGATTGAACTCTACTTATTTCACCAAATATTAATTTTGGATGATAATATAGAAATTTTTCATTGACCATGTCATAAAAAAACTGAGAAGTAATCAATTAAATTGAAGTATGATAGCATGTCACCGAAATGAAATTTGACTAATAAACTCAAACATAAATAAATTACCAGAGGAAAAATAGAATTTAGAGGCCCACCTCAAGAAAAAAAAAACTGGATGACAAGAGGATCAAATATATATAATATATGGTCATGCAAAAATGATTTTCTGGGTATCAAAGACTTGTAATCACATCATAATATATCATATGATAAAAAAATAAAAAGCATATGTTATATCATTTCATTAAATTTCAACAGAAGAAGGTGGATTGCAACAAATGCGTGTGTTTGTTTGTTTGTTTGAGGAGAGAGAAAGGGAGGAGTTTTTGTTTTTGTGGGGAGAAAGACGTGTATTGTAAGATCCGAGGCCAAACAAGGTACAGAAGGAACCGTGGGTTTGGTGAAAGTAGAGCCGTCAGATTAGGATGAAAGTCAAAGATCAACGGCCTTTAACAGATTATTACGTCATTTCTAAGGAACCCAAAAGAATTACTAAGATTATTATGACGGCTAAAGCGTTATGCCTTGTTTGGGACCGAATTATATAAACAAAAAGAATGAAATTTGAAGAGTATAGAATTATGCAAATATATAAAAAGAAAATGTTATGTTATGGATTTATGGACCTAACCCAACAATGCCAGCTGATCCAATGTATATTGTCCTCCTAAATTGTTCCACTTAGTTTTGGTTTTGTTATCTTTGGATGTTTAGTTTAATGAGTTTGTCTAAAAGAGGTGATGCTTAGCTTGTTTAAGTCTGCTTTTTGTCCATAACCACTCCAGTCTTGTTCCATACTAATCCTACTCCCTTCGTATTTAATTTGAAGATGTGAGATATTTCATACTTTTAAATAGTGTAAAGTATTGGATGTGGTAGAGGAAGAGATTTTAAGTACGTAGTAAACATCGACTCATATACTCCGTATAAGTTGTAAAAATTCTTTTTGATTGAAGAAAAAAAGAGTGGTGACTATTACCCATCTTATACCAATTGATTTTAGAATGAAATTCTGATGGACTTCTATAGTTGGTCTTCTCCTTTTCTATGAACGGGCTGATATTGGCCCACGATAATTCTGACGTACAACTATAGTTGGTGAACTTGTTTTATGTTCGTCAGTTTGTTTTTTTTGTTTTATCTGGTAAATTTGACGTTTTTAGACTATAATTGGCAAACTTCTTTATTAGATACAAACTGCTTTGATAACTCATTTATATCACTACTTTGTTACCACTAAAGAAACTTTACGAGCTACAATACCAAATACGAGAACTCTAACAATAATACTTAGGCCTTACTCAATTCCAAACTAGTTGTTGAGGCAGATGGTAACTTTTAAAGATTCCTTGAAACAATTACCTGCGTGTTTGAACTAAAAGATGGCGTTTGAAAGTATTTTTAGATAATGTCATTTTGATTAAATTTTTAGAGTCTACTCCGTATTTGACAAGCCTAACAACTAAAATAGTTATCAACTCTATTATTGTTGTTATAACTGCTTTAATTTTGAAATATCACCCAATCCAACTCCCAATTCACCATAAAATAGACCGCGCGAAGCAAAAGCAAAAATTCTACTCAAGTCCTATTATTGGTGCTGGAAGACTTCGATCATTGGGTGAGACTCATGAGGCTTTAGTTTGTGCCTTTCTGTTGTCATGGTGTGCATTACGTACTTATCATCTTTTAAAGTCCACCTCCAAGAGAAAAAAAAAAAGGATTTAAATTTATCGAGTCCAACTAATAATTTGGCGAAAGATTCTCTCTGAAATTGTGGGATCTTTTGGTAAATAATGCAATGAGCAGATGTGCATGAAAACATTACTACCATGTTTTCTGGTGACATCCGAGAGTTTGGTGTGATTTGGGCCGGGGTAGTTATAATGTTATATTGACCATCCTATGATTTTGAGGACACATACAAGTATCCAACAATTTACGGAATATTGGTGTTGTATCAATTAGCAAGTCAGCTTTGGGAACGTTACGTATAGCTAATCGGGTTCGATGGCCTTAGTTGCTACTTTCTAGGTCGTTAAGTGCATATCGATTAAGTTTGTATAATTAGTGGTCGTTTGGTTGCATATGAAAATTCGAAATGCACATGAAGTTCCACTTCACAGGTTGTAGAAATTCATATGAGTTTCTCAAAATTGTTTGGCTACATGTAGAAATTGAAATACCACAAGAATTGACAATTACCAAGGGGGGGATAGACAAGTCAATTCCTCCATTTTGTACGAATTGGAAATTCCCACACAATTACCATGATTTTAGGCAACCAAACAACGCCAAAAAGTTTAATTCATGGGTTCTGAATTCCCATGATTTTGAGTGGCAACCAAACTCTACTACTCAACTACATAATTGTACTAACTAGCTCTCATAACTGTATGACTCCACTAATTATAACAACTAACTCTACCACCCCGGTAATCCGCCTGTGGTCAACAATGGTCAGTGGTGGTCCGGTGGTTGCCTTCAAAGTTAACTAGGTATGTTAGTTGAGTTGGTAGAGTTACTAGAGTTGCTGGAGTTACACAATTTATTTAGTGCAGTTTATGGTTTGAGTTAGCTAATTTAGTAGTGGAGTTATCACTTCTACTTTCTGACAAAGGTTACTTTTGACCGGATATATATACTAGTTTTTAAACTCGTGCGTTGCACGGGACGCATATTATATCGTGTTTAATGATTCTTATACAAAAGTCTCACGTTGAACATTTTTCTTAGATAGTCAGATGTAGTGTCTATATTTTGGTTGTTGAGTTTAGTTTAGTAATAAACGCAATATATTTTTTTGCACTTTTCGTTCAATAGCTGCTGACTAATACAATTCTATCGGACATATGTATAGATAAAACTCATTTTAGATTAAATTTCAAAATATGTTTAATGAGTTATATGTTGTAATATTCTAATATATAAATCAACTAAAGTACGAGCCATGTGTTAGGAGAAGCTTTCTCCTCAAGAAATAAGTGTACGGACAAGATCTCAAGCTTGCGAACATGGCGAAACAATCGAAACAGCCTAAACCAAGGGGACGGCCTCCAAAAGTAACTCGACAATTAGCTTCCTCTCACCGAGATGAATCTGATGATGGAGATATTGATGGGAATGGTGCAGGATCGAAAGAGGATAATGAAACCCAGCTCCACAAATCACCCAGATTGCCAGTGTTTCTGGATGAAATTGTGGGAGACGCGATGAAGAAGTCAGGTATGAAAACAATCATAAAATCAAGTAAAATAGCTGGTTCGAATAGTGATTTGTTAGCTGATAATGCTGGAACTGTAACTGGGTTGAATGGGCATGATGATATGGAAAGGGAAGGGGAAAATCTTGATGCAGGAACGAAACCTGAAACTGAGAACACAGGAATTGAGACCAAAACTGCAGGACCTTGGAATAAGGTTATAGGGACCAAGCCAAAAATGGGGATGAACTTGCATTTCTATGAATCAAATGACAGTTCTGATGAAGTTGTGATTGAGGAGGAGGATGTAAGTTCTGAATTGGATTATTGGAAGAACAGTTTAGTTGGAAATGTAATTGGTGGGAAACCTAAACTTAAAGAAGTGCAGGACTTTGTGGAAAAGAATTGGAATGTTTCAAAAAAGCCTAGTGTTCTGTACTACAAAAGAGGATGGTTCACTTTCAGGTTTCACTCAGAGGAGGAAATGCTGGAAATCTTGAGAGGAGGACAATGGAAAATGGGGGGAAATACTTTAATCCTGAAAAGATGGAACCCAGGTCTATCTCAGGAGCTTGACAAGATTTCAGTAGTTCCAGTTTGGGTATTGTTACCGGAGCTTGATCCTTGGTTTTGGTCTGCACCTGCACTGAGCAAGATTGCAAGTAAACTGGGGAAGCCACTTTGTGCAGATCACACAACCACACAGAAGTCTAGACTGTCTTTTGCCAAAGTGATAGTGGAGATAGATGTCTCGAAACATCTGCCTGATCATCTAATGCTCATGACACCCTACTCTGAACCCATCTGTCAGAGGGTGGAATACGAATGGGTCCCGTATTTCTGTAATTGCTGTAAGAAATTGGGACACCAGGAGTATAGCTGCAAACTGAAAAAACCAACAAAAGAGGTTAAGGCACAACAGAAGAAGGAATACAGGCAGAAAATTGTTCAGGCTGAAGAAAAGAAAGAGGGCATTCCAGAGCAGGAGATTGTAGTGCAGCAAGAAGTTGTACAGCAGCCAACTATAATGGAGGACATTACTCATTCTGAAGTTGTCACTCCCTCAAACTTACATGTGGATGAGTCGGGTTTTATGCTGGTGAATAAGAAAATGAAATCTAGGACAAAAACCCACACTCATTCACCAATAACAAGAACAAAAAATAAGTTTTTGCAGTTGAGCAGGGTTGAAAATCAGATGGAAAAGGGGTTTGCTGCAATTATTCAGGAGAGGATTGACTTTCTAGGGGAAGAGGAGCCACCAGGCACACCTCCTCCTCAATGTTAGTGGGCTCTTGGAATGTGAGAGGGCTTAATGAAGCCCTCAAACAGCAGGAGGTAAAGGACCTCCTGCTGAAGCATAAGGTGGAGGTGTTTGGAATAATGGAAACTAGGGTCAAAGAGAAGAATGATGATAAAGTTCTTAAAAGGAAGTTTGGAGGTTATAGTAGTCATACTAACTATAATTACCATAGAAATGGGAGAATTTGGCTTCTTTGGAGGTCAAATGCGAAGGTGGAAATTATTGAAACTCATGCTCAAATGATACACTGTAAGGTTACAAATAAAGTGGATAACAGTGTCTTTTATGTAACTATGGTTTACGGTAGCAATGATGCAAATGAGAGAAGGGAGCTTTGGGGAAAGTTGATGAGCTTTAACACAGGAAATTGCCCATGGTTGGTTATGGGAGACTTTAATGTCATAAGATCCCAGCTGGAGAAGAAAGGTATTCACCCACCTGTGAGGAAAGACATGGAGGATTTTAATGATTGTCTACGTAGTTGCAATTTGGATGATATGGCAAGCCAAGGTTGTTTTTTCACTTGGACAAACAACCAGAATGGGGAAGCTAGGAGCTGGAATAAATTGGATAGAGCCTTAATCAACCCAGCATGGATGGTTAACCTCCCAAACTCTTTTGCTGACTTCTTACCAGCAGGACTGTCTGACCACTCTCCCATCATGGTAAGAGTCAGTGAGCCTGTGAAAATCAGGAAAACATTCAGATATCTGAATTGTTGGGAGGCTCATAAGGACTATGGGGAAGTAGTGAAGAAAGCATGGAGTACTCAGCACCAAGGGAGTGCTATGCACATTCTTTTCCAGAAACTTAAACAAGTGAAACACAGCCTAACTGAGCTTAACAAGCTCCACTACTCTAATCTCACTGAAAGGGTCAGACTTAGTAAAGAGGAGTTGCTTAAGAATCAGGAAAGGTTGCAAGGCAAGAATGATCAGGCACTGATAGAGGAAAACACAGTCATCAAAGAGAAATATGTGAGGCTCAAGAGGGCAGAAATGAGTATGTTGAGTCAGCGGGCAAAAATCCATCACATGAAAGAATCTGACTGTAGCTCAAAGTATTTTTTCTCCAAGATTGCAGAGAGGAAGCATCAGAGCTATATAGGACATATTATAGATAGGCATGGCCATCCTCACACAAAAGCTGAAGATATCAGTGGAACTTTCATTGATTATTATCAGAATCTTCTAGGAAAGGCTAGACCTGTGCAGGCACTTGATAAAAATGCCATTTCAGAGGGAGCTATCCTTAGCAAGGATCAGAATAGTAATCTAATTAAGCCAGTGACAGAAGAGGAAATCAAGGTAGCTCTTTTTAGCATTGATACTAATAAGAGCCCGGGGCAGGATGGTTTTGCTTCTGGTTTCTTTAGGACTTCATGGGAAACAATCAAGGAAGACTTCATTGGAACAGTTATGGAATTCTTCAATTCAGGAAAGCTGGCTAAGAAAGCAAATGTAACCATGATCACCTTGATTCCAAAGAAGGAAAATGCTAGCCAGGTGACTGACTTCAGGCCCATTTCTTGCTGTTCAACCATCTGCAAAATAATTAGCAAGGTTATGGCTAATAGGATTCAACAAATTCTCCCAAGCCTGATAGGTTATGAGCAAGCTGCCTTTGTTAAGGACAGAAGCATTTTCGATAACATAATGGTCTCTTAGGCTTTGGTCAAGGGTTATAATAAAAAGAATGTCTCCTCAAGATGCTTGTTCAAAGTCGATATCAGAAAAGCTTTTGATTCCCTCAATTGGGAATTCATTAAAAGCATGTTAGAAGCTTACAATTTCCCTGAAGTTTTCATAAAGTGGCTTATGAGTTGTGTGTCGACTACAACTTATTCTCTGAAGATTAATGGGAATTATGAGGGTTTTTTTTGAAGGAAAATGTGGTATAAGGCAAGGTGACCCAATGTCACCTTACATTTTTGTGATGAGCATGGAAATTCTCTCGAGATATCTTAGGAATATGCATAGCCAACCCCAGGCCAGTTCTCTTATCATCCAAAGTGTGTGAAGATCAAGCTTACTCATCTTACTTTCGCAGATGATTTGATGATCTTCATAAGGGGAGACACTCCTTCAGCTAGAGCAGTGGTTCATTGTCTGGAAAATTTTGCAGCAGTCTCTGGTTTAGAAGCAAATCCTACTAAGACTGATGTATATTTTGGAGGAGTTAGTGGGGAAGTGAGGAAACAAATATTGGAAATCACAGGGTTTACTGAAGGGAAATTCCCGTTCAGGTACCTTGGTTTACCTCTCCACTCCAAGAAACTCAGGGCTGACATGTTTTCAAGTATCTTGAGCAAGATTCAGCACTCAATCAACCACTGGAGCTCCCAATTTCTCTCTTATGCAGGGAAAGTACAGCTTCTAAATTCTGTCATTTTTGGTTTGGAGAACTTTTGGTGTGCAAGCATGATAATCTCTAAGGGAATCTTGAAGAGGATTAACAAACTATGCAAAGATTTCATGTGGGGTATTGGAGAAGGTCAGAGAAGAATGACTTTCAAAAGCTGGAAGTCCTCATGTGCTCCTAGGGAGGAGGTAGGGTTTAATATCAAGGAGGTCTTATCTTGGAATAGAGCTATGCTGGCTAAATGGCTGTATAGAATTATTACCAAAGATCAAGGGAGCTGGTGCAGATGGAGTACAACATATTGTCTGAAGGGAGCAAATATTTGGGAAATCAGACAAAAGCAGAGTGATCCGGAATGTTGGAGGAGTATCCTTAGAGTGAGAGATCACCTGTTAGAGGTAGCAGGGGATGGAGCAAATTCCAATAATATGATCCTATCATGGGCAAAGGGAGGCAAGTTCAAAGTGAAGATAGCTTATGAGCAGATCAGAGATAAACATGACAGAGTCAATTGGAGTAAAGTTGCTTGGGATACCATCACAATGCCAAAACACAGCTTTATATCCTCTTTAGCTCTACAATACAAGTTATCCACCATTGACAATATCAGGAGAAGAGGTATGATGATTATAAACAGGTGTGTTCTTTGTAAAAAGGCAAATGAGAGCCACAAGCACCTGTTTTTCCATTGCGAGTACTCAGTAGCAGTTTGGCAGGAATTATTATGCTGGTTGGGTATAGGGAAAAGGAAATAGAATATAAGACAGGAGTACCATTGGTTTGCTAGCAGGAGGAGATCAAAACACTGGATGGCAAAATGGGGAAGATGCTGCCTGAATGCTACTATATATCAGCTTTGGAATGAAAGGAATTCAAGGATCTTTGCTGATGAGGAGCATTCGGAAAAATGGACAGTGGATAGAATTAAGTTTTTATTTTGTATTCGTTTGTATAAGTGGAAGAAGAGTGAGGATTGTCCGGAAATAGTGGACAGTTTGCTTTAATAGGGTCGTTTTGTTCGGAGCGAGATAGTGGTTCTTATTTTGTAAGCGGTTTTTATTTTATCTCCCCATAATGGGATGAATAAAATGAGCTCATAACTTCTTACAAAAAAATATTCTAATATATAAAAATGAAAGTCAGAACTAATTATTTCGTGTGACATTTAAATAACTTCAATTACAGTTTTATGAAAGTATTGATTGTTCCTAATACAAGATTTATGGTTGTGAGAATCATTCATTTTTTGGACTCTTTCACCCATTCTCTTATTTTAGGCTCTCTCTAAACTTTTCAAAAAAAAAATCAAAACTCTACTAAATGTATACAGAGTAACTGAACTGTTTTGCATATCGTAAAAATATGTAAGTGGATCTCAAATTGAGATACATTCGAAACAAATCTAATGATATATGTTTCGAACTTTTCTGATAAACGTAACCAATGTTATGAGTGATTATGTCGTAAATCTTTAAGTGTTAATTAATTATTGTATCACTATATAATAATTACTAATTACATCATTTTAGCTAAAATTACAACTATTTGTAATTTAATTAGCCAATTATTTGTATTGAGAATTCACACAAAAATCGTAATTTATTCAACCTAAAACAATATTCGATATAATCAGTTAACTCTTTAACTGAAACATTAGAGTTTACATTATATTGTACTAAATACAAATATAATATCCTTTGGAGAAACTATCTTCATCGGTGTGACCGAGATGGATCAATTGATTACCACCGTCAAACGACAATAACGTCAAACTCTAGCCAGTCAACCGTTATCGATATACGTTAATCAACTGACTTAGTATATTTAATATATCTCAGGTTTATTCGTAATTAGATTTAATTAGTCAACGCATTATTGTCGGAGGACACCTGCTTCAACAATCTCCCACTTGTCCGAGACAAGTCATGCGTTACCAATTCTCTTATCCGTTATATCTCCCACTCAATGCAAATTATCTTTCAGGTCGAACTTGCATTGGATCTTTATCAAAAGTGGTTTTCTCGATCTGGATTATGACTGTCTGACCGGAATATCTATCATAGATCTCTTCCGAGCGTGGCCACACATTTCCAATCATAATGCCTCGAGTGGCCCAAAGATATTATACCCTGACGTCGGTGGACAATCCTGTATTGACTCATTTTCTTCATTTCATATAGCTGGTTATGAATCAATAGATGTCCTTTTAGCCTCCTTTTACAGCACGACTTAGGACAAAAATCAAAGTCACCGCCTGCTGTATAAACTCAGACAAACAATCTCAGGTCGAAAGAATCGACTAATAGGAATAATATAGATTACATTGGCACGACTAGGCACAAAGGTTCTATAATTGGTCAAATGTCTGACAGAGTGTCATCTACAGTTTGTCTATGTAAACGGTTATTAATCTCTATGAATCAATGACATTGAACTAGTCATCAACCGACTTACAATCTAGTCAATTGAGACATCACCTCATTTTATGGGTAGAGACAAAATACATTGTTAATCTTGTTCACTTAATAAGGTTCAAATCGTCTCCACGACCTATTGGGAATCAACAGAGCATATATATAATTCAGAATTTTATTAAAACTGAATTAAAAGAAAAATTTATTAAAACTTAAAACGATGAACTCAATTATTATATATGTAAAAACTAATACATTTATTAATTATTACATCATATAATCTAACACATGTCCGGCATACGCCTCAAACCCATCGAGACAATATGACCATTGTGTTTAGCCTGTGATAATGGCTTGGTTAAAGGATCAGTGATATTATCGTCTGTCCTAACCTTACAAATCGACATATCGTCTCATTCCACGAAGTCTCTAATTACATGGAACTTCCTCAGTACGTGTCTAGATTTGTCACTAGACTTAGGCTTTTTAGCCTGAACTACTAATGCTCCGCTATTATCGCAATAGACTACAATAGGATCAGCTGATGTAGGAACTATTGTTAATCCTCACAAGAACTGTCGGATCCATACTGCCTCTTTTGCAGCCTCTAATGCTGCAAGATACTCAGCCTCCGTCGTAGAATCCACAGTCACCGATTGCTTGGTGCTCTTCCAGCATATGGCTCCACCATTTAGTATGAAAACATATACTGATTGAGATTTTGAATCACCTCGATCTGTTAGGAAACTAGCGTTCGCGTAACCCTTTACACGAAGTTCGAAATCCCCTCCAAAAACTAAGAACGTGTCATTAGTCCTTCTTAAGTATTTAAGGACGTTATTAACGGTTATCTAGTGGCTTTCGCCTGGATTGGCTTAGTAACGACTTGTCATACTCAAAATATATGACACGTCTGGACGCTTACACATCATAGCGTACATGATCGAACCGATTGCGGAAGTGTAAGGTATCGACTTCATGCGTTCAATATCCTAAGGATCAGTTGGACACTGAACTTTACTCAAAATTATCTCACTTCCCATAGGTAAAAATCCTCTTTTAGAGTCTTTCATATTGAACATGTCAAGAATTTTATCAATATAAGTTTCTTGCCTTAACACTAGTATTCTTTTTGATCTATCTCTATAGATCCGATTACCTAAGATGCGTTGCGCTTCTCCTAAATCGTTCATCTAGTAATGTGTCCCGAGCCTATCCTTAACGGAGTTAAGCATGGGGATCTCATTCTCAATGAGTAATATGTCATCTACATATAGGATTAGAAGAGTTACTTTACTCCCACTAAATTTCATGTATAAACAAGGTTTCTCGACACTTCGGGTGAAACCATTTTGTTTAATCACATGGTTGAATCGATGATTCCAACTCCGAGATGGTTGCTTAAGACCATAAATGGATCTCTTAAGCTTGCAAACTTTCTTAGGATTGTTTGGATCTGTAAAACCCTCAGGTTGTGCCATATACACTTCCTCTTCCAGAAACTCATTCAGGATGGCGGTTTTAACGTCCATCTGCCATATCTCACAATCATGAAATGTAGCAATCGCTAAGTTATCTGAATAGATCTAAGCATTGTAACTGGCGCAAAGGTGTCGTCATAGTTTAAATCATGAATTTGCGTGAAACCTTTAGCAACAAATCTAGCTTTGAAAATATCCTGTTTTCCATCCATGCCAGTCTTGATCTTAAAGATCCATTTGCACTGAAGAACCTTCATTCCTTCAGGCAAGTTGACCAAGTCCCATACTTGATTCTCGCACATGGAATCTATCTCAAATTTCATTACCTCTAGCCATTGAGCTAAATCCGCTCCAGTCAGGGCTGCTGTGTAGGTCACAGGCTCATTACTTTCTAGAAGCAATAAGTGATCACCACCATCCTCGATCACACTTAGGTATCAATCTGGTGGATGACTTTGTCTGCCTGACCTTCTAGGAGCCGAGAATAAAACCACAGACTTAGACGATTCAGGAATGTCTTCTAGTAAAACACCCCGAGTCTCATTTTGCATTTGTGGCTCATGAACTTCAGTAATTTCAAATTTTCTCCTCTTTGTCTTTTAGAAATAAATTCCTTTTCTAAAAAAATAGCATCTCGAGACACAAAAGCTTTGTTCTTTAAACGTTTATAGAAGTAATATCCTCGAGTTTGTATGGGATAACCTACAAAGAGAAGTTTATCAGATCTTTGTGCAAACTTATTGTCAGTCTTGGTTTTGACATATGTTTCACAACCCCAGATCTTGATAAATGAGAGTTTAGGAACTTTTCCTCTCCATAACTCATATGGAGTTTTAGGAGCTGATTTAGTTGGGCATCTGTTGATTGTGAAAATGGCAGTATGGAGAGCAAAACCCCAGAATGAATCAGGAAGCTCGGTTTGACTCATCATTGATCTTACCACCATATCCAATAGGGCACAATTTCTTCTTTCGACTACACCATTTAATTGTGGTGTACCAAGAGGTGTAAGCTGTGATATGATTCTACAGTCTTTTAGATGAATATCAAAGTTATTACTGAGACATTCACCTCCTCGATCTGATCGTAAGACCTTGATCTTCTTTCCTAATCGGTTTTCTACTTCCTTTTGAAATTCTATAAAATTCTCAAGTACCTCACTCTTATATTTGGTTAGGTAGATGTAGCCATGTCTACTGATATCATCTGTAAAAGTGACAAAGTTGTCATAACCACCTCTGTTAGTGATTGTCATTGGACCGCAAACATTTGTATGAATGAGGGCCAATAAATCACTAGCTCGTACTCCTTTTCCTAAAAAAGGTGCACGAGTCATCTTGACTAAAAGACAAGATTCGCATGTTCCATAAGATCCAAAATCCAACGGTTTGTGCACTCCATTGGCTACGAGTCTCTCAATGCGTTTTTTTTATATGCCCTAAACGACAGTGCCAAAGGTAGGATTGATCGGGATCTCCTATTTTGAGCTTTTTATTTGCTACATGATAGACCTCATTTATCAAATCCAAAACATCAATACCGTTTATAGATTTGGCTATTCCGTACACCATATCATTAAACGAGAAGGTACAACAATTGTTTTGTATTAAAAATACAAAACCTTCAGCGTCAAAAAAAGAAATGGAAATTATATTCTTACTTATAGTTGGTAGAAAATAGCAGTTATTTAGATACAACTCTAGCCCGGAGGCAGGTTTCAGAATATACGTTCCCATTGATACGGCGGCTACTTTAGCTTCATTCCCGACACGGAGTTCAACTTCACCTTTTTGCTAGCCGGCGTGCCTTCATCAGCCCCTACAAGTGATTACAAAGATGAGATCCACATCCAGTATCTAATACCCAAAATGTTGTCACGCCCTAAAACGAATATTGGAACATAACAGACGGCTACCTACAAAAGTAGGCTAAGCCTTTCTTATTCTTCTATCGTCGATGGTCCAAAACAAATACTACAAAGAATTGTACATCCGACAATTAATATACAGACAACTATAATCGCCAATGATTGGAATACATGGTTAACTTGGTTGGGTGTCTCACTCAAATTCCCGTCTTCTGGTAAGTCTAGTCACCTGAAATAGGTTATTATTGAAAGGGTGAGCTCAACAGCTCATTAAAAGACAGTTTCTAATTTAACCGGATCAAGCAAGTGCCAAACAGAAAGAAACAAGTAATAATTCATATAGTACAATAATCTCATAAGTGGGTAGTAATTGTTGTGGTTAGTTCAAAAGTTCTCAGTCAGTGCCAGTTTAATCCCTTGGCAGGGCCAGACGGATATCCACAGTTCACAGTTAGCCAGAACATATAACTAGCCACAATTCAAAGTAGTTTAGAAAATATCATATTTCACAGTACTTGATCCTTTTTCAAAAATAAGCATTTATAGAATATACGAAAAATAATACTGTAAGCTAAATCAGAAAAAGTTCCTTACCTGATATTCGAACCGCCGCGATGTTTCTTCTGCGTGTTCTCTCGTTCTAAGTAATAAGTGGCGCGTAAGTTATTTATTTAAGATCACTTTGTTATTCTAATTACGTTGTCGACTAAATTTAAGGGTTAACTGTCCAATAGTCCAAATGATGTCCAATGTCCAAGTGATAACCTAAAATGGGTCTATGTTTCTTATTTGCTAGAGTTATTATTTTGATCAGATTAGTATATCTAGTGGTAGATATTCACTCTATGGTTATTTCACCGATCGGGTATTTCCGCCTGGTTACTTCTTACCATCGAGTTATTATCTCCACCACATATACATCAACAATTTATCTTGAGTTAGTTGTTACCAACGGTGATGTTCACAAACTGGGGTATCTCCGCCGAATTACTTACACCGTATATAACTACTCGCCACAAGATTAATTGTTGGAAAACGTGTACAGTAATAACGGCGTTGTTTAAAGATATTAATTCAAAAATAGTTTAAGTAACATACCTTACTCGAGTTAAGTTGTAGTAACTAAATTGGCAGAATCTTGGTAATAATGGACTAATCCTCTTGCTGGAATACGATTAATTATTTCGTAGTTTATATTTGTGAGACTTTACAACACTCTTAACTCATTTAAACTTCTCATTCTCTTCTACTTGAGTAATTGTTGCCTTGTCAGTTTTGATGAAAAAGCTTGCTATTTATAGAGAGAATTGTCCATGAAAGAAAAATACTTCATCTTATGGTAATCCTCGATCTAAGGGATTTTAAAAAGATAAGATAAAACTAAATAGTGCAAGGATAAGTAAAATACTATTTGTTTTTATAATTACATATTAATCCAAACTTCACCCTATGCAAATCTTGAAACAAAAAGCAAACATACAAATAACCCTGAATTGTCCAAATCGAACTCATAGTCTTGCATAGTTCCATCTTGTTTTTCTATATTGATAATTAATGACATTACTAATAGTAATGATAGTAATATTATTGATATTAATACTATTGAAGGAAATAGTAATACTATTGGAAATAATACTATTTAAGGAAATAGTAATACTATTGGCAATAATAGTATTTAAGGAAATAGTAATACTATTTGTAATAATATTGTACTATTGGAAATAGTATTAAAACTAACAAAAACGGGTCATTACAATGTGGTACTTGCATAATTAATGTCTATCATATAGATACCTGGTTTCGACTTCTCATCCAGGTACTTTGGGCAATTTCGCTTCCAATGGCCGAAATTTCCACAATGGAACCATTTATGTTCGGGAGTCGCGCATTTCTTAGCAATAGAATTGTTGTCCGAAGTAACTTTGCCTCGCGCGTCCATGCACCGTTCTTAATTTCCCCTTTTGTTTTACCGTCATGGATAAAACATCTCTATTGACACTCCCACCAGACACCATATCCGTCTCATGTTGTGCAAGCATGACATGCAATTCATGAAGATTTTTCTTTAAATCGTTCATGTTGTAATTCGTCCGAAAAGGACCGAATGTTGCAAGCAAAGAATTAAGCAAACGGTATACAACAAAATCTTCAGAAATTGGGCACCCTAACTTCTCAGGAGTTTCGACATTCTTAATAAATTTGAGTATGTGAGGACCAACTGGTTGGACATTTGAGAGCTTACTCTCAAAGAAACTCAAACCTGCTTCGTATTGAAGTATTCACGGCTTTTGTGAGAAACTAGTTGTTAGCCTTGCGAGTATTTGGTACGCACTCAGATTAATCATGCGTTTCTTTAAACGCGAGTGCATAGCAAAAATTAATACATTCTTAATCTGGTCAGAGTCATACTCGTACTCTTGATACATTTGTATCATTTCAGGGGTGCATGTGGCATCAGGACCCGGAGCGGGAATCGGGGGGTCGTATAGAAAACGTTGTTTTCTATTAGATTGAAGGGCTAATCGCAGGTTTAACTCCCAATCAGTAAAATTGCTCCCATCCTCCTTTAGTTCATTCTTTTCCATAAAATTACGAAGCCATGAGTCTTTGGAAATTACTGAGTTGGACGTTTGACCCATTTTTTAGATTTAAACTACAACGTGGATAAACAATCGATTAAATTCATCTCAAATTCACTTTAAATTAATAATTTGTGAATTTAAGCATTTCTGTAATGACCTCTCTAAATTATATAAATGATTTTGAGATCCGATCTTACATAAATTTAGGCACGCTGAGGGCGATACATCCTAAATTTATGTAATTTCGGTGAACCAACTCTTGACTGATTCTACACTTAGAACTCTCGGTTGATCGATTTCAACTAAATCATTCCTTTAGTCCCAAATTGCAAGACTTTTATTGCAAGTCACATCAAGATTAGACCAAAATTCACTCATAATAAAAATTTATTAACCCACTCCCCCAAGGTAAAAAGGAAACACCCCGCTAGGGCGAGCGTTCCCCTAATGAACAAGGGTAGCATATGCGTGAATTGTGGAAGGACTAAATCTTGATTTTACATTTTAATGAGAGATCTTGTCATATTTTATCTATCGCTTTTAAGTGAACTAATTCTAGCGAGTCGCGGATAATGGATATGACAATGTGGGATTGCGTTTGGTTATAATTGTGTAAAAATTAAAGCAAGCATGCATCAAATAAATCTAGGTCCAAGTGTGGCCATAAGACAAAAATCTATTATAAGCAATTAAACCTAAACTAGGCTTCAAATGCTTCAAAAGTTCCGTCTTTAATTCGATCTTGACTCGCCCACCATTGGTCTCGAAAAAGCGCCGGTCTTCAAAATTCAAAAGTACATAGGGACTATCCTATTATACATTTTCCAAAAATAAAAGAATTAAAGTATTACAAACTGGCGATACGAGATTGCAATCATTACAAACCAATCGGATACCGTCCATACATTTCGGTACAGTACCAATACTATAGTACTCTATGGCCATACTATACTTGGAATCATGCAAATAAGATCAAAAATCAGATTTTCAACTTTATAGTACAAGTAGCGCGATAAACATAGGAATTTCTAATTCTAACTTATTAGAATCAATAATCAACACTTAAAATTCCTATTAAGTTTACACTAACAACCAACTAATTACTTTTTCAATATTTAGTCTCCACTAAAATTGAATTAATTAGTTTAATTTGATTGTATTTGCTAACTATTTTTGTCCAAAAATCACATAATAAACCTGACAATATCTAAATAAATCATAACTAATTATGAATTTTTTTAGAAATTATTTCATTATGTGATTTAAGCTCACAACCAATAGCTAAAAAGGACAAAAATTTGCAAAATTATTTTGGTTATTTTCTCTTAAGAAATCAATTTCCACCATTTATATTATTACTAATTAATAACAAATGGCCAATAAAAATTATGAAATAATTTATGGAAATTATACTCATTATAATTATGGAAATATTATAAATTTCGTAACTTAACAAAATCAACATGCATGTTATTCTAATTACCAATTAATTAGAAAATAGCATAAATCTTGTATAAACAACCAAAAATAAGCAAAATTAGCAAATAAAATCCCAAAATTCCATAATTTCGGTTGGAGAATCTACATGCCCAAAACATCACATGCAAATTTAATTTGTATGATAAAACCAATTTTTAATATCAAAAAATTAATTAAGTTACTAATTAACCTAATTAAAAGTTAAAATTAACATGCAACTTAAACCGATGCTCTGATACCACTTGAAAGTTATTGAGCCTCTAATTAGACTCCTCTGATTAGTATTTAATCAATACCAATCAAGTATAACTAAGGATCTTTAGTTGCATGTAAGATTAAAGCATATATAAGGTCATAAAATATGTTTTTATACCTTAATCAAGAGGAATTTTGCCCTTCGTTCAAATGAAGGATCTTGAGATGCTAATTAATGGAATCCTCCTCCTTAATTTTGAGTTTCCAAATTAGGAAACCTCCTCCTTTGATCCACCAAAGAAGCTCTCCAAAAATCTCACAAAAAGACTACTTTTCTTTGAGATTTTAACCCTAAAACTAAAATAAAATTAGCTAGCACTTTAGCCAATGTTATTCTAATTTTTTTTCGAAATAGGGCTCAAAAAATAAATGTTAAACAAAATAGGTCGAATAAAAACTTATTCAACCTTATGGGGTGCACGTCACCCCCTCTCAGCTTCGGGACAAGACCCTGGCGGTTTTAAGGGTATCAAACAGTGCCAATACGGCCCTGGAAGAAGCCATTGATCCCTTAAAACTGCCAAAACGCTTGGCGATTTCAGTTAAACAAAACCGCCGAGCTCCTCGGCGATTTCAATGCAGAAGAGATTGCTATTTTCGAGCCAAGATTTTGGCCAAGGGGGAAACCGCCATGGGCCTCGGCGGTTCTATGCATTGTGAAACCGCCGAGCTCCTTGGAGGTTTTAATTTTTTTTTTTTTTTTTTTGGAAATTACATTATATCATGTTTTGGGGGCAAACATAAACCCACCCCAACTCGCCACGCGACAACCCCAACCCACCCGACTTTCTCTCTTTCTCCGCCTCCTGTCGCCCCTACCAACGCGTCCCGCTGCTCCGCCTCTCGTCGCCGCTGCTCCGCACCTATAATTCTACCTATTAATTTTAGGTAATGTTCGCTCTCTCTCCTTAATTTTGGTGAATTCAATTAATTCTAATTTAGGTTATTTTCAATTCATTAGTTTAATTGTTTGTTTTTTAGTTAGATTACTAATTTATTCAATAATTTGTTTTGTTAGTATTAATAATGATTTGCATTTTCATGGGTATATAGTAGAAGTTGATTTTTTAGGGGTTTTGTTCAATGCTGTAATAAAACCACCCTAATTTAGGTTCATTTGAGTTCATTGAGTTGTTTTTTAGGTTAGATTACTAATATATTTAATCCAATTTAGTTAGTATTGATGCTTGAGTTTAGTTATTGAAATTTATAAGTCAATTTTTAGGATTTTTGCTTAATTGAACATTCATGTTCGTTGAATTTCTTAGTCAAATTATTTAAATTTTCTCATTATAGAATGGAAATTAGTGGATATCCTTTGATATGTTATTGGGATGGAGAGATTGTTGAAACTAGTGGAAATGTTTGTTATAAGAGTGGAAATTAGAGTTTTGTATTTGCTAGTACTAGTATGACTTATAATGACTTCATTGGGGAAATTTGTAATGCAATGAAAATCAATAGAAAGAGTGTTTCATTGACAGTGAAGATGAAGTATCCGAGTGCGGGGTGTTATAAGGTTGTACCCCTTAACAATGATCGTTCTTTACTTGCTATGTGGGCAATTTTTTGACACTCAAAGGGATTTTTTTTTCGAAATAGGGCTCAAAAAATAAATATTAAACAAAATGGGTCGGATTCAAAAATGTTCAATCTAATGGGGTGCACGTCACCCCATTTAGGTTCGGGACAAAACCGCCAGTGGCACTGGCGGTTTTAAGCGTCTTGAACAGTAACTTTGAGACTGGGAAGAAATTTTGGCTAAGGTGAAACCGCCATGGGCGGTGGCGGTTTCACTTCAAGTGAAACCGCCACCCCCCATGGCGGTTTCACCTTAGCCAAAATTCCTCATAGCTTAGTTCGGTGATGAAACCGCCATGGGAAGTGGCGGTTTCACTTGAAGTGAAACCGCCACCCTTAATAGCGGTTTCACACCCGAACTGAGTATGGGATGGGAATTGGTGGCTTCATTTTTGTCAAGGGTGAAACCGCCGTGGGAGGTGGCGGTTTCACTAGAAGTGAAACCGCCACCCCCCATGGCGGTTTCACCCTTTACAAAAATTAAGCTACCAATTCTCATATTACTTGAATCTGTGATGAAAACGCCACTGAGAGCAGCGGTTTCAGTGGTTATAAAACCGCTCTGCTCAGTGGCGGTTGTATATTTTTGTTTTTTTTTTTTTTGAAGGTGTTTTCCCTCTTTTCCGTTTCACCTGCAACTCAAACAAACCCAAACCAAATTGGCACGACCACCATCGTTCAATAACACCAATAACAACCCAAGGTGAGAACTCGAATGGCATGGTATCTTATTTCATAACTTAAAACGTCTTTTACATACTTGAAAGAGTCGAATACAACATAAAATTGTTTCCATACATTACAAACTACTATATTAATAGCTAATCATCCGCTAGGCGGCGGCGGCGTGTAGCTCGACGTTGGCTTGAGGAAGCGGGTTGGCTTGAGGAAGAACCCGGAGTGTCGCCTTCCATAATTGGTGTCATAGGAGAACCAACTCTACGTCGACGCATATATTGGATAAGAGGAGAATGATCATCCAAACTCGCACTTGGTTGTTCTTGAGATTGTTGGATAAGATGTGAAAATCCCACTTTCTCGAGACATTCGGAGCAATGTTTGCGGATGTCGGTTAAAGTTTGGACAAAATTAACACTAGATGCGTCATTTAGTGCAGCTTGAAGGTCATGCTCACACCTCATGTGTAGAGTTGCAAAACCTTGGGTCTATAATCACAAAAATCAAAAAATTGCACTAATTATTTCCTAAACATGCTTACTATTCAATAAAACTGAAATAACGATAAATCATACTTACAAGCAATTGAATTGAGGGAGACGAAGGATGGTAGGAAACCGGGCCACCATGAGATTGTTTAACAGCTCCAATGATACGACGAGTATGGTTTCGATACCAAACCATATACGGATCATTGTAATCCATCGTGCCATCATCTACATCGGTATTAGCCACCGACCTCTCTCGACGCCTACGCCATAAATCGATATAGACATTGTGGATTTCTTGCCAACTTACCTTGCGATTTCCTCTCCTATCCAATTTATGAAGAGCCACCGAAGTATCACAGTCCACCGGGATTGTTTGCTTCAAACCAAATTGGCGTACTACCCGATCTGGACAATGCCACTCTACAATGTCAAAGCAGATCATAGGAGCCAAAACAAACCAATCTTGTTCATCCTTTGAACAAATCGGAGACAGAGCTGAGATGACGTCCGCTGTATAAGGCTGCCAAACAAACTAAAATAAAACAAATAAAGTAGTAAATTACCAAATTATTGTCATGCTTATAAAGTCACAAAAAATTGGATTGGATAAGTAAACTTACTTGATCATGAGTCATACAATCAAATGCATCTCTGTAAGCGGTAAGAGAGAAAATCCCATCAGCTCTTCGCCGATCGATCATAAGCCACTTACGTCCTAATGCATCTCTCCCATAGATATGTTGTGACCCAAATGGACTAGCTATAGTCTCATCCTCATCCTCATCCTCATCCTCATCCTCATCTTCATCACCATCCTCATCCTCATCTCCATCCTCATCCTCATCTTCATCCTCATCCTCATCCTCATATTCTAATGGTCCCATGTTCATAGGACGTCCTATAGCAATACGTTCCCAAGACCACAACTGAAGAAGAATAAGAGGTCCAGATATCTCTAATGCATCCTTACAACACCCTCGACACAAGTTACGATACAATGTTGCTAGTACCGCACTTCCCCACGAGTAATCATCCAATCTACTGACATCACTTAACAATGGCAAATAGATTACTTGAACCACATCCCCACTCTTATCGGGAAATAAAACGGTACCAAACAAAATGAGAAGATACGCTCGAATATAGCAATGAAATACGGCATCGTCCATACCGTTGGGCAAATAACTAAAATGGGTCATCAACCAAGAAATTTTCAAAGAAGTTCCCTTCAAACTTCCCCCCGGTGCTATTCCCAACAATTTAGTCACTAATCCTTGCCAATCTTGATGGGTCTCATCCGTCACAGCTCTTCCATCTATCCTCAAACCTAACATAACTTGCACATCTTGCAAGGTGATAGTGGCCTCCCCAACGGTTAAGTGAAAAGTGTGGGTTTCTTGCCTCCATCTTTCTACTAATGCACTTATTAAATCCTGATCTAATTTAACACTAGCTACTCTATGCGCCCCATAAAACTGGGTTTTCCTAATAAATTTAACTACCCGCTTACTAGGACGATATTCGCCATGCCATTTTATGTGAGTTCTACATCTAAGCGAACTCACCTCCTCTCCGTCCCAAATTGCTTGACTCCTGTGTTTGTCTTGCAGTTTGAGAAGAGACGGTTCGATCGGTCCCGGATGAAGATCCGCCTCCATGAGAGCTACAAAAAGAAAAAGAAGAGAGTTAAAATATTACACAAAAAGATTAGGCAAAAATAAGTTCACAATAATATAAAGATCAACAAAAAATGTTACCCTCTTAAAGAACATGTTTTTTTGTTATGACCGGGTTGACGACATATGCCACATAATGATTTTGATGGTGGTTTTTCATCCATCTCATTACGCAATCGCTTTGAATGTGACTTATCCTTCGTACCCTTCTTCTTCGGTTCACGTTTCATATCCTTATTAGCAAGGATTTTAGGACCATCAAGAGGTGTCCAATAAGCTTCATCCGGAATGGGTCGAAATTTGGGTGCGTATGACCCCAAATACTCACCACTAGTGTAAAACACATCCACAAATGCATTTGTACTTAAACCCATTGAACTACAAACGGCAAGTACATGTGAACAAGGGTACTTGTAAATTTCAATTTTTTTACAAGTGCATGTTTTAGTCACAACATTCACAGTATGCTTATGTTTCCCTTTTCCACTACCTCTATGGCCCGACCCAGTGGTCACTTGAAACAGTCCTCTATCAAATGCCACAACGGTATGGTGTGCGGCTTTCTCAGAATTGACAGCAATGGCATCCATTACTTTCTTACAATATGCATGTCTCTCTTCAAGCCTTTGTTTTGCCTTCTCACGCCGCTCCACAAAGTACGCATTGACTCGATAAAATGTCAATTTCACAAGTGCGACGATGGGTAAGAATCTGCCTCCTTTCAAAACTCCATTGAAACACTCCACCATATTGGTAGTCATTATACCATACCTGAACCCACCGTCATGATAATTTGACCACTTCTCCATCTCCAAACCATGTTTGGTCAAATATCGTCGTGTATCAATATTTATTTCACCCATTCGATTGAAACCACGATTGAACTTCTTCTTCTGATGTTGTGTGGCAGTCCAACCAAACAAGTTTTTCAAATCCCTACTTTTAAACTTTGTGTTGATGTTGGATGCCATATGACGCATGCAAAATCTATGGTAGGCATGCGGCTCAGTCATTTCGATGTGTTCATCATTCATAGCAGCTTTGATGCCATCATGTCTATCTGATATAACACAAAGACCTTTTCTATCTGTCACGAACCTCCTTATACATGCCATAAACCAAGGCCAACTATTGGTATTTTCACTCTCAACAATACCGAAAGCAAGTGGGTAAAGTTGGTCGTTAGCATCAACTGCCATTGCAATAAGTAAAGTACCCTTATATTTCCCATATAAATGAGTGCCATCAATAGTTATAAGAGGGCGACAATGGCTGAAACCTTGAATTGATGGTCCAAATGCCCAAAACACTCGAAAGAAAGTTTCCTCATTAGGTTTGCATGTTGGCGTATTCACAAAATGCACAACAGTTCCCGGGTTGGATTCTTTCATTGCTTGCATGAAGTGAGGAAGCAAAGTGTAGGATTCATCCCAATCACCATATAAATTTGCAATTGCCCTTTGTTTAGCATTCCACCCCTTCATATATGAGATAGTATAATTGAATTTATCTTTGATAAATTCAATAAGAACTGGGACTTTAATGGACCAATCCTTGGCAACAAGGTTTTTAATAGCTTCACTAATGAATCCACGTTTCAAATTCATATGGTCGCGTGGAATAACGTCACCAACACAGGTAGCTTCGTGAGGCCCAAGATAAGTGACAATGGTGAAGGCTTCTGAAAACTGTTCTTGTTTTTGTGATGCCCTAAGCCTCCAATTGCATGGGTTTGGTGTTCTACTACACTTGAAAGTGACAGTGTGGGGTTTGGATTCAGACACTTTGAAAGTTTGGTTACGTTGTACAGAGTACAAAGTTACATTTTCTATCAAAGCAGCTTTATTTGGAAATCTTTGACCAACTATAAACTCCCTACCAACCTCAACTTCAACTTCATTGACCCATGTTTTCCAAGCATTCACATGTTGTTGATCAATTTCATGAATCGTATTGAATTCTAAATGTGGGGCACTCTTCCCAACCAAATCATCATTCTCATCTTCATCATCAATCATACGTTCAACAACATTCAACTCCTCCTCCGCCTCATCTCCTTCTAAATCCTCGTTCAAGGTCCCCTTATTTATGTTATTGGTTTCAATGGAAATATATTGCGCAACATCCCCAAATCTCATTGATGTGAGAGAAGTATTAGGCGTTGTTGAAATCGTTGTTGCCAATACATTTCTAGAGTCTACCCTTCCCACTTCAACATAAATGTCCATAGAAGGAACCTTTGAGTGTCGAACAATTGCCCACATAGCAAGTAAAGAACGATCATTATTAAGGGGTACAACCTTATAACACCCAGCACTCGGATACTTCATCTTCACCGTCAATGAAACACTCTTTCTATTGATTTTCATTGCCTCACAAATCTCCCCAATGAAGTCATTATAAGTCATACTAGTACTAGCAAATACAAAACTCTCATTTCCACCCTTATAACAAACATTTCCACTAGCTTCAACAATTTCTCCATCCCAATAACATACCAAAGGATAACCCGTAATTTCCATTCTATAATGAGAAAAATAAACTAATTTAATTAAGAAATTCAACTAACATAAATCTTCAATTAACCAAAACCCTAAAAATCGACTTATGAATTTTAATAACTAAACTCAAACATAATACTAACTAAATTGGATTAAATATATAACTAAACTCAAGCATAATACTAACTAAACTCAAGCATAATACTAACATAAAAAAAAAAAAACAACTCAATGAACTTAAATTAACCTAAATTAGTGTGGTTTAATTACAATATTAAACAAAACTCTAAAAATTCAACTTCTATCATATACCATGAATATGCAAATTATTATCAATACTAACAAAACAAATTATTCAATAAATTAGTAATCTAACTAAAAAATCAAACAATTAAACTAATGAATTGACATTACCTAAAACAAATTGGTACAATTAGAAGAAATGAAATTACCTTAAAGAAATTGGTACAAAAGAGGGCGGCGACCGGCGCAGCGAGAGAGGACGGAGCGGCGGGAGAGGGGCGGAGCAGCGGCGGGAGATGGGCGGAGCAGCGACCGGAGAGGATGGGGACGTGGGCTGGAGAGAGAAGTTGAGGTTGAGAGTCGGGGGTATTTTTTTGTAAGGAGTCGGGGTGATTTGGGGTGATTTGGGGGTGGAGAACCCCGGTACAAGTATTTGAAAAAAAAAAAAAAAAAAAAAAACTAAAACCGCCATGGGGGGTAGCGGTTTCACTTCAAGTGAAACCGCCACCCCCCATGGCGGTTTCACTCTTTACAAAAATTAACCCACCAATTCCCATACTCAGTTCGGGTGTGAAACCGCCATTGAGGGTGGCGGTTTCACTTGAAGTGAAACCGCTACCCCCCATGGCGGTTTTACAATTGCCCAAAATCACCCCCTGAAACTCATATTCACTGTTCAATACATGTAAAACCGCCAGTGGTAATGGCGGTTTTGTCCCGAACCTGAAATGGGGTGACGTGCACCCCATAACATTAAACGTTTTTGAATCCGACCCATTTTGTTTAATATTTATTTTTTGAGCCCTATTTCGAAAAAAAATTCACTCAAAGGTTCCTTCTATGGACGTTTATGTTGAAGTGGGAAGGCTAGACTCCTCTATTAAAAATGTATTGTCAACAACAATTTCAATAACACCCAATACTTCTCTCACATCAATGAGATTTGGGGATGTTGCGCAATATGTTTCTATTGAAACCAATAACATAAATAAGGGAACCTTGGACGAGGATTTAGAAGGAGATGAGGCTGAGGAGGAGTTGAATGTTGTTGAATGTATGATTGATAATAAAGATGAGGGTGATGATTTGGTTGGGAAAAGTGCTCCACACTCAGAATTCAATATGATTCATGAAATTGATCAATAGCATGTGAATGCTTGGAAAGCATGGGTCAATGAAGTTGAAATTAAGGTTGGTAGGGAGTTTATATTTGGTCAAAGATTTCTAAACAAGACTGCTTTAATAGAAAATGTAACTTTGTACACTATACAGCGTAACCAGACTTTCAAAGTGCCTAAATCCAAGCCTCACACTATCACTTTCAAGTGTGGTAGAATGGCAAACCCATGCAATTGGAGGCTTAGGGCATCACAAAAACAAGAACAATTTTCGGAAGCCTTCACCTTTGTCACTTATCTTGGGCCTCACGAAGCTACCTGTGTTGGTGACGTTATTCCACGTGACCATATGAATTTGAAACAAGGTTTCATTAGTGAAGCTATTAAAAACCTTGTTGCCAAGGATTGGTCCATTAAAGTCCCAGTTCTTATTGAATTTATCAAAGATAAATTCAATTATACTATCTCATATATGAAAGGGTGGAATGGTAAACAAAGGGCAATTGCAAATTTATATGGTGATTGGGATGAGTCCTACACGTTGCTTCCTCACTTCATGCAAGCAATGAAAGAATCCAACCCGGAAACAGTTGTGCATTTTGTGAATACGCTAACGGGCAAGCCTAATAAGGAAAGTTTCTTTCGAGTGTTTTGGGCATTTGAACCATCAATTCAAGGTTTCAACCATTGTCGCCCTCTTATAACTATAGATGACACTCATTTATATGGGAAATATAAGGGTACTTTACTTATTGCAATGGCAGTTGATGCTAATGACCAACTTTACCCACTTGTTTTCGGTATTGTTGAGAGTGAAAATACTAAGAGTTGGCCTTGATTTATGGCATGTATAAGGAGGTTCGTGACAGATAGAAAAGGTCTTTGTGTTATATCAAAAAGACATGATGGCATCAAAGCTGCTATGAATGACGAACACATCGAAATGAGTCTCATGCCTATCATAGGTTTTGCATGCGTCATGTGGCTTCCAACATCAACACAAAGTTTAAAAGTTGGGATTTGAAAAACTTGTTTGGTTGAACTGCCACACAACATCAGAAGATGAGATTCAATGGTGGTTTCAATAAAATGGGTGAAATAAATATTGATACACGACGATATTTGACGAAACGTGGCTTGGAGTTAAAGAAGTGGTCAAATTATCATGATGATGGGTTCAGGTATGGTATAATGACTAGTGAGACTAAAGTCTCGATTATCTACCAAAAATAATCCTAAATCCTAACAACATCAGTAGGGAAGTAGGGATCGTATCCACAGGGAAATGGGTTGTCAAAAGTAATGAATTAAGTGCCTAAGTAACAAGTAATGGGGGATTGAGAGTTGTGTTTATCAAACTAACTAGAGTGAACAAAAGCAATTCATGAAATGTATTCAATAGTAAAACGGATCTTGATCAATTAATCCCACAACGCACTAACTAATCGGTCCTAGTTATCACTATTCCTCTACCAATCTCAACTACTCTATCGTGGAAACAGAATTCCCAAATCTCTCCTTAATTGTAGCTAAAAGGCGTGATCGGCACTACCCAATAACCCTAACTAACAAATAACCTAAGCACATGATTAGATTCAATTTGATAATAGCAATACGGATTAGAGAAATATTGATAAAGACATGCAATACTAACGCACGTTTCGTATTTAACATGTGAGTCAAATCTTTACCCTAATTCACTAACGATGATTACATACAAATCATTGAATTCGGGTTGCTAAATGTAAAGATCAATCAAACAACAGATTCCTTTGACTAATCTAAACTAGCAATCAATCAATCCTAGACAATTAACCTAGTTGTACACCTAGCAATCACAAAAGATAATTGAATAAATTGAATACCAAAGATAAGACAATAATTGAAAACAATAGAAATAATAGATCAAACTCACGATATTCTCAATGCGATGCTTTGATTAATCGATCAAGAAATAAAGGAATTAGCTCCTCATACAATCCATAGAACCCTTGTTTTTCTTCAAAAGTCTGAATGATAATAACCTAGAGTCGGGGTTTTTATTTAAATAGTCTAGGAACACGTAAAATAGGAAAATACGGAAATAGGAAAACCCGGCCATCGAGGTCCGCCAAGCTGACTACTGCGGGCTGCCAAGCATCACCGCGGTCCACCATGGTCCCCTCGCGGACCGCCAAAAGTTACTGGTGCAAATCGCCAAACTGTGAGCCGCGGTCCGCCATATATCGGCCGCGGGTCGCGGTAAGTCTGTGCCTCGAATTTTCAAAAGGCTGCAGATTCTTCGTTACTTATCCGATGAAGGCATGTAATCACTTTATGGAAAGCTAATAACATGAAGAATCATCTCCAAGTGGTTTCACAGCAAAATTACAAACAGTTTGAGAGATATGAAGCTCCAAAGTTGATCTTTCTCCAAATCTGCTCCAAATCGCTTCCAAATGAATGGCCGCTTCCAAAAGATAGCCGAAACAACCAAAATCACATAGAAATGTTGTCCATGATACTCTAACACAAATTAGAAGTATATTACATCATTTAAACTATAAACGCAATATAAAATCCGGTCATATAGAACGTATAAACTGAGCATATCAATGACTACCAATATGGTGGAGTGTTTCAATGAAGTGTTGAAAGGAGCCCAATTTTTACCCATCGCAGCAGTTGTGAAATTGACATTTTATCGAGTCAATGCGTACTTTGTGGAGTAGCGTGAGATGGCAAAACAAAGGTTTGAAGAGAGGCATGCATATTGTAAGAAAGTGATCGACACCATTGTAGTAAATTCTGAAAAGGCCGCCTACCATACCGTTGTGGCATTTGATAGAAGTGGTGGACTGTTCCAAGTGACCACTGGCTTAGGGCATAGAGGTTGTGGAAAAGGGAAACATAGGCATACCGTAAATGTTGTGACAAAAACATGCACTTGTAAGAAACTTGTAAATACCCTTGTTCACATGTACTTGCCGTTTGTAGCTCAATGGGTTTAAGTACAAATGCATTTGTGGATGTGTTTTACACTAGTGGTGAGTATTTGGGGTCATACACACCCAAATTTTGACCCATTCCGGATGAAGCGAGCTTATTGGACACCTCTTGATGGTCCTAAAATCCATGCTAATAAGGATATGAAACTTGAACCCAAGAAGAAGGGTATGAAGTCAGTCACATTCAAAGCGATGGCGTAATGAGATGGATGAAAAATCACCATCAAAATCATTATGTGGCATATGTCGTCAACCGGGTGATAACAAAAAACCATATGTTCTTGCTTTAAGAGGGTAACATTTGTTGTTGATTTTTATATTGTTGTGAATTCATTTTTGCCTAGTATTTTTTGTATAACGTTTTAACCCTTTTCTTTTTCTTTTTGTATCTCTCATGGAGGCGGTTCTTCCTCCGGGACCGATCAACCCGTCTCTTCCCAAACTGCAAGACAAACACAGGAGTCAAGCAGTTTGGGACGGAGAGGAGGTGAGTCCGCTTAGATGTAGAACTCACATAAAATGGCATGGCGGATACCGTCCTAGTAAGCGGGTAGTAAAATTTATTAGGAAAACCCAGTTTTATGGGGCGCATAGAGTAGCTAGTGTTAAGTTAGATGCGGATTTAATAAGTGCATTAGTAGAACGATGGAGGCAAGAGACCCATACTTTTCACTTGACCGTTGGGGAAGCCACCATCACTTTACAAGATGTGCAAATTTTATTGGGGTTGAGGATAGCTGAAAAAGCTGTGACGGGTGATACCAATCAAGATTGGAAGAGATTGGTGACTGAATTGTTAGAAAAAGCACCGGGGGAACATTTGAAGGGAACTTCTTTGAAAATTTCTTGGTTGATGACAAATTTTAATTATTTGCCCAATGGTGTGGACGATGCCACATTTCATTGCTATATTCGAGTGTATTTGCTCATTTTGTTTGGTAACGTTCATTTTCCTGATAAGAGTGGGGATGTCATTCAAGTTATATATTTGTCATTGTTGAGTGATGTTAGTAGATTGGATGATTATTCGTGGGAAAGTGCGGTACTTACAACATTGTATCGTAACTTGTGTCGAGGGTGTTGTAGGAGTTCATTAGAGATAGCTGGACCTCTTATTCTTCTCTAGTTGTGGTCTTGGGAACGTATTGCTATATGACGCCCTATGAACATGAGACCGTTAAATTCCGATGAGGATGAGGATGAGATTATACCTAGCCCATTTGGCTTTCAACATATATATGGGAGAGATGCATTAGGACGTAATTGGCTTATGATCGATCGACGAAGAGCCGATGGGATTTTCTCTCTCTCTTACCGCTTATAGAGATGCATTCGATTGTATGACTCATGATTAAGTAAGTCCACTTATCCAATCCATTATTTTGTGACTTTTTAAGCATGGAAATAATTTAAAAGCTCACTTATTTGTTTATTTATTTCAGTTCATTTGGCAGCCTTATACAACGAATGTCATCTCAGCTTTCTCCCCGACTTGTTATAAGGATGCACAATATTGGTGTGTTTTGGTCCTATGGTTTGCTTCGATATTGGAGAGTGGCATTGTCCGGATAGGGTAGTACGCCAATTTGGTTTGAAGCAAACAATCCCGGTCGATTGTGATACTTCGGAGGTTCTTCATAAAATGGATAGGAGAGGAAATCGCAAGATAAGTTGGAGTGAAATCCACAATGTGTATATTGACTTATGGCGTAGGCGGAGAGAGAGGGTGGTGTCTACTACTGATGTAGATGTTGGCATGATGCATTACAATGATCCGTACATGTTTTGGTATCGAAACCACACTCGTCGTATCATTGGAGTTTTTATTCAATCTCATGGTAGACCGATTTCCTACCATCCTTCTTCTCCCTCAATTCAATTGCTTGTAAGTTTGGTTTATTATTATTTTACTTTTATTCAATAGTAAGCATGTTTAGAAAATAATTAGTGCAAATTTTTTATTTTTGTGATTGTAGACCAAAGGTTTTGCAACTCTTCACATGAGGTGTGAGCATGACCTTCAAGCTGCATTGAATGACGCATCTAGTGTCAATTTTGTCCAAACCTTAACCGACATTCGCAAACATTGCTCCGAATGTCTCGAGAAGGTGGGATTTTTTACAACTTATCCAACAATCTCAACAATCTTAAGAGCAACCAAGTGCAAGTTTGGAGGATCATTCTCTTCTAATACAATACATGCGTCGACGTAGAGTTGGTTCTCCTATGACACCAATTATGGAAGGCAACACTCCGGATTCTTCCTCAAGCCAACCCGCTTCCTCAAATGTACGTCGAGCTACACGCCGTCGCCGCCTAACGGAATGAAGACTAGCTATTAATATAGTTGTTTGTAATGTATGAGAATAATTTGTCAAGTTTATGTTGTATTCGACTCTTTTAACTATGTAAAAGACAATTTAAGTTATGAAATAACATGTCATGCCATTAGAGTCCTCATCTTGGGCTGTTAAATTGGAGTTATTGAAGGATTGTGGTCGAAAAATTTGGTTTATTCTTTGAGTTGCAGGTAAAAGGGAAAGAAGGAAAAACAAAACTCAAAAAAAAAAAAAAAAAAAAAAAAAAAATAGTTAGAACCGCCATGCATGGCGGTTTCCGTCATAGCAAGACCGCCACTCTGCTTAGCGGTTTCAAGATAGAGACGACTACAATACATATTTAGGTGCATTTTTTTTTTTTTGGCTAAGTGTGAAACCGCCATGAGCCCCAGCGTTTTCACTTGAAGTGCAACCGCCAAGGCTATGGCGGTTTCACACTTAGCCAAAATAATGTACCCAAATATTGTACTCGTCTCTGTGTTGAAGTCGCCATGGAGGGTGGCGTTTTGCTTTGACCGAAACCGCCGTGCTGCATGGCGGTTTTATGTTTGCCCAAGTGTTGAGTGTTCTTATAACCCTTTAGAACCGCCGAGGGGCTTGGCGTTTTTTTTTAAGTAAAACCGCTCTGGGGCTTGGCGGTTTTAGGTGGCTAATGCCTCCCCCTAAGGCCTCATAGCTACTGTTTAAAACACGTAAAACCGCCAGAAATCCCGAACCTGAAATGGGGTAACGTGCACCCCATAAGATTGAATATGTTTTCATCCAACCCATTTTGTTTAATATTTATTTTTTGAGCCCTATTTCGAAAAAAAAAAATTCATGTTATTCTAGGTTTAGAAAAGTGTTTTAATCAAATTTTCATTGACACGCAATGAAGAAAACTTGATTTTAAAGGTGTTGGAAGTGGGCTGATTTTTTAGAGAAAAATTTTTGTTTGTGTAAAAATGATGTGTTTCATGTTGAACCATCAAACTCTAGTAAATATACTAGTGGTAATCCAAATTACCATTTTGCCCTTACTATTTATACCCCTTAACATCTTATGTTACAATCTGGTATAATTTGTAAACTTATTTCTTTAAGTGTTAATTAATTATTATATCACCATATAATAATTACTAATATAATTACATTATTTTAGCTAAAATTAAAACTATTTGTAATTTAATTAGTCAATTGTCTATATTCACAATTCACACAAAAATCGTAATTTATTCAACCTGAGTTCCGAACTCATAAAACACTATCCGATATAATCAGTTAACTCTTTAACTGAAATATTAGAGTTTATATTATATTGTATTAAATACAAATATAATATTATTTGGAGAAACTATCTTTATCGGTGTGACCAAGAGGGATCAGTTGATTACCGCCGTCAAAACGAGAATAACGTCAAACTCTAGCCAGCCAACCGTTATTGATATACGTTAATCAACTGACTTAGTATATATATATATGTATGCATGCTCCACTAGTCCACTCTTTTTTTTTAATCTTGTTTACTTGATTTTGATATAATTGATTTCGGCCCTATTGATACAATGGACCCCAACAAACATCCAAACCTGTCAATTGTGGCCAAAACAAACGATAATCCATAAAACTTCACTTGATCGTCCAAAGTGACCCGACTAGAACAGAGCAGACCGCGGTAAATGATCCTATCGACCCAAAATTATCCAATTCCCAATTGCAACTACTTAAATTGTAAACTAAATATTACTCCGATTAGAAATAGACCGATTTTGATTGTTTTCATCAGAAATCAAGCAAACTTGAAACTGGACTTGTTTTAATAAACTTTTATTTATTTTTCAAAAGGTAAGCGGTGAGAAATGGTAGATAAGGTCCCGGCCCCTACTATTCAGGGGGTAACCTCGAAGCCAATACAAAGGGGGAAGGATAAAAGGGAAGAAAAATCGTACAAAATCGAGGTCAGTTGTCAGCCCAGTAACAGGGTGGTTATTTGAGTCGAGACTAGTAAGCACGGAAAATCCGAGAACAAAGGTAACGAAATCATTGTCTACGTATAACACCCACACCAAATATCGTCCCAAAATATAATCGTTACAAGGTCGACCGAGTCTCAAATGATCCATCCGATCAGACAGCCCGTTTGGCAAGTCTTCCTAGAAGTCTATAACGTATTAACGTACTCTTGTTCTTACAAAGTTACAAGAAATCAACTTCAGGTGAAGAAGTTGAAGAGGTCAACGCCTATTGCAATCCGACATGGCAAGACACTATTGGTTAACATTCCCAAAATATTTAAGCGCGTAATTTACGGCCCACCTATTTCTTATTTATTAATTATCTACTAATAATCTAAAATCTTAATTTTCCAAATAACACAACAATTTTCAGGTATTAATTAATCAAAGGACAGCAAATATTCTGTCTCTGATCCCCTCCTATTTTCTTCCCTCTATCTTTGTTTTCCCAACTCTCTTACCTCTCTTTGTTTGCCTCCATATATTTCTCCCTTTCTCCAATAATCTTTTGTTCCTTTTTTCATTTCTTCTTTTCATTTATGGAGTTGTAGCTCTTCCTTCTTTTGTTGATCGCAACAAAATAAAAACAAGGTAATCCTATTAATCTTCCTCAACACACCTCGCATTTATATTTTTCGGTTTTTTTACGTGTTTTGATCATGGGTTTCCCCCAAACATTATATGTTTTAATTGATGATAATATACTGTTTTGTTCCTTAATATGGGGTCATTAGTCATTAGGCAACCTTCTTGTAAAATTCGATATAATTTCAATATAAATTTGATATTATCAAATGTATATGCTCGTTAAAAAATGGTTTGACTGTATATTGATGAATTTGGTAATTGATCATGTTAAATAATGGTGCCTATATATGCACAACGACAAGAGTCATGTTCTTACATTGCATTTATAATGTATGGTTCATCGTCACATTCGATTGTTAATATTATGATCATGAAAATAGATCATTTTATGAGGAAAATTAGTTAGAATTTAGTTTTGACGATGGGTTTTTCAAATGTGTTCAACCATAGGGTTCTATGTCAACCTTCATTATCTAATTCTCCATTGATCATCTAGCTAGCTGGGGAAGACTAGAAAGCTAAGGAAGGTCATAGTCTTGGTGTATGACTCGTTCTAAAACTAACTGAGTCATGAAAATGACAATGCCATATGTTATATATTTAGATTTGATGGTCACGTCGATCAGCTCACATTTTCTAGCCACACTGGTTTTTCCTCAATTCACTGCTTAATTCTTATCCAATAAGTTATTCATCTCTCGATCATTTATTGAGAGACCAAATATGTTATTTTTCATGACTCCGTTTACGGTGTATATAATTAGTGACCATTATACTACGTTTGGTAATCGCTTTACTTAAAAACCTTGACACTTAATCTAAGATTTGAAAGGGATTACTTTAATTTATAAATACTAGCTAATTTTATATGATGGGATCTTCCAAAATCACATATTAATACGATCATTAAAAGTATTATCATGGTTACAAGCAATGTAAAAAGAGTCACTTTATAACATAGTATAATGGTCTCTCAACAATTTATTGAGAGAGCGTCTTTTATGAGACTTTGTGTCGTTCTTTAGGACAAAAAATTCTAATACATTTCTTTTATCAGGCAGCATGTAATAAAACCCTCATGTTAAAGAGGCCTAAAAAGAAGTCGCAAAATGATATTTTTCTTATTTCATTTTATGTTATTGATCATATTCAGTACTTTGCATGTTTGTACTCCCTCCATTTCATTAGGTTCTTTGTATTTGATTTGAATCTGTGAGAGGAATTCAAACCAAATGCAAAGAACCTAATGAAATGGAGGGAGTATGTCTTAATACACTTTGCATGTTTGTATACATGCACCTATTTGTAAAATAACGTTTTACAAATGTAGAGTGATTTGCCTTCTTTAACCTCTGAAAATTGATCGTTAGCCAAGTCATAAGGCGTGTAAATAATTATGAGTAGTAAATTCGAAAACATGGATACTAAAAATTGATCTTTTTAGCATAATATATGAGTGAAGTACTCCTAAAGGTGTCGATTGATCTTATGGTGAAATTCGCATAAACATATGTAATACGGAGTACGGTTTAGGCTCCTCCATCCTGTCTCTTTGACAAGTTTCAGTTGGAGTTTGTTTACTTTTCTGGCCCTTTCTTTTGTCTATTCCTCTGAGGTGCAAGAAAATAGGACCCTAAGCTCTCACTTTGGTTTTTGTAGCAGAACATAAATTATGACAACAGATATACTTTTAGCCCTAAAAGACCAACAATTAGATATGGCTATCATGATCCACCCATCAATCAGTTTACTCTTAATTAAAAGCATTTTACTGAACTGATTAAAAATTATTAGGGAAGATTGGTATGGTCAGTATTTGATTAGTCAAACCCAAAAGAAGTTTAGTGGTAAGCATGTCGAAGCTTCTTTCTTCCAAACATGTATGATGACTTTTTCTTCTTAAATCTTATTATACGAAATAATGTTATGTCAACCCTATACACAATTAGACGTGCTTGTAACTTGTAACTAAGTTGCAGCTGAACAGAATCTTGTCCAACAACATTGTTCTATCCAAAGCTTTTTTACATCGGTTCAAAACTTTATTGTTGAAAACATGTCGTATTTTCTAGACATCTATGGTTTATGTATAATAAGTAGTACTACTCTCGTACTCCTATATATACTTTGAGTAGTTGAGTAAACGAAATTGTGAGTCATTCATCATGATGACAACTGATTCGTCATTTTGTTTATATATACGAATAGTGTAACTCATTTTTAGTACTTTCATTTTCAAATAATACTTGCACCCTTCTTTCTTTTTTTCTTTTTCTTTTTATGGCCTCCAAAACAAGTTGACACCCGTTTTGTTTCTTTTGTTCAGGCTCAAATTCAGTTTTAAGTAAAAATGGCAACAACAACGAGAGGAGGAAGTTCAGGTGGGAGGGAAAAGAGGGGCACATCCCCAAGTCCCCTCACCAAAAAATCACCCAAACCTTCATCTCCAAACCCAGGATCATCTTCAAATTCACCTACAAAGGAGAAAACCTCATCGCCTACAGACGGAAAACCAGTCCCAAACTACCTCAAACCGACCATCAGCTCAAACCTTGATTTCTCTAGGCTTCCTAAGAAACCAAGCACTGACTCCTCAGCTCAGAAACCAGTCCTTCATAGAAGGAGGTCTTTTGACAGACCTCCTCCTGCGTCTCAGGTTCAGAAGGCCATCCGCAATGTCCCTGCAGTGCGAGAGATTAAACCTCTCAGGTCAGCATCCTTCAAATCAGGCAGCACATCTTCAGCTACTTCCACGAGGCCAACCTCAGAGAGAATATATGCTAGGACTACTTCAAGCATCAGGGACAAGGACAGTAAGGTAGAACCAGCTTTGTCCAAGTCACGCAGCCTCAAGAAGACTATTTCTTCTTCTAGTAAAAAGGATGCAAATGGCGCTACACCATCTTCATCTACAAAGAGGGCGCCTAAGAGCGTGGCCTCAGAGTCGAGCACTGATGATAATGCGTCAGCTGATCAGTTGGCCATTGAGGATGATTTGGTGAACATTGACAGTGAGGTTCAGTCTCTCCCTGAGATATCAGAGATGCCGGATAGTAATGAGGAGCTTGGTGATCCTACTACTATCACAGACGTAGAGGTAAAAGCTGTTGAGGATGTTCAGGACAGCTCTGTGGTAGACGAGAAAAAAGATGTACATGAGGAAAAATCAGAAGGTGTTGATCAGGTTGCAGAAGAGGCTGTAATGCAGGAGAGCGTAACAAATGATCATGAACACGAAGAGAAAGACCACCAGGCTGATGAGACTAAATTGGGACCAGAGACTGCTGAAGAAGCAGTAGCTGATCAGCCAGAGCTTACAGTTTCTGATGATCAGCCCGAGGTTAACAGTGAACCACAAAATCTGACAGTGGAAGTTGCAGGGGAGACTCAGGAAGCTGACAAGGAGGTCCCAGTTGTCGAGCAGACCGAGGCACTGGCAGAAGAAAACAAGGAAGAATCAGTTTTGGAACAAGAGGTCGAGAAGGGTGGAGAAGAAGCAGAAACTAAGGTTGAAACTGTGACTGTCACTAGTCCTTCTGCCCCTTCCGTGCCTTCTGCAAGTGATGCTGCACCTGCAAGGACACAGTCAGCTCCAGGGAAGAAAGACAAGCAAGATTACAACAACGTAATTGAACAAACCGCAGGCATGCTAAGAGGCAAGAGGAACAAGGTGTTGGCATTAGCCGGGGCCTTTGAGACGGTCATATCCTTAGACAGCAAGAAGAACTGATTCCACACATACTTACATACACACATACATACTTTGACCTAGTATGTTGGAGAGTCTTGTGCAACACAGAAATTCATTCTTTGATTAATTGTCTTACATATTTTTCCCATTACAATCCACTTTCCTTGTTTGGATTAGATCGGCTGCTTTCGAGATTGGAGATACAGTGAATAGCTTGCTTCTGAAATTCAGGGGCATGCAAGATATGTTTTCATTTTCCACTTTTTCATCTTCTTTTTGGTTCTTTTCATTTTATTAGTCTAGTTATTTTAGATTTACTTATGAAAGTAACAAAATGAAGATTGCTGATCATGAAGTGTATAAATGGCTTTTGTACCTTCTATTTTTCTATTTGTACTGATTAAATTGTTATCTTCTTTTATTTGCAAAGATTTGAAGACAGACATTTTGTAAAATGGATTCGAATGCAAGCTTGTTTAGAGTTTTGTAATTTCTGGATTAGCACTGATACCAATCATTCAATAGTTTCGAGTTTCGGCTTTAGTGATCTGAATTACAAATCTGTACTACATAAGAACTACAGCGATAATTGTTAGTTCAGCTTCATTTTAGATTCAGAGTCTCGTTTTGTTAATTTCTGTTAATGTGGGTATGCACTGATCAGTTCAGCAGGAGATGAAAACTCTGGTACAGTTTATTGTTCATAGTATTAAAATTCGACATTGCATACATGCAGGTGATTCAGGGTAACTGAAAAACACAGCAAATTAAAATTCAAGCACAAAGTTTAGGTAATGTTGCTACTCTTTCTCTGTGAAGCTTCAGAATGAAGTTTTGGTTTCGCGACATAGTCTCTTTGTTCAACAAACGAATTAGAACACGCTTTTAATCAAGAACCATTAAGATTGCAGTATCTAAGCTGCAAAGAAACCTGTCTTTCCATCTGAAGTTGGCGATGAAAATTTTCAATGAACAAATCGGCCCTCCTATCAACATCTTCACCATCATTATTCAAACCAATGTGTTTTATCCTGGTAAAACTTCTCAATGAGGTTAAACTTTTACAGCCATTGTCGCTTTCGCCAAGTGGTGAATCGTCGGAATCACAGCAGTTATACAGTCCCAGCCCATCACCAAAGCTCAAATGACGGCTATAGCACCTAGTCGGAGTGGACCCCAGAATCGCGATTGAAGCCAAGCTCCATCGATCAAACTTGAAGCTTGATCGTAGGAAGAAATTAAACTTCTTAACAGCCTTCTTAATCTTTGTTAACAACGACGATTTCTTTTTCAAAAATACACCCATTTCTATGAATATGGGTAGAGATTTCAAGAGGTTATTATTATTGGTGCATAATTGCAGGGCATACGAACATATATAGACCCAAAGATGAGATAAAAAGATGAAGTTTGTCATAGAAGATACTCGGTTTAAATGAAGAAAGCGTGTTGAAATGGGTAGATACATGATTGGAAGTTACATGCCCACATGTAACTGAAGGAAGTGAACGTTAAGAAAGAAATTTGAGATAGGATAAAGGAAAATCTTGTAAGTTTCAACATTAATAACGTAAATATTACCTCAATATTTCCAGATTATTAATTCCCACAAAAATTTCACTAAACAAAATAAGCACAAAAGCTGCTTTTTTTTTTTTTTACCGCCTTTTCCTCAAAAATTTAAGCTTGTCCCAAAGGTTGCTCTTATCATTTAAAAAAAAAAAAAAATAAATAAATAAATTACTTGACGAGCAAGTTCAGGTAAACTGAATATCTCCAACTTGCTAACTCGAATCCTTGTGCCTGGATTGGATTAGTCTGCTTAATCTAGCCAATAAGCCGGGTTAAATCACTGGTCAAGTCTGTACAACTGAAGAACATTGCTGTGGATGTAAGATTTCTATTGTAGCAAATTCATGTAACTAACTGAAGTATATACAGAGTATGATAGTTGTATCTCCTAAAAAATATATGCTTGTAAAGAAACATTTACCCAGTTATCATTTTTTGCCTTTCTTTTGTTCTTTTCAGAAACAAACGCGTGCAAAAATGAACCGTAACAATTATTTGTGCTTGCAAGCAATGGGTTAGATACTAGATGGGGTTTCGGATTTCTATGACGGGGAAGAGATAAAAAAATAAACAAGAGATGAGTTTAAAGGCGTCTTACAGAAAGAGAAGTAGTTTGCCATGGGAATTTTGAGGTAGGCACATCCATAAGTTTGCACAATTTCTCTAAAGTAAAAACTCCAACAGCCTTTGAGCCGTAAGAGCTGTACATGTTGCTATGTTTCACAACTATCACCATTTTGTAGCGCTTCTCCAGGATGAGATCGATCACACGGCCAGCTGATGTGGATGCTGTCACATAGGGGGGAGGGCTCCTCATCATTGCTGACACTGGCAAGTTCAGCTGCAGGATGATGTTAAAAGCAGAAACACAGAGTCAATGGCCACACAGCTAGCAAGGCTTAGTTTTGCACAACTGAAGGTTGCTAGCCAAGGTACAATCAGCTCTCAGATAATCATAGCCAGTCTAGGTGAAAAGGAAAAAGTAGCCGGCAGCATATAACCTTGATGCTTCACTATAAAGACCAGTTGCAGTTTGGTTTAACAGTCTTCAAGTATTTGCTAAATCCCTAGAAGGCACAGCGTTATCGCTCATGAACTAGAGACTAGTAATGGTCTTCTGTTCTGTGTGATACTGTAAAATAAGAGTGATATCCTAGTGCTATTCTTGAAGCTCGCCTGACTAACTTATCTTACCCTTCCGGTTATACAAATGTTTTAAGTAAAACTTCACATTCTTGACGATGAATTCTCTCTAGAGTTAACTTGTGAACAGCTTGTAGACATACTGATACTTTTCAGAGCCTATATTCCCCAAATCTGGATTATTAGCACTACAGAAGATAAAACTGTATGAAGACGTTCCTTATCCTCCCAAACCCCCAAAAGAGATAGTATGTGTTCTGCAGGATGAAAGCTTTAGTGAGTGACAGAAACACACCTCAGAGCAGTCTTCTCGATGCAGTAGACCGACACAGTTGCCCCAGTCGTCTATGACTGGCACAACTGACTCCTTCATGAAACGCATGATAACTTTATTTAATTCCAAAGACGATAGCACAGGACAGGTTTCTTCAAATGGAATCATGATTTTTTCCACCGGGTCATCAACTGATACCTGCAAGCATAGAAAACAAAAGCCCCCTTCATTCTTTGAACCTTAAAAATCATTCGTTTCAATATCATTTTCACATTACTTTCAACTGGTTATTGATCACTTATACGGAGTCATATATTCATACTATGAATCATGTTACCCAACCCCAAATCATTTTGGGACTGAAGCTTTGTTGTTGTTGAACGAACCCATTGCATTAGTAAAGATGAGGAATTATAATAAGGAGAGTATCAGTTTAGGTTGGGAATAATCAGTAACCAAATCATCACAATCATCTGTAGCCTGATATCAGCTCCATACAATCTAATTCTCAATACCAGGAATCAAACAGCACATCTCTCACAAAGATGGTTTGCATGATGTGCTATATCAAACTACAGATACTAAAATGCAGTTACATTTCCACAATCAAATCAATAGAACTGCGAACCTTCAGAAAAGACAAAGATAGATGACTATACCTGGGGAAGAAAATAGGGATGAAGAACGGACCGGTGTAATCCCAACAGTGCCTCCAGTCGTAGAGCAGCCTACACCAGCATAGAGCAACAACAACAACATAAACTTGTATACAAACAGAATTCTCAAGCAAAGTTGAATCTTTAAGTACAAACTAATTCAAAATTTGTTAAATGGCACAAACAGAATGAGCCCATATACCCTAGACACCAAACTTGCAGAATAGAAGTCGTAGCAATACGTACCAGACCGCCCGGACTAGTCCAAGATAGTCCTTTCCATCTAGCATTAACATCTGAAAGAATCCCTACTGCCACTTCAACCTGATCCGTTAAAGGTGCCCATAAGGCCATAACAAAGTTAGAGACTATGCGAAATGAGGCTTCGATAATTACACGGTAAACACCCATAATTTGGTATAAACTCCATTTGAGTCAACTACAAGATTTATAAACCTGGCCAGCATTCAGAGCAGCTTCCATTAGAAGGTGATCAGCTTCTTCCTGAACAACAGAGGTGATGGTTCCAGAACAATCTAGCCACACGCGATTGTGTAAATTCTTGACCGTTAGAAAATCACCACGGTCAGCTAAAGCACGCATCAAGGACAAATAAAGATGAGGCTTTGGCCGCAGCCTTGAATTAACTCCAGCCTTCTTTGTTATTTCACCAAATATGCATAAAGCACCTGAGAGAGATAGAAATTTTCATATAGTCGAATTGTAGAACAATGAAATATATAATTGGCACAGTTAAACCACACATTAAAACAGACGGCAATGTCACAAAACACAGAGAAAGCAGAGAATAAGAAATGTTAGTTTGAAAGTTCAACAAACTGGTAATATAGCAACTTTTAAGCTCCATTGGCATGCAGGTATAAATCTGCAGTCACTTTTGTATTCTCCTCAATCAAAGGATAAAGCCAATAAAAGAAAAATGCACAGAATGAAGACCATATTATGAATATTCAAGTACAGGATTTAATTCTGGTCCCCTTTAAAGAAACAAAAAGGGCAGCCCGGTGCACATTGGCGTCCTCGCAAGGCAAGGGGTCAGGGGAAGGGTCCTAACACAAGGGTATATAGAGGGCAAGCCTTCCCTTGTCATTTTTTGGACAAGGGGCTGCTCCCAGGACTTGACCCGTGACCTATCGATCACACAGCAACACCTTTGAAGAAATGTCAACCAGAAAATATAAAGCCGACAGCATTTAGTTGAACCAAGCTTGGCCTTGCAAAACAACCTCGATGCATTCTAGTTTACCATTAAATCCATCGTCCAGGAATATTAGTTTCCCTCTTTCCCCAAACAAACTCCAAAAATTTGGTAGCAATAAGACAGCTAGGTTGAGGAGCAGACGTACGACTTCTTCACAAATCAGAACTCTTTTTTTTTTTTTTTTTTTTTTTTTTTTTTTTGACGGAACAAATCAGAACTCAAAAGGAGCATAGTTAAAATTTACTGGGCTGTGGACATCTCATATTCAATGGAGCCAAGGATAAATCAACATGACTCATGAATTCCTTCTAATGCGGTGTCCATTGCAAATAGTCTCCCTATTAATGCGGAGTGGAGCCCCTTTACAATTGCTCGGATCAATGAGACGGAGTAGAAGTTAGTCAGAAGACACATATCAGCCTGTCTATCATGGAATAGAAACACATCCATACAAACCTTCTTGGGAGATCTTTGTAGTACTATTTCTTTAGAAAGAACCCAGAAATACACACATCCTGGAGACAAGACTTTAACCTCATGAAAGATTTAAAATTCTATACCTCAGACTATTACTAATACCTTCCTCTGAAATGCATAAATCTTTTTACATCATCCTCTAGAGCTTCTCTTTCCTCGGTTACCCTAGGAAGTCAAAACATTAATTCTAAGCTTTGCAATCAGGTATCTTCCTCAAACATAATAAAGCTTTATAACATCTAAGGGCACAAAAGGAATGAAATTCAATGATCATAAATCTCTAAGTCTAGTGTCTTGCTTAGGTAGTATTGCGACCCATACCGATAATTGATCCACAACTTAGCAGTGCATCAAGAAGAGCAGTATAGGAAACTCGGTCAACAGATAGTGCTTGAGCTTTCATTTCCATCATTATCTTCTCAACCAAATTTAAATCTTTAGCAACCTCAGCACCCTGAAAAAAATTTGTCCACTTTTAGATTTTTTTCGACTTTCAGTCAGCAAAAACGATGCCAGTTAAAGAAAAGAGGACATATTTACACACAGGAGGTTAATTATAGACAATGATGAGTATCTTCACAATATACAACCTTCAGCAGAGTTGTGTATGTTACATTGTCCGGGGAAAGATCATAAGAATTGCAATTTGATGCAGTCTCCTGAAAGAAATGGAGGGAGGCATAAGTAAGGAGTATATGACATATGACACAAAAGATAAAAAGGCTAACTAGTCTTTCAATAAATTGTCGAGACCTTCATTTCCTCCCAGAACTGCATTGCAGCATCTAATTTCCCTCTCTTCACTGCAGCGAAGATGAGAGTGTTATAACTAAGCTTATCTGGTTTTAATCCTTGCCGTAGCATTTCATCATATACAGCAAGTGCTGCTTCAGGGGAGCCTATAGTTATATAACCCTGAAAGAAGGAAGCATGACCGTTAAACTTATTACCAACGGCACAATGTACCTCATGATGCCTCAACTCCAAAAAGCCGAATACTAAAGGCGAGTTAGTGGACTAGCCCAGACAAAATGGAAGTGATAGAGGACTTTTTGTATAATAAATACGTGTTGGCAGCACCACACCTTCATTAGCAAGTTGTAGATCAAGACTGAAGGGCTGCCACTTTCATGGAAAACAAATCCATAACGTGCTAGAAGACCACTTGCACGACGTAAATCCCCTGTACTAAACAACAGCAGGTTAAATAGAATAAAAGGGATACTCCAAGGATCTTTTATAAGTAAAATGCAATATAAGGGTTTTGGATGGAAAAGGTTAGTGCTTATTCGTATAAAGAATCCATCAATATATTGGGTATTACCTTGGCCAGAGATGAGATTGCAGCATTGGTCAACACCGATACTTAATTCATCTCTCTCAAACACTATTTTATATATAACCCAAATTAAGTCTATTTCCAATGATATCAAGAAAAGTTCACGAGTATTTTTTTTGTACTCTGTTGCAAAATTAATTCTAAGAAAGGAGTCCATAACACTAGCAGGATCCAGCCATGCACCTTAAATAAAAGTCAGCCCTCATTCTGCGTGTTAGGCAGTTCGTGAAAGCGAACTCCCTTAATGAGATTTGGGAGGAACAGATGCGTTTTCATGGAGAAGAAACCTCACCCTTCCAAAGGTGGAGATGTTTGGAAGGAAACTTTCGCCACTGCTTACATGAAACATAGTACTATGAGAGACTAGCTTTTCTATTATTTATTACAAGAAACATCCTCTGTATATATTTGCTTCTATTGTAGGTATGTGGCTAGAGAATCATCACAAGGTGAATACATAAGACCTACGTTGGTCCTCTTAGAATCATTTCACAACTCAACGGTGTAGTGTGTGTAATAGAATAGCCCGCCCTTGGAAGGGCAAATGAGTCCTTATATAGTTGCTTGGTACTCACTCCGAAAGTAGTATAAATAGGGGAGTCACTAGGAGAAATAGGAATCAGATTAACATAAAGGTTTAATTGTTAGTTTTATTGTTACTACGGCGTTTCTGCCACCTATCGACTATACTCCTCTGTCTACCTATGTGTTCATCACAGTGTGCATAACCTGCAATAGAATGGCATAGAAACATCACAAGGCCTCGTAAGTCCTAAATGTCAGCCCTTAGCCACTTAATGCAGGGATCAGTCCATGGAAGTCTTGATATATTATAAGTACAAAACAGAGAATCCCAAATGAAATGAGAATTACTTTGTAACTAAAGAGAACAGAGCTGATTTCCAAGCAGCTCAAAAAATGCTAAGGAAATAGATAAGAAGACCCTTTAGAAAGGGTATGCTTTTAATTCAGGTTACGTTAGTAAGCTATCAACTCGAAGATTCTACAAGCTTGCAAGTGAAACTCCAAGTTGATTGTTAAAAACAAACCCTCTCTTAAGGGTTTTCTTATCCATGCTTAACACTTATTTCAGGTACTAGCTTAGCTTAGGACCTGATTCGTACATGCTTAGATTCTTAGGAGTAATAAAACAACTTGATTCTCATGATTAGGTACTTAATAAGCCATTAACCAATTTCTCATTTCATTTGGTTGCCTTGCTTCTTACTTGGAGTAGGCTATGAATTGATCCTGCGTCAAATTCTCTTTCTTCAGAAATATTTGTAGTCAAGTCTTACCAAATCATATGAAAAGATTTACTAAACTCTGGATGACAAAAGTACCCCAAATTTTTAGCAGTAGCTGAAGACTTTGGAACAATAGCTTTACCAATAACCATCTTGCATCAGTACCAACTTTCAGAGGTAACAAACCATGGAAATATAGAGACTGATCTAACTGAGGTTGAAATACAGAGACACCTATCACGACGAACTTAGACACCGCAAGGAAGCACTCTTAGCCTTAGTACATAGACACAACCAGTTTAAACTTTAAAAGAAGTTTGGACCACCACAAAAGCTCCAAGAAACATTTGCCAGTTTGCCACTGTTTTAACAGCCAAGGCCAAGATTAACCTCTCCAGTGTTAACATTAATCAAATATGAACTTTAGATTGTGCTATGCAATATGAGTGACTCTAAAACACTAGTCGATTTCCTCCTTATCTAGGCTTATCTAGGATCAAGTACCCAGAGTACAAGTATATTTTCCATCATTAGCTTAAGGAAAAGTGTTGTCCTAATGAGGATTAGTGAGTCTGTGAGAGTCATGGTGTCTAGGACTTCATCACTACTAGTGGTAAGCAAACAAGGAAAATGTCATCCCCCTATCCCTCCCCTTCCTCTCTCCATTTCCTCCTATCCAAACAAACTCTGAGTTCAGTCTTCCGGAACTTTAATCTTTTCTTGGGGCTGAAGGCCCTTCAACATACTAATGTCACGGATTGAGGGCTCTTCTTGTCATTTGCACACTATATGTCTATATATTTACCACCCCGACATCCCAAATGGTTTAATAAGAATTTCAAAGGTTGTTCCATTGATCAGCAGGAACCAGAAGATGTGTTGATTGAACTCCTGCTACATAAGTGGGGTTACAGATATCCACCAGAACAAAAAAAACTTACAAAAACAAATGTCAAAGTAGAGGCGGCAATAAGAACCATCAAAGCACTTTGAAAACAAAGGAATTCGAAAACCACATCACCTTAAAAAAAAAAAAAAAAAAAAGAACAAAAAAAAGAAAAAAGAAAAAGCCAAATCAAGTTTTCTACCAGGGTATACAAAAAGGTTTAAAAGGTTGTAGACAGATCACGACTTTGTAGAGTAAGCTATTGTTATAAAATGAAACCCATAGTTTTATTATAGAATACCCATGGAACTGTAAATGTCTTAAGGATTGCCAGATGCTACCTGCATCAACGAGGGCATTAAGAAGCCCATGGAGCAGTCGCACTGATAATTGTGGATTTCCAACAGCATCTCCTCGCTCCACGGCTTCAAGAAATTGAAATGCTTCGTCAATTCTTCTAGCCTTACCCAGACCCTTGAGTTTTAACATAATCAGTTTCAAATTATATACTATAGGCTGAGTTCAGTCATCACAAAAATGCATGCAGGAACTGTTAAGGCTACAATGCAGAGTAAACAAATGTATTGCATATAGCAGCACACAACTTTATAACATTGCTCTAATATGACTCGGATTCTCGTAATTGACCTCAATTATTCAAAAATGAACCAGGTACATGCAGGGCTCAATAAAGCTGACATTTTACTTTTTAAACCTTCTGGCACAGGGATTAAGGCATTTCTGATTCCGAACCAGAAGAAGGGCTCAATGAAGATGTATGGTTTCATTTCACTGATTAATAGCTACAGTTTGAAGAAAAGAAACCACTGCAACTTAGGTTAGTATGTTTCTAAGACCCCAACACATTTTTTTATTCGGGCAGATTAAGCAAACAAAGACAATGGCTGAAAGACATCCTTTCACAGCATTAGACATGATTGCGTTTTGAAGTCAGTCAATTCAAGGGGAGACATAGATAAGTTGCAATCTTCCAAGTATAAATGTTACCATCCACGCATTTTACCCGCAATAAATGCTGAAAATCAATAAATGGTGGATACAGGAGTCACATAACAAATCACTTCAAGGAGCAAAATACTGACCTTCAGCAAAGTGCCATAAGAGACACTATCAACAAGGCAACTCCTCGAGTTCGACATTTCATCAAACAGCTTCAGAGCAGACTCAATGTCACCACAGTGAACACAAGCCTCCAGGACCGCATTCATCACAATTGTATTCAAGCCCCCATATCTTCTCTTGGCTATCTCAATTTCCTCAAACACCTTATAACAGAGAAAATTCAAAAGTTATTAAAGAATACAAAACATAAGAAGAAATCCCCATCAAACTACAATCAAATTTAACATTTTAGTCATCAAAATCATAATTTTATTTTATTTGTGGTTTGTTTCTTCTAGTCGGGCTGATTAATGATGGTGTCGGAGCGAATATAATGAGTCTCGAATTCATTAAGTGCCCATTACTTCCAAATCTTCGCCTCAAAGCACACGGTGGATAGCTAATTACCAAACCCCTCTCTCCAGTAAAAGAACAGAGGACACTCTCCAGCAAGTTGCTACTGTAATATCAAGCAGAAGTATCACTCCTCCAGGCTTAATGGAAACAATACAACTTCAATAAAAACATGGCTTGAAGAATGTATGAATGTGTAAAATTGATGGAATAGATATGGAGTCACATATTATGTGCTCAGATATCGATTGATTTACATAATATGCCATACTTTCACCTACTAATTTAAAGCATTCAGTATTCGCTTCTTCTAAACAAAAGCTGCTACAAGTGCATCACTTAGCGTATGCTTGACAAATACAATTTCACTAGCCAGGTAACAAGCAATTCATTCATGTCATTACTCTGTTGTTTAGCTAGTCACAGAACCGCCATACAGCTTCATATAACATAAAACAAGGTTCAGTAAAATAAATGACATCCACAAATAAAAACCCATCATATTTCATAAGTTAGAGCACTAGATTAAATATAAATTGGCATTGGCAAGAGTAACAAGCACTTAATATCCTTGATAGGCTACTTAAAGAAACAATTCTAAAACGAAGTTTGATAATAAAAGAAAGAACCAAGAAAAAGTCCATCCTTAGTGTGACATACAAAACTAAGTGAAACACCACGTATCAGGTAGTGGCATGTTTAAATATCTCTTGTGGCTCAAGAGCTTCATCTTCCTCTTCTGCTTTTTCTTCGCAAGGGCGCTGCTGCTCCCATCACCAAAACAACTTGAAATGCTCAAATAAAACAGAGGGGTGGTTGGGCAATTGGACCAATAAGTTACGACACATAGAGTCTCCGTCAAGGTCTAAAGGTCCACTTATCACAGCTACAAGTGTGACGGGAAGGAGGTTGGGTTGAAAGGAAAACATTAAAACTACCCATAGTTCTTCGAAACTAAACACGTGGAAACTTTGGGTATCCACCAAGTTGTATAAACAGATGAATCTCCAACTCTTAGATAGACAATGTATAACGTTTCAGGTGCTTGCTGGACAAGCTCGGCTTCCTCCAGAAAAGGAAAATCAATGGGTGAAATTAGCCAATCACCACCAGAGTCAATGTCAATCGCATATGAACAAAATTCCATTATGGATAAATAGATAACATCACCCACACCCATAACATTCCCAGGCCAGGTGGCATAGGCATCAATCTCGTAAACATAGAGGCGCAAGGGGCACTGGAAAAAGTAGGGGATAAGAAAGGTAGGGTAAAGGGACGCCATACCGAATCCTCTTCCAAATGCATTACTTCGGACATAGGAGTAGGTTCTACAAAAGGACCAGAACCGTGCACAATCCTTGAAAAATACATAAATACTGCTAGCTACAGGAACAACAATTGATCGATACTTGGCCAAATTAAGTATGATCCTGAAGTGGGGGTTATTTGGTACCTTTCAAATCAAGGACAATGACATCAAGAGTTGGTTTGTAATCAGCATCTAACCCTCCTATTACATGTCCTAAACACTCCCCCCCCCCCCACACACCACAACAGTCGAATCCTTGAACATACCCTTTATTTTTTACTTAACTTCTTTGGCTTATACGAATCATCCTTCGACTTCCTTCCTTGGCATAGAGCTACCAAAGCCATGATTTCGTCCAAGATAAATAGTTTGAGGGAGAATCCCAAATAAGCTTTTTGCTATTGACATACTCCCTACGATCCAAAGACAATTTTTTATTTCGTTTGCTGCTTTGAAGTAGCCATGCTGGGAGCAAATTGTAGACCAAATGAAACACGCGCTTACCTTTAAATCCTGTGGAGTTGGTAGAATGCAATGCAAAATGGAACCAAGTAATAATTTTTACAAAAGTGAACAATTCATTTGGTCTATAAGTAGACCCAAACAAAAGTAAATAAATATATAGCAAACCCTAATCAAGATTATTTACGCATAACAATTTTCATAATGTTGTTGTTCAATAGAAAACTCGATTAACTTTTTCATCATCGGATTACCAATTAGGAAACGCCCACTTTAATCACTCAAAAATCAAGGCGAAACATAAAATTAAGAAATTTTGAGACATACCCACATCATTTTTCAGCTCAAAATTGTATTGTACACAAACAATCAATCAAAATTATTCAAACCAAGATCAAATTACAGCTCAAACTGACATATAAATCAATAAAATTAGGATAAAATACAGCATAATTGGGATTATGATTAATGAAGAAGAAAAAGAACCTGATGGAGTTGTTTGCGACGAGTGAGTTGAACAATTCGAGAAGTGAGACGTCTAAGATTAGAAAATTTACTGGTCTTTTTGAAGGGGAAATTACTGTGATTGTTATTATTATTATTGAAGCTTGAAGAAGAAGAAGAAGAATAAGAATTATGAACTTGAAAAACATAAGAACCACTACTATGATTATAGAGCTCGGGAATTACTGGGGATTGGGTTGTATTGGAAATTACTGATTTGTGTGGTAAAAAGTGGTGATACATTTTGTGATTTGGGAACTACCCATCAATCAAATTTCATGATCCAAAACCAAACCCCCCCACAATAATCTCAGAAAGAAATGAGAGAGAAGATAATGCTCCGGATTTTGGCGGGTAAATGTGGGTCATAAGTATCCAGTTCCTATGTCGGACTGTTGGGCTGTTGGTATGTGCAGGTTGTCTAGGCCAATCACTGTGATTAGGTGAATAGTGCCTAATCACCGATTCAACTTTTGCAGTTTAGTTCCTGATGTTTTTATTGCTTGTTTTTGTATGTTAAACACTTGTAAAATAAAATTAAGGTTATAATACAACTAATTAAAGATGCAACAATAGATTAACACAAAACTTTTACAAATAAATTACAAAACTTAAGTGCAATTTAGTTTAATAAACGTAATTAAGGAGTGATAAGCGAAATTACGATTTTTTCTTTATAAACTTTTATGGTACTCACTATCATGCATGTACTACTTATGATAAACTTATAAGTCCACCATGCTCCGTGATTTAAGATAGATTAATTGGAGAGTTTTGACCAATACCTGAACTTAGTTAACTGAATCCTCCGATATTTTAAAGTTTTCGGCTTTGCAGTGGTGGCTAATCCCAACCACGACTAACCTTAGTTCAGGCACAGCACAGATTCGTCTTGTTTCCTACCTCGAATCGTAGTCTCCTTTTAAGATATCAGTTTTCGAAGTTGGATAATTTATATTTGATTAATCATCATAAGGTTTGAAGAGATAGTTTTCCCTTAGAAAATAAACTTTTATTAATTACTGAAAGATTACAGACTGAAAATTGAAATACATTTGATGCTCTCTCAAACTATGAAATTATCAACAGAGTATTCTTGATCTAAGAGATATGGGAGTTCCCTATTGATCTTTCAGTTCTTGGATGCTCTAACTGAAAGTTTCATCTAAAACTCTCTCTCTAAATTCTTAGTTTTTTCTTGCTTGAGGCTTTGTTGCTCTGATTTGCTGTGTCCTTCATCTGAAGCCATGCTCTCCTTTTATAGAGGAACTTTGACCCTTGCTGTTGGGAGAGCACTCATAAAAACGTGAACAGAAAAAGCAAAAACTCACACCACACAAAATAAAGTTTACAACTGTAAAAAGAACTATTTTACATGTGATGGTAGGGATTTTATTCCATTAGCAGATTTTGCATGCCTTCATCTCCGATATTATTTTCCCATCCTTCAGCTTCTTCATATTGTTGATAGATTGCATCATCGTCTTGATCAGCGCAAAGAGCTTGGACTGTTTTAGCAGCATATTCTTGATCCCATGTCATTAAGGTATCAAATAGAAAGTCCTTTCCCTCATCAAACAAAAATGTTCCAGATTCCATGTTAAACATGTAATCAGTAATCGATTCAGACTTGTCAATTGCTTCTGAAAAGAGACTTGCGCATGCCATATCCTTCGGAAATATCAGAGTTGTATTACCATAATGTATTATATGGTTTGGGTATTTATCCTACATCTTAATCAAAAAGTAGTCAATTTTCTGGATTATATAGAAAAATCCCATAGCCCTTGCTTCTGTTGGATTCCTTATTCTCCTTCTGGGCTTGATACAAATAGGATCTTTCATCAAATCTCCATATCCCAGTATAATTAGATAATGCGCTGGGTAGATTTTTCCGTTTACCATTTCGATATTTGCGCATGTGATGCGTTAAATCAAATTCTTCATTTTATGAAGTCTACGGAATATGTACTTTTGAAACTTTGTCATTTCCTGAAATATTGTTCCTTTAGGATCTACTGGTTCTCTGAAATACCATACTTCCATGCCTTTACGACATCATCACCTTCTCTAATGAAATTTGGTGGCATGGACAAAGTTACTACTCCTGAGTTGTTAGCACCATAGTAAATCCAACTACACCATCCTTCCCATATGTCATAGTATGGAGCGTTTCCTCCTACCAGTTCCAAGTACCAAGCTCGAAAATTATTATCTTTTATTTTATTTATTATCATTTGTTGAAGCTCGTGAGGTAGCATCAACATATTTATTATTTTTTCCAGGATTAAGAACCTGTGGACAACTCTATGCGCACTTTTAACTAAACCATCTCTCAATCTAGTCTTTGAGGATAGAATCAGGGCCTCCGTGAGAGCCCAACTGGAGATGGAAACCCTCTTCATAGCTATGTTGGTATCATCCACTAGTTGCTTCCTTTCTGCATTCAAATCTTTTGTTCTGCAGAAGGTAGTTGGTAGTTCTTTGATCTCTTTGCCATTTGCTAACTCTCTAGTGAGACTATCAGCTAAGGAATTCTTCGACCCCTGTATATGTTCAACAGAAAACGAGAATTGGTTAAGCCATAGTTGCCAACGCACCTTGCGCTTGCATATTAGATAAATTTTTCTTAATAAATCCAAGTATGCCTTTGCAATCAGTTCTCACTAAAAATGGTTTTGGAGCTAAAAATATCAGTAATTTTTCAATTCCTCTTATGACTGCAAGGATTTCTTTCTCCATAGTGGGATAATTGCATTCAGCTTTATTAAAGCTTCCACTACAATATCTGCACACTTTTTCCCCTTCCTTTATTTTTAATACTGCACCCCAATGTTCATCACTTTCATCTGTTTCAAGCACTAGATCATTTTGGTCAGTAGGTAGATTTAAAACAGTAAGATTTCGACATAGTTTTTTTAGTTTTATAACCGATTCTGTATCCGACTGATTCCAATTCCATGGAGCTTCTTTAAGTTTTTGTTGTAGAGGTTTTCTGAACTTAGCTAATTCCTGTATAAAATCAGAGGCATAGGTAAGACATCCTAGAAACCTTTCTAGTTGTTTTCTATTTTCGATTTTATCAGGGAAATTGTCAATCTTCTCAAGGATGTCTTTCCGCAAGATTACTTGGCCTGCCTTAATTTCTAACCCAAGAAACTCAATTTCTTGTTCAGCATAACTGAATTTACTTTTACCAAGAATAATACCATGATCTAAACATCTTTGAGTGACTGCTTTGACATCGCCCATGTGTTGCTCAAGAGTTTTTGAAAATATAAGGATATCATCTATGTAAACCAAGCAACAATGATTAAGGTCTTTGAAAATGTTATCCATTCTTTTTTGAAATATTTGAGGGGCATTCTTTAAACCGAACGGCATAACAATCCATTCATAATGACCTTGAGGTGCACTAAAAGCAGTTAAAGGAATGCTCTCCTCTTCCATCTTAATCTGCCAGTTGCCACTCTTACAATCCATTTTCGAGAACCAAGTGGCTCCTTGTATTCTATTAAATAAGATTGTTTTATTAGGAATGTAATAACCATAAAATATGGTATTATCATTTACTTTTTTATAATTGATAACCATCCTACCTTTACCTCGTTTTTCTTCTGAATGATTTCTTACCATGAAAGCAGGACTACTGTGAGAACTGTTGCTATTACGGATTAATTTTTTATCCAATAAATCCTGAATCTGGATTTTGAATTCTTTAATATCTTGATAAGTGTAAACCATTTGTTTTACCCTAATAATTGTACTAGGGTTCGACAAAGCTATCTTAGCAACCGATTTATCTATATCCCAATATTTAAGTGGGTTATCTGAATATAACTCTTTGTATAAATCTTCTTGTTGCTTTATAATTTTATCTTTTAATGATAATTCATGAACAGTGATTCTTAAAGCAACCTCTCTTTGTGTTGGAACAACCTTATCACCACGCTGGTTGCGCGTAAACTCAATTTTATTATGAGTATAGGCTTTACTCATCTTTTTTATCGGTACAGAATGACCATTTACCGTAAATATTAGATGATCAATTGTTTGAGTACCTGGTGAATATAATTTTTGGAAATTATTCCCTATAAGCATATCATGAGAAGGTTGATCTGTTGCCCATAATTTGGGTATGATGCATTGGACCCCGCCAATTTCTATAGGTAAATTTTCTATGATCTCGGTATGAGTCATTAGACTATTGTTAGCGATCTTGACATGCATAGGCTTAATTGCCTTTTTCCAGAGAAATTCTGGGAAAAGATCTCTTTTTTCCAAAACAGCACGAACAACCACTATCTATGTAAGCACACAACTCAAATTTATTGTATCCTTCCAAGCATATATTTATCAGAATGTATATACTATTTGGATTTGTTCCAACAACTTCCTGAGGTGTTTCTATTGTCATATTGACTTCATCGACCTCATTTTCATAAACAGGTTCGCTTTTTGTTATAGTTTTGTGGCCTATGATCTTTCTTTGATTAAAACTTGACCTTGGTGGTTCTTTAAGATCGAAACTCGATCTCGGTGGTTCCCGAAGATCAAAGCTTGCTCTAGGTGGTTCTATTGACTCGTTGCTACTTGATCCAATCTCATAGCGTTTCGAAGCTTGTATCATATATATTTTTGACCTAGATTTGCTAATAACTTAATTATTTTTTCCTCTTCTTTTGGAATTTCGTTTTTAAAAAGGCTAAATCTAGAACTCCGACTTCTTGTAATAATTGGACCTCTCGGGATACGATCATTAGTAAATATTTTGCCTGTTTCGTCAATTGTTAATATATTTTTATTAGCTGTAGTCGTATTCATAAATGATTCTACCCAAGTTTTCTTTAACCTAATGTATTCAGGTCTTATTTTCTCAGGGCTAATCCTTTGTCTTGGGCCTCCTGATTCATATATTTCTGCATCTACAATCCCTTTTTTTCATTTTTGGATCTATTGTATTTTCTAGCTTATATATTACCTTCCACTTAATATGCAAAGGACACGTTCCCTTATGCATATTTATTCCATCAGTTAATATTTTGATTGCTAGAAATTTTGGAGCGTAAGCATCGTAAAGACTTACATAGTATTTTGGTTCGCATATCCAAGTTACCGTTCTTTGGCTTAAATTGCAATTTGCTCCGCTTACAATCTGATCATAAAGTTCTTTGTGTCTAATGTCACAAATAAAACTTACGCATTGAACGTTTTTACCAAAATCTTGTAAAGGAGTTATGTATACTTGAATTGCTCCAATATAAATATATTTATATTTTTTATCTTTATTATGATTCTGAATATTTTTCCAATTTATTTATAATATTTATTTCAACAACTTTTTTATCGCAATTCTTTACTTCAATATCTCCTTCCATTTCCTCACAAACATACTTGGTGGATAATTTTATAAAAGATGTCTTAAATATTTTATTTTTAGTAATACTAGGGAAATTTAACCCTCTATCGACTAATTCATTTAATTGGTCATCATCAATGGACATTTATGCACTTTGTAATTGGGCTAAGCTTGACATTTCCTCTTCTTAATCGTCAAGCTCTTCATTCATTTCATTCAACTCTTCGTATTCTATTTCTTCTAATTCTTCTTCATCCTTAATGACTTCTATTATTCCCTTATTATTTCCTAAAGCCAGATTAACAGCTTCTTCTTCAGAAATTTCGAAATAATCAAGGCTTTCTATAGCCTCTATCAATCTATACTTCTCTTTTAATTGCCTAACTTCCGCGCCCGCGTGGCAGTGTAGGGAGACATTCTCACGGAAAAAAGCCAGGTTATATCTGACGTGTCGACCCACCGTTAAGCCTCTTCTCTCTCTTCCACGTCACGCATGCTGTGATAAATGAGTGGGCCAGACAAAAGTATATCTAAACTAAAATGTTCTTCGTACGCCTCCTCCACGAAAAAAAACAAAAGTCATTTCCACCGCCTAACTCCCATCAGTTCATCTTCCTTTCCTGACCTTCCTTCTTCCCAGACGTTCCTGCTTCCCTTTGCTTCGGTTTTTGTTACAACTACGTGAAGCCTATTCTGATTATAACCAATTGGGTTTTGATAGTTTTCATCATAGTAAACCTGTGACATAATTTTGCATTCAGGCGAGGGGTTTGAAGAAGCATATGAAGAGGCTCAATGCCCCCAAGCATTGGATTCTCGACAAACTGGGTGGCGCTTTTGTATGTTACATCTCCATTTTCTTAGCATGGTGTCTTTTTGACAGTTTTATTGTGTTTACAATTCTGTCCTGAGCATAGTGTTTGCTACTGTGCAGGCAGCAGGCTCCCAAACCATCATCTGGGCCCCACAAGTCTAGGGAGTGCTTGCCCCTTATCTTGATCTTGTGTTACCTTGAAGTCATTGCCATTCTTATGCAACGTCACACATGGTTGATGGAAAGTATGTTCATTTGCATCATGTATACATGTCTGTTAATCTTTGTGCTGTTCAATTTCAGACAGTCACAATTGATCGTAACTGCATTGGTCTAATTACAAGAGTTGGCCAACTAGCCGTATTCTGAATATTGAGTGGTCTAATTAGGGTGACTGTTACTTCCAGTGTTTGACTTTTGCAGTGGCCTCTTTTTGTAGTTCCAGTAATATGACTTTGTTAGTCAATGGATTAAGATTTTCATATTTAATTCGATCAATTTATTCGTTTTGGTGATCCAGAAGGGCATTTCCAGGCACTTCTGTCATTAGCTAAGCAAGGAGTTGACAAAGGAAAGGTGGGGAATTCTTTTCTGATTGCTTAGTGTTTGGCTATCATTTATTGGTAAACGCTAGATTGAAAGTGTGATCTAACCCTTCGCCAAACAAGTATGGAATGTGTGGAATAATAGTCAATTAGTCGCTTAAAGAAAAGGCCAAGGTAGGACGGAATGGGGAAAATTATACTGTACCCCCGGGGGTACGTTGCATTTTTGTACCCCCTCTAATAGATTTGATGAGTAAACAGTGTTGTTTTGATGAGCACCTTATTGTGTTATAATTTCCCCACGTCAGTCTCTTAATATAATCTTTGGCTTACAAGCTTATGGAATATGGACTTGAAGTCAGCACCTGAACAGTATACATTCTTGGCTACTGTTTGTGTTTAAATGTGGGTAATGACCTAGCTCTGGTAAATGTTTAAGCTGAATGTCATAGACATGGTATACGTACTGATGTGCTGTTATGTTGTCTTCTAGGAAATGGGTGCTTTTTCTAATGGAGCAAGATGCTGGTATTGTGTATCGATTATCAATGTACTTTGTTCAGTGGTTGAAGTTGTGATCAAAGGCACTTGCAATAAGTATACTCAGATATATTGTATTATTATTAATAAATGATTGTACTGATTTGCGCTTGAATTGATGAGAATACTACAGTTCTAAAATTATTGTCCTATCTTCAGAAAATATTACGATTATGTGATCCTGTGATATCTAGCAAAACGAAGAACTGGTGCATAGTCAGTCATTTGGGTAAGGCTTACTTGCGGCCTGTGCATAGTAGTCGTCGTCTTGGAAAGCTTAGTATGCATTGTGCCGAGACAATGAAAACGGGCAGTGGTTTACAAAGTATCAGCTCTCTCAATTATGTGGGTTCCCAGTGTTCAATCTAGAGTACTAACTACACATATATAGCCCGAATTTGTTCTATCTTCATGGGGAATAACTTCTTTACCATATTTTTGTGTATCCTATAATCCCTTACCCCACTGGATGGTGTAAGCTTACACCATCTTCTTTACCATTGGTGTTTCATTTTGGTTGTTTATTGGCCTCATTAAGGTCAACATCTACAGTATGTAGCGACGTAGAGTATGGATTGTCAGTTTTCGTTAAATGAAATAGGCACAATAAGTTGTATGCACCTTCGTTCTTCCATTCTTTGACTGAATCCATCTTCCTCATATTCTCACATTCCCAGTTGTTTCGACAGGAGAAAACGAAGCTTGGTTGAACTTTATATCTCTTTGCTTCTCCAAAGAGCTGCCGTACAACGTAGTTATGGTGTTAGAGTAATGGCTTTCACAGCTCACAGTATATACAAATTTATTTTGATTCCTGCCACATGAAGCCCAGGTAGTTTGTACTCTACTAACTTTTTCTACTTCTTTTCCATTTTATGGCTTTAGATTGTCGAAAGGACCATTCAAGCATGTTTTACCAAGCAAATCTCACCTTCTAATGTCATGTGCCATGGCTATTAAAGGGCAATCCTTTATTTCTTCCAAAATGTACAATCCGATTTTCTTTTTTGGCATCTCAAGCATGCAACTCAAGATGTACAATCGTACATTAGAGAGTGTTTGGGAACAAGAATTTGATTTTCAAATCCAAATTTGACACAAATCACATGTTTGGAAACTCAAGAAATTGAGAATTTAGATTTGTGTCAAATCCTTTAGAATTTGTATCAAATACAATTAGGCCAAAAACAAATGACAACTCAAGAGGTGTCATTTTGAAATCTCACCCTCCCCAAACATTGAATTTATATTTGAATTCTACATTCTCAAATGATGGATTTGAAATAATTACAAATTTTCAAATTCATGTTTCCAAACGCTACGTTAGAGGAAATTGAGTGTAGATAGGTAAAAGAGACGTTAACAGAACAAGGCATATCACCTGATTTTGTTCATATTAAATTCCATTTTGTTGATTGTTCCTGACTAGCCCTGTTTGATAGGACTGCATCTTTCTGAACTGAACTGATCTGATCTGAATGATTCTGATCTGATTTGAATGACTAAGAACTGATCTGATTTAATCTGAGTGTGTTGAAATTTTGATTGAATTTCAACGAATTAGTATCAATTATGGACCACATATATTGATAGAAATTTGAATTTTTCTGATCTGATCTGATCTAATTTGAATGACTCTAATCAAATCTGAATACTACTTTTATTAAATCCTATCAAACAGGACCTAAATTAGTATGATGTACTATTTGTTCATTCATTTTTAGACTGGTGAGATGATGAAATTTTCATCCAATACTCTAAGCAAGATTTTTGGTGGTCTTCATTTGGTTCCTAAAAATTTTTATTTGACGTGTAGATTGTCTTACTTTTTGGGCTTTTCTAGGTACTTCTTGAGTCGTTTTGTGTTTAGATTTAGCATTCTCAAACGCTTTGACTCGCAAGGATAAGCTCAATCATAGTTTACGAAAATGAAGCTTTAATAGAGCCAAGTCTACGACAATACAACAAGGAGAATATGGAGCTATTGGTCGTCTCGAGCATGAATTATACTAGGTTCGACAAAATCAAAGAAATCCCCTAAAGAGGATTATACTTTGACCATTTTCTCCACCTCCCGAATTGTATAAGTTGCATCTTCCATATGTGATAAACTATGCATGCAGTTATGCAAGTACACTATTTATCTTATTTTTTCACTCCTAATAAACATTTGATCATTTTTCACCCTGTTCTTTTAAGCTATGTGATTTTGTTATGTTTATAAATCTAAAAAAGGTGGATAGTTAGATATAACTTCGAAAAGTATCCTCTTTCTCTCACACATACGTAATGAACTAATGATGCTCAAAAAAATGTTTTTCAAACAGTCCCGTGATTCTCACGGGGCCAAAAACTAGTTTATTATTATTTTTTTCTTGCAGTCGTTAGCATAGTGACCAATTTCACCGCATGCCCAACATTTGCAATTATTTTTCTTTTCGGGACAATACGAAGCTTTTCTGAAAAATCTCCTATTTTTGAAACCAGGTTTTTTGAAATATTTTTTCTTATATTTTTCACCTCGTTGTTTATTAAAACTTTTCTTTCTGTAATATTTTTTCTTTTTCATATTATAATTTTTTGTTCCATAATTATTGGGCATATCCCAACAAGGAATTGTTTTTTCATGTGTTGAGTTCCTATGATTTCTCGACATTTTTTCTCAACTCATCTTCTTAGGAAAGACACTTTACTTCCTAATGTTTCTTTGGCGTTGTATTTTGATTTCCATTCTTCAAATTGTTCGCTAATTTCCTCATTTATAGCTCCTAGAAGTTTATCGTAAAAAATTCCTAAATTTGTAGTGTTCTCGCCAATCTTGTAATAATAATGCTCGAATTCAGCTATACAACTGTCCAAGTTTTTCATGTTATCCATTGTGAGGTTGTTGATTTTTCTTTGCCACTCGTTAATTTTACCTCTAGGTTCAATTGTTATACCAATAAATTCATTTTCTATGTAACCACATAATTGTCTGAACATTATATCTGGAGAAGCTAATTCTCTTAATTCAGCTTTCTTTGTAGGTAATAGACCATCGTACCAATCAGCAATGGAACCATAAAGACCAAGTTGAATTCAAGTTTAAAACAGTAGTCATGATTTTCTTCCATTGGGTTAAGACGTCCTCTCTATTTCTTACTCCATCTAGATTCAGTTTATAACCTGTATGACTAATACTCTCGAGTTCGACTTCTTCGGGTTTAGGCATTGGATTAGGCATAATCCTAGCATTAAAACGTGTCTATCTGCCAAAAACCTCTCTAGGTCTCATACAACTTGTTGAACCTCTTTGATGAGTGATATTGTTGTTGAAGAAATTATTTTCTGTAGGTAGTTCATCTTGAATGACTTATTCTCCTACTTCATTATTGTTAATTATCAGTTTTCTAAATTTCTTATCTAGACGCTTCTTAATTTCTTCAATAGGAATAGTTTCTAGATCATCCATTTTGAGTAATCCTATTTGATGATATAGATCTTCTTGTATTTGTGCATAATTATAATCTTCATGGTTACCATCGTATATTATGTTTTGTTTTTTCTGATATCATGCTCATGATTTCATTAAGTCTTTCTGGGTCTTTTTCCTTTTGGAACAGTTCTTGTAAGTTTGCCATAGTGCAATCTTTAGGAATTGTTGTCATTTTGTTCTTCTATGTTAATAGGATTTTTGGGATTATTAGCTGGTGTAGTAACTGTAAAATTTTTATTTTCTTGGTTTTGAAACGGATATTTATACTTAAAAGACTCATTCGTTTTGGAAGCTCCTCCTTTGGCTTCTGAGTTAGTTGAATGTCTAATTTCGTTTATCAAAACGAGATGATTTGCTCTTATGAGATGTTGTATTTCAACTATATGTTTCCCAAGAGCCGCTTGAAGTTTAATAGTTTCTGCTAGAATATTTTTTATAGAAATTATTTCGTCTACTAAATAATTTAAAACGGGTCCTAAGGTTTTACTTCCGTCAGGACTATGCTGAATATGGGTATATTCAGGATTAGGACAAGAATCTGGCAGAGTAGTCAGTTTAATTCTTAAATTTGAGCCAAATGGCTCTGATACCAATTTGATTACTTGCTAAATAAGGTAATTTTAATTTGATTGCTAGCTAAAAAAGTTAATTAAGGAAGTAAGAAAGCTAAGTAAAGAAGAAGGAAAGCAGAAGGACCAAAGTGCAAGAAAACTGGTGAGGAAGGACTCAAAAGCAAGTACTATTTGCAGTGATTAGAATGGCTATTCTAATCACTGTGATTGGTTTGGCAATCCTGTTGGTATGTGTGTAGAACACTAGTTAAATACGGTACCGGGATTAAAGTTTAAAACCGATTTTAACGTGTTTGTTGTGTTCGACAAAATATCCAAAAAAACTATTGTCGACGGCTTTTGGAGAATAATGTGGATCTCAAAATGTGTCATTTTGAGAATTCAGCATTAAAACAACATAAATATTGCAAAAGAACGTCACGTTAATTCAAGATGACTTTAAAAACTTTTTACTCAATGGTTTACAACAACATTCGCAGTCCCTCTAAGGCCCGTGTATCCGTGTAAGTCCTATGTAGTAATATGCAATTGCATGTTGTTTTCGGTTATAAAGTGGTTTTCAACAAAATAGCAATAATAGGAACTTAGAAAATATTACTACCTTAGCTTATAAACATATTCCTAGCAATAGTTGATTCTCTTATAGCTTCCGATCGGAATTATTAACATTCTTTTTGAATGACTGGCTACTAACATATTCAAACGAAACCTCAAAACAAATGTAGTGGGTAGTAAAGTGTAGAGATCTAGGAGCATTTACTATCCATATGAATAAGAGGAGTAACAGAGTGACCAGTGATCACTTAAGTCTCACAAAATGTGTGACTATATATACTGCAATCCAACTACCATGATAATGCTTCCATTATCATCATCTAATCTTCTCATAATCAATGATTAATCTCTCTCTCTCTCTATATATATATATATATACTTGATTATTAAAAAATCAAGTTACACACAACATAATGCTTTAAAATGGTTTTTGTCCAAGAATATTGCCATGGGGATCATAGTTACAACCAATAAAAGTATACCCATTCCTACAAATAACCTTAGCACATCCAACCCTTAGACTATGCCTCCAAATGATTTGCGTATAGTGCAAGCATTCTCTACCTTGGGCACAAGTATTAGTGTAGTAATTGTAGTAGCTCTTCTCATTTGACCAAAATGCTACTGCGTCTGCAGGACCCCAATTCCTCCCTGTACTACCCCAAAAGAGATTCTCGCCGTAGTCCCCGTCCGAATGTATCATTGCGCAGTCGCCTCGCCGCTGTCGCGCCCACCACCGGGCGTAGCTTGCTAGTTGCTCACTCCATTGGAGTGGTGGGAGGCCTAATCTTGCTCTAATCTTGTTGTGGGGTGTTAAGTATTGCTTAATGATGTTGTTAGGAGTCGCTAAACAAGGTAGTGGAGATAAAAGAAGTAGGAATAATAATGTTCCTAAGAACAAGGAACCAATTGTGCTTCTAGCTCCCATTGTTTTGGGGGGATACTTGTATATTTGAGAATGTGTGTTGGTATAAACGTCTTTTGCTTGGGGCTAGTTAGCTATCAAGTGGGTTTATGTAGGGAGATTTTCAAGGTTGAAGATTGCATACGTAAACATTACTTTAATAATTGCGAGAGTCTTGAAATTCAAGTATTGTTTGTCTCACTTTATGTCTCATTTTGTACTCGACTACTTTAAAATTTTGACAACTTATCTATCTTACCTACTAAAACTTGTTACTTTTTTTTTTTTTTTGACATAACCTACTAAAACTTATTTCATTCAAACAAAATAGACACGTTGTTAACATCTTAACATAGTAAATGATACATGAAATTGGACATAGAGTGGTGGGATAGAGGATCCACATTGCCTCTAAATGTGAGGCTAATAAAGTCATTGCATTTTATGGCCACCTTGGAGTATTGGTTTTTCGCTTGCCCAACCCATTGGCTTGAGATCAAGTCATTTAATTTATTTTGACTCTCTTACTTAGATACTTCTGTAAACTGAAAGGATGATTTTGGTTAGTCTAATACTTAGTTATTTCTATTTTCTGAAAGGATGACAGACTACTCCATTCGACAAGTACCCTTAGAATTGACGTAATGTTATTGGATTTGAAGTTTTCGTTTTAACAATTCATATTTAATACCATACAAACTCTAAAACGACACCTTAAGTTTTAAAACATTTTTAAACTGGACAACGTATAGACTATCGTTTAAACCAGTAAGTTAAAAGCCGTCATTGAATCTTAATCACCTCAACGTGATGCAATCTGATAGCATATAGTTAACTTGTCTTTAAGATGTTGTAATATTAGGGAAAAAAAGTTCTAATCGTTTTGAACTGATGGTTTTTATTAAATAAAAGTAATCAATCTTATGAAACGCCCATTACCTAACTAATCACAATATTTACTCTCAAAATACAAGTTGAAGTATGTAGAAGATTAAGTGTGACATGAACCGCACATGTTAGGAGGCCGACAAGGAAGAAATAACATGCTTAATTAGTTGAGGAAAAGCTGTACCCTCTTTAACTACCATAACCGATTTTCTCATCATTGGCACTACAAATACAAAGTTGAGTGGATGAAAATGTATCTTCAATTGTAAGTAGAGTAATAAAAATGGTCACTATACTACTTTAAATTTATCTAGACATTTGTTGGAGATGAATGAATTTATGATGTTAGGAGTTAGTTGAAGCACCATGTCATCACGTGCATGGATCTGATTTTTTTTCTCACATTCTGCCATTGCTGTCGGTCCAAGTTTCTTCAGTATGTGTGTATGCAGGAATGTTCAGTACGTAGTTCATGATGAATGCATGGGCTTAGGCCTTAGCCTTTGATTGTTTCACAATCTCAGGACAAGTGGAGTCCATGACAGAAACTTGACTAAGACGAATAACCAGCATTGTCTCGTTGATTTTGAGGGTTCTTGTGCAAAACTTTACAAAGAAGTGTTCGAGAAATAAATTTTTGGAAATTTAATAATCAGAATTTTCGGAAATTGTTTCTCAAATAAATAAGAATTTCGAGAAATGATGGAAATTGAGGTGATTGCTAGCTCACTATTGAGAGTACCATGCTATTTCAAAAAAAAAAAAAAAAAAAAGTATCAAGAATAATGCATTTTATTCGATTTGAATGAACTTTATTTAAACGACTTGATAATAATAAGAACTAGACTAGCTTAACTAGATACATTGTTTGTTATTTGGATAATTCATATTTGATCTAATTTGATACGAATGAATCTGATCTAATTTGATTAAGTGAATCTGATCTAATTTGATTAAGTGAATCTGGTACAATCTGAATTCAGAGTGTGTTCTAAGTTTAATTAAACAAAGGCTAAGTCCAATATACTTGAACTAAAGCGGTGGCAGGAGAACTATCAAATCGAGCAAAGAGCTTTAACTTATAATTTCTACACCATATGCTCTATATATCTTTATGCCTAGTTTGCTTAGACAAAAGAGTTGTAGAAAAGGGGAGGGGGCAGAGCAAAGCAAAAGCGAGCGGGCCAAAAGAGTCGTTACAATTTATAAATTGAATGTATGACGTGAGTTTGGTATGTTTGGCAAACAAGTAGAACGTAGTGTCTAGCGTTTTGACCAAGTCAAAATACTACTTTACATGTTTGGCTGTACATTTGTTATTAGCGTTTGAAGTAGCATTTAGCGTTTTAAGGAGCATTTGACAAATGTTATTATAAGTAGCATTTCCCATAGAAAGTAGCATTTCTGATTTTCTAATTTTCTGATATATATCATTTTAATAACTCGACAACTACTGATCCTGCCAAACACGTCATTGTTAACAGCTACTATTCAACCAACAGCTAAAAGTTACCTGCTAACGGCTAATAGCTAGTCAAACTGCTAACAGTTACCTCAACAGCTAAATGCTACCTGAACAACTATGACTACCAAACACACCCTTAGTATTTGTTTGGGAAATACAAAGAGTCAAAACCTTACATTTGTGACAAACTTTCCTTTTTTTCAAACCATATCTCGAGGCTAATCGTATGGAGCCAACCCTGCAATCCTGCATTTTAGGGTAGCCAGAAATGTAAGGTGAATTCGAAAGACAAAAAAAAAAAAAAAGCGCTAATTGACGTAAGCACCATATGGGTAGTAGATCTCTTCATTGATAGGCATGGATAGACCAGGACCCAAACCCGAATATACGACCCGAATTATTTGACCCGAACATCCGAACTTGACCCGAATTTTTAATCTGAATTTAACCCATATCCCGAATTGACTCGACCCGAACTCGAAAATTACCCAAATTTTGTTTGACCCCGATATTGACCCGACCCAAACATGACCCAAATTGAAATGACTCAGACTCGAATAACCAGACGTCTTAAATTTCGGTTGAGGAAAAATGACTTAGATTCGATATATCACATTGTTAATCACTCAAATTACCAGTAAAACTTTAAATTAAGACAGTATTAGACAAAATTTAAAGAAATCCGACATTAATATTATCAGATTTAAACAATTTGAAATGACCCGATTCGAATTTAACACGACCCGAATGTGATCCGTGCTTGGCACACCCGAACTACACCCGACCCGATCCGAAATACACCCGAAATACATGACCCGAAATATAACCCGACCCGAACCCGACCCGAATAACCATTGGCCCAAATTTAGTATTGGGCCTCTGCTGGCCACTTGACTTGGAAGGAAATGATTTTATTTTTCTGGCTAACATACGACTATTACGAGTATTTAGTTTAGACTTGGACACACATGTAGAGAGATGACAATCGATCTGAACCGAATAAATCATACTCCCTCCATTTTAGTATGTTCTTTTCCTTTTTTATTTAAATATGGAGTATGTGTGAGTAATTTAAACGAAAGGGAAAAACATTTTGAGACGGAGGGAGTATTTCATATAGCCAATTAGCCAGTGATAGAGTTCCAAAAATTAATAAACTATAAACAAGCAAAGTTTTCTAGGCCGAGTCGACTAACAAGTAACAAGTCCCCCGGTAGTCTACTAGTCTTTGTGAGGCTCCTAAGTTGGACGTTCTCATAGTTTGCATTTTTCATGTAACTAGTTTTTACACTGTGCTACGCACAATTTTCGTTGATTATCGGGTTTGATCTTTATGCGTAAATTAGTGTAATAGATGTATCACAATATTAATCATCGACTTCTTCAATCTATGCCAAACCGCATAATAATAATTCTTGTATTCGCTCTCCACTTTTTTGTTATTTCAATATTTATTCTCACCACGATTATGAACAATAATATCACAACACGATTTATATAAATCACCCCGAAATTAAAAAAATAGATAGATTAGTATATTAGTAATCAATATCATTGTCCCCTCCTCATCTTCATTGAGTAGTGTGGATAAAAGTGTTACCAAAAACAATTAGTGTGTTTGATTTTACACGTAAATTGTTGAAATATAGAGTTACAATATTACTCATCCATGTCTTCGTTTTTCTCTAAAGTGCATAATACCAATTCTCGTGTTTTCCTCTCTTAGCTTCTTTTTTGATATTTTAATATTTATTCTCATCAAGTTTATGAATAATATCATATACCACGATTCACGTCAACCTCCTCATAAATTATTTTGATATTTCTTTTCATGTATGTATTTATAACCTCAATATTAATGACCTTTATATATAATTATGTTGATAAAAGAAGCAACAAACATCAATTGACTTAGTGGTTGATGCAACTTTGAGGTTGCGGGTTCAAGCCTTCATAGTCTCATTTTTGCGGATTTAACTGTGTGTCATGTGATGAGGTGGAATTGCTTGTGTGACATGCACGTTTGCATGTCACCTATGTGGCAGGTGAGGTGGAGCAATGACGTGTCACCCTCACACGGTTTCCATCCAACTTATATATATACCAGTCTTTGCATGTTTGATTTATTCGTAAAATAGTAAAATAGAGAATTTACAATATTAGTCATTGACGTCTTCAATATTCTCCAAACCGCATAATACTAAGCCTCTAACTTCCCTCTCCACTTTATTGTTATTTCAATATTTATTCTCACGAACGATATCATATACCACTATTTATATCAATCACCCCTAAATTATTTTGAGTTTTATGTATGTATATTTATTTATAACCACAACATTAATGCCCTTTATATATAATTATGTTAATATAAGCATCAACAAAAACAATTGGCATAGTGGTTGATGTGTTTCAATTTCACATGGAGGTCAGATCACGGGATCAAGTCTTTGTAGAGTTTTTACATCGTGCTACGCACAGTCTTCGTTGATTATCGAGTTTGATCTTTATGCGTAAATTAGTGTAATAGATGTATCACAATATTAGTCATCGACTTTTTCATTCTATGTCAAACCGCATAATATTAAATCTTGTATTCGCTCCACTTTTTTGTTATTTCAATATTTATTCTCACCACAATTATGAACAATATCATAACACAATTTATATCAATCACCCCAAATTAAAAAAAATAGATAGATTAGTATATTAGTGATCAATACCATTGTACCCTCCCCATCTTCATTGAGTAGTGTGGATAAAGTGTCACAAAAAACAATTAGTGTGTCTGATTTTACACGTAAATTGTTGAAATATAGAGTTACAATATTACTCATCCATGTCTTCGTTTTTCTCTAAAGTGCATAATACCAATTCTCGTGTTTTCCTCTCTTAGCTTCTTTTTTGGTATTTTAATATTTATTCTCATCAATTTTATGAATAACATCATATACCACGATTCACGTCAACCTCCTCATAAATTATTTTGATACTCCCTCCGATTCTTTAGATTTCCCCCATTTTCTTTTTTTGGATGGTGTAATATATTTGTCCATTTCTATTTATCTGTGACATTTGTATAGGCATAAGTCCATTTAATCCTTCATTGAAGGTTAGGCATACTCATGTGCTTATGGGACAAATGCCTTTTAGTGTAAAAAACCATGGTTACCCCACTACTATTAAACTTTGTGCCCAAATGAAATGAGGCAAATCTAAATAATCGGAGGGAGTATTTCTTTCCATGTATGTATTTATGACCTCAATATTAATGGCCTTTATATATAATTATGTTGATAAAAGAAGCAACAAACATTAATTGGCTTAGTGGTTGAAGTATTAAAATGCAACTTTGTGGTTGTGGGTTCAAGCCTTCATAGTCTCGTTTTTGCGGATTTTATTATGGCCACTAATAAGTCCGCTGTTGTTTTGAAATTATCCAGATAAGGTGGAATTGCTTGTGTGGCATGCACGTTTGCATGTCACCTATGTGGCAGGTGAGGTGGAGGAATGACGTGTCGCGCCCACACGGTTTCCATACAACTTTCCACACACACACACACACACACACACACACACACACACACACACACACACACACACACACACACACATATATATATATATATATATATATATATATAGGCGAGATCAGGTGCGAACTCTCACTCGCGTGAGAACTGCGCACCACCATAGAGTGACACTGAGTGTCACATAGAGTGACACCCGCGTACAATGACACAAAATGTCTATTGAATGACACCTACAAAATCATCAATGAAAATAAGCCCAGATAATATGATATTAATTCAAATTAAACCCATATCAAAAATTAAAAACAGAAAATTAAACACAAAACTAAAATTGAACAGGGAAGCAGGAGAGTAGAGACGACTTACTTGAATACCCGACTTGCTCAGAAATTGAAATCAGAAAATCAAAGAAGAAGTGGAGGAGAAGATCAAGAGAAGAGTGAGAATCAGAGAAGAGAAGTGAGAGAAGCAGAGAAGTGAGAGAAGAGGGGGGGTGTTTGTCGGATGAGAGAAGCAGAGAAGAAGGGGGGCTGTTTTCTGTTTTGTCGATGAGAGAAGCAGAGAAGAAGGGGGGGGGGGTGTTACAAGCAGTGTCGGCTAGGGTTAGAAGTTGGATAGGGTTTTATACTTTTATTAGTTAATTTTTTTTTTTTTGTGAAGACAGTTACGGGTACCCGTCATACCCCCTAAATAACGGGTACTCGTGAGACCCGTTGTTTCAACGGGTACCCAACGGGTAACGGGTCCTAAGTTTTTGGACCCTTGGACCCGTACCCGTACCCGTACCCGTTGTCAGCGGGTCCGGGTCCGGACCCGCCGGGTCCTTAGCGGGTCCGGGTCCGGGTACCCGCTTTTTTTGCTCACCTCTACCTACATACAATGACAGAGAAAGGTCTATGCAATGACATGAAAATTTAGAACTCATGTAGGAATCGAACCTACGACATTCGTGTATGTACACAAATGCTTTACCAAATGAGCTATCAAAACCACAGTTCATACAATGACACCGAAACAATAACACCGTGTGTCCATAGTGTCACTCTATGGACAAACCAGTGTCATTCTATTGACAAACCTTGTCATTCTATGGACACACCACCAATAACAGCAAAGTGTCCATAGTTTCATTCTATTGACAAACTCGTGTCATTCTATGGCACCCGCACCGGCAACCACAACCACAACCACACAAGAGTGTCCATCCAATGACACTGACTACCCATACAATGACACAAGAATGTCTATACAGTGACAGCATCATACAATGACATGAGAGTGTCCATACAATGACACTGACTATACATACAATGACACCTAGTGTCGATACAATGACACCAATTATCCATACAATGACACCGATTATCCATACAATAACAAACACCCATCGAAACAGCCACAACCACCGCCACCCCGGCAACCGCACCAAACCACCACCACCACCACAACCACAACCACTGACCGCCACCACCGCCTCCACAAATAACAACAACAACAACAACCGTAAAAACAACAAATAACATACATCATTTGCTATAATCAAATCGGTTAACCGACAAAATTACACAACAAATCAAATAAAACATCAATTTTTCCATGCAATCGAATCGAATAATCATGAAGAAATCAAAATATGAATCTCAGATTTGAATCTAACAATAATTGAAAACAAAACGACGAATCATGAAGAAATCAAAATATAAATCTCATATTTGAAATAATATAAATCTCAGATTCATCAATGAAGCGTGCACCTGACGCGACGAGGTGGTGGTGGCAGCGACAACGCGACGGAGGAGGAGAGAGAAAACGACGGTGGCGTCGATGGGAGGGGCGACGACGAGAGAGTGAGAAGTCGCGAGATTTAGAGAGAGATGGAGGCGACGGTGGCGGCGGCGATGGAGGCGACGGTGGCGGTGATGGAGGCGACGGTAGCGGCGAAAAAATAGGGAAGAAATGAGAAGAGAGAAAATGGTGAGGGTCGAAAATTTGGGAATTAGAAATGAGAGGAGAGAGAAACTGACATTGGGGAAAGAGGGTTTTGTTTATTATCGCGAATTACTCAATTGTCCTCCTGCTGACCGTAGGATCTATGTCATCTAACGGTCAAGATTGGGTGCGCAGTCCTCACCTAAGGAAGGGTACTCTTATGATCCTCACTCTATATATTATGATCCTCACTCTATAATATATAGAGTGAGGATCATAAGAGTACCCTTCCTTAGGTGAGTACTACGCACCCAATCTTGACCGTTAGATGACATAGATCCTACGGTCAGTAGGAGGACAATTGAGTAATTCGCAATAATAAACAAAACCCTCCATCCCCACTGTCAGTTTCTATCTCCTCTCATGAATCTGACCAGATTAAGAATGTATTGATTTTTGCTATGCACCCGCGTTTACAGAAACGCATGATTCATTTTGGTGCGTATCAAATATTCGCTCGGCTAACGAATAGTTTCTCGCAAAAGCCGCGAATACTTCAATACGAAGCAGCTTCGAGTTTCTTTGAGACTAAGCTCTCAAAGGGCCAACCTGTAACAATCCTAAATTCTCTGTTAAAGAACTTGGAAATAGTTTAGAATTGCTACACCGCAATTGACTACTAAGTCAATCACTAGGCTATGAATTCAATATGATAAACCAGATGAGAAAACAAACAGCGGAAGTCTTAAAATTTGTCGAACTACAATTCTCAAAACTTTAATCTGAAATACATCAAATAAATGTAATATCCTTTGAAAGCCCCAACATGCACGACTTCGTAAGCAAGCATCCAAATCATCAAGACCTGTCAACTATGCCATCGAAGAATGAGATAGGCCCCAGAATAAGGTAGGGACAAACCAGAAAACAGAAGGTTAGCTCGGGCTGAGTAAGAAAATATTAAACATAAGTATAACAAATAAGATACGCGCCTAGAGGCGCGTAGCTAACAAGAAAAGATTGACGATATAAAAGTATCGATAACAGTAGAACGAAATATCAAAGGAGCATCGTTGCCCGATACACTTATAAATCTGTACATAGTACAAGCCGACAGGTTAAAATTATTTGTTAAAATGTTTCGACCAGGGTCCTACCCCACAGCCACCACACTATCGAACTTAGTTCGAGCCAGAGTTGTAAGTATAGCCCCTAATAACCCCGAGTGTGCACACCCCTCGCAAGATAGGCCGGTAGGACGAGATGCCATCTAGGAGGAAGACTATTAGGAAATCGGTAGCTAATCCGACCTACAAAGTACCTTGATCAGAGGTAAATAAAACGATGATCGGTCAAGCCGCATCATCGTACTCTAGGTGGTACCATCTCATTTTCTTTTGATTCAAACCAAACGTTAATACATAATTGGAAGTATATTATTTGATAATTCAATTTGCATGATCTTAAACCTAATTAAGATACTAGAAGCGAAATACGAATTTAAACGATAGAACAGGAAACCACTCGGCCGAGGGGCCGAGTGGGGCGCACGGCCAAGAGCCGAGAGGCCGTATGGCCGAGGGTCAAGCAAGAGCAGCCGGGGGCTTCTTGTAAATGGACAATGCCGAAAGGCCGAATTCGAGCATCAAGCGCGAGTGGAGATACACTTGTAAGATTATTTAAACAATAATGAAGCGATAAACAAGAGTGAGCGCATAAATCAATTATAAGAATAATGAACAATCATAAACATGAGCCAAATTGGGAGATTCCTTAATTGAGAGGATTTTGATCAATGTTCTTACCTTACTTACGATTAGTATGAGGGTGGTCAAGCTAGAATGGAAGTTCCTCGAATACACACCCTAAACACAAACAATATACAATGAATCACTCAACCATTCTACCAATCGATACATGCGTTACACTTGATTGATAATGAAATATACCCACATAAACTACCACACATGATTAAAACACCTAATCACAAAATAGGGGCAGCTCTACCATAAGCCCTTAAACATCACATTTCAACCCCCAAATGATCTCCAAACAACACCAAAATCGCACATTACCTTCCCAAGTATACCAATAACAATAATCCACCATTAAATCACTAAAACAACGACATAAACATCCGAATTAGGCAAGGACCAGAATTGGACAGAATACAATCTCATCAATTAAAACCTCATAAAACGTTCTCAAATCAAAACCATGGTTTACCCATCTCATAACAAGCATCTCCTCCAAACTTTACATAATTCCACCCATAAAATCACCCCCAAACAACTATGAACCCTAATTTCAAAAGCCCTAATTTAGAAACCAATATTTCATGCACCAAAACTACAATTAAGCATGAATAGGATTAATCAAAGTCATTCCCACAATCATAATCACGTTTAAACTATAATCAACATGAGTTTATGCAAGCCCTAATCATAAATTTGTGAATCAATGGGTGAAAACTTACTAATCTTGATATAAAATCAAGAGGGGAAAGGAGATTGGGCTGTGGTGGTGGTGCGGCTGGGCGGCATCGGCGACGGTGGTGCACGGTGAGGGCTACGCGGCCTTCTCTTCTCCTCTTCTTCTCTCTTCTCCTCTCTTCACGTTTTTTTTTTTTTTTTTTTTTTTTTTTTTTTGCTTCCTGCGACGTGAGTGATGAGGGGGAGGGTTTTGGGGTTTGTTTTTATTTATTGTAGAAATAGGAAGGGTTGAGTAAGGGTATTTTTGTAATTTTGTCAAATAGTTGCCCAACTAGGAAAGCGTCTCTAAACGGAAGGTAAACCCTAATTTCCAAAAATAGAATCTAATATCCCCACGATGAATTTCTCCCGAAATCTTAGACAAATCAAAAGACCCAAAAATGTGGGGTGTTACAGTCTTCCCTCCTTAAAACAAAGATTTGTCCCGAATCTTTAAACCCGTTCTTCAAAAGTTCGCTCTCGACTAGTAACATTGATCACAGAATAGAGTAAGGGTTCTGAATGATAGTGTATTCACAAACATGCTCAAGGCATGGATAAAAGTTTGGATGAGAATTGGAATGAATTGTGACAGAGCACACGGAACAATAAGCACCAAATCACGTCAAAGCAACGAGAACATAGCACAAATAAAACACAACACACAAAGAACACGGAAATAAGCGAGGGAGAGCAAGGGGTGCGCGGCCTCTCATCCCCCTTAAAATAAAGGTTCGTCCCGAACCGAAAGTACCTTAGGTAAACATGTGAGGGTACTTGTTATGCATAACCGATTCCACTTCCCATGTGGCTTCCTCAACATTGTTATTACACCATAAGACTTTTACCATCTTTGTCTCAGTTCTTCTAGTTTTGCGCACTTTGGTGTCTAGAATTTTCAACGGTTCCTCCTCATATGTCATAGTTTCATCCAGTTCAATGGTCTTCGGATCCAATACATGAGACGGATTACTGACGTAACGTCGGAGTTGAGAAACGTGGAATACATTGTGAACCTTATCGAGGTTTGCTGGTAAGTCCAACTCATAGGCGACCTCTCTAACTCTTTTGATCACCTTGTATGGTCCAATGAATTTCGGGCTCAGTTTCCCTTTCTTCCCAAATCCCATTACACCTCTGGTAGGTGATACTCGTAGCAACACCATGTCGCCTTCCTTAAACTCTATATGACTACGGGTTTTGTCAGCGTAGCTCTTTTGTCTGTCCTGTGCAGCCTTTAGTCTTTCCTGAATCAGTTTGACTTGGTCAGTCATTTCCTGGATGTAGTCTAGACCCAAAACCATTGTTTCGCTTATGTCATTCCAACAAATTGGACTTCTGCACTTCCTACCATACAAGGCCTCGTACGGGGCCATCTTTATTGAGGCTTGGTAGCTGTTGTTGTAGGAAAACTCTATTAAATCCAACTTGTCCTCCCAACCTCCTTGGTATAGTAAAGCACATGCTCTCAACATGTCTTCCAAGGTTTGATTTGTCCATTCTGTTTGACCATCAGTTGTGGGGTGGAATGCGGTACTCATTAGAAGTTTCGTTCCCAAGACTTCTTGTAATTTCTTCCAGAACCGAGAGACAAAGCGTGCATCGCGGTCTGATACAATCTCCTTTGGTGTACCGTGAAGTCTCAACACATGGTGTATGTAAGCATCAGCCAACTGTTTTTTTTTTTTCATGTGTCTTTCATGGGAATGAAATGTGCGGATTTCGTCAGTCTGTCAACAATCACCCAAATCATGTTATTTCCTTTTGGGGTTTTAGGTAATCCTGCGATGAAATCCATGGATACGGAACTCCATTTCCATTCCGGTATAGGTAGGGGCTGCAATTTGCCCTGAGGTCTCTTATGTTCACTCTTAACCTTCTGACAAATCAAACACCTTGATATAAAATCAGCCACGTCCTTTTTCATTCCAGACCACCAGAACACCTTTCTTAGGTCTTGGTACATTTTATCACCTCCTAGGTGCACGGAATACTTGCTAGTATGAGCTTCGTTTAGGATTTTGTCCCTCAAACCAGTGTTGTCAGGTATGCAGACCCGTTCCAGAAATCTGACTATCCCATCTTCTCCCTCTTTAAACAAGTCAGGCTCCTTTGTCAACTTTTCCGTTATTATTCTATCGGCTGACTGCAACTCCTTAATTTCCTCCAAGATATCATTCTGAATGACAGTTGATCCTGGGGTTGTACCTTGTTCTGTTAATTTGATGCCAAAGTTAAGGAATTCATCTCTTAGTTTCTGCCTTTGAACAACCAATTGGACTGAATGTAGAGACTTCCTGCTCAGTGCGTCGGCCACGACATTGGCCTTTCCTTCGTGATAATGTATCTCCATGTCGTAATCCTTAATCAACTCCAACCATCTCCTCCGTCGCATGTTCAATTCCTTTTGAGTGAATATATACTTCAAACTCTTATAGTCCGAGAAGATTTTAAAAGTGACTCCAACAAGTAATTATCGCTGCTAGCTCTAGATCGTGGGTCGGGTAGTTTTCCTCATAACTTTTAAGCTGCCTAGACGCGTAGGCAATCATTCGTCTATTCTGCATTAGGACACAACCCAATCCATTCTTTGAAGCATCAGTGTACACCTCATAGGCTATGTTTTCGTCCGGTAAGGCGAGCACTGGCGCCGTGGTTAAACGGTCCTTCAGAATCTAAAAGGCTTTCTCACACGTCCCATCCCATCTAAATTTGGTGGTTTTCTTCATCAGGGTCGTCATTGGTTTGGCAACATTAGAGAAATCCTTCACGAATCTTCTGTATTTGCCTGCAAGACCCAGAAAGCTTCTGATCTCCGTCACATTCTTAGGAGCTGGCCAGTCTTTTACTGTCTTAATCTTGGCTGGATCCACTGCGACACCGTCTTGGATATCACATGTCCCAAAAAATCCACTCTGTCCAGCCAAAATTCACATTTCGAGAACTTTCCATACAATCGCTTCTCTCTTAAAACCCCCAAGACGATTTTCAGGTGCTCCTTATGCTCATCCTCATTTTTGGAGTAGATCAGAATATCATCGATGATTATGACCACAAACTTGTCCAAGTAGCGTCTTAAAACACGATTCATCAGGTCCATAAACACCGCTGGTGCGTTGGTTAACCCAAAAGGCATTACTGTGAATTCGTAGTGCCCGTACCTGGTTGAGAATGCTGTCTTTGGTACGTCCTCGTCAGCCACCTTCAATTGGTAATAACTAGACCTCAAGTCGATCTTTGAGAACACACTTGCGCCCTTAAGTTGGTCAAAAAGGTCATCGATCCTGGGTAAGGGGTATCTGTTTTTGACGGTGACGTTATTCAACTCTCGATAGTCGATACATCGCCTCATTGTCCCATCCTTCTTTCTTACAAACAAAACTGGCGCTTCCCAAGGTGACACACTTGGTCTCACATACCCCTTCTCCACCAATTCATCAAGTTGTTTCTTCAGTTCTTGCATTTCCGCCGGTGCCATCCGGTAAGGTGACTTAGCAATAGGGCCTGTTCTAGGGACTAACTTAATCTTGAACTCCACTTCTCTTTTAGGAGGCATCCCCGGAATCTCCTCAGGGAAAACATCAAGGTAGTCACTCACAATAGGGACATCGTCCAACTCTGGGTACTCCACCCTAGTATCTCGTACATGACATAAAAACAGGGGTTCACCCTTGGCTATATGCTTCTTCAAATTCATTACAGACACTAGTCTTACTCTTGCTTTCTTTGAAATCACACGGTATGATACCCTTGCATTCTTCTGCCCTCTAAGTGAAATTTTCCCCAGCCAACAGTCTAATCTAGCTTTGTACCTACCCAGCCAATCCATTCCCAAAATCACATCGAAATAAGGTAGGAGGAAAACTATCAAATCAGATTTGAATTCATGTCCACAAATCACTATAGGTACATCCTTAAACTGACTCTTACAAGTCACACTGGACCCATTAGGCATAGAGAACTCAAAGTCTACTATTGAACCATCACAAAGTCCACATTTTCCCACAATTCTATCAGCAATAAAAGAGTGAGACGCGCCACTATCAAATAACACATTTGCGAAAACGGAGTTAACAGGAAATTTACCCGAAACGACGTCAGTATTGTCAAGTTCCTCCTGATTCATGACGTAAAGCTGTCCCGTGGCCTTCTTCTCAGGTGTGGCCTCACTGACTGATCCAATAAGTTTAGATGGGGCGGTTGAGGCAGCTCCCCTTGTTGGTGCCGGGTTCCTGAAAGTATTGTTCGAACCAGCATACCCACTCTGAGTCCTGAAATTCTGGAATCGATTCGGCGCCACTGAACCACTCCCAGATGTTCCAGGTGGTTTCCCAGCCAATTTGGAATAGATACATTAGCCTTATGCCTGAGCTTACCACAGTGGAAACAAGTGATCTTCTCCCCATTGCACGTCATCCCCGGGTGTTTCATGTGGCATCTGTTGCAGGGCCTATCGTTATCAGAACCTTGGTTTTGAGCTCTGTTGTTGGAAACATTTTTATAGCTTGAGTTTCCAGTTCCAGCGGATTGAGCCCTCCCTTTGAAGTTACCAAAGTTCCCTTTCTTGGCTGGTATGTTCATCAAGTCAAAGGGGTTCTCCTTTCTCTTTCCCCCTACTTCCATAGTCATAGTCTCCATATTCTATTCCACAGTCGTGGCCCTTTCATAAATGGCTTTTACAGTCTGAAACCGTTCCGAAATAAACCATCCCTTAATGCTTCAGAGTAGTTTCTTCCTGAAACTAGCAGCCTTGGAAATCTCAGTTGGGGTTGCGCTCTCGGCGAACCTGTTCAGATCCTGAAACTTATCATGAAACTCCTTCACCGACATTCCCTCAGTCTGCTGGAATGCCTCAAACTCGGCTGCCTTCTGCTCCTTTAGGTGTTCCGGGAAGAATTCTCCCTCTAGGAGGTTCTTGAAAACTCGCCAATCTCTGAAATGCTCTACCACAGTCCCGTCAGCCCTTTCTTCTAGCACTGGTTTGAAAAATTCCTCCTGGATTTTCATCCACCAGCGTCCAGCCACCTCCTTGAGGTAAAACGCAGCAACTTTCACCTTTAAGTTGTCAGGACATCCGACTGTCAAGAAGATCGTCTCCATGTCCTCCACCCAGTCAAGTAAAATACTCAGTTCCCCTCTTCCAGTGAAATTGTCAGGTCTCTTCTTCTGCACAACGTCCGACATCCTAGCCAAAAGCATATCATCTTCTCCACCTCCATTTACGGCACCATTCCCATTACCATTGTTAGCTGCATTGTGATGTGCTCTGTTGCACAGCCTAAACCATTACCTGCTACTGTTGTGCCATTTGTGCCAGAATGGCTGTCAGATCGGGTCCGTTGTTTCGCACCATTGTCTATAAGGCAATAATGATTGAATCAGCCCAACAAATTCAATTAGTTTTTTTTTTTTTTTTTTTGAGGAGCACGACTTGTGTCTACTGTAGCACGAGTCGTGTCAAGAGCAGACATCGATTCTGGCGTACGAAATTTTGAGAATGATTCTCTCGCTTGAGCATTTAACGTATTACGATTGATTAGCGCAACATTTAAGCAATGGAAGCATTAAAATAGCATATAACCAAATCAAACTTAATAAATAATTGATATAATGTAATAGTACTGGGGTATAGCAACCCTGATTTGAACATATAAAACGAGTAATTTGTCTAAAGTTTGCAAATTACAATTTATTTAGTGAATACGAAAATGAAATATAATGCCACTAAGTTGACAAGCAGTCTCCCAACACTTTGGGTTAGTACTCAGTCGTCTCTCCTAGGGTCCCCCATCACGTTGGACCCTTCACTTTCCTCTTGGGTGGTCTCATCTCCATGAAACATCGGCTCATATTGACTGTCATCCTCATCCTCACCCCCTCTTCCACTGGACACGGGTATGGGGTCTTCTTCTCCCCCAATCTCATTATCGTTACCCGCACCCTCGACGCCAACATCAATGGCCGGTTGAGCAGCTTCCTGTGCCTCATCTCTACTAGGAGTGTTAACAAGAATTCTCCTGTGCATTGCCACAGCGCACTTCTTTTTCCTAGTGGTACGGTAGAGGGTAGCTCTCAAACTCACAGGTGAGTTAGGTGGTGAGGGAATGTAGTAGCGCTTCCCAGGCTTAATCTTTTTATTACCGAGGTGTTCAGCCAGCTCTATTGCTTTCCTCTCCTCAGCCCTATCCTTATAAATCTTGTAGGGGTTCGGGTAAGGGTAGTGTGGGGAAATTGTTGCATTCACTAAGTACTCAGGTAATTCCTTGAAATCACGCTCTAAGTTCCTATAAAGTAAGTCCTCATATTCCAGTATGGTTTTCAATTTCTCCATAGTCAGCGTAACTCCCGAATCAGTGAGTAGATAACGCATGTCACCATAATGACAAGCAAAATAAGTCATTCTTTTAAGTTTGTTACGGATGTGATCTCAACGAGCTTGGTCTCTCAGATTGACCATGACCACAAACATTTTCATTACCTCGTCGTGAGCCCACTCATAAGTCTCACTGGCCGTCTGTAGCTTGACCCCAATCCTGTCAACAAACTCCGAAACGGTCTCACCCCACCCCATTGGTTCATAAAACATTCCTGGGTTCAGGGCTATCGTATCAGTCCTAGATTCGATGGCAGGATCGCCATTCACTCTATCTTTCCCAAACATCCAAGTATATCCCATTGGGTCAGAAGTCATCTGTCATACAACATCAAACAGAAAGAGAGTAAATGATAAGTCATTGTTCACCTTAGGAATGCACACCTCAAACTAGTAAATCTCTAACTCCAATTAGTTTAATCAACTCTTCACGAATTAGTAGATCATAGACTGACACCTAGCATTTAGCAATTAGCATGCGTATGGATGCACCTGACTTATCCCCTTTTGAAAAATCTTAAACAAAACAGTTTTGAAAACTTTTGTAGACTTGACGAATCAGAACCGTGCTCTGATACCAAGTGTAACAATCCTAAATTCTCTGTTAACGAAACTTGAAAATAGTTTAGAATTGTTACGGCGCAATTGACTACTGAGTCAATCACTAGGCTATGAATTCAATACAATAAACCAGATGAGAAAACAAACAACGGAAGTCTTAAAATTTGTCGAACTACAATTCTCAAAACTTTAATCTGAAATACATCAAATAAATGAAATAAAATCCGTTGAAAGCCCCAACATGCACGACTTCGTAAGCAAGCATCCACATCATCAAGACCTGTCAACTATGCCATCGAAGAATGACATAGGCCCCAGAATAAGATAGGGACAAACCAGAAAACAGAACGTTAGCTCGGGCTGAGTAAGAAAATATTAAACATAAGTATAAGAAAATAAGATACGCGCCTAAAGGCGCGTAGCTAACAAGAACAGATTGACGATATAAGATAAAAGTATCGATAACAGTAGAACGAAATATCAAAGAAGCATCGTTGCCCGATACACTTATAAATCTGTACATAGTACAAGCCAACAGGTTAAAATTATTTGTTAAAACGTTTCGGCCAGGGTCCTACCCCACAGCCACCACACTATCGAACTTAGTTCGAGCTAGAGTTGTAAGTATAGCCCCTAATAACCCCGAGTGTGCACACCCCTCGCAAGATAGGCCGGTAGGACGAGATCCCATCTAGGAGGAAGACTATTACGAAGTCGGTAGTTAATCCGACCTACAAAGTACCTTGATCAGTGGTAAATAAAATGATGATCGGTCAAGCCGCATCATCGTACTCTAGGTGGTATCATCTCATTTTCTTTTGATTCAAACCAAACGTTAATACATTATTGGAAGTATATTATTTGATAATTCAATTTGCATGATCTTAAACCTAATTAAGATACTAGAAGCGAAATACGAATTTAAACGATACAACAAGAAACCACTCGGCCGAGTGGGGCGCACGGCCAAGAGCCGAGAGGCCGTATGGCCGAGGGTCAAGCAAGAGCAGCCGGGGGCTGCTTGTAAATGGACAAGGCCGAAAGCCCGAATTCGAGCATCAAGCGCGAGTGGAGATACGCTCGTAAGATTAGTTAAACAAGAATGAAGCGATAAACAAGAGTGAGTGCATAAATCAATTATAAGAATAATGAACAATCATAAACATGAGCCAAATAGGGAGATTGCTTAGCTGAGAGGATTTTGATTAATGTTCTTACCTTACTTGCGATTAGTATGAGGGTGGTCAAGCTAGAATGGAAGTTCCTCGAATACATACCCTAAACACAAACAGTAAACAACGAATCACTCAACCATTCTACCAATCGATACATGCGCTACACTTGATTGATAATGAAATTTACCCACATAAACTATCACACATGATTAAAACACCTAATCACAAAATAGGGGCAGCTCTACCATAAGCCCTTAAACATCACATTTGAACCCCCAAATGATCTTCAAACAACACCAAAATCGCACAGCACCTTCCCAAGTATACCAATAACAATAATCCACCATTAAATCACTAAAACAACAACATAAACATCCGAATTAGGCAAGGATCAGAATTGGACAGAATACAATCTCATCAACTGAAACCTCATAAAACGTTCTCAAATCAAAACCATGGTTTACCCATCTCATAACAAGCATCTCCTCCAAACTTCACATAATTCCACCCATAAAATCACCCCCAAACAACTATGAACCCTAATTTCAAAAGCCCTAATTTAGAAACCAATATTTCATGCACCAAAACTACAATTAAGCATGAATAGGATTAATCAAAGTCATTCCCACGTTTAAACTATAATCAACATGAGTTTATGCAAGCCCTAATCATAAATTTGTGAATCAAGGGGTGAAAACGTACTACTCTTGATATAAAATCAAGAGGGGAAAGGAGATTGGGCTATGGTGGTGGTGCTGTAACACCCCCAAATTTCCTTTCCTTTTAAAAAAAAAACATTTTATCGAGAACCAAAACACAAATTAAGGAAATTTAGAGGTGTCACTCCGCACTAAAGTCAAAGACCCGAATGCAAGGAGATTTCAGAAGCCGAACTACAAATGTCTAATGGCCTAGAATAGTCTATTACAATCCACTAATTAAATTACAACAATCCGAAATATGAAATATGAAATAGTCTAAGCATTATTAACGGTCTAATAGTTGAGAGTCTATATTTGTTTAGTCCAACTAATAACTAATGAGTCGTCGATTCCCGCATGCATCAAATACTCCAAACCTGTGGTGGATTTAAAGCACAAAAACCACAGTTGAAAAAGTCAGAAAATTGAGTAAGCTAACACCTCAACGTGTAGAAAACCAAAACTCTTACCTGGATTTTGAAAACGTTTTTAGTTTATTTTCGAAAACACACTTAGCACATAAACATATACTTCAACCAATAGGAATTCCAAACCAGTAGTTAAAAGTCATATATCAGAATCCACCATTCAATTCATCACATACTCATAGTATAAGAAACATTCCATAATCCATATTCAACAAACCAAAGATTAACGATAAATAAGAAATTCATAAGTCATGAGCCATAATCCACAATTCATAGTTAACAATCCACAATCCACAATCCATAATCCATAATCCATAATCCATAATCCTATTATTTAGAAATGAACTGAATCTTTTGCCAATTCACCCTGTCAACCATAATCCATAATCCATAATCCAAGACAACTAGACCTTAAGTGTGCACACCCTCTACTGGGTGTTTTTAACCCAAGTAGAGTAGATTAGAGCCTAACCCTCTTAAAGACCGATGGGGTGGGGTAATTAATAGGAGTCGATGCGACTCAATCCAGTAAATAAGAGTTCTTTTGACTCAAACAAATAAATAGGAGCTCTTTTGGCTCAAACAAATAATTAGGAGTTCTTTTGCTCCGTCTAAGTAACCAATATCTTATTGAGAGAGAGTTGATGATCACAGTTCATATAAAACGATACCAAACCAACATCACAACATAAATTGGCTATGCGCCCACAAACCAAGCCAAACCAAACCAAATCAACCAATTCAATATACATTTAATCTTACCTTTTAAAATAACATATTTGTCACAAGCCATACCATATACCAATATCAATACAATAAATCCAACCAATCAAAATACGATAATTGTATAAACTGAATTGTTCTCCACCTATCATGATACTACGTTCTTATCCAATCACACCATTCACATCTAGCACGTAAGTTTGAAAGGTCTCTACAAGTTTAAGAAGGGTTGAGCATGCTAGCTTACCTTTTTTAGCAAACGGAAAACTCTATAGCACAACAATCACTAGTACTCCTCGTCTACGAACTCAGGCTCTACAATTATACAAACGACATTCCCAAATCAACACTCAATCTTTCTCAACTAACTAACCAACTATATTCCTATATGTTAGTATGATCCTATATGCAATGCATGATTATGACAATACCAAATCCAAACCAACAATTACTAATTTTCCACTAATTATAATTCTATTTCGATAATTATCCAATAAAACTCATATAACCCCAAAATTATTATAAAAATTCCCAAAGGCCTAAAATTAGTTTTAAAATAGAATATAACTCAAAAAAAATCAACCCTTAATTATTATAATTTATTTAGGATTTATTAATACAATTTATATTATGTTTTAATTATCAAAAGCGTGTTTAAATTTCATAAAATTACATAAAAATGAATTTACTCAATTAAAATCCGAAAATCAGTTTATAATTCCCTAAATTATCATGATAACGAGTTATTGATCATTAAAATTAATTTGGGCTAATTAAATAATTAAGAAATCATTAACCAAAATTTCCCCCAAATTGCAATTTCTACAAACTTAAACAAAACCCCAATTAAATTTCAAACTAAATTTAAGAACCCTAATTAACAGATTATAAACATACTAAAGTCATAATTTACGAAACTAATTGAACCAATTCGAATAATTAAGCTAATTAATCCCAATTTCGTAATTAGTGAAAATCAATTCAAAACAATCATCAAAACCAATTTTTTATGCATAAAACTAACCTAAATCGATTACCCACTAATCATAGCATCTATTAGTATAAATTGAACACAAAGTTAAAGCATTAAAATCAACGCAAGAATCATGATTTTGAAGAAACGCGAAAACAGGGGAAGCTTAGATCGAAAGGGGCGTTACTCACGGTGAGGAGAGAGAAAAGAGAAACAGTGGGAAGGTGGTCGAACGGACGGCGTGAACCAACGGCGGTGTGGGCGGCATAAATCCAAGCTGGACGACGCTTGTTCGTGTTTGGCGTGAGCAGGGGAAGGGGAAGCAGGGCCTGTTTTTATAGGGGGTGTGTTGGTTTTCTAATTTATTTATTTTCGTTTGTTTTTTTTTCTTTTCTTTTCTTTTTCCTTTTTAAAATCTGATTTCCTTGTTTTTTCCTTTGGGTTTGACTTTGGGTTTGAGCCAATTGGTGTGGGCTAGTGTAGTTGATTGTAGTTGGGAAAGATCCAATTGAAAATAGAACGACCCGAATAGAAATCCGATTCTAAAACTCATTCTCGAACTCATTTAGGAAAAACTACTCACAACCCAAACAATTAAATTCATTTTTCCACTAGAATAAATTAATTAATAATACTAATATATTATTATAATATATACCAAATTTTCGGGATATTACAGGTGCGGCTGGGCGGCGTCGGCGATGGTGGTGCACGGTGAGGGCTGCGCGGCCTTCTCTTCTCCTCTTCTTCTCTCATCTATCCCCACGATGAATTTCTCCCGAAATCTTAGACAAATCAAAAGACCCAAAAATGTGGGGTGTCACACAACCAGTTGGTCCTCATGTTCTCAAATTTATCGAGAATGTTGAAACTCTTGAGAAGTTAGGTTGCCCAATATCTGAAGATTTTGCGGTATACCGTCTGCTTAATTCTTTGCCTGCAACATTCGGTCCTTTTAGGACGAATTACAACATGAATGATTTAAAGCAAAAATTTCATGAATTGCATGCCATGCTTGTACAACATGAGAGGGATATGGTGTCTAGTGGGAGTGGGAATAGAGATGTTTTATCCATGGCGGTAAAACAAAAGGGAAAGTTTAAAAGGGTGCATGAAAGGGTACCAACACTACGTCAAAAATAGGCTAAGAGAACGGTTCCTCTAAAGCTAAGCAGAACGGTTGTGGAACCGTTCTCTAGACGGCGGTACTTAAAAGCTAAGAGAACGGTTTGAACCGTTCTTATAGCCTTTCAGAACGGTTCCACTAAAAACCGTTCTTAAAGGTTTTTAAGAACGGTTATTATAAAAACCGTTCTCATAAGTTTATGCTTTATAGAACGGTTTTATGCAAAACCGTTCTCATATGTACCCATTATTTTAAAAAAAAAAAAAAAAATTGAATTTTTGCTTTCCCATCCCCCTACCCACGACCCCCCTACCCCTACCCACAACCCCCAACCCAGAGCAGTAGCAACAACAACAACAACAACAACCACAAACACCAGCAAACAACCACTACAACAAAAATGACCTAATGCAACACGTCTAATGTAACGCTCTGTAGGTAGGCGTTACATTTGATTGCCTATCGCAACACTTCCTAATGTATAACTTTTAGGAAGTGTCTATAGCAACGCCTAATGTAACGGTCTATAAATAGGCGTTGCATTTGAAATTTTCCGTTGCCTTACCTAGGCTAATGTAACGCTACTTGTAAAAAAAAAAAAAAAAAAAACAAAAAAAAAAAACAAAAAAAAAAAAAATTGCTGAAATTTAGGCGCGACAAACCCCCGAATTTCCCCCAACATTTTCCTTCCCCAGAATATCCCCCCAAACCCAAAACTCAAACTTCACTCTATGCTCAAAATCCAACAAAACTCATGTACTCTCAAATCCTCTCAATCCCTTCTCCAAACTGCACTATTCTTACGCATGAAGTGATTATTTAGGTCGAACTGATTTGGGGGAAATTGAATTGGGCGAAATTGAATTGGGCGAAATCGATTGTTCATTCGGGCGAAATCGAATCATATCTGGGTTTCTAATAATAAGAGTAAGTATCTGGGTTTAGTTTTTGTTGTTTTAATATGGTAAAATGATTACTGAAAAAGCTTTCTTCAAGGTTTCCTTTCGTTTGTTTTCGTTTTCGAGTTCATGTGTATTTCTCTTTGGTTGTCTTATTGGCTCACTTATATGTTTCTTTGGAATGAAAACATTACCCGGCTGCAGCAGGATCTCTAAAAGCTCCCTCAGAAATGAGGAGGCCACCCTCAGTAGCGCGTTGGGACTTGGGAGTAATAGTGAACCATGGCTTCATTTGGTATGCTATCCAACGCCCTGCAGCGTGTCATAGGCGCCATAACAACCTGGTGCGACAACTGTAGCCTACCTACCTTGAATGGACTGAAGAGATCATCATTCCCTTATCCTGGTCTTTGTTCAGAAAGCATATCTTACTTAACTTACCCAACTTGTTTTTGAAAATGAAATGAATTTGGGGATTTTCGTATGGGTTTTTGATTGGTTTTGTTTTGGTGGTGAAATTGTGGAGTCTGAAGGTTCTTCAAGAGCATTAGTCTTGGATTAAAGACTCTCGGTAAGCTTCCAAAGGTTATTTTCCTTTTTTTTTTTTTTTTTTTTTGAGTCAGAATTTCAACTGTCATTTTGTTTAGTAGTTGTTTGTTGTAGATACTAGTCAGTTACTCTACTTGTTTTTCGTGAAGTCTGGTGGTTGATGTTATGGTTATAACTTATAGGCAGAGTTATGGAATTAATCTCATGATAGCTCTTCTTTCGTCATTGTATTGGAAACTCTTTTGAGCAATAAGGCTTGATGGATGTGATACGGTGCCCGATAGAAAGTCGACTTCAGGTTGTTTTACTTGTTATTGTGGAGTCATGCTTGTCAACTTTGGTTGCCATTCTTTTATGACTTCTTTGGCGCTAATGTGTTTTGAATTTGTCCATTTGTAAGCTACTTTTCTTCATGAATTTCTGTTTTTACTCTTTGATCAGATTTCTGTGTGATGGGTATCAATTTAATGATTGATTAGAGGTAAAAGATTGGTGCTTGAGTCACTCTCAATTTATGTTGATATGAATTGGAAGCTTATATATGAAGTTTGAAGTTGTATGATGAGATTAGTTGCTGTGTAATTTTGTTCTAAGATTATTGATCTAAATTAGCACCCCTTCAATCCAGAGGAAACGTATTGCCCACGCATTTTAAGTTAAACAAAATAACTATAATGGATAACTATCACAAAGCCATAGGGTGAAATCTGGTGATGTCTGTATCTTCTAGTACTTGTTGGTCTCTCTAGCATATTGGGAGTATAGGTTGCACTACTCATAGCTCATGTATGTTGAAGATGCTCCTAAAAGAGCAATAGATTCGTTTGAAAAAAATTTATCGTATCAAGATTTATGACAAGTTCTCAGTCATCTACATTCATCCCGAAAGAGAAAGTTTGTATAACACTATTGTGGAACCTTATCTGTTTTCTGTTTTTTGTCATCAGCAACTAAACGATCCTAACAAGAAGCCACCAAATGAGGCCAAAGTCTACAAAGAATCTAGGAAACGAGGGTCAGAGCGCAAGTATAAGACTGATTTTAAGTCCATAAAAGAAAGTATGGTAAGTCCACACCTTAAAATAATCAAATAGTCTGTAATATGCCCTCCAGGTTCACTTTACCTGGTCTTATGAATTATTTTCTGCCAATTGATGCTTAATTAAGAGAAACTGAGTGACCTTGAAGCTGAATATGAGCTTGGAGATGGTCAAGAGCCTAAGGATCCGTACTATGAGGTGATAGAAAACGATGAGCAGAAAGGACGGCTACTAGTCTGTGGACGAGGTGTAACCAAGACTAACTTAAGACGTACAGTGAAGGAAAGTTACATATTACCTGGTGAGTACATGGAGAGCATAAAATCAGATGTGGTGTCACATATTGGACCTCAGATAGCTAGCACCATCATAGCCCAATTTCAGGCAGCAAATCCTAGTATGAATCTCGTTGTTCCTGGTTTCCAAGTGAGCTTTAGCCACGTGATCCAAGTAGTGATCCCGAAAAAAATCAAGATATGCAAAATAGCCTACCACCAGTTGGAACGAGCACAACTAATCAGGTTCAATATTTTTCTCTCTATCTTTTAAACTCTCTTGCTCTTTCTCTATCTATATCCCACTCTCACTCTATCTCTCTCTTGGTATCAACCAATTGACTTTATGACGCTTCTATGGTATGAAAACTAAATTTACTACTAGAAGATCGAGAGAACGATGGAGTTAGAGAATATGACTTGGTTGAACTAAATTAGTAGCCTGGTTGTCAAAGACATTATTTTTTTTTCCAGTAACTTGTCAAAGACATTATGACTTGATTGGTTGCTTTGAACTGTAAGCATTGGTTATAATGCCGAAAGTTGGATGATAGTTGGATGATTGTGCCCAGCTCAGATTTCATTTGTTAGTATGCCATCAAGGCAGGCACCAATCATTGACACTTGAAAAACAAGTGATGATCATGGCTTCTCTTTAAAACTGAAACTTGTTCGTTTTATATAAATTTTATGAAGTAGTGTTGGCATGGATAAGGTTGGTGAAGTGTACAGCATTGTGGGAGTAGTGGTGGTTGTGGAGATTGCTATGTATGCAGGTTCCTATGATATGGTCGTATGATTTATTTGGATGTGTATTTTATGGGGAGGTCATGGCGAATTTTCTGTAGGAACGCAACATATATAGGGAGATTATATCCCTTTGTTTAAAATTTTAGGTTTTATAGTGTTTCAATTGCTCGTCATTATGCATTCACAAAAGTAATATTATTTTTTTTGTAAGGAATCTAATATTATTGTTGCTATTTTGCTTCTTAATGTTTGTAGATGATTGAGGATCCCAACAAAGATGGTGCTTTATTGGAGTAGTGCGGAAAGATTTGAAGCAAAGCTCAAGCTAGCTAGCTAATGAAATTTTGTAAATATAATTTTTTTGGATAAGGAACGACTATCACATGCGTGTGCTAGCAATTTGTTTTGGCTTATGAGTTGTAGGTGGTTATTATACGTATCGGCAAGTACATTTTAGATAGCTTGATTGGATTTTGTAATCAAAGCTCTACTTATTGAGTAATAACTATAAGCTATCAAATTAATTAGTTCAATAATATTCTTACTTTTCTTATTATATATCTACAGTATAAAAGCAATAGTAGTAGTAGTAATAATAATAATAATAATAATAATAATAATAATAATATTATTATTATTATTATTATTATTATTATTATTATTATTATTATTAATTTCCGCCCAAAATTATATTAATGCCACCGGCGTTACATTAGCTCAATTAGTGTGCAATTGAAAGCAAAAGCGTTGCCTTAGATCCGTTAGCTTTACAGGATACATATTGTAACAACACTATGAGCTAAGGTAACGCTTATATGATTCAAATCCATAAGCGTTACATTAGACCCAAAATTGCGTTACCTTAGACCTAACGCAGGGCGGGCATTTGCAGCGCCTCTTCGCGTCACCATAGGTCTAATGTAACGGTTTTTTGGGTCTAATGTAATGATTTTGAGGTGTTACAATATGTCATTAATGTAGTAGTGAACACATTAAAAGAAATAAAATCTGGACATCTTACAAAATTAAAAAAATATTATTAAACTTCAATAATTACAACACAGCCAGATCCAAAAGTTGGATACTAAAATACAAATCAATTAACAAAAAAGAAACAGATCTAAAACTAACTTAGACCTTAATTCATTTTCCTACGTAACTTTGGTCTTGTCGCCGATGTTCAATCATCAACTTTCTCGTATGTTAGATCTGAGCAAAAAAAGAAAACAAAAAAAACCAAAATTATACAAATGAATCAATATAAGGAGATTAGATCTTAAACCCAAATGTCAAAATGAATAAGATCAGACCTCGAAAAAAGATGAACAAGATCTAAAATTAAAAATAAAAGAAATACAAAAAAAATCATTTAATCAAGGTCTTGAACATACCTCTAAACGTCTTCGTCGTTATCGTGCTACACGAATGGTGGTGAGATTCGCCTGATAAAGGGTCCGAAACTGAGGGCGAGTCGCAGCAAAATTGAGTGAAGATTCTCGAGAAAAAAAATGCTTTAGATAAATCTTATCTTGACATAGATGAAAGAAATAAGGAAATGTTATTATGAAGATGAGGGAGAGAGGAGGAAGATCAGAGAGAGAGAAGGAAGTATAGGGTATGAATAATGATAATGGGAGGGGCGGAAACCACGAGGTGAGGAGTTTTATGTTTTTGATTTTTCCATAAGAAAATCAATTGTGGGGTTCTTGTGTTATTTTTTGTGGGTCTTTTAGAACGGTTATTGATACAACCGTTCTCTTAGATGGACCTTTTAGAACGGTTTTTACAAAAACCGTTCTTAAAGGTGTGGTTCCGGAAAAGTGCTCACCTTTAAGAACGGTTTTTAGAGAAACCGTTCTCTTATGTATATAATATTTATTTTCCCTTTTTTGAAAATTAACTTTTAGAACGGTTTTTAATGGACCCGTTCTCTAATATATAAGAGATCGGTTTTAAAAAATTCCGTTCTCTTATGCCGGTTCTCGAAGCCCAAATTTGATGTAGTTAAGAAAACCGTGCGTGGTAAAGGAAAAGGAAAAGTTGCTTCGGGCAACAACTCTATTTCTAAGAGAGGCGCAACTCCTGAACAGAAATGTCTCCATTGTGGAAATTTCGGCCATTGGAAGCGAAATTGCCCAAAGTGCATGGAGGAGAAGAAGTCAAAACCAGGTATATATATGATAGACATTAATTATGCAAGTACCACGTTTTGGGTATTAGATACTGGATGTGGATCTCACCTTTGTAATCACTTGCAGGGGCTGACGAAGACACGTCGGCTGGCAAAAGGTGAAGTTGACCTCCGTGTCGGGAATGAAGCTAAAGTAGCCGCCGTATCAGTAGGAACGTATATTCGGTCGCTTGCCTCAGGGCTAGAATTGTATCTAAATAACTGCTATTTTATACCAACTCGGTTTCTGTTTTCGACGCTGAAGGTTTTGATTTTTCAATTCGAAACAACAGTTGTACCTTCTCGTTTAATGATATGGTGTACTGAACATCCAAATCTATAAATGGTATTTACGTTTTAGATTTGACAAATGAGACCTATCATGTAGCAAATAAAAAGCTCAAAATAGGAGATCCCGATCAATCCTACCTATGGCACTGTCGTTTAGGGCATATAAACGAAAAACGCATTGAGAGACTCGTGCCAATGTAGTTCTCAAACCATTTGATTTTGGATCTTATGGAACATGCGAGTCTTGTCCTTTAGGCAAGATGACTCGTGCACCATTTTCAGGAAAAGAAGTACGAGCTAGTGATTTATTGGCACTCATTCATACAGATGTTTGCGGTTCAATGACAATCACTGCCAGAGGTGGTTATGACTACTTTGTCACTTTTACAGATGATTTTAGTAGATATGGCTACATCTACCTAATCAAATATAAAAGTGAGGTACTTCAGAAATTTATAGAATTTCAAAAGGAAGTAGAAAACCAATTAGGAAAGAAGATCAAGGCCTTGTGATCTGATCGGGGAGGTGAATATCTCAGTAATGACTTTGATATTCATCTGAAAGACTGTGGAATCATATCACAGCTTACACCTCCTGGTACACCACAATTAAATGGTGTAGCCGAAAGAAGAAACCGTACCCTGTTGGATATGGTAAGATCACTGACGAGTCAGACCGAGCTTCCTGATTCATTTTGGGATTTTGCTCTCCAAACTGCCATTTTCACACTCAATAGACGCCCGACTAAATCAGCTCCGAAAACTGCATATGAGTTATGGAGAGGAAAAGTTCCTAACCTCTCATTTATCAAGATCTGGGGTTGTGAAGCATATGTCAAAAACAAGACTGACAATAAGCTTGCACAAAGATCTGATAAATGTCTCTTTGTAGGCTATCCTGTACAGACTCGAGGATATTACTTATACAATCGTCTAGAGAACAAAGTTTTTGTGTCTCGAGATACAGTCTTTTTAGAAAATGAATTTATTTCTAAAAGACAGAGTGGGAGAAAATTTGAACTTCACTTAGCGAAGTTCAGGAGCCACAAATGCAAAATGAGGCTCATGATGTTTTGACAAAAGACATTCCTGAATCGTTTAACTCTATGGTTCCATTCTCCACTCCTAGAAGGTCAGGCAGATCAAGCCACCCACCAGATCGATACCTAGGTGTGATCGAAGATGGTGGTGATCACTTTTTGCTTCTAGAAAGTAATGAGCCTGCAACCTACAGAGCAGCCATGACTAGACTGAATTCTGCTAAATGGCTAGAGGCAATGAAATTTGAGATAGATTCCATGTACGAGAATCAAGTATGGGACTTGGTTAACTTGCCTGAAGGAACCAAGGTGCTTCAGTGCAAATGGATCTTTAAAATCAAGACCGGCATGGATGGAAATCAAGATATTTTCAAAGCTAGATTGGTAGCTAAAGGTTTCACGCAAGTTCATGGTTTAAACTATGACGAGACCTTTGCGCCAGTTGCAATGCTCAGATCTATTCGGATAATCTTAGCAATTGCTGCTTTTCATGATTATGAGATATGGCAGATGGATGTTAAAACCACCTTCCTGAATGGGATCTGGAAGAGGAAGTGTATATGGCACAACCTGAGGGTTTTATTGATGCAAACAATCCTAAGATAGTTTGCAAGCCTAAGAGATCCATTTATGGTCTTAAGCAAGCATCTCGGAGTTGGAACCATCGGTTTAACCATGTGATTAAACAAAATGGTTTCACCCGAAGTGTCGAGGAACCTTGTTTATACATGAAATTTAGTGGGAGTAAAGTAACTCTCCTAATCCTATACGTAGATGACATATTACTCATTGGGAACGATATCCCCATGCTTAACTTCGTTAAGGACTGGCTTGGGAAACATTTCCAGATGAAGGATTTAGGAGAAGCGCAACGCATCCTAGGTATTCGGATCTATAGAGATAGACCAAAAAGAATACTAGCATTAAGTCAAGAAACTTATATTGATAAAATTATTGACAGGTTCAATATGAAAGACTCTAAAAGAGGCTTTTTACCTAAGGGAAGTGGCATAATTTTGAGTAAAGCTTAGTGTCCGACTGATCCTAAGGATATTGAACGCATGAAATCGATACCTTACGCTTTCGCAATCGATTCGATGATGTACGCTATGATGTGTACGCGTCCCGATGTGTCATATGCCTTGAGTATGACAAGTCGTTACCAAGCCAATCCAGGCGAGAGCCATTGGATAGCAATTAAGAACGTCCTTAAATACTTAAGAAGGACTAAGGACACGTTATTAGTTATTGGAGGGGATTGTGAGCTTCGTGTAAAGGGTTATGCGGATGCTAGTTTCCAAACTGATCGAGATGATTCAAAATCTCAATTAGGATATGTTTTCATACTGAATGGAGGAGCCATATGCTGGAAGAGCACCAAGCAATCGGTGACTGCGGATTCTACAACGGAGGCTGAGTATCTTGCGGCATCAGAAGCTGCAAAAGAGGCAGTTTGGATCTGGCAGTTCCTTGAAGGATTAAATGTAGTCCCTACAGCAACGGATCCTATTGTGGTCTATTGCGACAAAAGTGGAGCAATAGTTCAGGCTAAAGAGCCTAGGTCTAGTGACAAATCTAGACATGTACTCAGGAAGTTCCGTGTAATTAGAGACTTCGTGGAACGAGAAGATATATCGATTTGTAAGGTTAGGACAGACGATAATATCGCTGATCCTTTAACCAAGCCATTATCACAGGCTAAACACAATGGTCATATTGCCTCGATGGGTTTGAGGCGTATGCCTGACATGTGTTACATTATATGTTGTAATAGTTAATAAGTGCATTACCTTTTACATATATGATAATTAAATTCATCGTTTTAAGTTTTATTAAACTTATATTAATTCAGCTTTTATAGAATTCTGAATTATATATATATATATATATATATATATATATATATATATATATGCTCTGTTGATTCCTAATAGGTCGTGGAGACGATTTGAACCCTATTAAGTGAACAGGATTAATAGTGTGTTTTGTCTCTAGTCATAAAATGAGGTGACGTCTCAATTGACTAGATTGTAATTCGGTTGATGACTAGTTCAATAGTCATGGATTCATAGAGATGAATAACCGATTACATAGACAGACTGTAGATGACACTATGTCAGACAAATGACCAATTGTAGAACCTTTGTGTCTGGTCGTGACAAGGTAATCTATATTATTCCTATTAGTCGATACTTTCGACCTGAGATTGTTTGTCTGAATTTATGCACTAGGCGGTGACTTTGATTTATGTCCTAAGTCGTGCCGTAAAAGGAGGCTAAAAGGACATCTATTGGGTCATAACCGACTGTATGAACCAAAGAAAATAAGTCAAGAAGGGATTGTCCACCCACGTCAGGGTATAATATCTTTGGGCCACTCGAGGAATTATGACTGGAAATGCGTGGCCACGGTCGGAAGAAATCTATGATAGATATTCCGGTCAGACAGTCATAATCCAGATCAAGAAAACCACTACTGATAATGATCTAATGCAAATTCGACCTGAAAGATACTTCGCATTGAGTGGGAGATATAACGGACAAGAGAATCGGTAACGCATTACTTGTCTTGGACAAGTGGGAGATTGTTGGAGTTGGTGTCCTCCGACAATAATGCGTTGACTAATTAAAGCTAATTAGGAATAAACGTGGGATATATTGAATATACAAGTCAGTTGATTAACGTAAATCGATAACGGTTGGCTGACTAGAGTTTGACGTTATTGTCGTTTGACGGCGGTAATCAACCGATCCCTCTCGGTCACACCGATAAAGATAGTTTCTCCAAAGGATATTATATTTGTATTAAATACAATATAATATAAACCCTAATGTATCAGTTAAATTATATCGGATAGTGTTTTATGAGTTCGGAACTCAGGTCGAATAAATTATGGTTTTTCTGTAAATTGTCAAAATTGACAATTAGCTATTTAAATTATAAAGATTTGATTTTAGCTTAAAATGATGTAATTAGTAATTATTATATAGTGATATAATAATTAACTAACACTTAAAGAAATAAGTGTACAAATTATACCAAATTGTAACATAAGATATTTAGGGGTATAATTAGTGAGGGCAAAATAGTCTTTTTGCCACCACACAATATATAATGTGTTTTATGATCAAACACACTAGACACATCATTTTTACATACACAAAAACTTATTTTAGAGAGAGAATTGAGAGAAAACTCTCTAATTTCTCTAAAAAAACAGCCTACTTACAACTCCTTCAAGATCAAGTTTTCTTCATTGCATGTCAATGAAAACTTGATCAAAACACTTATCTAAGCCTAGTATATCATTAGCTAATTTGTTGGCTGATTATATATAAGGTTTTAGGGTTAAAATCTCATAAAACTAGACCATTTTGTGAGATTTTTGGAGAGCTTCTTTGGTGGATCAAGGGAGGAGGTTTCCTAACTTGGAAACTCAAGATTAAGGAGGAGGATCCACATTAATTTGCAGCTCAAGATCCTTCATTTGAAGGAAAGTCAACATTCCTCTTGATTAAGGTATAAATACATATTTTATTACCTTATTTATGCTTTAATCTTACGTGCAACTAAAAATTCTTAGCTAAATTTAATTAGGAGTAATCTAATATATATATATATATATATATATATATATAAGAGAGATTTTTGAAGAGCCTAGAGAGAGTCCAACAAAAGAGAGATACTGAGAGTGTTTAAAAAATGAGAAATACCCACATTTTATTATTAACAATTCAAACGGGCAATAATTGATAATCCACATGTAGAATCCTTATTTTCACGAGACTCTTTCATAAATGTAGCCTAGAGAGAGTCCAACAAAAGAGAGATACTGAGAGTGTTTAAAAAACTGAGAAATACCCACATTTTATTATTAACAATTCAAACGGACAATAATTAATAATTCACATGTAGAATCCTTATTTTCGTGAGACTTGTTCATAAATGTATGTAATAGATTTGCGATATAATCACTCATAACATTGGTTACGTGTATCAGAAAATTTAAAAACATATATCATTAGATTTGTTTCGAGATGTATCTCAATTTGAGATCCATTTACACATTTTTCCGATATGAAACAATTCAGTTACTCTGTGTATTTTTAGAAGAAATTTGTTTTCTTTCTTAAAAAGTTTAGAGAGACTCTAAAATAAGAGAAATGGTTAGAGAGTCCAAAGAATGGAAAATTCTCACAACATTTATTAACCAGAGTCCTAACTTTCATTTATACATATGATAACTCATCAAACCAATTTTGAAATTTAATCTAAAATGAGTTTCATTTATACATATGTTTTGTATTAAACAGCAGTCATCGAGCGAAAATTGCAAAAATGATATTGTGTCTATTCCTAAGCTAAACTCAACAAAAAAAATATAAACACTACATCTGGATCTAAGAAACATGTTCAACGTGGAAATTTTGTATGATAAGAATTATTAATTACGATATAATATGTGTACTGTGCAACGCACGAGTTTAAAACTAGTCAAGTACTAATTAGAGGAGTCTAATATATATATATATATATATATATATATATATATATATATATATATATATATATATATATATATATATGTATATATGATTTTATTATGGCCACTAATAATGATCCTGGCCTCAACTGAGTAAGGAGCATTAGGGTCACGGGTCACCCTTTATTATTTATGCTTCGCAACTGCCCACGATTTTCGCCGACTAAGCTAGTGCATGAGTACAGACGCTGTATGTTAATTAAAGATGATCGGGCTGAGCCACACCCATAAGAGGAGAGAAAGTTCGCTTCGTAAACCCAAAAATGTTTCATTTTAAAACTAATTGACAATAGGAGGAGTAACTCCTTGGTTTATATACATATCAACTCTCTCCTTTTTTTCCCAACGTGGGACACTCACAGGTGGAGATCACTTTAACACTCTCCCTTACGTGTGAGTTCCCCTTTTTACTAGCAGGCTTCGCGGCTAATCAGGGTCTTCTAGCTCTCTTCGGTTCCCACATATCTTGTCCATCTGGGCAGATTGGACCTTCACAGGCTCACAACGGCTTTCTAGCTCTCTTCTGTAGCATCGCAAACCGGGGCTCTCCTATCTCTCTTCGGTTTAGGGATGGCAATATAACCCGAACCCACCTACCACCCGATCACTTTAAACGGACGAGAACCCGATTTATATGGATGTTACACGGATTCGGGTGAATCGAGTTTGGTTGACGGATCGGGTTCGGGTGAAAAATTTTCATCCGTTACCCACCCGTCACCCACCCGTTTAACTTAATTATTTATTTTTTAATTTTTTTAATCCAATTATTTGTATATGTAGCTTAATAATGTTACTTAAATTGTTATTTTTTTCATATTCAAACTCATCCGTTTATCACCCGATCCATCCGATTATTTCATGGGTGATGGATGGATCGGGTTCGGGTGAGAGATTAGTCGGGTGATGGATGATAAACGGGTGATGGATCGGGTGAAGGTCCACCCGATCCGAACCCGATCCATTTACATCCCTACTTCGGTTGCGTAAACTTGGACCATTTGCAATGGATCCAATTTCTTTCTTGAGTCACAGGTCTTTAACCATGGGCTCTGATAACATGTTAAAGCACGATCGGGCCTGGGCCACACCCGTAGGAGGAGAGAGAATCTGTTTCATAAACCAAGAAGGTCTCATCATAAAATCAATTGGCAATAGGAGGAGTAACTACTTGATTTATATACATATCAACTCTCTCAACTTTTTCTAACGTGAGACACTCACAGATGGAGCTCACTTTAACACTGTACTGTACACATAACTTGGTGTGCTCGTAAATTTGTGAGAGTGACGTCTAGGTTGTGGCTGTAACACCATAATTAAATTACACAGAATTATGCTTTATAACGAAGTTCCATCCCTTTTATGCACTATCTGTCTATCTCCATCTATATATACATCTATGTTAGCTATTTCACCAACATAATTAGGCGTTAAAGCAAAGCATCTCAAAGTAGATGCATATACTAGAAACTAGTACTAATAAGTAATAACTAGTACAAATAGATTCAATAATCATTGATCATTGTTTTTTGTCCATAGATTATAAAACGACATAAAAATGCATCACTTTCAAAAGAAAAGGGAGAAAGAGATGGAGATAAGATAATAATGACGGAGAAAACGCAATAAAAAGGGAAGAATGCGACATTTTATTACAAGTAGTATTATTTAGAAACACGTGAACGAAAGTTGGAACGAAGGAATATGCTGATCAAAGATTAGTAACAGTTGAACTGCTTCCTGTATTTCTCAACAGGTGGAGCTTCTTCATTCATGTCTTCCCAACTTACAACTTCACATTATCATTTTCCATTATCACTTTACAAAGGTCCACATCAACCTTAGCTTGTCTCACGTCCATTAATTCTATTTTCTTTGTTTTTTTTAGGGCATATTTTCTTTGTTTTTGTTCTTGGATTATGCGTGATTTTCACTCTTTCATCATAGATCATAGTGTAACATAGGAGTACTAACATATCTGACCCAGTTTTAACCGTTTTACTTAGGATTCCTCGTGTTTTAGGATCCCCTTAAATAATAACTAGCTTATGGACTCGTGCCATGCACGGGATTCATAAATGTTTATATGAAGTAATACCAACAGTGCTCCCTCATTCTCGGAGTATGTGACATTTTCGGTTTTTGTGGTGGGTTTTATTTCAATGAGTCTAAGCTGATCTGATTTGTATTTGTTTAAAATTCGATTGAATTTTCAAGGAATTAGTATAAATAATGGACCAAATTTATTGAACGTTATTTGAGCAAGTGTGAATTTGTGATCTGATTTAAATTACTCTGATCTGATCTTATCTGATTTGAATGATTCTAAACTAATCCATGTCCATGTTTGAAACGTTTCTACTTTTTATTCATTTTATCTAAGGTAGAAATATATATAGATTATATACCGTAAGAACTCTCATATAAGATTTTGCGATAAACAATTGTTTTTACTAATAAATAAAATATGTCCAATACAAACAATTTAGGCATAAGTGTCAAACTTTAACATTGGCGTGATTATCCTAGATAAGAAATTCTCATAACTTTGTTTTTAAGTTAAAAAAACTCTTAATTTGGTGAATCTTCTTGTGAGATGGCATTTGGTGAATCTTCTTGCACGGGAGATGGCATTTGGTGAATCTTCTTGCACGGGAGATAGCATTTTCATACGTTTGGGTATGTGCAAGTCTAGGGCAATGTATTTATGAGATGTGATAGCTGATGGCAAACTTCGTGCATTATATATATGGGATGCTTAGTGTTTTCGTTATCTATCATATAAAAATATCTTTCCGAAATCAATAGATTGGTAATGTCATCTCCAAATCAATATATTTTTACTCATTTTTAGACGCAGAAATCTTAGAGTAGAGCAAGGGAGCAATATATTTACCGTATGTTTGTACGCCATATTCTGACCATCCGTTTGTAAGCCATTGAATATATCATTCCGAAATTATTAGATTGGAAATGTCATTTCCAAATCAATATGTCTCTCCAAAAGAACGTTTGTCTAGATTCTATGTCATTTTCTTTTTTATAGTTTCCGAATAATAAAAAATTTCGGCCATATATTATGCGAATCAGCAGTTTTTGTGAAAAATTTCGGCTAGCTTTCTTTTACCTTAATTATTAGTGATCATGAGATTCTTTGATATATTATCTAGAATAAAAAAGATTCTATAATTTATAATAGGAACTAATATAATTTCGGCCATATCTCTTGCCAAAATTTTCGACCACAATTTTTCGTAATTATGCTAGATGGCCCTTTTTATAGTATGCTACATAAAAATATGCATGAAGTAATGGTTAGCACACCGGTAATATGATGAATAAGTAAGTGAGAGGTCAAAGGTTCAAATCCTGATAGACACATTTTTGATCTCATCTTAAACTAACGGAATATTCCATTCATCTACATTCATTTAGACTGCTTCTTCTTTTTATAGTATGAGTTGTAAAAATATACATGAAGTAATAGTTAGCACACTGGTAATGTGATTAAAAAGTAAGTGAGAGGTCAACGGTTCAAATCTTGATAGACATATTTTTGGTTGATCTACCAGTGAGACATCAGCTTTATAGCACGACTTTATTAAAAGATATAGAAGAGTTTTACACCGTATGCTTTAGTTTCAAAGAGAATGAGCCCTACGAACCAATCACGTGTTTAGTAATTACCTTTTGGACAATGTATATTATTATCGGATGGATCACGGTCATCTGGAGTTCCATTTTCATAGACACTGTGATGGGATGAAGGTCACTCAGCCCTTAGGTGGTGTTATGTTATGTTGGATAACACTAATGAACTAAGTTTACAAAAAATAAATACTCCAAAATTCATTGTCATTCTCGTTTTATGTTAACGTTTAATTAGTTTGAATATATATGAGAGAATTTCAAACCAAATATTATCTGGATATATATATATATATATATATATATATATATATATATATATATATATATATATATATATATATATATATATATATATATATATATATATATATATATGGGAGTCGAGCCCTATAAAAAAAAAAGTTTGAAGTAGTTTTCTTTTGGACAATTAATTATTGGCGGAGCTTTTTTTCATGGAACCGTTGATCAAGAGAGTATACAACTTTCATATGGTAACATTTCAGTTATTTTTTATTGTGCGATAACCCAGGCATTAATGGTAAGTACTTTATTAGATTTTAAATTTTAGCTATTGAGCTTTCTTTGGGACTGATTTCTAAAATCGTTCCTTGTGATGAGCTTGAAACTATCACTTGTTCAGATTCATTCAAGTCAAACGAGATTAGATCAGATCATGAAACATCCAAATTATATCAGATCAAATCCGAAAGATGCAGTCATATATGTTCGCGACTTGTCGAATGTCGCCTCCTCCCATTTTCGTCGCCTCTCTCTAAAATAAAATAATAAAAAAAAACTAAACCCCAAGAACAGATATAGAGATATATATCATTACCCAATTTGGCAATGATATGCCCCAGTCTTTTTAGTAGGCATCCATGTTAGGCTCTGTTTGATAGAGCTTAATAAAAGGAGTATTCAGATCAATTCAAATTCATTCAAATCAGATCAGAGTCATTCAAATCAGATCAGATCAGAATTGTTTAAATAACGTTTAATGAATTTGGTCCTTAATTGATATTAGTTCGTTGAAATTCATCCAAATTTTCTAAAAATTCAGATTACATTAGATCAGTTTAGAGTCATTCAAAACAAATTAAATCAGATCAAAAATATTTAAATCAAATCAAATCATTTCAAAAAGATGCAATCTTATCAAAGAGAGCCTTTATTAGTCATATTAACGTTCAATTCCCTCTTTAATTTATGAATGTCTCTTTACCCATATATTGGTGAGGTTCATCTCTATTTGATAGAGTTTTGAGTGTATTTCTCCATAGTTCGTTCAAGATTGTTTCTTTAAAGAGGTTTCACTTTAATTATATGGCTATGCCATCTACGTTGGATCCTCGTCGCCAATCTTTTGGCTCATGTGAATCTCTTCCTTTACAAATTGAAACCGCAAAACATCAAAAGATTCCTCGTGAAAGGTTGTATCTGTAAGGTTCCGCGCGATTTAGGCTATGTTTGGTAAAACTAGCTGAAATAGTAGCTGAACGCTGAAATAGTAGCTGAATGCTGAAATAGTAGCTGAAAGCTAAAATAATAGCGGTAATAATAGCTGAAAATTTTTAGCTAAAAATATTAGAAGTGTTTGGCAGAATTAGCTGATATAGGAGCTGATATATATAAAATTACATAAAAATGCATTATTTATTTTTAATTTCATTTTATTTTAGTAAATAATTGAGTATGATAAGCTAGCTTATTTTAAATAAGTTACATGGGGTAACTCATTAAATAAGCTAGCTTATAATTTAAGCTAGTCGTGTTACCAAACCAACTTATTTGGTCAAAGAGCTTAAAAAACTAGTCAAATAAGCTACTTTGGCCAAATAAGCTAGCTTATTGTGCATACCAAACATAACCTTAACTTATTAAACAGTGTTTTCAAATCATATCAGATTTATTCAAATCAAATTAAATCAGCTTAGTTTTATTCATATCAAATCAAATCTATCCAAATAACAATTAATGAATCTAGTCTACTTCTAGATATTAATTCGTTTAAATGCAGTTAATTTATCAATAAATTCAGTTTAGATCAAATCAAATAGAGTTTATTCAAATCAAATCAAATCAGATTAGATCAGAAAAATGTAGTTCAATCGCGCATGACCTAAATAGCAATAATATAACACGTTGTCCCACATTGAGAATTTGAGAAGTTTATGATATGTTGATATTTTTTTATAATATTAGTTTTGTAGGTGAGATTTTGGGGAGATATCTCATGATAAACCGAGAAGAAAAATAATTTCACTAATTTAAGAAACTTGTGGGGGCTAATTGATATTATCAATACTTTTGGGGCTACATTTCACTTACATGCAAACGTATGGGGGTCATAAATGACTTTCGCCATTGTGGATAATAGACTATCATCTTAGTGGTTTGCGTTGAGTCGGAAAAAATGCATTCCTACCAACTACCAAGCGATAGCTATATAGAGCGAATCATTTGTCTCATTTTCCTCTACCCTTCAATCACATGCTAGCGTATACTCCGTACCTCATAAAAGCATAAAACCGGGCTTAGACTTATAAGTCAAAAGCTGCACTTCACTACTATTATTTGTCTTCTTACGCATATGAAATTGGGAAAGATAGGATAAGAAATGTACTAGTATTAATTTGTGCCCAAAGTATGGCAACAAAAACAACCAAGTTGCCTTGGCCATTGTTATTTTAGATACAAATAGAGTACTACCAAACACAATCATGCGGCTAAATTTTCCTATGGGCGCAAAGGCATAAAACACTGCCAACTATGCCATTACCATACGCTCTCAATCCATTTACATTTTTTTGGTGAGAGTAATTCTCGTATTTCGATCAAACAAAAAGTCACGAGTAAATGTCCCATAAGCATGTTGAGAAGAACATTCCAGGAAAATTATGAGTATGAAATGTGTACGAAAAAAATGTACGAATTATTCAAGAAAACAATTTACTGTTTTTGCCTCGTGTCTTTCACTCAATTAAAAGGCCACGTTTAACAAAGGTAGCTTAAGCATTAGTTAAGAACTTTATTCATCAAGAGTAGTGGCATTTACAGATTAAAACAGATTGACACGAACGATTTCTTGTGCAAGTACACAGATTTGGTTGGTCCAATTGAAAGCTTGTTGAAGTTGATGGATTTGTAATGGTTCACCACACAAATTCTTGGCAAATAAGCAAAAGAATACGTCATTATGTAGAATCATTCTGGTTTATCACTAAAATCCCAAGATTTTTTCAACTTAGAATTCAATAAATTAGATTATGGATTGTATGTAGACTTGTAGAAATGATGACGATGGATCGGATGATTGTTAATAGGTAGGACAAGTAGTTGACTAGTAGTTGCTTGCATGAGACCACGTCGCTCGAAGTTCTGATGTTTCTTAGTTGCATTCACCTTCAAGTTCATGGATAAGTTGGATACCGTGGCTCCATACATAATTAACTATAACAACATAAGGTATACTACTATATAGGACTAGTAGCAATCTAGCATTCAACACTCTTCAAAGTTAGATATATACTAGAAAAAACTTATTTATGCGCATTTCTAATTTATTCTATTGGTCTCGAATTTTGAGTGCGTAGTCAATTCAAGTGCGACGACACATGGAGCTCTTCCTACGATCTTGACTTTGCTATTTATTCCAGAATTTAATTTCAAAATTTTTAGTTAAGTTTGCGATATTACCAAGGGGCAATTGACCTTATTAGCACTTCTCTAACTAGGTAATGGAACCCAAGTTTATGCAAAAAAAAAAAAAAAAAAAAAAAAAAAAAAAAAAAAAAAAAAAATTCATAGCCTAAACTAATTAAAACTAGTACGGAGTCCTTTGACAATCTTAAGAGCATACTCTATGTGGGATAGACGGTATGACATAAATTTCATCTACTTTATTTGATCACTAAAAGTATTTTTTTTTAAATACTTGTTATTTCAGTTTTAAGTGCATATAGATATTGGATTATGTTTATAAAACTACTACTATCTGTTTACCTATAAACTGCATAGAGCTACTCAGCACGCAAGTTGAGTAAGGTGTATCCAACAATAATCGTTAACCAAACGTTCAAAAAAATTGGATAGCGGTTTAGATAAAAGTCCAAGCTAACCTTACATGCAATTTTTTTTGGAATTTTGATTAATCAATTTTTTTCATTTCCAATTGAGGCAAAGACTAATTATTGATCTTTGGTTTTTGAGATATAATGGAATAAAGCAAAATGACTCATAAAACTATCTGTACTTCTTATTTTGTGAAGTAGCAGTCAGTCGGTGTGATTCTCATTTTGGGTCATCCGTGCGCAGCCTCTCTATGTTTCAATAGGGGTAAGAGTTACGTGCATCCGACCCTCCTTACCCCGCCTTATGGCGGGAGCTTTTAAGACACTAGGGTTAAAGATGATGTTGTTGTTTTGATTAATCGATTGGTATTTGGTAGATACTGTAACATCCTGGTTCGTCACTTGAAGCGGAAGTAGTCACCTATGACAGCTCGTGTGTACTAACTCCGTAAACCAACACAGGTCCTTTCGACGTATTTTGACCTCACTCGTGCGCACCCTATGAAACTTTCCAGGAGGTCACCCATCCGTTTTTTTTACGGGATAGGAGGTCACAGAGCATCATATTTTTGTACGCTTACGATGAGCCGCATCACGCACAACCCCGCCCGGCTCAAAACCAACCAAGCCAGACTGAGTTAAAGGCGATGAACCTGTCAAATCGATACACACGTCACGCCCACCATCCCACGAATATAGTAGCACATCCGCCGGACGAAGAGGCCTGCCATCAGTGCCGACAAGCCCAATATCCACCTTCTTGCCTGCTGAAATCCCGGGCCGATAGTAGACGTCTACCAAGGTGTCGCGAACAGCATTATGACGATGCTTGATGCCCACAACCGCTGCACACGAAACTGCATGGTCCCCAAAAATAAGATAAAAATATCCAAAACATAATTTTAATTTTAAGTAGACTGAGTTTTTCCTTGGCGGTCCTAATACAATTTGATTTTGGCATCCGGTTTTTTTTTTTTTTTTTTTTTTTTTTAAACTAAAAGTAAAGATAAAACTTAAAAACTGTTAAAGAATAGAGAGAATTGAGAGAGGAGAAAACTCTGGCCTACTTTATCATTATGAGAGAGGGTACATATATATAGGTCTATACAATATAGGAAATACACTCTAGAATATTCTAGTATATGTACATCCATCTATATTATTCCATAACACTCCCCCTTGGATGTACATAATTTAAAAACATGTCTCATTGGAACTAGTGAAGAAAAGAATACATACATTCTTCAAAATACGCTTTTGAGGTTGCCTCATTAAAAACCTTGCCTGGAAAACCCAGTGGGACAAAACCATGGCTAAGGGAAAAAGAGTGCAACGCGTATCTACTCCCCCTGATGAATGCATTACTTGAAAAACTTCATTGATCTCATTGTCATGGCATTGAACTTCTTGATTGGTAAATTAGACATTCTTGGATACGCCTTATTGAGATCTTGAAACTTGTACTTTGTTCAAATTCTCGTGGCAGTATTACTTCAACTTGGAGAACTCGCCAAATTAGGATTTCGCTTCAAAATCTCGTTCCAACTTGAGAGATAAATAAACCAGCAGCAGCATCATCATCTTATATTACGGGAGTTGTAATATGTGCGCGTATAATGCTGCCTCGTTAAAAATCTTGGTAGGAAAAACCCAGTGGGATAAAAACCTTACCGAAGGGAAAAAGAGTACAGCAATCGAATCGTGCCATGCGCATTATCTAAATAATATTACTATCATCCACTCAACATCATATGTCTACTAATCCTCTTCAGGAGGTAAAGCGTTTAAACAACAAATGTCAAATTCAATAGGAATTTGTTTAATATTCAACCTTTATAAATTGGTAACAATCTTTTATACTACAATAACTGATTATGGTGCTTCTAGACCATAAACCTTAATGATAGTAATAATAGCATTCTTATGACACATAAAATTTAATTTCGTTTTCATTTAGTTCACTTTATTAGAAAAACTAGGGATAATTTGTTCTTCGGGAACTTTTCATTAAATCACATAGTTAAGTAGTTAAGTGAACTTTTGTTCTTCTGGAACCACTTGTTGCCTATGAGTAATTGTCTCATTGGAAGATAATCACATTTAAAGAGGTTCTCGAATCACAAATCAAACTAGTCATTTCAGTGACTATCCATATGTTTTCAAATACAGTTCACACTTATAACTCTAGAGTAGTATTTAACGCAATGATTGATATATGCACATGCACTATGAAAGCTAAAAGGTACTTTAATAAACTAATGATGCAAATGATATAAAACTAGATATATTATGCCTAATACATTACTAAGAGTAAATATACATGCACATGCTATTAGACTCGATAGTGCAACTGTACGTACAGATTTAATATTTATAAATCCATGGGACTACAGGTCCATGAGCTCATCTCAATAATAATTTGTCGACAATGAATGGACTTGACATGTAAGATCCCCAATTACATGTCCAAGTTTACATGTCCATCTACGTTCTAATAAATTTACACTTTTATCGGTTCCATATATATACCGGTATAACTATTCACCAAAACTCTTTATATAATCTTTTGTAGTCAGGATCCATCCACGATATCTGAATTGAATATTTATTCTTGAGGTACCTTTTTGCTTTCATATAGGCCATCTACTATTATTCAGATAATTATGCGTCGAATTCTTACTTTCATACTTATGAGTACCTTATACGAAGTAACTCTTCAGGAGTATCAAACCAACTGCATTATCTTGCCATATCATTTCATCAATAAAATTGGAACCGAATAATATAACTTTTCTACCACACTTTAGTAATAATGACTATCACAATTGGCAAGATCTTTCAATACTCTTTATACTTAAATATATCTTGATTGCATAGAAAATAAAGCTGGAAATAATATTATGAACCTCTAATTCAAATCTCTTATTCACAATTCATTTCAATTGAACTTCTGGTTCGATATGGGGATCAAATAGATTTTTACCAGCTTAATCATATCATTCTCCCCCTAAGGTGGTAAAAACTATCTCTAATTGATAGATTTATGGGGTGAGTAATCATCAACAAATCCACCTTAAATAAATATATATCTCATAGGTTATATCATATATATGGGGGGTATATGCAATAGCAGTTGGATTATCATGTGCTGTAAATTTAGTCGTAGTTTGTAACTATCGACGTCAAACTTCCATGTGGACTTCTGGCCACTAAGTTACTCTCATCAACTTTTATTAGTAACCTCACTTAAGATCTCCAAAATGAGCTCTATCTCCGTTGTGTCTTGCCATGAGAAATTAAATAACAACACAAGAGAGCATTCAGCACATTATTATGTTTCATGCAAGAAAAACATTAATTCAATATTTAGATGGCCTTTATCACGTTAAAGAAACTCACACCAGATACAGAAGTCAAACTTCGAGTTGACTGTTTTTCAGTGTGATTATTACTCATATGTCACAACACAGCCGACTAAATGCATAGTGATCATTTCTCATAAGTCAATCTTCTGGTTGACAAAGCTTTACTATTTTTCTTTGTGCACAATAAAATTACATTTTGATTTCGGCTAAACAAATGATGTGATACATGGACACATATATAGCTAGTGTTTGAATTCATATTGGCAAGACTAAAATATTTATTACCTCCTTCAGAGAGTATGAATAATTTCTACTCTTCTAGACCACATAGCTGTTAATGGTAGATACCATAAAGTCTGGGACAAATGCAAATTCACTAATAAAACTTATTGACATCTATTGTATAATTTGAACACTATGAGTATATAAAATTTCAATATATGCATACTCTTCGGCAGTATCCAACTATATTTTCAACATATGTTAGTTACTACCAATTAAAATACTACTCATCTGCTCAATCCTTCGAATTTAGGTCATTTTACGTACGAATGTACAACAATCGGTCCAACATTATCTCCAGCCTATCAGTCTAATTCACTTTGCATCATTGGAATTTCTAGTCCAAGATCATTTGTGATTCGCAAGCTAAGGCTCCATCAACAAGTTTCTTGTTGTGACCGACAATATCAAAATATATGATCGTGAACTTTGCACATCTTGCCAGAATATCGGGACATTTTACGAACTTAATTTTTCATTATAATAAGATTAAGTATCTTAGAACTTCAGGTCCAAGAATTTGTCGGCTAATTTTCTTTTCTCAATCAAATACGTATTATGTGACAATTTGCTGGTCGGTCGTAATAGTTGTCAATCGTACAAAACCACACACTTTGAACTTCAGGTCAAATAGGTCTAGACATGCATAATTGTGGTCATGCTTTAGGATTGACTTAAAATCATATACGTAAGTAACAATGCAGATTAGTGATTTCATATCAACTTATCTTATACACAGACTTCGAGTCAGATGTTAACGATATCACTGGATTAACCATATCACTGGTAAATCCATTGATATTCACTTGTATACTGAACTCTCATTTGTTATCCTTTGCCAGTATCGCAAACTTTAAAGGTCAACCACCTAACATACACTTTTGATTACGCACTTTGAACTTCAGGCCAAAGTGTTACGAGTAGTATGGATTCTGGTCTTTATCAATCCGAATACTCTGCTTGCTATTCGAAACTTCAAGTTCGAAAATTATATGGTCTTAAATGTCTCTATATAAAAATTTCTCAATCATACCATACTACCATAAACTAATAATAGAATTGCAAATTAGTTCACCATATAAACAAACAAACTCGTACTTTAAACGCATAAAATTTCATAAGCAAGCATACCTAATAAGTTTTAAGGGAAGTCCAAAAATCAACATGTCATGCATGCAAATGATGATGCGAGATAAGCAGATTTTAGATAACATATACTATAGAACATTGTCTAGGTCGAACATATTGTATTATACTCCGTAAAACTCCATGTAAATGAAACATCAGATCAGATAGCAAATTAGCAACTTTCATTATTGCCTAAACAGTTTTAGGACACCTTTGGATCATTATACGATTTCGCCACATCTTTGGCTACATGCAATGTAAGATCCACTAATAATCCACCTAAATTGTTTAAATAGGAAAAAGGAGTGGTGATAACCTCTTGTGAACTTGCCAAACAAAAAACATGTAAAACTAAAACGTATATCAAACGTACATGATCTAACTTCACCCTAAGTCACAAACGGTTGTTATCAGTACACACTAATAAAAAGAATACACGCATTATTTGGAAATTAAGACCAAAAAGCAACGATGAATTGCACTTCATGCCAAAGTTGGACTTTGAACTTCATGCCAAAGTTTGGTATGGACTAAGGTCTTAGTTAATAGGATTTAAACAAAGCTTTATACTATTAATCGAAATTTCTCGTTCAGAATTATATTAGCTTGAACAATTATTCAAAATCCGAAGTTTAATAAAATAAGTTAAGATTCTCTGATATCCAATTTAACATACCATCTTGAGCAAGTTATAAAGTTATTATCTTGTAGGCGTATGGTGTAAGATCAATATACTAATTTAGACTCATATCAAATTCTATCACACACTCATAAAGAAAAGAAAACTAAGGACAATAGATCATGTAAAGTCCGAGCCCAATTTCGGCTAACTCATCACATACACTCTAATTAATATAAACCCACACAGTATATATATAAACAAAAATCGTACCTAAAGTAACCTAGTACATAAGTGTTAGATTATCACGAAACCTAGTTGATTGTCTAATAGCACCGCATGTACGTATATGAAAAACAATTATCACAAAACTTACGTACAAATGATGAGAATACAAAAATTTCCTTAGTCTAATCACGACACTAAACTAACCCCTTCACATCACACATAAGAAACTATGGCAGTAAAGCAAATATCATAGAAGTTAAAGTGATATTGATAATAATTATATGAGGAGATCATGGTAAGTATTAAGGAATATGATCATATCATGATCATGTAATAATTATGTTCATATCGTATTATTGCCGGAAATTGATCTTGTAAATTAGAATAGTAACAATACACATGGCTTAATATGAGGGACAAGTGGAAGTGGTACAATCAATGTAAATTGATGATTATATGAAACAAAACAACTAATTAGCAAAGCACAAAGCAGATAGCATGCAACTACATCTTGGTGTGGGAAAACTTTAGGTTTGTTTATCAAGGTTTATCGAAAGTACGCAAGATAAAACCAAAAGCATTCACAAATTAGTGGAGCTAATTAATTTGTTAATCTTAATGAAGCAAAGGGAAACTAAAAAGATTACGACAAACAAGCAAATACCACATATCATGGCTTTGATCGATTAACGTTAAGAGGTTTGATCAGTCACCGCTAATTAATTCCTTTGTATGGTTATGAATTGCATGGTAAACAAACACTTTAGTTAGAGGAGATCAGAGCATGCACGACACTTCACTGGACACCCCTGCTATAGATAATGAGAAACCCCCAGAAAGTTTCAAAGATACTTTCAGCAACTAACAAATCATGCAATATAAGCCAATTCCAGTTTTTAGTATTCCGAAAAGATCACAACGCTTCAAACAAGTACTTGGAGCGAATGCTTTGAAAATCTCGGCAGCTACATACTTTAATTACGAGTGCAACTATTAATTTTCGTTCATCTATTGCGTAATACCAAACCAAGGAACAGTAATAAAGACACAAATTTGTGCACACACAAAACCGAAAGTAAAAAGTAAACCCATCTAAGTAGTAATTAACAAAATGAACAGAGCAAATATCATCCTCCAAAAGCAAACAGATGTTAAGGCTAATCATTTGGCGTAAAGGAGAAACATGACTAAATTTAACAACCAGTTATTTCTCAAGAGTCAAGTTCCCATGTCAAAACAAACCAACCGCTTGAAAGTTGAAATTTAATCCATCAAAAGGGGTTAAAACATAAGGCAATAATCGATCTGAACGCATGATTACTAATAATTAATTAAGGCTAGTCGGTTAGCGTACGAATGTAAGGAACTTACCTCCTCCATAGGGACGCAAACGTATCCAAAATCGTCCCCTTTCATTATTGGGTTGTTGCGCAGACTTTCATGTATAATTTCCAACATGACTCTACCTTCGCCATTATGATCAATAAATAGATGATGCGTACCATTACATGTGCGTATATATAGCTATCCTCGAGAGAATCATGAACCGATCTATTTGTTTACCATTGCCTCGTGATCAATCAATCGCACAAAGAGGGGTTATTGGCCTAGGGTTAGAACTCGTGCTGATAACGTGTTAAAGAATAGAGAGAATTGAGAGAGGAGAAAACCCTGGCCTACTTTATCATTATGAGAGAGGGTACATATATATAGGTCTATACAATATAGGAAATACACTCTACAATATTCTAGTATATGTACATCCATCTATATTATTCCATAACAAAAACAATACTTGAAGATTTAGTGGTCGTTTGGTTGCATGCGAGAATTCAAAATTCTCATGAGATGCCTTTCCAAGGAAATACAAATTCGCGAGAATTTCTCAAAACTGTTTGGTTACATACTTACACGTAGGAAATGAATTCTCATATGAATTTCAATTAACAAGGGGGAATAGGTAAGTCAATTCCTCTATTTTGTAGAAATTGGAGAGTTTCATGATTTTAGGAAACCAACCAACTACACATTTTTTAATTCATGGAAATTCAAAATTTCCATGATTTTGTTTGATAACCAAACGACCACTTATTCAAACAAACCTATATTTCGACTTACCAAACAAGGCATTTATACACCATAATTCCTAAATCGACCAATTAGAAATTTAGGATGTACACTCCCTTAGGCCCTGTGCGATTGGACTGCATTTTTCTGATTTGATTTGAATAAAACTGATTTGATTTGATTTGATTTGATTTGATCTGAACTGAATATATTAATAAATTAACTGCATTTAGACGAATTAATAACTAGAAGTAGACTAGATTCATTGATTGTTATTTGGATAATTCTGATCTAATTTGATTAGATTTGAATGAATATAATTTGATCTGATTTAATTTAAAAACACTGTTTAATAAGTTAAATCGCACAGAGCCTTAATCCTTTGGACTTGGAGCTTCCCACCCTAAAATCCTTTTAAAAAAAAAAAGGAAAAATTGTCGTACAATGTTACCGAATTAAATCCCCTGTCGAGGCAATAAAATAATTTCCATCAAAGAAGGGGGCAAGTGGATAAGTTTGATATGGATAAGAACTCCACATTTTTCCTTGTCTTTTATTTTGTTTTCCTTTATATATTTTTACAATTAAATTTTTTTCCTTTGTTAAAAAACAGTTATCCACATTCTATAATTAGCCCCATCCTTCTTCCCACTTACCTTCTCTCCTCTCTCTTCTCTTTTCTCCACTTTCTCTCTCCTCTCAATCTTTCTCTTATTCACTCAAAATTAATAAAAAAAAAAAAAAATCAAAATCAAAATCAATTTTTTGTAAAATGGGTATGAATCTTTCCAATTTTTGGTAAAAACCCATATCCCCAAATCCCCTAAAAAAATCATTATATATATTGAAATTGGAAAAAATTAGTTAGGTAAGGATGTCAATCATGTTGGATAATAATAATAATCATATGATGGAGCAAAGTGGGTTTTTGCGGCGGAGTAATTTTACACCGTCGATGTTGGGTCCCGGTGATCGGACGGTGGTCAGGGTGGTTGTTAAGGAGGAGAGAGAAAATGGGTTGGTGTCTGATCCGTGTAGTTCTTCTTCATCTTCTTCAATTGGGATGAACAGTGATGATGATGATGACGAGGAGAGAGAAAATGATGATGAAGTGCAGAGTCAATTCAAGAAGACCACCTCTCCTTTTGATTCTGCTGTTGATGCTCTCGAACAAGCTTTACCCACAAGGTTCAGTTTCTTATACTTCACTCAACTTTTTTTTTCTTTTCTTTTTTGTTGATTATTTGGTTTATTTTTGGAACTTTATGCAACTTTATTTTTTTGCTATGATATACTTTGTTGGTTTAGTGAGATTGTTACTAAGTTTTGGTTTCACATGACGATTCATGTTAGTCGACCCGAAATCATTTTACGGGGATCGGGGGTGGGGGATTGGTTGTTGTTGATGTTTAGTGGGATGTTGTGCAATGTGAAGTTTGAAGATGGTGAGTTTGAGTTGTGGTGTTACATTTGTATCAGATTTGTTAGCTTCAGTTACAAGATTGAAGTTGGGGGAGGGGGGGGGGGGTTCTTTAATCCTCTAGTGTGGGATTAAATTGAATGATTATTTGGAAGATGAAGCTCATAAGTAAATTCATATCAAAATTTGGGGGTTTTGAGTACATATGAAACTTTAGGATGAAAAAGGTTTGAGCTGGGTATCTTTCGTAGGAAGATTGAAGTAGGGAAATGCATTTCCTGAGATCGAATTATGAATTTGCTTCACTCGGAGTATTAGATTTTTCGATGGCTCGATGTATTAGATGGAAATCGAACCCTGGCATGAATTAGTGATGTAATGTCTGGTGTTTCCGGGTGTCTGATTGGCATGAATGTCGAGAATGGTTAGATTCGAAGAGATATTACAATCTTTATTGATTGAGTTTGTCTATTAGAGCATAAGTTGATAAGATCTCTAGAAGATGGACAAATTCACAAATTACCAAAGTCAATTGGAGAATCAGTATGTATTGATTCTATGTGTCTGCTGTGATCAGAATCTGGACTGGTCGCAGATTGTAGTGAAATATTTTGATGCAGCTCCCTTAGTTGATTCCTGGGGAAAGCTTAAAAAGAAAAATAGAACTTCTTAGAATCTGTCTGAGGATTCAGTCTTTTGATTGGTTTGCGCGGCGAAGAGATTTAGTAAATCTGCTAATGGAAATTGTTTTCTTTGTTGATTGCAACCTTTGGTGGTAACTAAGCTTTAGAGCATCCTTGGAAATGCATAGGAATCTGCCGTTTCAAGGAAATTTCTCCGAAGAATAATAAGATAAAGCAAATAGGCTTTTCATTGTCATTGAGACCTTATAATTTTTCAAAGCTCAGTGGTCTTTTCTTGGTGGAAACATGTTCTTAGACAATGGGATATATCTTTGAATATTCTCTAATTTATTTGAACTTTTTTGCTGCCTTGCAGGCCAGGAATATCCAAGTTCTACAATGGAAAATCGAAGTCATTTGCCAGTCTAGGTGATGTCGCAAGCTCATCTATTAAAGACATAACTAAACAAGAGAATGCTTATTCTCGGAAACGTAAGAATCTACTTGCTTATAGTGTTCTCTATGATAAGAGCCGTACTTCACTGCTCAAAAGTCAAGGGATTGGAGGTGGCATCGCGAAAAGATCATCTAGCTCTAGCAGAAGCTCGTTAGCACTGGCGGTAGCTATGAACAATTGTGAGAGCCGTATGGATGAAAATGGTTCGCATGGTGAAGTGAATGGGTGGAAGAACTCAAGAAGCCCTTCCATCTCCCCTCCCTTATCGCCTTCCCCTCCGCCGCCTTGGAGGTCATTCTCCCTGGCTGATCTGCAGCATTGTGCGAGCGCTCTAAACTCTAACTTGTGTTCCCCGTTGATGGGCAAGAGGACTAAACGTGATGAAGTATCGTGAGTTTGCGACTGATTTAATTTTAGACAATATTGATGTAGGAGTTTAACAAATGTATAGTGGGAGTACCAATTGTGGATCAATGTTGGCTTTATGCCTTTCAAGGTTTATCTTCAAGAGCGCTTAACCATATATTACTATGGGTTATTTGTTGCTTAAAATTGAATTGTGAAAGATTTAAGCATGGAAATGTCGCAATGATGGAACAATTCATATGCGTCTTAAAGTCCTGACATATATTATCTGTAAGGCTAGTATGAGCCGTGCTTAGAGGACGTAATTCTTGCGGATAACAACTATGGAAAGGACAAGTCCGAGAAATTGTTACTCACCTATGGTAGATGAATGCCTAGCCTTCGAAATTTGGAATGCGGCAAATGTACTTGGCACTTTGTTGCAAGTATCGTGCTTTTCTCTCATAATTCATGGCCCATCATGTGTTTTATATGGTAGAGGCCAAGCGTTCAAAGGACTTCATCATTCTTGTTGATTAGTCAGACTTGAGACTTGAGAGTTCTTGCTCCATGCAACTCTTTACTTTTTTTTTTCTTTTTTTTTGAGGGGAGCAACTCTTACTCAGTTTTTCTCTCTATTCGTTTCTAACATCTTTTCGCATAGCTCAGCGGGCCAGGCCGTGTCGTGCCTCGTGCCGGCCCGTCGTGCCCAACCATCCCGGAGGCCCGGCACGGGTACCGGCTTTGTGCCGTGCCGAAATTTTAAATGTCATCCCGAGCACAGCACGAGGCACGTCGTGCTTGGGCCGGGCCGGGCTCGTGCCAAATATTGGGCTTCGCTTCGGGCCTTTAGAAATATAGTACAATTTCATTTTTTTTTAAATAGTATAAAAAAATGGTAATTCGGGCTTGGGCGGGCCGGCTTCCTCGTGCCTTGAGCGGGCCTGCCCATCGTGCCTCGTGCCGGGCCGTGCCAAGGCACGACAGTTTCAACCAATTGAAGGCCGCGGCCCGTGAGTCGATCGGGCCGGGCCGACGAGCGGGCCACCCCACAGCCCATGGCCCGAATTGCCAGCTCTAAAGCTCATACAATTCTTTATGTTCATTTTTTGCACATAGCGTTCGGCGGAAGATGTGTCAAACCTTCGATCTTTTGCACATAGCGCACCGTGGAAGATGTGTCAAATCGTCTAACATGAGCGTATTTGATGAACACGAAACAGACCAGTCCATTGCGGAAAAAAGAATGGCTTTCAACTAAAATCATGTTCAATTTGGCACAAGCTCATCGGATTCAAATAAGAGCTGCATTACTTCCAGGGATATTTTTAGTGATGTTCAGAACTTCCTGATGCAAAGACACACTTCGCCATCTCTTTTAGTATCTCAATTGTGATCATAAGGGCTTCATCCAACCAAACAGACCCAACACTACCAAATTCATGGCTACCTACAAATCGTCATCAAACCACTAGCAGGAGATCTTTGTTCGGGGTTCATCACTTTCATACACAAATTCGGACTCAAAGATTAACCCGAAATTAGGACACAAAGCAATCAAATTACCAAAGCTGAGCATTCTTTGACGTAGAAAGGTCTGCCACATGAGTCGTTCTAAGCTTTTGTAGCAAGCAAGACCGATAAAAACTTAAGCCTGCTCATGCAGGCTCAAGTTCAAGCTAAGCTCTTCGATTTTGCATAAACGAAAAAACTAAACCACAAGCAAGCTTATAGTGCTTGTGAATAGTAACTGTATATATGTACAATGATAAATGTTAGTGATTACAAGTTTACAACACATACTGTTGTCCATACTCTATCCAAATTACTGATACAACAATTAAAGAAGGCTGTCCAAATGATAAAAACAGCGGGCAACCTCAAGCTTCATCACAGGGGAGATCCACCATCCACGCGCACTATTGCTAACCACAACCTGGCCCCCCTCTCCTGCCTCCCCCACCACCACATTTCTCCTAAAGGGGGATGACGCTTGAGGCTGGGCACTTCCCATAATTTACAACTAAGCTGAGATGAGTATATCACACAATGTGGACGGTGGAACATCTTCTTTGGAGAAGTCTGACATTTTCCGTCTACAAACTGCAACCATATGTTACCTGTTCTTCTTGTGGTTTAAGAATATGATCTCCTAAGGGTGATGTGTACAATTGACTCGAACTAGCATATGAAGTGTTTCGCGTATCCTCAATGCTCTGTTGAATCTTGGAGCAAAAACTTCGCAACCGGAAAATCTGATGCGAAAGCTGGAGGATCAACGCCCATTGGATCTATAGTAGGGATGGCTTTGGATATATCATCCGTAGAGAACGGTATGCTGCAATGAAATTAAGAAGATCCAGAAAGTCAAGTGCCAGAAACGCATGCCGATCAGCAAGTTCACTAAAATTTAAGAAAGCATAATATTTGGTCAAAAAAAGAAAAAGAAAAAAAAGTGTAATACAGAAATCTGGACTCCAATTTTCAGATGGAGGGAAATATTATTAAAACCACAACACCCCTCTACACCAATCAGCTAGAGCAACACTCTGCACAGAAGTTTGAGTGGACGGGGTGTGTCTGGAGGGTGAGGTGGGTGAGGTGGGGAGAAAGGGGTTCATGAGTCATGGGGTGGCTCAAACTAGATACATTTTACCCTGGTCGAATGCACTAGATAATATTAATTGAACATGTAACTGGATTAAATTGATTAAGCATATGCTAAAGTAGTAAATTACCTCAGATCATCATCCAACAAAAAAGAATTTGTCGCCAGATTTTGATTGTCTTTATTCAGCATCTCCCGCATTTGAGCCACAACCTAACAACAAAAACATGATTCCAAAGCTGAATACATAACAAAAAATGTTTCCCACATTGTCGAACCCTCCTCTAATTGATACCATCATCTCAAAGACGAATGAAGAAAGGATTAGGAATGCAAAACACCTCATTGGAAACACTTTGAGTGCCATATTTATCATCCCAATACATAGTGCTTATTCTGTATATTTGTCGAACTGTCAACGCCTGCAAAGAGTGACAAGAGGAAAGGGTTACAAGAAAGACCAACGACAAAGTTTAAGATCTAAACCCAGATGCAAAGAGAATAATTAATCTACTTCCACCAGTTGAGACCTTGCCATCTGCCCCACAAGCAGATAGAACCTTACCGGACATAGATCTTGCTTAATCTCCTCCAGTGACTTCTTCCTCTTCTGGTGTATTACCTGATATGCAATACAGATGCCGATACAGTAAAGCAGTAATCAGATTTAAAGCCCAAGAGCAAAAGAGACCTACACAACGACAAAAAGATCTCTAAACAAGGAAAGGGAGATACCAAGAAACCAACAGCTTGTCTGATGTAGTTCAGCTCATGCCAGGCAGTCCCTGCAAACTAAATTTGAAGCAGGAAGACGTTAAGAGGTTTGGTTCAACTTCTAGTTTGAAAACAGAACAACAACAACAACAACAACAACAACCAAGCCTTATTCCCAAAATGATATGGTAACCAGATCCGTTTCTAGGTTAGATTCATTTGGTTCACATAAAAATGATGCCCTCTTGTAAAAACAAGCCCCCTTAGCTACCTAATACCCTAGTCATCACCATCTCTACTCTCACTTCACCTTTCTCTCTTCACCATGCTGCCGCAATTCCTCACCTTTCTCTCTCCATCAAACTTGCCATGAAAAGGACAGTCTGTCTAATATAGAAGACTGCCGCAAAGAAGGGCACAGCCCAGAAGAAGCTTTCTATGGAAGCCGGAGCTGCCGCCACCGCTACTTTTGACCAGAAGTAGAAGAGGAATAGAAAAGCTATTACGCTGGCTCATTTGTTTGCCCAGATCTGAATAGGAGTTGGATATCAAAGGTAGTGTAGCGGTGTTTGAAATTGTGTTTGGTTGGTCAAAAGTAGGTCACAGGGCAAGAAAGAAGATTGGTGGAGGAGCCTAGTGTAGCGGTGTTTGAAATTGTGTTTCACGGTGGCAATCCGGCAACTGCTGGGGAAGTGGTGGTGACAGAAATGGTGTAGACTTGAGTGAGGAGAGAGAAGATTGAGGTAGTGATCAGTGTTGTGGACGGGTGTGAAAGTGGTGGTGGTTGACATAGACGGTTGTAAACGAGGTGGTGACAGGGGGAAGTTCCAGGTAGTGGCACTATTTGCTCGTGGTGGAGAAACTCTAGTAGGTTACCTCTAGATAAAGGAGATCTTACCTTGAAGGAAATGGTGGGTAACAATGGCGGGAGTTCATTACCCAAAAGTAGCAGTATTTAATTGAGGAGTAGTTCAACCAAACAATAAGAAATTTAGATGGTATTGACTCTCATTGAGCTCAAAATGCACCAAAAGCAAGACTTGTAAGCTCCAATACACAAGATAACAGGGAAACATGCTTACCTCTTCAGTAGCACTTGCTATCCATTTCTCTAATTCCGCCAAACCAGATTTCACATATTCACCATTTGAAAACGTACAGCATTCACGTCGTAATAGGAGGCTGTGAGGAGCGAGAATAATTAACAAGGAACACACAGCCATACAACAAAGACACTGCCATCTGTTAAACAACATCATCTTACCTATTGAAGAGTGAAATGTTGATGAAAGAGAAAACTTGTGTTATGAGCTTGCGAATAAAATAGGACGGCACCTAAATCAAATTTAGGGTTAGCAGATAGCCAATGCACATAAAGCACAAAAACATTGTAAAACAGCATACAATCAAGCAAAGCCAGGACATTCGATGTAAGAATCCACCTAAGGAACTTGGAGATACAAGAGTAAATTACAGGCATACACAACCAATGTTCAAACTAGGCAAGTCTTGAGGAGTTAGCATCACCCGTTGCCGACACTATCAATACATATAAAATGGCATAGAAATCAGAACAAGGTCAAATCCTGAGAAGTTACGATTATTAAATTAGAAAAATGTTTGAATATACACAAACTGAAACCAGATCTTGCAGGGAGAATGATGTAAAGTCGTCTTAGGATTCTGCATGAGCGATGAGATTCAATGGCTTTTGGGCAAGGGTTCTCGTCTTTTTATTTGATACTGCTAAAAGAATCACAACCAAAAATGTGTATTTGGCATATCACTGTTATAAACATGGCAGTAGATGACAAATACAAGAAAAAATGGTTTGTAAAAGTTCTGCTTAGAGGTAAAACTATTATCTTTCAGCAATGCTTCCCTAGATATTTTGGGTCATCCGTGCGCAGCCTCTCTATGTTTCAATAGGGGTAAAGCTTGCGTGCATCCGACCCCCCCTTACCCCGCCTTATGGCAGGAGCCTTTAAGGCTCCGGGGTTAAAGATGTTGTTGTAATGCTTCCCTAGATAGAGTCCTAGGCAATCAATGGTACGTAAACATGCATTTCAAGTTGGATATCGGCATGGGGGATGAAATAAGGAACAAACTTGTGAAAGTAATGTAAACGCCATATAGAACTAACGTCGTCCACATACATAACAAGATCATCCACAAAACTCAAAGGAAAAGTCATGCTGGGAATGCTGAAGCATAGTGCACAAAATTTAAAATATGTTCAACCATTTAAGTATCAAGATATGATACGAATATACGATACACAAAGATAGAAAACACGGGAAAAAAAATTGTAAAAATGATGTTGCTTACATGATTTTTACGCAAGCGATTCATAAGAGAGTCCAAGAATCTGATGATACTATCCCATTGATTAACTGATTGTTGCTGTGGAACACCACTCGTTGATTTGGATGACTTGCCACCTCGCGTTGTTTTTGGTGCCTAGAATGTTATATCAAAATCTTTAGTTCAAAGGAGTATGCAAGATCCTACCATTTTCACCAACTGAGGCATACAAATTCATACCTGAATGCATGAACCCAGCAGCGGGGATATTTCTTTCTTCAAATTATCACGAATCAAGCCAAATATCTTCTCCACAGAAGCAGTTAGCTGTTGCTTAAACAGGATGGCTGGATACCTAGCCTCGACATGAGACACGCCATCCTCAAAGCCAATGTATTTTAAAGGAGTCTTTAAACCCTAACATATGAGAGGAGTTAAGCAGTGAATAAGGGAAACTTGAAAGAAACTAGCTACACATAAACGCAGCAGAATAATGGTGGTTACAAACACTACTAATAGAAATTAGAGATCAATGACAAATAAGATAAGAGAAAAAGACACTACAAACAAACAAACAACTATTTGCCACAGGATCTGGTGGGATAAGCAGAGGGGGGCGTTTGGTTGCAATGGGGAAAGAGGAAGGAATCAAAAGGGAAAGGGAATGAAAGAAATCAAGTCTTGCAAACTATCTCATGTATCTGGACACGGGCAATACAGAAGCAATCAAATCCCTTCCTCCCTCCATTTCCATGGCTTCCTTCTTTCATTATCATTCAAACAACACGCTTCTTCCCTTAGCCTTTTTTAAACTCGCCTTTGCTGCTGTCCTTTGTAATCACCTCTGCCCATAACTCCAGCATGGCACCGTTGTACTTGTGGAGATTTGATCAGGAATTCCACTAAAAAGAACCTTGCAATCCATGATGATGGAAATCTGATTTTTTACTTCTTGCTGTTCAAAGTTTAAACACATTGTTTGGCAATCAGCTTGTGCTGTAGAAGTTTTAGATCTACAACCTTCATAGCCTAGTTCGACCATCTTGGAGCCCTTTAAGCCATACAAACATTCGCTGCTCGTGTCTTAGAATGGGTGTTGCTGGTAAGGAATGGTGGCACAAGTGGGAGGATTCGGTGGTTGCTAATGGCTCTGTGGGTAGGACATGAAGAGGATCTAGGGGGATCCTCCAAACCCTGCTCCCCCTTTGGGATATAAGTAGAGGAAAGGGGATCATTAAAGCACTAAGCCAAACATGCAGAACAAAGATTAAGAGCTGAAGTTCCTATTCCCTTTCTTGGATCACACAACCAAATCCCCCCCTCGATTTAATACATGACTGAAATCTTGAGAAATGCTGTGAATAAATATAAAACTTTGCTTGTGGGGAATATTGGTGACTAACAGATGACATGCTTTTGATATGTTATGAAGGCTAACAACATGATATGATTTGGACTGGAGTATCTTTCACTTGACAGAAGTAAAAACCAAGGACCTAATCAAGGTCATTGTGGGAGCTCAATATGGATTTTACCTCAGATTAGCAGTTCATTTTCATCTACAAAATATCAATGGTAGGGTGCCATAACTATGATATGATAAAGCTTTCCTAGATCCAGCATTAAGCCTTTCAGATGCATTTTGATCCCACAGGGAAAACTATTGGAAATTAACAAATTCTTTATGAAACAAAATTTGATGGCATTACACATGCAGTGCCATAACAGAACACGGGTTCAAACCTTTGTAAGTTTTTAAAGCAGTTTTATGATTAAACTCTCAGCAGCTACATGAAATAATAGCTATGTCATGGCAAAACACCGACACCAATACTTTAGGGGCTGTTTGGTATCGTTTTTTGTTTTCAGTTTTCTGTTTTTCTGAAAACCAAAGTCCCGTTTTTGAAAACCAGAAAAAGTGGTTTTCAGTTTTCAGTTGTCAGTTTCTATGACTATTATAGAACCAAACAATTTAAAGTTAATTTTGTAACTTATTTAACTAAATCTTTTACGCAAAAAAACCAAAAACTGAAAACGGCAGTGATACCGAACGGACCCTTAAATGTTAGTTTCTTTTACTTTATAAGGGCAGCACATGCAGACGCTTGTAATCTCATATAACACTAGAAAAGAAATGGCAACTTATCGAACGAGCACGCACTTGTGCAAACCGCCCAGTCAGGCCAGCAGAACGATTGGACGCAGCACTCAAGAAGCTATTTGAACGTAAACTCCTCTGGAGGATGCACAAAAGTGACGAGGCATTGGATAACCAATACGGGAGCATGTCATTTTCATCCCCATCCTGAAAACATTATAATTACAAGTTAGAAGAGTTGATCATATGAACATATTTACATTATTTAACAAAGGTATACAAGTGGAACAAAGAAGAAATAGAACACAGATGACAAACGCAGATGCATAACCTTCAAAGCAAGATTGATCCCCTCAATAATTTGGTCAAAAATGGTAGTCCTTTCTGAATCAAAAGCATTCCAATGCAGGAGGCATTTGTAAATGATGCATGCAGCAACAGGTTTACCATCTTGGAATCCCATGTCATCCTTGATACATTTCGAAAGGAAAGCATTGTTTTCCTTTAAAACAGAAAAGAATAACTCAGATTCAGGTACCACCAGTAGAAAGACTTAACATCCCTGCTATGACTACAACAACAACATCTTCACCCCAGTGCCTTAAAGGCTCCCGCCATAAGGCGGGGTAAGGGGGGGTCGGATGCACGCAAGCCTTACCTCTACTAAATCATAGAGAGGCTGCACACAGATGACCCAAAATGAAAATTGCTTCGAGAATCGCACCGACTGACTGCTACTTCACAAAATAAGAAGCACAGACAGTTTTATGAGCCATTTTGCTTTATTCCATCATATCCCAAAGGCAAAGAATGATTAGTGTTTGGCTCCATTATATCCCTGCTATGACTAAAAAGATGAAATCATCTCGACCTATTTCAACCAACATCAACCTGATTTATGGTCAATTTAGACAGTCGTGACTCTGATAGACCCTGAGATGCCGAAGTATGTTTTGTTGGTGTTGGAGTCTCCTGTAAGACCACAACTTAGTTTAGCTTATTTAAGAGCTTAATCTGAAAAATATTAGTAATAAAAAGAGCTTAGAATTGGAAGAAAATGTAAAAAAGTAACTTACATATATTGACTTCTTTTCCATATACGGAAGAGCTAATGCGCTTGAATACATCTGCTTCAAGAAAAGAACACAGTATGTCATTTCAATTTATGGTTACCTATGTGAAGAATGGGATCAACAGGATGAGGAAACTTATCTCAGCTTGTATAGCCGCGACAACAAAAATGAAATATCAGATGCATTATGCAAATGTGGAATCTTCTAGAAACTCAATTGTTCTGACTCTATTCAATATAGCACGACAAATTTCTTCTTCTATGAAAACCATTTAATTCATTTGGGTTGGGACACAGGTGAAGAAGTATAGAATATCCACATAAGGGTAACAACTGGCACAACTTGTATGGCCTTATATAACAGAACCACAACCAACAGTCGCCAAGATGTTTCTAAATAAGTCAAACACCACCTTCGGATGAACATATCGACCCAATGACTTCAAGAGTAGAAAGACAATACTTACTTCAGAAAATGGCTTGATGAAGCCTGGCCGATTGCTCTTTGGGGTAAGGGTCAGTGCCCTCTGTCGTAACACAAGATTTTCATTCTCTAAATTTGACATCTTCTCTTCCATACTAAAAAACAAAATATACATGTGAGAAAGGAAGAACTCAAAAATAAGGGATTTCTGGAATGAGGCAAACACACCCAGATGAATAGACCATGTAACAAATGTAAAAGGCAAGTCCACAGTAACACAAAAGGGAGTAAATATGCACAAACTCATTCTTAAGCTTTCTTGGTAAAAGGCATATGACCGAAGCAAAATTTTGAAGTACATGTTAAAAGGAAAACTCTTTCTGCCACGCAGCAAAATAGGTGCTTCATTTGAACCCCATTTACGAACAGATATTTGAACAGGTTGGTTCTTCAACACACTAGTTTGCTTGTGTGAAGTTCATTTGACATCGTGCAAGTTCTAGAAACGCACTATGTGACAGAAGGATCGATTTTAGAAGACTTGTAAAACGTCTAAGCACAAAAAAGATAATAATCAGAAATAGAAATTCTACAGTGACAGGTCACATCTATTTCATAACATCTCTTGGTGAGTTTATATCAAGATCGATGTAAAATACTCAAAACGCATTGCATAGCATTATTGAGACATAAAGAGATTCAAAAGCTCCTGAGCTTTACAAATAGCATACAACAATCAAATTTTAAAGAGAAGCTTTCAGAAGAGCCATCAGAAGAGAAAATGAATCCTGCACCATACTATCCTGGTAAATTGCCATTCAATTATAACCAGAAAACAGCCTTATTAAAGAGCACCATCAAGAAGCAAGAAATAATTTATGGCGTCTGTTCCAGAATCCAGACTTCCCGACTAACAATTTATTGAAAAAAAAAAAAAACAACAACCCAGAGGCGGAGCTACTGTTGGGCCAAAGTGGGCCATGGCCCTAGGCAAAGTTACAATAAATAGTTTATATTGCAGTAATAGACAACTTTAATTGCTTAGCTCAGTTGGTTCCATTAGGCAGCAAATACTACTATCTCTCACTCGAGGACTAGTGTTCGAATCCCATGGTGGCCATTTACTTTTTATTTTTTTTGCCCTCGTTTTTTATTTTTATTTACTCTTTGAATGTCCATTTTTCTCAAGATGCTGGCATTCTTTTCAGTTATATTGATTGATCGTCTCTTTGGTATTCAAAAAATGTTTGAAATAGACATATACTAGTACAAGATAATTTGAATATTTTTTAATATATACTAGAAATTATATATACAAACATATAATAAGTTTGGCCCCCCTCGGTTTTGGTTTCTAGTTCCGTCCCTACAACAACCAAGCCTTATTCCCCAAATGATTGGGGTCGGCTAACATGAATATTCATCTAGTAACTGTCTTGTGTATGCCATAAAATTTCAAAAACATTGTGGACCATTTAAAAAAAAAAAAAAAAAAAAAAAAAAAAAAAAAAAAAAAAAGCTTTTGCCCAATAGCAGCTTCAAAATCATTTTAAAAAACCTAACTAGAATTTTATTGTGTAGAACACCTATCTGCCGATCTTCTATACAATTCCACAGACATGCAAACTCTTTCTGTCATTCACATCATAGTTTCATCGATTAATCTACCCCAGTACTTAGATATGACTGAATCTAAAATCATAAGAAAGATAGGACAACTACAACTCATTGATACACAAATTGCTCTAGTAAGAATGTGTTGTATTGTCAGACTTATTATTCACTATAAGTTCGAACGAATGAAGAGTGTTGATAAAGGACAAGCTGAAGTACAGTGCCTAAGTACTAACCTCTTTAAGTTTTGCTGGAGCTGTTCACACTTCTGTTCAAACTCATGTAACTTCTGGATAGAATGGTCATTATCCTTCTTTGCCTTACCGAGCTCAGACTCCAAAGACAAATTTTTCTTCTCCAAATCCTCCATAGAATTCTGAAAATTTGCATAACAGAAAACTTGTGCGTGAATAACACTTAACCACATCTACATCAAAAGACGAAACAAAAGCACACTTTTAAAGGTTTGTAGCACCCGAACACACATACAAATGCTGATACTCCTGCAAACTCTAGCACATCAAACATAAGAAATAACTGATACAGACCCTTAAAGTAGCATTTTCCCTCCTGAAGTCTTCGACGTTCACCACCAGCTTTTCCAACTCAGCTCTCTCTTTCAATGATAAATTTAAATTATCTTGGAGCACTGCATTCATATCGCGTTGCTTCATGTTCTCTGACTTGGCTTCCTCCAACTCAAGACTAACAGCTTCCAAAACTCTGCGTAGTTTCGTCATTTCAGCCATCTTTGTCTCTTCATTTGACATCTGCATTTTGCATAAAAGCTTCTCGTAAATTTTTATAAGAAAGCATAGCTACAGAAAACCTTCTGAGAAAAATGCACAACATTCTAGCACAATAGATTACTTTTTATCCAATCTTACTGACTTCAAAGATTCTTAATTGAAAAAAAAAAAAAAGAACAAACCTTCTTACAAAAAAAGTAAAGGCTGTAAATGACTTTTAGAACCTTATCCAAAAACTATTACATGCCTTATTCTTCCATTCACAGATTTACAAATAGCAATCTATATATACAACCTAAATGCAAAAATATCAAAATAAAGATCCAGATCAAATACATAGGACTTGTGTTTCTCTATCACCACACCCACGAAGAGAGATGAACTCCAACTATACAACAAAGCATGCAAGGTTGCAACATTACATAACCGTACACTTCGTGATAGATGTAAGCATGATGAAACACTAAAATTACTACTTCATACTACTCCGTGTTAATAACACTAGATTGACAGAATCATGAGCAATAGTGCATCTACATTTTAAGGAAGGGCCTACAGGCATTCTCAAGCAAAACTAGAAAGTGAGTAGATGAACTTACAATTATACACGCAACAACAGCTTAAAACAGTAGTTGCAAGGTCTGATATGATGTGCGACCCGACAGCATACAACAACACCAACACCAACACCAACATCATTGCCACAATATCTCAAAGGCTCCCGTTTTAGAAGAGGGGGGGGGGGGGGGGGGGGGGTCAGATGTACGCATGCCTTACATTGAAAACATAGAAAGGCTGCTAACAGATGACCCATAATGAAAATTGCTTCGAGAAACACACCAATTGACTGCTACTTCAAAATACAAAAAGTGCATACATCTAGAGGCATTTTGCTTTATTCCATTATATCCCAAAGCCAGTCTTTGGCTTTATTGGAATTGGAAGTAGCACCGACGCCCAAGCATACGCCATATAATGTTAACCAAAGATTATAGATAAATAAGAAAATTGCCAAGAAAACAGTTCTGGGGCTACTAAAGATTGACATCCTATTAGTGTGAAGCCAAAGAACCAATGACATGGAGTGAAAATGCAAGCAGCCCTATTATCATCAGATGCGGAAAGCACCATAGCATCTCTCACTAAAAGGACCCAAGCCAAACACCCTTGAATATCTAATCAACCAGTCAATTACGTCTAACGGGGCCAACTAATGACTATAGATGCCTAAAACTCTAGAAGTATCAAACAGTGCTTTAAAAACTAAATGAAATCACAATTTGGTCACATAAGATATCACAATTACCCGTAGTCTCTTCTCCAATTCCAACCGCAGCGTGATGTCTTCAAGCTGCTTTTCAAGTTTACCCTTTGCCATTCGCAAGGCACCAGCTTCATTAGCCTCCTGAATACATAAATAATATACAAGAAAAGTGGACATAAAAATTCGGAGCATGATATTCAACATGAAGTTCGTTTAAATGCACTAAAAGAAACAGATTCCAATGAGAATAACTTCTGTCAATGACCCCTGCCCCTTCCATTTACACTTACATGTTCTTAAATCTTTCCGGTAATTCTGAAAACAGTAAGATATGATTGGTGCTCCTATAAATTAGGTTCCGAATACATATTTCGACTCCCCCAAAGTTCTAAAGCATTAAAGCTTTTAGTAAAACTTGTACGGGGATAAAGATTTGCAATGAGTGCACTACCTCATATGTCAAAGAACCTATAGGACCATTCCTTTAAAATAACACACAAAGATATAAGCTTCGTGTTAACAGTAGCTCTCTTATACGTCCCACTCCCACTTTATCATATCAAGTGCAGTCATCAATACAGAAATCTTAACCCAGTGCCTTACAGGCTCCTCCCATGACAAGGTAAGAGGGTTGGATGAACGTAGCTCTACCCTTATGTCAACAATATCGAAAGGTTCCTTTGGAGCATACAAAAACAAATTCCCATTAAGAATTTCATCAACCAAATGCTACTTCAAATTAAGAAGCAAGTCAAGCAACAATTAAGTAAGCCCTTATGTTTCTGCAAATCAATCCATATGAATACTATACCTTCCGTAATGATAAACGAAAACCTGGGAATGGAAATGGATTTTGAGAGCATGTTACACTATGCCCAATGAGGTATCGAAGGTGATGCATCTCCAACAACCACAATGGGAAATGTGTATCGTTTCCTTCAATTATTTTTGTAATATCCCACTACAAGTCTACAACCTTACAAGGGAAGGTGGCAAGCATGAAGTAAAGATTGCATTATCGCATCTCAGTACTATCAGTCACTTCTATAGTTCTATTGTTAAGAATCTCCTAATGATCCTTCCAAACTTGTCAAAAAATATTGTTTAACAAGAAGAAACAATCCCTTGGGCCTACCAAGATAATTTATCTGTGATGTCAAATTATGTCCTTCGTTTCTCAAACCTCTCCTTAATTCTTTCCATAATCTAGCTGCAAGTTTAAATCATTTATTGGCGATAAATTAGAGCACTTAAGAGTTAAGTGCACCAAACCATTTACTATATAAATGCTGTAAGATTTTAGATATAAACAGAAAAAATTTTAAGGACAAAAGACATGCAACTAGCAAGCCCAACAAGGAAAACTGTTAAACATACTTGCTTAAGCTGTCTTAGCAATTGTCTTGCCGTTTTGCGCCTCCACAAACTCTGTATTGTTACAATACATTTCTGATGTTGACGGAAATCTGATCGAACCCTGCACATTCTCCATCGTGCCTAGAAGATAAAGATTAAAAAATACAAAATTCAGCAGCAGCAAATCTAATATACAATAAGATATAACAATGCCCCGTTAACTATATTGGTCAACAAGCTAATAGATCACTGTTTCCACACATTGGATACATAAAAAAATCACAGAACGTGACATTACAATCTAAAATCAATCCTGTATCACTGGGTTATTGTATTACAACGTTTAAAAACCACAACCTCAAAATGTACAGAAAGGTAAAAAAAACCTGAATCAGCATGGCAGCTCTGTTTTCCTTGCCAAGCACAAATCTTTGTCGGGCAGAGAAACCACGAATGCAAGACTGAACAGTGATAGCTGCGTTGTACAGCTGCACATATGCATTTTTTGCAAGCCATCTACGAACACTCTTCTGCAAAAAGACAGCAGCAACTCTTTCTCTCTTTGTAGTGAACATTCTCCTGCCAAGGCAACCTACAGATAATACACTAATTAATAATAAGAACTCTGTTCGATTCACTAAAACTAGTAATTGAAGAACAGCTTCGTGTCAGTTTGAAAACATTATGAGCATTATGGAAAAATTCTGATATAAAGTCACTAATGGTTGGACACCAAACTAAGGACGCTCAAGCCACTGCCAAAGCCATTGACGGATCTATTTTCTTAAGAAACACGACAAATTAGATGACAGTAAAATAATTACCATGGACTCAGGCTTTCATAACCAGTATATATGTAAACCGAAACCAAGAATACTCTTGCATTATAAAGTAGCTTTGAGAAATAGCATCTAAGAAAATAATCAGAGAAAAAGATCCGATTACTTTTTGCCTTATAAAATAAGAAAAAAAAACCTCTGCAATATGCTTGAACAGACAATGCAGCCGCTCGAGTAGATTTGAAATCTCTACGTGCTATGTAAGTTTTCAAACGACCCTGCACATGCCTTGCAGCGAAATCCAGAACCTCAGTCCTTCGGGCATCTAATACACCGATCTGGCCAGCTCGAAGAAAAACTTTGGTCTTTCCTAACTGTCAAAAATTGGGGAGCCAAAGAAACAAATTAGGGGATGCTAAAAAGTATATCAGTCCAGTATAACAATGTCTTTTTAACGTCAGTATGTAAAGGCGATGTAAAATGTTTCGAACTGGAAAGGAGGGGTCATGAAAAGAAAACAAGTTTTCATGAAAATAATTTAGAAGTCCAAACCCGCAACAAAGAAATTCAGAAGCAATAATATTTGCCATTTTTGCGATTATTACAGATCATTTAGTATTACTTCAAATGAGCTTTTTGTCACAGTTTCATATCATATTAGACAACCCAAATTAAATTTTGGACTAAGGCGTTGTTGTCGTTTTATCAAATGATCTTTTTAAGATCCCCCAGATTCACAAACCGAAGCAGACAGTAGGATCTCTAGAACAGACATATCATATTGACTGCATTTTAAAATTAAATATCGATATATGATATATCAGCAATAAAAAAAAAAACTGAATTAGAGCCCCCTCCCCCCCCCCCCCCCCCCCCGCGAAAGAAAAGAAGGCCAACTACACCAAAACAGAATCTTCTATGGCGGCTATAGTCAGAACTGGTACAGGGAATTCAAATATTCGTAGCACTAGTCCAACAAAAGATGCAACATAGATGTCAATAGAAAAAAACTCAAGTACTCTTAATTCAAACATTGACCAAATTAGAGGACGCCTAGTTGACGATTATTGAACTGTTACATTTCAAGAGCTTCAATGAATTAGGACCTCAGATTAATAGAAGATTTTTTCTCTTCGAAACATTCAGTACCAAAAGTACACTGAATTTGCGATGTCTTATGGAAAATAAGCCAGCAAATGCAACAACAATCGCACATGGATAATTTAGAGCATGTTCAAAGGAAATGGCTAAGCAGAACTACAACTAAATGATCGCAGAAATGCCCACGTCATTTGCACATTTTTCACAGCTGTTTCTACAAACAGTACACACAATTTCCAAGAGAGAGGTCTGCCCTCAAAAAAAAAAAATTTCCTTGACCAAGAAAAAAAAAAAACTTGATGACAAACACCTAATCAGCGATAGAGATTTCTTATGGGCGATACATGGAATATAGTACGACAAACTAGATAGATTATCAAACTAAAGAGCAAAGAACAACATACCTGGAAATTTTCAAGCGTCAATTTCTGCAGGATTTTAAGTGTTAGCGTCTTCTCATCAGTACTGCAGCATTGTTGAGGAATGTTGTCAGACTCTATAACAAGATATTCAAAGTGTACTACTACATAAAAATATTAGCAAGACCACTCGCAAGTAAAATCTAAGAGACCATTGACATACATCCTCAAGTCGAGACTCTGTTTATAAAGAGCCCTCGAGGCGATAAACGCGGTATGTAAACACTTTCACAGGCTACATGCAGAAAGAAAATATCATGATCTTTTTTTACCATAAAAGTATTTAATGTCCATTTATAACCATTCACCAGCATTCCTTGTCAAAAATAAAATAAAATCAAATCAAATAAAATCACCAGTATCCATCCACAAGCGATCCTTATAAACCAGGGAAGAAAACAACCCAACCAATTAAAAAAACAGCAGAAAACAAATACCGTTTGGGGGGGAGGGGGGGAGGATAAAAAAGGATGTCCAAAAGTCAATTTATGATAACCTTCCATCCATAGCTTCCGGCAAGAGAAGTCCAAAACGATCCGCAAATTCAGCATAAGTCCTTCGAGTTGGGTAGCCAGCTAGACTTATCCGCACAGCCTCAAGAACACCCTGCATAAAACTAATATTCTAAGCCACTTCAAATTTGATCCATTTGTACACGTGCATTCACAAACCAAAACGTGGCATAGAGATCATCAATGTAGACTATAAAAAAACAAATGCACATGCCTGCACAAAACTAGTGAATCAAGGCAGTAGAAGGAATAGTACAGCAGTTTAATAAGCAGTGGAAATGGCGTTAACAGAGAAATCGAAATCATTCCCTCCATCCCGTTTGGTAATCAACAAGTTTAGCATGAGATCGTGCTAGGTAGGACATCATGATGCTGCAACATAAATGAAGCAGGTCTGCTAGCCACTTGATCTTGACAGAAAACTGGTGATCTTCACAAACAAAATGTTATTCTCTTGTCTTTGAACGTTCCTCGGCGATAAGTTCCCGCATGGCCGCCCCGTATTCAATTATTATATTTGTTTCTTCCAGAATAAACCAAACTACAAGTTCTAAATCAAAGGACAATCCAAAAAGATATACAGAGCAAAACGGACCATGATGACCTTAAAAGGGAGCAACACAAAATGAAAAAGGTGACAACAAACAAATTTAGGGATAATAATAGTAAGTTTTAGTTGACTAACCCCGCAGCGCAACTGGTGCAAGATACTCTGTTTCTCAAAGATATGAGGCCGATTTATGGAGTTGGGCTTGATACACCGAACATAATGAGGTTCAGTACAGTTGAGGGTCTCCATAAGTGCTTGAAGTTGTTGCTATCACAGCAGGATAAGAGAAAGAGAAGGACAAACCATTAGAAAATTGAATAATGTAATAAGATTGTTACAGACTAAAGTCTATGCACTTCATTTGTCCTTGGGTCTTTGTTTTCTTTTAAGTTTCTCAGAATTTAAGGTGTGAAAGTTAGTCAAAGCTATCGGATATACTTAAAAAGGTTAGTGGAAAATTTCAATTTTAATCATAACAGCGAAATGAATATGGTGAATATATCCACACTGGCACACTGAGAAACAATTTGCTACTAATGAATGGCAAATCCATTATTCTGCTCTAAACAAGTCCATGGATGAAGATATGGAATGACAATACGGCACACTAATGTCCTTCCCCTAAACCCAAATTTCACCAGTTTTCTAAGTTCTGTGAACACACAAAATAATCCATGACTCTCGTATCAAAATGATATGTGTCACCTTCATACCGTACGATTTAGATGACAACTATCGACGGGATACTTTTCCCAGAGAACATACTATCCCTCGCCATAGAGATGAGCAAATTGGATAATAACATTACCCCAATACCTCAGGCTCCCGCCAATGTTGAAGTAAAGATAATTACCACTAGGTCAATATCAATCACAAGAACCTTTACCAACTGTTGTAAAGAGGGTGTGCTGGAATAACTGGACATGTTGCTAGCTTTTAAGAATTGTGGTGTACCTTAAATCTAGAAGAAACTGAGGAGAACTTGTATGATGACCGTGATGTCTCCTCTGATAGTGAAGGAAAGAGATCAGCAATTAATGGACACTTTGAAGAGGACAAGACGTTGCAGTGCTCCACAACAACATAATCACGATTCTTGTCAAGAAACGATTCTGTTTGATAAGTAACCTACAGGAAGGCAATTGATCACATGGAGAAGCAAGCTAGCATCAAAGTTAAACAAAAATCTAAAATGGATGTTTGAACGGACCTTCCCTGCATAATGAGAAACACTAAAATCGGTTTGTGAAAATTTTGCCTTCTCCAGCCTTGGGTGTGCTTGAAAATTCCGGAAAAGCTTGTTTGCAAATGTTTCATGAGTAGATTTTGGAAACATACTGCACATGGCAAAGGATCAACAAGGATATTGACTCCATACTATTAAAGCGAACAACGCGAAAACAATAACAAGCGCTTAATACATACCAAGCCTCATCCAAAAGAGCGATTATTCCAATTGGTTTCTGGAAAACAAATGCACATGAAAGCATAAGTACAGTGAGTTGAGCACAGTTGGCAAAGGGGCAGAGAGGCAATTCTGGGAGGAGACAAATTCCAAAAAAATCGCAGAGTACATCGACTTGTTAACCCTATAAAAACACAACCATTGCAAGACTTGTAAAGCCATATTTTAACCTTTGCGTTTCTCTACCATACATGATTACAGACGCTGACTCATAAGGCGGCAAGAATGACTTAGCAGTCAAAACAATCAATTATTAATAACGTATCTCTGTTATCATAAATATCATTATTAATATTATTATCATTATTATTGTTATTATTAATAATGGAAAATCAATGATAATTTACAAGAAGTTGGTGGGGAGCCGAGATACTATCAGTGCTCCCACACCCTTAGCTATGGTAAAACCAATCTTAGTAGATGTGGTAATTGCCTATTTGGGGTGTTAAGGTACAAAACCATTGTCTGGGCCTCAACCATCAGTCTAGACTTTTGTGATGGTTGAGGCCGAGAAAATGGTTTTATATCTTAACATGGGGTACGAAATTATGAATGTTCTTCGGGCCTTATCGGGTATGAGTACCCAAGGCAACTTTGTCTTGTCAGACGGAGTGCAGTTTGCCAGCCCTAGGTTGAAAGGGAAATGTATATGAAGTTTTAGCATGGAATTAAGGGTTGTTTACTACGATTCTGTGGAAAATTTGTACTACAAGAAGTTGGATTTGGATGCGTCTGCCAGAGCCTATAAGTTACAGAAATAGGCCGGGAGGCCAAACTCCAGAGCGTTTCAATGCACACTGTCAATTGGAAATGTGTCCGGCAACTGCGCAATGAATTACTTAAGTGATGTGGAGGAAAAAGGCGATGCTTATTGTTCGATGAGGCAGTGGACTATGGAAAATACTTCTTGTGTCCCCAAGAGTTATGACAAGTTTAGAATACGTGCTGTAAAGGTGAGGTGGGATAAAGGAATCCATGAAGGTCTAGCTATGCCAAGACACCCACGGTTAGCTGCTAGGAAAAACATTGCAATTACTGTTAACCTACGGCAAAGAGAATTTCAAGTCGCCTCAACTTGCTATTTGTGAGATACATTGATCCTGAATCAGTTGAGCATCTTTTCTTTCAGTGTGATTTCTCTGGGGATGTTTGGATCCATCTGATGAAATGGAGGAACATATCCCAAGACCAAGGACTCTAAACCATGAGCTTCACTGGCCCGCAACATTCCAAAGAGGTAACAGTATTCAAATTAGGGTATGGCGTGGAGAGTGCTGGTCTGGTGGGCTGCTGTTTCCGAAAACTGGCGAGAGAGAAACTATAGTATCCTTCACAATCTACAGAAAACCAGTTGGCAGATTGTTGCTTACATACAAGTCTTGATTTTTTACAGAATAGTTGGTGGTGAGGACCCGTTAACGAGACTTAGATACTAGAATAACTGAATAAGAACTGATTCCTCTATCTTTTGCTTTGGCTCGGCTTTGTTTTATTAATCATTTTGAGGGGCCGCAGGTGTCGGTGTAAATTTAGACAACAAAAAAAGGAAAAAAAAAAAAAAAAAAAGATGGAAAGTGAATATAATCAGGCACCTTCTCAATGAGATCAAGAACATCCTGATTGTCAACAAATTCAATGTAGCTCCAATTAATCTCTTCTCTGTTATACTCTTCCTGCTCCATCTTGAATACATGCTGGAAGTGGACAAAAGAAGTTAAATTAACAATTAACAAAGCCTCTTAGGAACAAATGAATGAAGGACTCCAATTCATCATGCACCTCATTAAAGTGTTGTTGAAGCTTTTCATTGGCAAAGTTGATGCAGAACTGCTCGAAACTGTCAAGGTAAATCATACAAAAAATCACATTCTTGTTATAAGAGAGGACACCTAGGAAGAGAGGTGCAATCAGAGTGAAGCCCATATACGCAAAAGAGAGCTACGTAAGCTCTCAAACTATCGTGAGTAACGTTATCCACAAAAAGACAGAACATCAAGTGTTAGTGAGGATGTACCACTTGACTTCACCTACCCAACAACCTGGAACCACCACCACATACACAAAACAAGAACCAGCTGAAGAATTTAGGAACAACAATCAATCCACAACCGTTTATACGTGTCAGCGTGGCAGAAAAGTCTTGTCACCAAAAAATAACTCACAGAAAAGAGCAACATAAACAAGCAACCATTTATACGTGCCAAAGGTCTCTGTAAGCCTATAATAAGGTACAGTTCTCACAACAAGAAAAAACATTACATATTGTTAAGGTATACTCTGCCACACACCCCTAACTCCTTGAATAAGGGATTGCGCTACACAGCACCATATGAGTTCAGTCTCGACTCTCGAGTAAAAGAATGTTGGCTAACGAGTAATCTTTGATACAAAACATACAAGTCTCAAGAAGGCAGCTTGCAGAGGATCAAAACAAAACAAGCTAACCTGTTATGCTTAAAGCACTCAAAGCCATATATATCCAGAAGTCCTATCTGTACACGCGAATTCGGATCTTGCCCAACAGACTTATTAATCTTTTGGACGAGCCTGGCAAAAAATTTTAACCACAATGAACACATGAAAATGATTGTATTAACAAAATTGACAGCTTTCTTAAATTTTAACTTTCATAATTAAAGCATACCAATCAAACAAACGTGAATAGACTGTCTTTGCCAAAGCATCTCGGCTGGCAAGAGCAGCATGACAATCTAGGGCTTTCACAATGGTGCCCTCACGAGTTTGAATTGATCTTGTACACAGCGAAGAAAGTAGAAGATCAAGATCACACCTACAAAGAAATACAGCCATTCAATTTAATCAATAGCCTTGTAAACAATCCACTAAAGCCAGCATCACAACACATATACATACCTTCAATATTCTTAAAATACATACAGAAACAGCTTGGTCATCAGACTACAAATGACAAAAGCCCGTGCTAGAAACAGTCACACTAGCAAGTAACAACAACTATCTCAAAGCCAGGAAAATATAACAAGTAATAAAACTTACTCAAAGAGGTCAGCAACCATATGAAGATGGAAGCAAGATCTTTGATCCTTTACTTTTGAAGAGTCGTGCTCTTTTCCAGGGGAAAATTCCACATTGCCCAAGTGCAAAATACCAGCCAGTGTACGAAAAATCGCTTCCTGTTAAAGAATCATATATATTAAGGTATTGAGAGGAAAACTCACAAATACAGCTCAAAGGAACTGTCGAACCTGTTCAGCCTCGCTTATACCAACAATGGTCATTGCTCTTCTTGTTTTGATGTATTCATCTGCATTGCTTACCCCTTCCAATTCATATGTCTTACTTTGATTTAAATAGTGGAACCGACTTGGATCTTCTAGCTTGTATTTCTCAGAATCCTGTTTAAAAGGAGATAGAAGAAAACAAAGAACCAGTACAGTCTCAAATAGACCCCGAATTGAGTGGCAGCAAAAGTAGCTTTCATTCATCCTTAAAGAGAGAATGCGTATAGTAATCTCAACAAAAAACAAAGGACTATTCATCCTTAAAGAGAGAATACATATAGTATTCTCAACAAAAAAAAAAAAGGACTTTCAGTGAGACTCGAGATATCAAAAGCAAGCGTCAAAAAAAGGATCAGGGCTAAGAAGTATGCCAAGAACTAAGTTACAGTTTACTTGTTGTCATAACACATATTTCAACAGATCTGGACATTCTTTATACTCAGAAATCCACATCTTTCAAAAATCAGTTATGTAACTAAAAGTAAAGAGAGGAAATGCACGAATTTTAACTTGTTCAAGAATAAATATTGTACACATTGGCCATTAGCAAACTCGAGACTTTAAACAGAAATTGTTTAAGCAACCCACAGACAAGTGACAAATTGATATTACCCTCAGAAAGTCCAAGCCCACAACAGACCAACCATGACACAAGTCTTCTTTAGTTTGACCTCTGGCTCTGATTGCACTAGCTATTTCATATGGCTTGCAGTTCAAAAAATCGAAAACCATGATTTCATTTTCAAAGGGCTAAAAGTTACCTCTCTAGATGCACACAGTTGATAAAAGCAGTGATAATTTCTTTCAGGATCAGTTATCTGCACAACACGAGATCGCTCTAAAAGGTAGGTCCTAATTGCAGCACCTGATATTCTACCATTGATGTCAAATTGAATCTCTACAAACTTGCCAAAACGACTGCAAAAATAGAGGTAAAACAGTAAGCACAACAACATGAGGAAAGGCATTAACCAGAAATGAAGAAAAGCTTAAGCAAAGATACAAACATATGAGCACACAAAGTGAAGAAGCATATCTCAAATGCTAATTATAATTAACGCTCCAAGCAAATCAATCCGCGAACCCGACAACAAAATAGAACAGTCCTCTGTATCTCATGGTGAAATTAGTAAACTTTTTCATACGACTTTAGAATGTTCTCACTTCATTTGTGTTCTCAGGTGCCTCAAAATTACTGTAGTCCTTGTATGGTAAAATTACCTATGTACCTTTGCATCCCATAAGAAAGATTGCAATCATGCTCAACGTCATCTAATCTAATCTAATACTATATATTAAAACCTGAAACCAAGTCTTTCTAGAAGGACACTTGTCATTCCTTAATTGGATAGCACTAAGTAATTACATGATACGAAAATTATTAGCTAATTTATGGAAAATAATATAATTTATGGTGATTATGGTGGTAAGCTAATTTATGAAAATTAATAGTGGTGCTAATAATATTAATTATAACAAAGATAAACTGACAATTTCATAAAATGAGTATAACAATATAGATATACAGCCCGGACGCCGGGCATGCAAACTAGTAACTATTAGAAAGAAAAACAAAGCTTGATTTCCAAATCCAGTTACAACGTCATCCTTCAAAGCAATAAAGCATAAAGATACTTAGTATAAACTTAAGTTAAATGACACACTAGCCCCATTAGCATCTCAACCCCGCAATTTTTTTATTTTTTTGATATGTAAGATAGGATATCAATATATTCAAAAGGACACCAAGGGGGTAACTCCCATATACAAAAGAGAGCATCTCAACCCCCCAATTCCCTGTCAAGTTTCGAAAACAGAAGGTAAGACACACGTGTGAGCACACATAGACGAAGGTCATTGAGGGTAGGGGTAGAGAGAAAGAGAACTCTATTGATACATATATATGAATTACAAACGAACCTTGAATTGTCATTTCGCACAGTCCTTGCATTTCCAAATGCCTCCAAAAGTGGATTCGACTGAACAAACATGGATCACAAGTCAGCAAAATCATAATATACTTAATTTGCAAATATCAAAGTCTCAAAGACCAACTTTCTTCATTTAACTAGACCAATTTTTCAACTAAAGCCAAATACAGACTAATGAAGTTTTGCAGCCAGAACATAGTAAATCTATAAATGTATATTTTCTTTGATTGAAGTAATAGCAAGAGACCAGAATAAATGCTCTAACATTTTTCTCTTATTAATCATTACATCAACTGACACTCAGTTGCAATGGGATTATAGGACTACGAGCACCAAAGAAGCAATCCTGCATGTGAAAGATTACACAAAATCTTTCAACAGTGTTAGTGTCTTAACACCTTAAAAGAGCCAAGTCAGACCATAAAGGATCGCAAGTTGATCAAATAAGATTACTGGGGACCGACTTTATGTCTGTGACAAATCCTTTTACAACTTACAAGGCACGTTCAACATTAATCGCATAGTCTACCCATCCATATTGCGGCCTATTGATTGACAATTTCAGCCATCTCATATTGTTAATTCACAATTGAACTTTTCCAACTACGGTTCAGGTAACCCATAACTAACTAGAACAAGGAAAATAACAGACACAAATGTCCAAGGCTCCACTCCCTCAATTGCAACTTGCAAACTATACACAGCTTTAGCTATCAGTTATTCCATGAATGATTTAAGGATTCTCACTATTCACCTATCTGATAGAAGAGGAATCTTTTACCAGTTGTGGCTCAGAAAATGCAACTTAGGGACTAAATTTTTTTTACTCAATGAGGGGATACTAAAAATATATATATACTATTCAAAGAAAACTTCATCTCAAAATATACAAGAAGGAAAACCCTATGATAGACACACAGCACAAATTTGAAAGAAAATGACATCACTAAAGACTCTTAAAAAAGAACAAAAGCAACATCTTTATGAAGTTTTTATGAGGTCATTTAGAGTTAACAAAGCGGTATGCTGCAACTTGGAACACAAAAGGCTCCGCAGAAGTATGAGTTGAGAAGTGTAATCATGATTAGAGGCATGAAGGTAAGTTAGCAAATAAAATAAATACCAGGATCATAAATGGTGCGATAATTGCATTGATGAAACCCAGCAACACGGCCAAAGGAGAAAGCTCAATCAAAAAGAAGAATTTTACTGGTAAGGCTAGACATATTTTATGGCCATAAGCTAAACTTACATTGTTTTTTTTTTCTGAAGTTTTCACTAAGCACAGCAATACAATAATGACAACCGCTTTCATATTTTAAAGCAACAATCTACACCATAAGATGTCATAGATCAGAAGTCTCCGATGAGAAACTCTGACCTGCCTATGCAATGTACAAGGTCGTTTGTTCTACAGAATATCTAGAGAGCATATTTATTTACTCATAAAATAGGAAAAACTAGCGAGCTCCAACATCCTAAAGAACAAAATGTCATTTGTATAACAGGTGGCCATAGACTAACTGAAGACATACTTCCAGAACTTGCTGCTCCACTGATCTGTCATCACCAACGGCACGACCACCCATATAAGTAAGATACTGCATAATTAGTTTCGTAGTCTCAGTTTTCCCAGCTCCACTTTCTCCACTGACCAATATAGACTGGCTCTTCTGTTCGCTTATCATTGCTCTGCATCAAATGCCAGTCCAAAAGCCAAGCAAATCATACTCTGAATCGAATCAGATCTCAGAAATCAATCTGTTATTAAAGTCCAAACCAAACTGCCAAAGGTAATACAAGTCCATAAGTATTGAACCATCATAAAATACCTATATGCCACATCAGCCACGGCAAAAACATGAGGACTTAGCTCACCAAATGGTGCTCCTTTATATTGCTCCATCATGTGCATGTCATAAAGATGTGGCAGTCTTGTGAAAGGATTTACAGCAATTAATATGCTTCCTGTGTAAGTCTGAGATTAATTACAAAGACAATGTCAGACTGGACTAAAAACAAACCATTAAAAATAGATTCTTACCCTCCATAAAAAGAGGAAAAAAATAGGCCCTCCTCTTACTGGTTGGTGGATAAGTAAATCATGTAAGTTTAGATGGAGTAATTGGTTTGACCAAAAAAATAAATTAAAAATTGTAACACTATTACCACCTAAAAGCAAAACCAGAAGCACATGTAACCATCAGTTATCATAAAACTTGGTCAGCCTTCATGAGTAGACTAGGCTAGATTTGATACAACTTCTAAAATATATTGAATTTTGTCTTAACAAACAAATGTGTAGAGGAACCAAAACTTCTCCTCCCACTTCATTATTATCACAATAACTTGCCTTCTAAATTATAATTAATTCAAGTTATCGATATCCATACCGCTATGGAGATCTATAAACGCATTTGAAAATAAATGATGTTGGATGAATAAAATTCCTAGGAGAAAAATCCACACTATACCCAGTACAAAGATGAACTTGTGGAAAGAAATAGGTCCTTTGTGTAAAAAACGGTGCATCCATGCAAGTCATACAGTCCATGTAAGACAAAAGCAACCCAACTGAGGTATACATGGATACTGACTCCTTAAGACTAACGTACAGTATAGCATTGCCTACAAGATTGGACTAAAGATCGACTTCAGAAATAATTGCAACCATTTATCTTTGCGCTTGTGCTCCAGGCATAAAAAATTACAGAAAGGTAAAAAAACAAAGGTGCACAGTGTAGAAGAGGTTATCATAAACTTTCAATCTAATCGACAATAGTGTCAGAAATCATAAGCCACTATTTCATACAACTTATTGAGAAACTTATCTATGTATGTCTTGATGAATGCAACACTTGTCGTTCTTTCTTTATTGGATAAAGTTATGTATGATAGTTGAAGGGTATACTTCTTTCTGTTTTTGCGCCCCCCCTTCTTTATGTAATTAGTGGACACCCCCTTAGTGTTCCTTCCATATACTCTCTTGAGTATCTCTTAATTACACATCCAAAAAAACAAAACGATAAAAATTTGAGAAAGTTATGATATGATTTAATGAGAGTAAAGATAAATACCTAAATAAAAAATGATACAGAAAATTTGATTTTTGTTTAACAAAGTATTTGCAATTGCAGAGAATGGTTTCGAATACTGAAACTACAACAATAAATTAATAAAATCTGTATTTGCTATATCAAACAAAGTGGCGAACTAATACCAAGAAAACCTCCAGTAGTTAATCTAGGTATAATAAGCAACTAAATCAAATGAATATTTCAGGGCAAAAGAAACAGGTACGGACAACATAATATGCTTGACATAATTAGATGTGTTTTTGCTTCAGAATAGTGATTGACAGGTCTGTGTGGCAATACATCACACACACACATAGCAAGAAGGGAAAGGAAATGCTAACAAAAAGAATATAAAACCCCAAAAATAGGTTATGGGATAACTTATCACAACATCACTTTACTACTCTATTCCAAGCAATTCTTCTCATCAACCAATTTTGATGTTTACATCCTGTTTTACATGTCAAATGTGGAACCCGAGCCTACACGATTTGGCATTGCCTAAAAGTTTTGGTCAAAATGCAAAGTAGGAAGAAATGGATGAAATAAACGGATTAAAATATCGAGTTTAAAACGATAATCGCATTTTCACTCTAAGATTCAAGGCTAAGGGGTGAAAACATAAATTATATTAAGCAACCTTCATAAAAAGCATGGACATTTTTAGTGATTCCAACAATATCATAGCAGTTATAAGAATAACAGGATTCAAAAAACCCAGTTCACTTACATAAATGCTGTCCAATGCATATCGCCTCTCTAGATTGTATAGAACTCCTGCCTCGTTCAAATAAGTCAATTTGGTCATGTCATCAACTCCACCAAGGTCAGCATCTGGATCCCTCAAATGTAACTTGTCTGGGGAAGAGAGAACCTGAGGAAGCAGATAAAAATACCAGGCTGAGGATTAAAACAAAGCACATAACCGTGACAATAAATGGATAGATCAAGTTAAGCATGCAGAACATCTATAAAGAATCACAGATTCGGATGAAGCCAGCTAGGAACTGTCAATGAATCAGAATCTTAAGCACTTGTGATGCTCTTTAGCTCGCAACACCAAATTAAATTAACGTTTTACCACACATGTGTCTAACACACAGTTCTAAAGAACAAAGCTTTTTTTTCTAAGCTTCGATGAACACATTAAGATGTTCAGGATTACAGCTCTTCCAAGCAGTTTCGGATTTTATAAAGTGAATTCAACATTTCAAACCAAAGATTCACGTCTAGCATTTGCACAGGCAAGACAACTTCTAGAAAGGCACTGCAACATCATTCATTAGTCTCACTAAATATGTCCGAAGTTATAAGTTTCTCATAGAATACGAGGCAAACTTGCTAGCAAATGTACGACAGTGATGTACGTAAACTGGATGATTGAAAATCTCATTTAACAACAGCCTTAAATGAAGTTCTTCTATGAATAAAGACCGAACACAAAACAAAAGGGATGAGAATTCGGATTCTCATCCCTAGTTTTCTTAGATTAAACCTTCTCATTCATATGTCACCAATCCCACGTGAAATATGCTCAACGCAGTTCACCCCAAACATTTCCATAATCTATCTCTCAATTCACACCACATTCCATTTCCATATCCTATCACAGTTCATACCATAACCCTACAAGGTTCCTCTACCGCGCTCCCTGCTCCACCAAACGTACATTTTGCCAACACGTAAACCACACGACACATTTTAGTCAATTCTTTCGATCACAAGTCATCCCACCTCCTGATTATATATTTATATCCACACATAAATGTAGCAAGTGTACAGAAATGCCACCACGTAATAACCACTCAAAAGCATCGCTGTTTCGAAACCGTATCTCATACAAAACCATGACAAATTACTCAAATAAATTGCTTCAACAACAAGTAAAGTTCCAAAAGGTTGAAAAATTCAGCAAAATTAAACTACAATTATCAATTAATTTTAAAAATTTTAAATAATCAGGTGAAAGAGTAGACCTTCTTTCCAGAAGAAGTAACGACTTGAATTTGATTCCCGATAAAATCAACAACTTCAGCAGGAAGCCAAGCCAACTGCTTATCTTCAACCCAGACATTTGCACCTTTACGAAGACTCACACTCATCTTTTTACAACTGAGCAAAATCCCGATAAATGCGCTCAGAACCCTAGAAGTTCATGAAGAAGAGTGAAATTGAAGTTCAAATTTGGGGGAAATTGCAAGGAAAGAGCGGATAATAAACCCTAAATTTTGTGGGATTAATTTGGGGATAAATTAAGTTCCCGCCCACGGAACATATGGCGAGTTGAAGAGGCGAAAGGGGAGAGAGAAGGAGCAAAGCGATTTTTGAGTTGAAAACTTGAAACTTGAAAGAGGCGTATACAGTACAATTTATATGTGTATTAAACTATTGTTTTTCGTATCCGACACGTCATTTACTACTTCGGCATTTTTGGTTTGGTGGAAATCAAAAGTTATTTGGACTTCCGTTGCGAATTTCACACTTCAATCTTTGTAGTATTTCATTTTTGTTTCCTTTTTTTAATTGATAATTTATTGGTTTTGGAGAATTCACTCTCTATAGAGTAAGAGAGTTATTTTGAGGGATCTAACTAACAAGAAAACCGGTGCACATCTGGCATAAATCTAGCAGGGGAACCTCCAAATGGAACACATTACAAACAACTTGGGGGAGTGGTAGAGTGAGCTACCATAGGATCTTATCTTTTAGATTTCTTTTTTAAGGGTATAAAGGTTTGTTTGGCGAAAATGAAAAATTTAATGGTATTAGAGACGAAGCTCTTTGTTGAAGAGGAAAAGAATATAGACAAGTCACTCTGCGTCAACTAAAAAAGAGACCAAACTCTCTCTTCAAGCCTCTCTACACATGGGAGACAAATATAACCTAATATGGGTATATGATCACTCTACACTTCTTACTCTCTCAAACTTTAAATCATTGTCGTGTAGATTGAAATAAACATTCGTGAATAGTGATTTATTGATGTTTGAATTAAAATTCCGACGAATTGGCTAGAGTTGAACTGGCAAGAATATCTGTGTGGAGATGTAACGAGTTGTCTGTATGTGGTTTGTGGGGAGTTGGGGGGGCGCAGAGCTCCTTTTTTTGTTGTTAATGGGGGTCAATACTCTATAGTCCATAGGAACAATTATACAAACAGATCTACATAAAAATAGAAAATATATTGGAAAATTTAAGATGGCATTCGACTCAATTATTCGGTTTCCAAATAAGAATTGGTGTGTCAACTCAAATCTCATGTTGAAGAAACAACGAAAGAGTCTTTGTTTTACAAGTGTTCACTTTCGCTCATTGGTATGAGGCCTTTTGGGTAAAAGGGGACTCACTTTTCAAAATCGTGCTGGTTTGAGCTTCAACTCAAAGCGGATGATGTCATACTAATTGTGGAGCGGGTGGCTTGACAATCTATAATAAGTGGTATCAGAGTCATGGTTCATATTAGACATGTGGCAAGTGGACTACGATTATTTAGGCGTCCCTTTTTTTATAACCCTGAATGGCAATGGATCCAATTAGGTCAGGTTCGTAAGGACCTAAGCCATACCCAGATCCATGACTCTTGTGTCGATCCAGACCTGCGGTCCAAAATTAGTAGACATATGGGACATGTGGCAAGTGGACTGCGATTGTTTAGGCGTCCCTTTTTTTATAACCCTGATTAAGGGATGACAATAGATCCAGACATGTCAGGTCCGTAAGGACCTAGGCCATACCCAGATCCATGACCTCTTGTGTCGACCCAGACCTGCGGTCCAAAATTATTAGATATATACTCGGACCCGTCAAAACCTAGTGGATCTCGGTCTCATGCGAGTCACTATTCCGTTGATTACTATAATGCCCATAAATCAAAAATTATAATTTTCGATTTAAGATGTGATATACAGTACACATTAATTTTATGTTGCCCAAAATTACATAAGTTTACAATCAAAATCCATATTAATGAGCGAAGAGTTTATATCTAATACTTAATGCCATTAAATGCGCATTAGTGTGGGTGTCGATTGATGAAAAGTCAGGAGAATAATGATGTAGATCAGTGTTATGTTTGAGTTTAACTTTTTTTTTTTTTTTTGAAAGGTAAGTTTATTAAAATCAAATGAAAGGATTACAATATCATAACGAGGATCCCTTATGTTCAACAAAACAAAAATCGGCTGCTAGTCAAAGCCAGTAGTTACAAACACCTTACAGATAGATTACATAAGATTTCTCTTTTTTAGCCAACCTCTATCCGTACTGTTTAGAAGAGTTTAACGTTTTAGATTTGCATAGATAGTAGTAAAAGGCTCCCTATTAGTATTTAATAAAAAATTAAGTTTTCTTATACTTTTTAAGGGCGATTATTTTGGCAAGGCAGTAATTACTACCGCTGAGACAGATTCATTGAACCTGATCCATATCTATTACTTTTAATAATTGCGTGCATGAAAAGCTGACATAGACAATCGATAAAATGAAGCTGACACATGTACAAAAACTGACATTTGATTGGTTACATATCTTTACGTATATTTCAATGGTATCTTAGCAGAATTCAGTGAAAATAAATATTTATTAAATGATATCTTTTGTAACCAAAAATAAATAATACTCCCTCCATTCAAGTCCACTCTTCCTAACACTATTCGGCACGCACTTTAAGGCGAGGTTTTCTCTATGTTAGAGATTACGTAAAATTCCAAAAATTTTAGACAAACAAGATTAAATGTCAATAGTGATTTTCACAAAATTTTAGAATTTTACGTAATCTCAAACATAGATAGAATCGCACCTTAAAGTGCGTGCCGAAAAGTGATAGGAAGAGTGGAGTTGAATGGAGGGAGTATGATATCTTCTATGAACAAAAATAAAATGATGTGCTAAATATATATTTTATAACAAAAAAAAAATGATACACCTAAGGCCCCATTTGATGAGATTGCATAATTTTGATCTGGTCTGATCTAATTTAATTGATCCAATCTAATATAATCTGATTTGAATGACTCTGAACTGATCTGAATTCGTTGAAAATTTGATTGAATTTTAACGGAGTCGTATCAATAAATCAATAATGGACCAAATTCATTGAATGTTATTTGAGCAATTCTAATCGGATCTGATTTGAATGACTATGAGCTGATCTAAATACTACTTTTATTAAGTCATATCAAACATGGCCTAACTCCCTCCATAAAAGTATATATAAGTGGTTCTCACATTTCGAGAAGACGATTTGACCATTAAATTAAAGAAAAAGTATTTGGCATAAAATTATGAAACTTATACTGTTAGATTTGTAGCGAAAAATCCTATCACATGAATATGTTTTTATAATTTTCACCCGTATTTAATTAAAAATATAAGGCAGTCAAACCACTTTCTCGAACAAAGAGAACGACTAATATTCTTTTATGGAGGGAGTATGATATTTTTTCTTTCTTTTGTTAATAGGTGGTGTGATCGCAGATATCAAATTGCCTTTTAAAATTGTCACGATACAGTCAAGCCACTTTCTCAATAGCTTTTTTTCTTACTAGAAAAATGTATCAAGAATTCGTTACATCAAAGAGATAAATCAATATGGCTTTTTTTTTTATTCATTTCTACGATTTATGTTTCATTATAATTAAGTAATCTTTGTTTTAAACTTAATGTTGATCAAACAAAATTGAACCCTAATTTGAATACCATTTAGAAAATGTGACGAGTGTTGAATTAAGTGCAGATTAAGGAAGACATGTAAGAAATTTGCGAAAATCAAGAGTTGGCTAAAACATTTGATTGGGGGCAACTGAGTGTCGAATACAATGTTCTCGAGTCATAGGGGTGTTAGTTTAGCTAAGGAAATGGGTGAAGTGGGGTTGTCAATTAGGAAAGTTCGTAACATGTGTGAGAGTTGTTACGTTGAGGTCTGTGTATACGAGCTAACAACGAATTATGGGAATGCCTAAGGGAGGGAGTCAACTAATAACATCATAAGGGTTGTCGAGTACAATAGTCAACGGGTGGTGAAGGGGTGAAGTAGGAGATCAAATAAGTTGGTAAGAGGTTAGGGAGGTGAATGAGAGTTTCTAGATTTTAGATTCTACTTATTTTTTTAAAACAAATTAAGATCACACACAAGTAGACCTATTAAACGGGTCAGATCAGGTTAAATATTATTGGCCATTTCGCTACATGTCGGATCATATACAAGTTCGAGTCACGCTTGGACTTTTAGAATCACCCATAAGACTAAAATTTGTCCTAATTTTTACGAGTCAACGAGTTGATTCGGGTTTGACCAACAAATAAGGGTAAAAAAGGGATTCTGGTCCGACAAAATGGTTCTTGACAAAAAAAAAAAAAGCGGGTCGTAATAGGTGTTGCCGGGTCTACAAAAATTACACAAACCCAATGCTTCCTCTGTCTTTTTTTAAACACCCCATATGCAATACGCAACTTAATTGAGGAGAGTGTACACACTAATCGGTTAATCTAAGTTCTAAAATAATTGCATGGAAATTTTGCTAAGATTATTATCTAACTCGCTATGTAATTTTTTTAAAACATTGATTAACTGATTATTGTGTACTTTCTCCTTAGCATAGGGGTATTTTGAGTATGAGTGTTTAAAGAAAGTCAGAGGGTGTATTATATTTGTGTTGTTTTTAATTCTTATCGGTGTTATTATTATTTTAGTGAATTTTAAATTTATATTTGTAAATAATTAGGTTTAAATTTGCAAAAGTAGATATTTTTAGTATTTCAAAAGTAACATGACATAGAAGTATTTTTAAGTAAGCATTTAGAATTCTCGTGCATTTGCACGAGTAAAAAAACTAGTAATGGACATATTTGCCTTGGAAGATGTGGATTTGCCTTGGGAAAATCATCACCCTTTTTTAATTAATTAGATGGGTATGGGTCGAGTTGGGTCTCACGCAAGACCCAGGCCCGACCCGCTTATATGTGATCAGGATCCATACCCAGTGGGTCTTCAAGCATAAACTGATTTCATGGGACTTTTTTTTTTTTTTTTTATTTTTTTTTTTATCATTTGGCTAGGAAAAGAGTTGTTGGATAGATCGACTAGCATTAGCCAACATAGGGGATTATCACTAATCCAACGAAATGCTGGTAGATGCTATGATGTATTTGTACTGTCATTTTATGGGACTTTTTTTATCATTTGCCTAAGAAATTAAAAGAGTTGTTGGATAGATCAACTATCACTAGCTAAAATAGGGGATTATCACTAATCCAACGAAATGCAGGTGGATGCTAATTATGATGTTGAAGTTTTGCCCTAAGATGTAAGTTAAAAATCTCATTTACATGTAAAGTCCCACATTTGCACAACTTTTCAAATGTCACGCTTTTGGATTATGAAATGATTTTACAAAATTAAATTGTGTCGATGTGATGGTCAAGATGACGTTAACTACTGTTATGACTTTAAACTAATATATGATCTAATGCATTTAATGAAGTGTTTAGGTAGATGTATTCATTATATCGCACAAGGAAATAATTTTTTGTCGTATAAGATATGCTACAAAATAGAATTTCACGATAAATCCGAATAATGCTTTGAGAAATTATAATAGAGGTGCGTGTAAGTGTAAATATCCATATTGAATAATATTTCAAGTAATGTGTGAGGGTCGTAATGACATTTTTTTTTTCTTATTGTGAGAAGTATAATCATCCGGTATACGAAAAAGGTTGTTAGAGAGGGAATAAACTGAGAATGAAAAAATGTCACGCCCCAAGACTAGCATGGGAACGTTACAACGGCAACCTACGAACGTAAGCTAAGCCTTTCTTAATCTTCAAATGTCAAAGGTACAAGGGAAATATTACATAATATAATACGTGTGAAAATTGCGGTACAACTGATAAATAAGGCCATTTATTTAAATTACAAGGCTAACACTGGTCCATGTTTCTCACGCAAATCCTCACTCCAAGCTAGTGATGGTCACCTGAAAGAGTTTGTTGTTGAAAGGGTGAGCTCAACAACATAGTAAAAGACAGACTCCAATTTAACCGGATCAAGCAAATGTCAAAACAGTAAAACACTAATAATTCATATCAGTACAATAATGATTCTTAGAAGTGATAGTAATAGTTCTGGTTAGTTTAGAAGTTCTCAATTAGTGCCAGTTTAATCTCAAGGCAGGTTCAAACAGATATTCTCAAGTCACAGTTAGCCAGAACATATAACTAACTCCTAAGTCAAAAGCAATTTAGAAAATATTCATATGTTTACAGTAGGGGTGAGCATAAGCGGGTACCCGCATAAAAAACGTATACCCGGACCCGGACCTGGACCCGTTTTGAACGGGTCCTAAAAATGAGGACCCGTACCCGTGCTCGTTAGTAACGGGTCCTAATATTTAGGAACCGGACCCGGAACCGTTAATAGCAACAACGGGTCCCGAGTACCCGTTCAAATTGGACTTGCAAGGAAAGAAAAAAAAATGCAAAACGAGCTGGTAAAAACGATGTCATGCATTGCACATTTGCACTTATTCAGGCCCTTAACTTAGTGCAGGCCGAAAACTGCACAGCAAGAGGCCCAATAGAAGCCATCATTGATTGATAGCTAATTTATTAGGCCCAACTTAGAAGACAAATGCTATGTGTCATGCTCTTTATATAGACCAAGAATTACCCACATTCTCCTTATTTGGCCGATGAGGGACACTTTGTGTTCCATTTTTGCTTCACAAACTTCTCATTATACGAACTCTCAAATCTTTATTTTTTCTTTGCAAGCTTTACTTAAATATGACAGTACTTAGTCATCTACATAGTATTGGCTTTATGTGATACAATAGTGGTGTACATTTGTAATTATCGATTATTGATCAATATACTCTTTGTTTGATGACCAACAAATGATTTCATGATACTACATACCTTATCTTTGTTGGTGTGTTTGTTTTGGCACTTCATTTCTAATCAACCATCCTCCCTCGTTCGTAATTCTAGAAAAGTAGAAATATGTTATCGACTACGCCATACAATTGTATTGAAAATATTAATTCATGGTTATCCTTAGGGTGACTTCACAAGTGCTTTTAGTTTATCCGATCCTAACATAAACAACTTTTATGTGCCATCACTTTTATTCATCCACCCTACTTATTAACCCCAACTCCTCATAGCTAATCCACAAGTGACATGATTCCAACTTCTTTGGAAAGAAGTCATGTTATTTTTGAATTGGGACACGTATACAATAGGTTGTGTAATATATATAGGAATTGTATCAGGTCAGAAATAGTGTTATGTTAGAAGGTCAGAAATAATCTGGAGCGTCCATCTTGATGATCTAACGGCTGACAACGCGCGCGATTTTTTTCCCTCCAGCTAACTCCACCACCTGTGGACGCTAACTCTATAGTCTCAGAGGGTGTTTCAGTCATTCTATTAGATTAGGCAGGGGTAATCCGCAAATTTCTTCTCATTTCATCCATTCTGTTTCTCTCTCCTCTTCTCCCTTTCTCTCTCCTCAAAATCCTAATCTCTCTCCTCATCAACGACACCGGCAACTTCTCCCTGTCCTCAACTCCGTTTCTCTCTCCTCACCGACGACGCGCGCGATTCATCTCTCTCAGGTTTGCATTTTTCGATACCCTAGCTTTCGTTTTTGATGTTGTTTATTCATATCCAATCGATTTAGTAATACATTTTCGAAATCAATCGGATTTATTGATCTGGTTTTAATTTCGTTTGATTCGATTGTACCTAATATTTTTTTATTTAGAAGTTTTGTGAGATCTAATTGTATTTTCGTTGTTTGTTTGTATTTTTCCGATTTGATTTGTCGCCGGTGAGTTGTTCGGGCCGCCGATGTCACAACCATGGCGGCCTCTAATGCCTCGATCAACAACTACGATGGAATTATAATTTCTGTGTTTTTTGTATTTCCGTTTCCAGCAGATACGATGGAATTGAATGAACTCATGAATTCAGGACCTCTGTTGGTAAGAGATGCGCTGAAAATGTCTGATTCAGGAAACCTCAGGACCGTTTAAACCTGTTTCGTCATCGATGTATGCTCTAATGAATGTGTTATGCGTCTGTCTCTGCGTGTATTTTGTGTTATTGGAGTTGGAGTTATATGTTTTAGCAAACAGAGTTATAGGGTGTAGTTATTAGAGTTAGATATTTTAGTTATTAGAGTTAGATATTTTAATTCTTAAAGTTGGCGTGTCTAATGGTTACTCGTCTATAATCATAGAGTTACTAGAGTTAGTTATTCTGTTTATTAGAGTTAGGCGTATAATTTTTAGAGTTAGTTTAAAGTTTCACTTATCGTGTGATGTGGTTAGTAGAGTTAAGCATTGTCTGGCTTTGTAACTATTAGAGGTATTGTAGTTACTAGAGTCCGATTGTGTTATTGGACGTTCTAGCAAACGGTTATGTGGTGTAGGCTTGTAGCTTAATATTTCAGTTTGATGACTAATGGATGTGGCAGAAATGTGTGTAACTGTATGCCATTGCGTATGCCTTTTAGTCTGGTGAATCAAAATGAACTGTTGAATTTAGTCAAATGAGACTTATCTCAAGTGGCATGATATCTTGACTCCAGTCTTACGAGGGGATGACTTGAGCAGTACATTATCACAGGATCCTGGCCTGCAATGTCTCACAAGCTTCAGTAGTCATTTTTCGTGAAATTGTTTTGTCTAATTTCGGTCAAGGTTATATGCTGATTAGTTGTCTTCAAGTTTGATCCTCAATATGTTGATTATCTGTAGTCATTTGTCAAGGCAAAACATGTGCCTGTTTACTTGATATGTTGATTGAATTTTGAGCAGATAGCTAATGACTTTGCCGCTTTGCTTCATATGTTGTTTTTTGGCATTAGTTCATGCGTGGAGTGTTATTGATCACCTGCTGAATGTGTTTTAAGCTTAGTCGACAAAATTGGTTGAGAGTGAATGTTGCGGCCTCTTTTGATGAGAGGCGTTATAGTATTCTGGAAAGCTATGGTATCAAAGTTAGAGTTAGGCATCGTACTTAAAGTGTGAGATAATAAAGTTAGAGTCTCAGTTGTCGTCATTTATGTAGTATAGTACTATAGAATCGGACATTGCAGCTAATAAAGTTAGACATTTTAGTTTCTTTTAGAAATTGTTTTATCTAGCTTTGTTTGGTTTGAAACTAATCTGTCCGGTTCCCTGTTTCTGGGCAGAATTTGCTTCTTTTGCTGTAGATTTCTCTTGCACAGAGTTGGTTGTATAGTCTGATTAGGTCAACCTGGTCTCGTCACGAACTTATACACAGCTAGAATTGTGACTTGTTTGGTGTAGTTTGTGATGAATAATAGTTTGAAAGCCTGTGGTGAGTTTGTACATGTTAGGAGCATATTTACTTTTTTGAAATCGCATTTGTTTTAATCAGCAATAACTGATGTGTTTCAGTCTACCGTTGTATTTGCTTTTACATCCTACATTCCTACAATCCTACTATCCTTTAGTTCATGAGGATGGGATCCTGTATCTCTTTCATTTGTCGGCTGATTTCCATTTGACTTTGATCAGTGTGGAAATTTAAGAGTGGATCAGTGTGGTACTTACTGCCGTACATGGCAGACAGTAGAGCTAGGTACTTTGGTCATTGGAGTTTGTAGTTTGCACATTAGTTGTTTCACCCTTTTATGTTCATCTGTTTGTTTTCTCTAGTCCACAGTATTTCTAGCCTATTAGCTCAGTTGAAAGAGCATTGTGCCTCGCACAAAGACGTGGGTTTGAATCCCACATAGGCTATATGGTTGCATAAACTGTATTTTGCGAGATTCTTGATTCCAGGGAACTTGTAGCAATTGCTTAATTATAGTTAGCCTTACACGTATGTGGGGAGTTCGGTTATATTTTTACTTATTTCACAGTCTACGTAGGACTCGAACCTACATCACCCGCGCGTCGCACGGTGCTCTACCCAGTTGAGCTAGTAGACTAGAACCAGAATATAAGTGGTAACAAAAAAAATGTGATGCTACACTCTCAATGTTGGTGTTGACTATGCTACTGCCGAGAGCCTTGTCACTTCTGTTTGTAAAAGTGACCTGGTAAGAGGCATGTGTGCACGCCAATTGCGCCATTCAAAGGCTAATAATGTTTCTCTAGTATGAGGAAGGTAGCCGAGAGCACCATATAGCCTAGGGGGGCATGTTTTATACCAGAAATGCTCTACAAACTTGAATCTGGCCATATATAGGCACTGCACCTTCACCCAGCACTACAAATACTTCAATCACAGGGTAACAATCAGCTATTGACACTAATAATCAGATATTTATGTAATCTAGTTAATACCTTGGTCTATTTAACTGTCTTGCTCCCCAAATTATCTTGAGAAATTCATAGTCTCCCCCAAATTGTCTTCAATCCTAAAATTTCCTCAGAATCAAAAGTTAATAAGATTTTTGTGCCATCAGGTCTGAACTAGCGTGTTGGTCGAGCGATCCGCACATCTCAAAATTTCTCGAAAGATATGATGAACCTGCATTGGACACTAGAGCTATATTCACTCCCAAGTTGCAGGACTTATTTGCAAACAACACCAAATAGAATTAAGTCGACTGAGGGCTAAACTCAACTGACGCACACGACATCTCGACTTCAGTAACACGATGGCCTGACTCTAACTACAGAAGGCCCGACTTTGGATAAACAACTAGAGCCCGAACTTAGTCACCTGGGGGCCTTCTCTATCTCTGATTCCAGTCCTGCAAGTAATATGTAGATCATTTGTCTTCAAGGCGAAACATGTGTCTGTTTACTTGATATGTTGATTCCAGTCCTGCAAGTAATATGCAAACCATTCGCGACACGCGGTGCTCTACCAATTGAGCTAGTAGACTAAATGCGGCTTCATATGTCTAATGCTCAATTTGAAAACTCATATAACTCAAGTGTCATAAGAAAACACTACACTCAAAACGAGAAAACACCAACATAACCACTTAAAATGAGCTACCAGGTGTAGGCATAGGCATACCTCTAACTTTGATAGCTCTAACCAACTCTGATAACTCTAACTAATACCAACCTCTTTTTGACTAACTCTACTAGATATACCCGTAACTCTAGTAACTTCTCTAACTCTAATAAATCTTAGTAGAACCCTACTAGATGAACCTCTAACTTTAATAACTCTTAGCATAACTCTACTAGATATACCCGTAACTCTGATAACTTTTAACATAACTCCAATAGATATACCCGTAACTCTAATAACTCTTGTAACTTTAATAACACTTAGCTTAACTCTACTAGATATACCCGTAACTCTGATAACTCTTAACATAACTCCAATAGATATAACCGTAACTCTAATAACTCTTGTAACTCTATTAGATATACCTGTAACTCTTAACGTAACTCCAATAACTTTAATAACTCCAAAAAAAAAAAACTATATAAAATAAAAATGATTCATACAAGACATAACTCTAGTAACTCCAAAGCGCAACTGCAATAACTTTAATGGTTGTAGTAACTGTAGTAACTCCATTAACTCCTTTGTGTAACTGTGGTACTCCAATAACTCTGACGTTTAACTCTAGTAACTCCAATGCATAACTCCAGTAACTTTAGTATCCAATAACTAAATCAGAGTAATCGACCCAGAAAAAACACAAACACCAACAAAGAAATATAGAAGCTGCGAAAAATCATAATTCCCATGGAATTTTGATCAAAACTACATGCACGGTACAAATTTATGAACCAAGGCCTAGCAAAGTGAAAACTCAAGTTGATGTCCAGGTTTTTATGCATCTTATGCTTCTGCTACATTTCGTATGACCGAGTAACTACTATGTTTGACTCAAATCGAAAATCGAAAATTGAAGGAAAAAAACAAATGCAGAAGATGAAACCTTAGAAATCAAATCTCAAACATTCCAATAACTACAGTAGCTACATGACTTAACTCCATTAACAACAATATTGAACAATGATGGTAAGAACAAAAAAGTTATAGAATCGAATACCTGATTCAATTAATTGAAGATACTTCCTGATTCCTTTTTTTCCTTCGAATCACTGTAAGTTGTGTGATTCAAGCACTAGATTCGAACCCTTCGAACGGTTTTTTTGTGCAATCGATTGAATGATTTTTTGAAAGATTCGAATTCGAACAATTTGGGGGAATCAAACCCTAGATTCAAATTCGAACGATTTGGGGGAAATCAATAGAAATAGTTTGCTTGAGAGTTATTAAATTTTCAGATTAAATTGGAAATTTGTGAGATTAACTTTTGTTGATTGATTCCCCAATTTTTCTTAGATTTTGATCGATTTCATTGTTTGAGTTAAGAGAGAAGATTAGAGAGAGAAAGTAGATGTTGGAAATGTGATATCCCGCTGACAAACCCTTTCCTCCCCTTCAGCGCGAAAATTGTCCAAATTGCCCTTCTAGCTCAAAAACACGCGTGTGATCTCAGCCTTTAGATGATCTTGATCGAACGGTCCCTATAACTTCTGACCTTCTAACATAAATTTACTTCTGACCGGATGCGGCCCCTATATATATGAACGATTGATATGTAAAGTGGATTGTATTCATACTCGTTTTATCACTACCCAAACTCAATTACTCTACATATGGTACCAAATTACCAATGTGCTATATATTCAACAAGGTAAATATGATATATTATGTTTTCTCTTTATCACCCTCTCTCGTTGTTTTTCTCAACATGAATTCAAATCACTTAAATGATATGATGAACTAACAATCTATGGGGTAACACAATTGATTACTCAACTAAACTTACATAACTAAATAATTTAGTTGCTATTACAAGTTGAACGTTGAACCCAACAAATTTCTTAGGAAAAAAAAAAAAACTTGAGGGCAATTTTATCCCACATCGACCAAATGAATGGAAGATGGGGGCAAACTGAAGCATAAGAGGGGTAAGGAGGCAATGGTTTTGGGGATCAGGTGGGCTTGCATTAGCATATTTTCATGGTCCACAGTCTTAATAAATAGTGGGCTGTTTGGCTTATCTTTTTGACTGGGCTTCAAGGTTGGCTAGCTTGGTTGTATTGGACAAGATTTACGGGTTCTTGTACCTGCACGAACCTGTCAAACAATGGATACCCGTTGCTTAGCGGGTACCCGCCACGTAACGGGTCTAAAGTTTTAGGACCCGTACCCGCACCCGTTTTCAACGGGTCCAAAATTTTAGTACCCGGTCCCGGACCCGTTAAGAACGGGTCCGGTTCTGGACCCGCCGGGTCCTAAGCGGGTTCGGGTCCAGTTCCAGGTACTCGTATTTTTTGCTCACCCCTAGTTTACAGTACTTGATCCTCTTTCAAATATAAGCATTTATAGAGTATATATAGTAGAAGCTAAATCAGAAAAAAGTCCCTTACCTGATTTCCGAATCGCCGCGAAGTTACATCAGTGCGTTCGCTCGCTCTAAGTAATAAAAATAGCCTAAGTTATCTATCTAAGATTACTTTGTTATTCCAATTATACGGTTGATTAGTCTGATAATTTATTGTACAAGGGTCCAACGAGGTCCGAACTCTAAAAGTGGTAATTATGATCTAGTCAAAATTTGAATTTACTATTTATCGACCTTCAGGGGAAATTATTCACTCTACGATTATTTTCACCACTGAGGTAATTCCGTCGGGGTTTCTTTTTAATAATGGAGTTTCTATTTACTCCGAACATATTAACATTTATTCTCAAGTTAGTTGTTAATACGGTGATGTTTACAAAGTGGGGTATATCCGCCGAGTTACTTACAACGTGATAACCACTATTCGCCACAAGATTAATCAATTGTCAAAAAAGTGTACAAAAAAATTAATGGCGTTGTCTAGCGATAATAATTCTATAATAGTTTAAGAAACACTACAAGAAATAAGCTAAATAGAGACGGAATTTTGTGAAGGAATTTCGTCTCTAACGACCATTAGAGACGGATTTGAGACGGATTTCGATCCGTCTCTAAAAGGCTCATCTCTAATTTGAGACAGAATTGTATATCAGTCTCAAATATCTTAGACACGGATTCGAAATTCCGTCTCAAATTAGAGATGGAATAAAGAATTTTCCGTCTCAAAATTTGGAGACGATCATCTATCTCCGTCTCATATTTGAGACGAAAGTTTCTTACATCCATCTCAAGCTAGAAATAAGAGTTTTACAAATTAGTCACATTCCCTTTTACGGTGTTTTGTTTTTTCATAGGCTATATGGGATTTGAACCCACATCTTTGTGCACATGCACAATGCTCTTCCACCTTGAGCTCATAGTCTCTAAAGGATCATAATCTCAACAACATACTTACAACCATGAAAGTATATTAGAAATGAATAAATGTATCATCATTTTTATAGTTATTGAATCTAATCTAAGATGCTCGGTGTTCTCTATCTTCATGTATGGAGTAACATGTTCCCTATAGCGATCCTTGGCCAACTGACATGAGAATAAAAACATTTATCATAATTTTGGAAAACATATGGACGATTTCAACAAAGGAACAACACTAAATCAGCACAAAAACAACAACATCACCCAAAAAAAAAAAAAAAAAAAAAAAAAAACAACAGCAACAACAAAAATTAATAGCACATGGAATTAAGAGTAGCAGGAACATGAAATTAACACCAGCAAGAGCATAACTCACAGCAGCAACAACAAAATTATAACAGCAACAACAGTAGAAACAGAACAACAACAACTTGAATATTCTCATTTGACAAAACCTTTATATAGATACACGCTTGGAGATGGTACTATTTACACAGATGCACTTTCATACTAGACAGTTTGATAACTATGCCAAAAAGCGCAACACGACTCATCACATTTGAAATGCTTCCAAAGTCGAATAGCATACCCACAAACAAGTTTCATCACATTTGAAGTGCCAATTGAAAAAAAAAAAAAATATTGCACTTCCTTTGTCTAACAGGTTTATCTACGGGAATTCATGGCTTACGTTCCATTTACAGGCACATACTACTTGTGTCGCAGTTCAATATAGAGGCACAAACTACTTGCATCACAGTAAAATTTTTTTTAGCTAATTAATCGTACAAATGCTACTACAAACGAAACAATGAAGGATGAACGGACATGTCTATCCTTACATCCTTCGATCATTAATATAAAGACATTTGCATGGGTAATGAAGTGGTAGTAGTGCATCCAACATAATTTAAAAGTAATCAAGTATGTAGATAACCCAGCTTATGCAAAGATCACAAAATGATTACGTACATGTGCTAAAAACAAGTATTAGCATAGCATGTCAGGAAAATGTACTAAGCTATCTTGCTCACGTCATAAGTTGCTAGCTCATACAAGTTTGATAATAACTTAATACATCATCGACTCACGTCGATCCCATTTGTTCATTTTGATATCGTGCCCTTGCTAATTTCATTATTTCCATAGATTTGACATGGTCTCATAAGCCACAAGTTAGACAAAGCTATTTTACTAATTAATTTGTAATAGGGATGTTGGTTTTCGGTCAAAAGAGCAAATACATGTATGGGAAAGTAACAACTCAATTCTTAATCAATAAAAAACAGACAACAACAAAGACTAGGTGCCCTAAAGAACTAAAAAAACGATAGATGATGGAAACAATATAGACCAGAATGAAGAACGCCATACATGCAAAGAAAAAAAAATTGATTTGGCTAGAAATTTACCTGTTATGTAGCCAATTTCTATTATTGCTTTGAACTCCATGTTGAAGTTGGTGTCCTCCGACAATAATGCGTTGACTAATTAAATCTAATTAGGAATAAACCTGGGATATATTGAATATACAAGTTAGGTGATTAACGTAAATCGATAACGGTTGGCTGGCTAGAGTTTGACGTTATTGTCGTTTGACGGCGGTAATCAACTTATACCTCTCGGTCACACTGATAAAGATAGTTTCTCCAAAGGATATTATATTTGTATTTAATACAATATAATATAAACCCTAATGTATCAGTTAAAGAGTTAACTGATTATATCGGATAGTGTTTTATGAGTTCGGAACTCAGATCGAATAAATTAGAATTTTTTTTCCGAAATAAGGCTCAAAAAATAAATATTAAACAAAATGGGTTGGATTGAAAAATGTTCAATCTTATGGGGTGCACGTCACCCCATTTCAGGTCCGAGATAAAACCGCCAGTGCCCTGACGGTTTTAAGTGAAGAGAAATCGCCACCCTCCATGGCGGTTTCTTCACAAAAATGGGTATACAAATCGAGTGGGTGATATTTTGGCTGAGGGTGAAACCGCCATGGGGGGTGGCGGTTTCACTTAAGTGAAACCGCCACCCCCCATGGCGGTTTTGCAACACCCCGTATTTTTGGGTAATTATTTAATAAAGGTGTTACTTTTTAAATCGATTATTGGAAGATAAAATGAGTTCCTATAATTGAGTTTGGGTCGGGTTTATGGATTACTCATCTCACCCAACGAATAAAGCCCAAACCCGAGTCTACCCTCATACCTATATATACATATAATAAAGAAAACCCTTGCTTTATTTCATAACCATTCGGCCTCCTTCTCTCACTCTCTCTTATTTTCGTAGCCTCCACCCGCATAAAATTCCCAGCATCACTGTGTCAACTTAAAACACACATAATTCTCTCATACGATCTCTAATTTCAGCGTGGTTGGTGGATTTAGAACCGTGATTTCGATACGAATTCGGGAAGATATAGATCGTGCCAACATTCCATAGGATGCTACTTGTGGAGCTGTTTTAGTGGAGATGTGTCTATCTACCCGAGAATCTGTTCCGCCCCTCGGTATTTTAAGGATTCCCGTTGACTCCGAAGGAATTTGAGAACGATATTTTGTGGAGATGTTCCTTACTCTAGCATTGACAATATATCAAAAATGGGTAAGATCTAGATCTGTGGATAAAAAGTTATATTATATTTCGTGGGTAACCCTAATTCGTGTTTATGGTTCAGTGTGATATCGATTCCCGTTGATCCACTGGGATTTTGTGGACAAAATTTGGAGGAAACGTTCCTGACATTACCCTTTATGTCATACTAAATTTTGGTGGTCATACAATGTCGGAGGTAGGAGTTATCTATGTTTCAATACCACTGTCTTCTTTTAGATTCATGATATATTAGTTAATTTGTGAGATTATGACTTGTGGTTATACTTTGTGAATTAGGGGATAATCGATTGAGTTTGTGATTGATTGAGCGTCTAGATTGTGGATTCGAGGAGGTGTAGTTCATTGACTTGGTTATAAGAGTTTAATTTAAGAATTAGCGTTGAAAGGTAAGAACGTTTGATCATTCATCTTTGGACTATTCTATTCTCTCACTTGATTCACATGTTCACTTGCTCATTATTCCTACATTTGATTCATAACCATACACTTATTCAATTTGCCTACGCTTGTTTCAATATATATGTATATATTCGTTCATAACCCGTTTGAGTTTGCTCGACCTCGGCCTCTCGGCTTCCTTACTCGGCCTCGGTCTTTTGTGATCCGAGCCTCTCGGCCAATCGGCCAGTCGGCTTCTCGGCCGAGTGATATGCTTTTGTTGATCTTGGCTTGTGTTTTTGATTGTGTTGAATTATTGAATCCGGATGTGGCCGTTTATAAATTGTATTATCGAATAACGTACCATCGAATAATGAATGTAAAACGGATGAAAGAAAAGAACGACAAATGTTTACCACTTAGAGTGATTGTGATGCGGCCCTGGCCGATCATCGTTTATACCTCTGATCAAGGTATTGTTTCGGTCGGAGTAGCTACCGACTGCCTATTAGGCTTTCCTCCTAGAGGTACGCATCCTACTGGATCTCTAGCGAGGGGTGTGCACATTTTAAGTCTTTAGGAATCGTTTATATGTACTCTAGCTCGCGCCGGTTCGAGATTGTGGTGGCTGCGGGGTAGGAGCCTAGCCGTGTATGATAGACAAGACCGTTTGTCTTGTCAGCGATACGTGAGTATCGCACTGTTGTTTTCCGATGGTACTCTGTATTCATTGTTATATCCAATGCTTATTATTTGTTAGCTACGCGCCTTGCCTCAAGGCGCGTATCTTTGTTTCTCTGTTTTATGTTTCTTACTCAGCCTGTGCTGACGTTCTGTTTTCTGGTTTGTTCCCTACCGTGTTCTGGGGCCTATGTCATTATTCGATGGCATAGTTGACAGGTCTTCATGTTGTGGATGCTTGATAGAGGAATTCATTTGCATGCCGGGAACTTTTCATAAACATTATTTAGACGTGGATTATATTTGTTTTTGTAATTTAATTTCAGTTTTGAGAACTGTAGCTCGACATTCTAAGTCTTCCGCTGTCGTCTTTTCGTTTGTTCGAATTTATTAAGTTCTACTTGAATTTCAAGCCTAGCAGTTGACTCGATAGTCAACTGCGGCGTAACAATTCTATAATATTTCCTCATTTATCATTGCGAAAATTTAGGGTTGTTACAGGTTTTACCCTAGCCAAAATATGACTTAGAAACTCATAGCTACTGTTCAAGACACTTACAACCGCCAAGGACAATGACGGTTTTGTCCCGAACTTGAAATGGGGTGACGTGCACCCCATAAGATTGAACATTTTTCAATCCAACCCATTTTGTTCAATATTTATTTTTTGAGCCCTATTTCGAAAAAAAATTCAATAAATTATGGTTTTTGTGTAAATTGTCAAAACTGACAATTAGCTATTTAAATTACAAAGAGTCGTAATTTTAGCTAAAATGATGTAATTAGTAATTATTATATAGTGATATAATAATTAATTAACACTTAAAGAAATAAGTGTACAAATTATACCAAATTGTAACATAAGATGTTTAGGGGTATAATTAGTAAGGGAAAAATAGTCTTTTTGCCACCACCACTATATATAATGTGTTTTATGATCAGACACATCATTTTTACATACACAAAAACTTATTTTAGAGAGAGAATTGAGAGAAAACTCTCTAATTTCTCTAAAAATCAGCCTACTTACAACTCCTTCAAGATCAAGTTTTCTTCATTGCATGTCAATGAAAACTTGATCAAAACACTTATCTAAGCCTAGTATATCATTAGTTAATTTGTTGGCTAATTATATATAAGGTTTTAGGGTTAAAATCTCATAAAACTAGACCATTTTGTGAGATTTTTGGAGAGCTTCTTTGGTGGATCAAGGAAGGAGGTTTCCTAACTTGGAAACTCAAGATTAAGGAGGAGGATCCCCATTAATTTGCAGCTCAAGATCCTTCATTTGAAGGAAGGTCAAAAATTTCTCTTGATTAAGGTATAAAAACATGTTTTATTACCTTATTTATGCTTTAATCTTACATGCAACTAAAGATTCTTAGCTAAAATTAATTAGGAGTAATTAAGTACTAATTAGAGGATTCTAATTAGAGGCTAAATAACTTACATGTGGTATCAGAACATCGGTTTAAATTGCATGTTAAATTTTAGCTTTAATTAGGTTAATTAGTAACTTAATTAATTTTTGATGATAAAAATTGGTTTTATCAAACAAACTAAAGTTGCATGTGATTTTTTGGGCATGTGGATGCTCCAACCGAAATTATGGAATTTTGGGAATTTATTTGCTAATTTTGCTTATTTTTGGTTGTTTTTACAAGATTTATGCTATTTTCTAATTAATTGGTAATTAGATTAACATGCATGTTAATTTTTTTTAATTTAAGAAATTTATAATTTTTCTATAATTATAATGAGTATAATTTCCAGAAATTATTTCATAATTTTATTGGCCATTTGTTATTAGTTAATAATAATATAAATGGTGGAAAATTGATTTCTTAAGAGAAAATGACCAAAATAATTTGCAAAATTTTTGTCCTTAATTAGCTACTGGTTGTGAGTTTAAATCACTTAATGAAATAATTTCTAAATTTTTTCGTAATTAGTTATGATTTATTTAGATATTTTCGTGTTTATTATGTGATTTTTGGACAAATAGTTAGCAATATAATCAAATTAAACTAATAAATTCAATTTTAGTGGAGACTAAATATTGAAAAATTAATTACTTAGTGGTTAGTTTAAACTTAAAAGGTGTTTTTAGTGTTGATTTATTAGAATCAGAAATTCCTAAATTTAGCGGGTTGCTTGTACTATAAAGTTGAAAAATCTGATTTTCGGTCTTATTTGCATGATTCTAAGTATAGTATGGCCATAGAGTACTATAGTATCGGTACTGTACCAAAATGTATGGACGGTATCCGATTGGTTTGTAATAATTGCGATCTCGTATCGCCGGTTTGTAATACTTTAATTCTTTTATTTTTAAAAAATGTATAATAGGATAGTCCATATGCAGTGGCGAAGCCAGGATCTGGGGAATGGGGGGGCACAAAATCGTTCACTGTAGCGTGTATTTTTGAAATTCATTAATGAGTAAATTAAAGTTATGAGTACTTGGCAAAATTGAATAAGTAACTTTTTTTTAGAATGATATGCATATCGTGAAAGTTTAACACCGAAAAAAACAATCTTTGCATGCATTTTTTCTAATATTTTAGATCTCAAATAATAAACCTTTAGAAAATAAAAATTAAAGCCATAAATGTCATGCCCAGGATTCGAACTCTAGTGGCTTCTACAAAATAGTGGGCTCAGTACCATCTCAGCTACTCAAAGTTTGTGATAATTAGTGCAACTCTTTAATATATGTAACCAAATTTGTCAGAATTAATTGGGGGGCACTTGCCCCCCGTGCACCCCTCCTGAATCTGCCCCTGTCCATATGTACATTTGTTTATATTGAAGATTAGCGTGTTCACAAAGCCAATGGTTGGCGGAACGAGACTGAAATGAAGACGGAGCCTTTGAAGCATTTGAAGCCTAGTTTAGGTTTAAGTGTTTTAACTAGGTTTTAATCTTATGGCCATACTAGGACTTGGATATATTTGGTGCATGCTTGGTTTTATTTTTGCACAATTAAAACCAAACGTAAATCCCACATTGTCATATCCTTTATTCGCGACTCGCTAGAATTAGTTCCCTTAAAAGCGATAGATAAAATATGACAAGATCTCTCACTAAAATGTAAAATCGAGATTTAGTCCTTCCATAATTCACACCTATGCAACCCTTGTTCATTAGGGGCACGCTCGCCCTAGCGGGGTGTTTCCTTTTTACCTTGAGGGAGGTGGTTAATAAAGAGTTATTACGAGTGAATTTTGGTTTCATCTTGACGTGATTTGCAATACAAGTCTTGCAATCCGGGACTAAAGGATTGATTTAGTTGAAATCGATCAACTGAGAGTTCTAAGTGTAGAATCAATCATGAGTTGGTTCACCGAAATTACATAAATTTGGGATGTATCGCCCTCCGCGTACCTAAATTTATATAAGATCGGATCTCGGAATCATTTATATAATTTAGAGAGTTCATTATATATTTGCCTAAATTCACAAATAATTTTTTTAATGTGTATTTGACGATGAATTTAATCGATTGTTTTTTCCCACGTTGTAGTTTAAAATTCGAAAAGGGCTCAAATGTCCAATTAAGTAATATCCAAAGACTCCTGGCTTCGTAATTTTATGGAAAAGAATGAACTAAAGGAGGATGGAAGCAATTTTACTGATTGGGAGTTAAACCTGCGATTAACGCTTCAATATGATAGAAAACAACGTTTTCTATACGAACCCCCGATTCCCGCTCCAGGTCCCAACGCCACCCCTGAAATGATACAAATGTATCAAGAGTACGAGCATGAATCTGACCCGATTAAGAATGTATTGATTATTTCTATGCACCCGCGTTTACAGAAACGCATGATTGATTTTGGTGCATATCAAATATTCTCTCGGCTAACGACTAGTTTCTCGCAAAAGCCGCGAATACTTCAATATAAAGCAGCTTCGAGTTTCTTTGAGACTAAGCTCTCAAAGGGCCAACCAGTTGGTCCTCATGTTCTCAAATTTATCGAGAATGTTGAAACTCTTGAGAAGTTAGGTTGCCCAATTTATGAAGATTTTGCGGTATACCGTCTTCTTAATTCTTTGCTTGCAACATTCGGTCCTTTTAGGACGAATTACTACATGAATGATTTAATGAAAAATCTTCATGAATTGCATGCCATGCTTGTACAACATGAGAGGGATATGGTTTCTAGTGGGAGTGGGAATAGAGATGTTATATCCATGGCGGTAAAACAAAAGGGGAAGTTTAAGAAGGGTGCATGAAAGGGTAAAAAAACCGCGCGTGGCAAAGGAAAAGGAAAAGTTGCTTCGGGCAACAACTCTATTTCTAAGAGAGGCGCAACTCCTGAACAAAAATGCTTCCATTGTGGAAATTTCGGCCATTAGAAGCGAAATTGCCCAAAGTACCTGGAGGAGAAGAAGTCAAAACCAGGTATATATATGATAGACATTAATTATGCAAGTACCACGTCTTGGGTATTAGATACTGGATGTGGATCTCACCTTTGTAATCACTTGCAGGGGCTGACGAAGGCACGTCGGCTGGCAAAAGGTGAAGTTGACCTCCGTGTCGGGAATGAAGCTAAAGTAGCCGCCGTATCAGTAGGAACGTATATTCTGTCGCTTGCCTCAGGGCTAGAGTTGTATCTAAATAACTGCTATTTTGTACCAACTCTAAGGAAAAATATAATTTCGGTTTCTGTTTTAGACTCTGAAGGTTTTGATTTTTCAATACGAAACAACAGTTGTACCTTCTCGTTTAATGATATGGTGTATGGAACAGCAAAATCTATAAACGGTATTTACGTTTTAGATTTGACAAATGAGGTCTATCATGTAGCAAATAAAAAGCTCAAAATAGGAGATCCCGATCAATCCTACCTTTGGCACTGTCGTTTAGGGCATATAAACGAAAAATGCATTGAGAGACTCGTAGCCAATGGAGTTCTCAAACCATTTGATTTTGGATCTTATGGAACATGCGAGTCTTGTCTTTTAGGCAAGATGACTCGTGCACCATTTTCAGGAAAAGAAGTACGAGCTAGTGATTTATTGGCACTCATTCATACAGATGTTTGCGGTCCAATGACAATCACTGCCAGAGGTGGTTATGACTATGTTGTCACTTTTACAAATGATTTTAGTAGATATGGCTACATCTACCTAATCAAATATAAAAGTGAGGTACTTGAGAAATTTATAGAATTTCAAAAGGAAGTAGAAAATCAATTAGGAAAGAAGATCAAGGCCTTACGATCTGATCGGGGAGGTGAATATCTCAGTAATGACTTTGATATTCATCTGAAAGACTGTGGAATCATATCACAGCTTACACCTCCTGGTACACCACAATTAAATGGTGTAGCCGAAAGAAGAAACCGTACCCTGTTGGATATGGTAAGATCAATGATGAGTCAGACCGAGCTTCCTGATTCATTCTGGGGTTTTGCTCTCCAAACTGCCATTTTCACACTGAATAGATGCCCGGCTAAATGAGCTCCGAAAACTCCATATGAGTTATGGAGAGGAAAAGTTCCTAACCTCTCATTTATCAAGATCCGAGGTTGTGATGCATATGTCAAATACAAGACTGACAATAAGCTTGCACAAAGATCTAATAAATGTCTCTTTGTAGGTTATCCTGTACAGACTCGAGGATATTACTTCTACAATGGTCATGAGAACAAAGTTTTTGTGTCTCGAGATGCAGTCTTTTTAGAAAATGAATTTATTTTTAAAAGATAGAGTGGGAGAAAATTTGAACTTAGCGAAGTTCAGGAGCCACAAATGCAAAATGAGGCTCATGATGTTTTGCCAGAAGACATTCCTGAATCGTCTAACTCTGTGGTTCCATTCTCCACTCCTAGAAGGTCAGGCAGATCAAGCCACCCACCAGATCGATACCTAGGTGTGATCGAGGATGGTGGTGATCACTTTTTGCTTCTAGAAAGTAATGAGCCTGCAACCTATAGAGCAGCCATGACTGGACCGAATTCTACTAAATGGCTAGAGGCAATGAAATCCGAGATAATTTCCATGTACGAGAATCAAGTATGGGACTTGGTTAACTTGCCTGAAGGAACCAAGGTTCTTTAGTGCAAATGGATCTTTAAGATCAAGACCGGCATGGATGGAAATCAAGATATTTTCAAAGCTAGATTGGGAGCTAAAGGTTTCACGCAAGTTCATGGTTTAAACTATGACGAGACCTTTGCGCCAGTTGCGATGCTCAGATCTATTCGGATAATCTTAGCAGTTGCTGCTTTTCATGATTATGAGATATGGCAGATGGATGTTAAAACCGCCTTCCTGAATGGGTTTCTGGAAGAGGAAGTGTATATGGCACAACCTGAGGGTTTTATTGATGCAAACAATCCTAAGATAGTTTGCAAGCCTAAGAGATCCATTTATGGTCTTAAGCAAGCATCTCGGAGTTGGAACCATCGGTTTAACCATGTGATTAAACAAAATGGTTTCACCCGAAGTGTCGAGGAACCTTGTTTATACATGAAATTTGGTGGGAGTAAAGTAACTCTCCTAATCCTATATGTAGATGACATATTACTCATTGGGAACGATATCCTCATGCTTAACTCCGTTAAGGACTGGCTAGGGAAACATTTCCAGATGAAGGATTTAGGAGAAGCGCAACGCATCCTAGGTATTTGGATTTATAGAGATAGACCAAAAAGAATACTAGCGTTAAGTCAAGAAACTTATATTGATAAAATTCTTGACAGGTTCAATATGAAAGACTCTAAAAGAGGCTTTTTACCTATGGGCAGTGTGATAATTTTGAGTAAAGCTCAGTGTCAGACTGATTCTAAGGATATTGAACGCATGAAGTCGATACCTTACGCTTCTGCTATCGGTTCGATCATGTACGCTATGATGTGTACGCGTCCAGACGTGTCATATGCCTTGAGTATGACAAGTCGTTACCAAGCCAATCCAGGCGAGAGCCATTAGATAACCGTTAAGAACGTCCTTAAATACTTAAGATGGACTAAGGTTACGTTCTTAGTTTATGAAGGGGATTATGAGCTTCGTGTAAAGGGTTATGCAGATGCTAGTTTCCAAACTGATCGAGATGATTCAAAATCTCAATTAGGATATGTTTTCATACTGAATAGAGGAGCCATATGCTGGAAGAGAACCAAGCAATCGGTGACTGCGGATTCTACAACGGAGGCTGAGTATCTTGCAGCATCAGAAGCTGCAAAAGAGGCAGTTTGGATCCGACAGTTCCTGGAATGATTAAATGTAGTCCCTACAGCAGCGGATCTTATTGTGGTCTATTGCGAAAATAGTGGAGCAATAGTTCAGGCTAAAGAGCCTATGTCTAGTGACAAATCTAGACATGTAAAGAAGTTCCATGTAATTAGAGACTTTGTGGAACGAGAAGATATATCGATTTGTAAGGTTAGGACAGACGATAATATCGCTGATCCTTTAACCAAGCCATTATCACAGGCTAAACACAATGGTCATATTGCCTAGATGGGTTTGAAGCGTATGCCTGACATGTGTTAGATTATATGTTGTAATAGTTAATAAGTGCATTACCTTTTACATATACGATAACTAAATTCATAGTTTTAAGTTTTATTAAACTCTTTTATTAATTCAGTTTTTATAAAGTTCTTCTATAACTAAATTTAGTTTTTATTAATGATTTATTACTGACTTGAGTGTAGTGACATCCCAAGACCCATTCTTTGTATTTTTAGCCAAAAAAAGTCTACCTTTTGGGTTGTTCTGTATACGTCGGCTTTGACTCAAGCGGGCATTCTGATGTAATTTCCATTAAGATGGATATGCCGTCGAAAAAGAGTATTGTTTTTATTTTACTCCGAGTTAAGAAAGTATTTCTCATTTCAAAATACTTCAATTGGGACACGCAAAAAAGAGGCCAATTCAGCAGCTTTTTGTTCAATTTCTCGTGGAGTCAAATTTTCATCGGTACGGGTCAAAGGAATGGCCCCCTGGCCTCGTATTTCCAGATAAAGAACACGACGAGTATAAATACCCTCTTTAAGTTCTATTCTAATAGACTGAATATCTTTTATAAGAAATCGTAGGCAGATGCGACGATTTTTTTCCGGAAATCCCCAACGAAAAATACACACTATTCCTTCTTTTTTATCGAACAAATCATAACCACTACCTACATTCAAAGAAATTGTACACCACAAATAGGACCTAATATATATATATATATATATATATATATATATATATATATATATATATATATATATATATATATATATATATATGCTCTGTTGATTCCTAATAAGTCGTGGAGACGATTTGAACCCTATTAAGTGAACAGGATTAACAGTGTGTTTTGTCTCTAGTCATAAAATGAGGTGACGTCTCAATTGACTAGATTGTAAGTCGGTTGATGACTAGTTCAATGGTCATGGATTTATAGAAATAAATAACCGATTACATAGACAGACTGTAGATGACACTCTGTCAGACATATGACCAATTATAGAACCTTTGTGTCTGGTCGTGACAAGGTAATCTATATTATTCCTATTAGTCGATTCTTTCGACCTGAGATTGTTTGTCTGAATTTATGCAGTAGGCAGTGACTTTGATTTATGTCCTATTTCGTGCCGTAAAAGGAGGCTAAAAGGACATCTATTGGGTCGTAACCGACTGTATGAAACAAATAAAATAAGTCAAGAAGGGATTGTCCACCCACGTCAGGGTATAATATCTTTGGGCCACTCGAAGAATTATGACTGAAAGTGCGTGGCCACGCTCGGAAGAGATCTATGATAGATATTCCGGTTAGACAGTCATAATCCAGATCGAGAAAACCACTACTGATAATGATCCAATGCAAGTTCGACCTGAAAGATAATTCGCATTAAGTGGGAGATATAACGGACAAGAGAATCAGTAACGCATGACTTGTCTTGGACAAGTGAGAGATTGTTGGAGTTGGTGTCCTCCGATAATAATGCGTTGACTAATTAAATCTAATTAGGAATAAACCTGGGATATATTGAATATACAAATCAGTTGATTAACGTAAATCGATAACGCTTGGCTGACTAGAGTTTGACGTTATTGTCGTTTGACGGCGGTAATCAACTGATCCCTCTCGGTCACACCAATAAAGATAGTTTCCACAGAGGATATTATATTTGTATTTAATACAATATAATATAAACCCTAATGTGTCAATTAAAGAGGTAACTGATTATATCGGATAGTGTTTTATGAGTTTGGAACTCAGGTCGAATAAATTATGGTTTTTGTGTAAATTGTCAAAATTGACAATTAGCTATTTAAATTACAAAGAGTTGTAATTTTAGCTAAAATGATGTAATTAGTAATTATTATATAGTGATATAATAGTTAATTAACACTTAAAGAAATAAGTGTACAGATTAAACCAAATTGTAACATAAGATGTTAAGGGGTATAATTAGTAAGGGCAAAATAGTCTTTTGCCACCACCACTATATATAATGTGTTTTATGATCAAACACACTAGACACATCATTTTTACATACACAAAAACTTATTTTAGAGAGAGAATTGAGAGAAAACTCTCTAATTTCTCTAAAAATCAGCCTACTTACAACTCGTTCAAGATCAAGTTTTCTTCATTGCATGTCAATGAAAAATTGATCAAAACACTTATCTAAGCCTAGTATATCATTAGTTAATTTGTTGGCTAATTATATATAAGGTTTTAGGGTTAAAATCTCATAAAACTAGACCATTTTGTGACATTTTTGGAGAGCTTCTTTGGTGGATTAAGGGAGGAGGTTTCCTAACTTGGAAACTCAAGATTAAGGAGGAGGATCCCCATTAATTTGCAACTCAAGATCCTTCATTTGAAGAAAGGTCAAAATTCCTCTTGATCAAGGTATAAAAACATGTTTTATTACCTTATTTATGCTTTAATCTTACATGCAACTAAAGATTCTTAGCTAAACTTAATTAGGGTTAATTAAGTACTAATTAGAGGAGTCTAATTAGAGGCTAAATAACTTACACTCCACACACTTATCATTCTGAGAATCATATTGTACCCAAATTTAGACATAACTTACGTCATTAAGGCCCTTATAAACAAACCACATTGAGGTCAAATTGGCAGCTTACATAAAAGCTTCGACTTTGTTCATAAAAGAGGACCCCATTACCCTTCAAAATGACCAGAGAAGAACCTGATTACAGTTAGAAACATTACTAAAAGATGAACACCTTTATTTTCCCGTAGATATTCGCAACAATATTTTACATAATTTTACATTCATAACCCTCTATCTTAGTTCATGATATAATTAAAGATGAAAACTTGTCCCAAAAAATTTCAAAACATTACTCAATTTCACATTCTTACGAACTCTAACTCATGAGAAAATGTGTATGGTAGCCATAAGATGAAACATTTTTTACCTACGCACTTCAGATTTAACACACCCAGAACCCCAAAATTATCTGTCAATTGAAAAAAAAAAAACATGGAAATAAAGTAGATGGTTCAGAAATTACATACACGTGGAAAAAATGGAATAAAATCAAAACAATTGACATTGTAACAAATTATCAAAAACTCATACCAAATAAATGGGAAATATAAGAAACAAGAACGGAAATAAGGGTGTGAAAAGATCGAGCTTACGTTTTAGTGGTCAGATCCGAGAAACCTAAGATCTCGAACCTCAAGATAATCTGCAAAACAAGGAAAGCAAAAAAATAAGTGAATTAAATCACTAAAAAATGAACACACTAAATCAATAAATAAACCCTAGAAATCGACCAGCAAATAATCGAACAAAATGGAAGCGAAAAAAGAAAAACCTTGGAATTAATTAAAAATCAATCGATCAAAAACTAAAAACCCTAGAAGTAAGATTAAAAGACTCAAACAAAAACCCACAAATCCGAGGAAATACAATCCAATCAAAGAACCTGATAAAAATTAACAAATTACGACCTAATTCGGGTACAAAATTACCTATGCGCAAGCAGATATGTACATAAGAAGAGGAAAACTATACCTGATCTGATGGAAGCGACAGATGCTATTTGCAGATGGAGATCGACGAGAGGAATAAAATGGAAGGAGAGAGAAGATGGAGAACATAGAAACTATCAAAGAGAAACGCAAGCAACCAAAGTATTAGATTAGATTAAGTGCTAGTAGAGAAATTTTGAGATGTGAGAGGGGTGGGAGTAGAGGATGGAAATGGATATTGAGGATGAGGAAAGAAAGAAAGAGGCAGTAGATGAGGAAAGAGAGAACGATATAGAGCAACCAAAGGGAGAAAGAAAAAATGAAAAAAAAAAAAAAACAATTCAGTGATGGATATTGATTGACCGTCTCTATTTTAGAGAACATTCCGTCTCAAATTTGAGACGGATTAATAACGTTCGTCTCAAATTAGAGATTAAATTATAAAATCCATCTCTGATGAAAATTTGAGACGGAATCCTACTTATCCATCTCTAACTTAGAGACGAAACTAAAACATTCGTCTCTAAATGGAGATTTTCTTGTAGTGAAATTATAACTTGCTGGTTAAGTTAAGTGACGATTATTATTTCGACAGAGGCTCGCTAATAAAAGATCACTTTTCACACCTATGGAACGACTATTTATTTCGTAATTATATTTACGAAATCTTACAACAATCGTAAATCACTTTAGTTTATTATCACATGTCGATTGTTGGTACGTCGAAAAATGGATCAAAGGACAGATTTATTTATAGGCAACTGAAAGTAGAGCAGAAGAACATGTGCAGAGAAATTCCACAACGCTTGAAAGGATTCCCATGAATCATGGGCAAAAGTTTTGGATTCACGTAGGCTCTTCCATGCATAACTTTCTTTGCTCTGTCTCTTTCCTTTCTTTCTATCTTGTTTCCTTATCTTTCAATGCTTTGTTCTTTTTCCTTTGCGTAGTATACATTCCATAAATTATCCTTTTTTTGTTGGTTTAACCATAATACTACTGAATTGTCATTATTCTTGATTCTAAAAAAAAAAAAAAAAAAGATGAGAAGAAGGGTGATTACATCCTCTCCTCCTAAAAGAGAGTTTCGTCCTGAAACTTGCTATAATCATGGTTCGAACAGCCGTGTATAGTTCTTCCTCATGTCTACTTCCTTCTCCTAAGTGGCTTCTCTTTTGTCATGGTTGAACGAATGCACTTTGAAAAATGGAATACTCTTGTTCCTTAGTACCTTGACTTCTTGGCCCAAAATCTCTAATTGCCGCTCCTCGTAACTTAAATAAGGTTTAAGTTGGATTGGTCTAAGTTCGACTATTTGTTCGTCTGGTTGAATGATAGCATGATTGTCGTTAAATCCTATCAAATTACCACTAGAAACTACTTATAGTACATAGGATAAGTGGGTATCGAACACAAGGAAAAAGGGGTCCTATATGCAATTCTATGTGGCAAAAAGAAATAAACAAAAGAATAAAGCAATTAAATGGGGGGTTTTTGGTTTGAAACAGTGATATAATTAAAATAACGGTTTATCAAATAGATTAAGATGACCCTAATTGATAATCTCATCTAACAGCCTAAGATAGCAAGTTTAACCTCTCTCTAAATTAAACCAATTTTGATAACCCGGGTTTTAACCTATTAATCCACTTTTATGGGGAATTTGAGCAACCGTTACCAAATTTCCCTCCTTTAATCCTACACTCAAACAAATCACAATCATAGGTATGAAGAGCAAGGATTAACAAAAATATTATGAACAACTCAAATTAGTATCTAATTAGCCGCAACCGCGACACTAATCAAATCTAATCTATTAGTTGCCTAATTAAGTCCCTAGTCACAAATTAATCATAATCATACACTAATCATGTGGAAGTTGCTTCCTTATCGTTAATAATCAAATACCATCAATTATCAACCAAGTATATGAAATACCCAAATCATTCTAATCAACCAATTAGAGAAACACAAGGATAAATCATGCGTCGACGAACAAGGAATTAATTACAATGAAATTAAAGGCAAATTAGAGAGAAGAAATCTTATTAATACATAGGATGAAAGATGTTGATTACACCAAGAGTCTAGAAAGGGATTAGCCTTCCATACTAAGTATTTCTTTGTAAATTTATCATGTTTAATTCACTATTATTTTAGAGAAGTTATGCTTGATTCGGTAAAATTAAAGAGTACTGGATTTAATTGAATATTTTACGCCGATTCATGAATTTCAATATAAGCAATACTGCCTAAACTCTATATGCTTGTTAGTTTTAGATTCAGTTACGAACCCTCAAATAAAAAAATAAAAAAACGGTTCAGTTTTACGAATTATTATATACTCCTTATTCAATAAGACAAAAACATGTCAATTGGTCGAACTGGGTGAATTTGTTATCTAACGCACATAATAGACAATAATATTCACATAGTTTCTTATTGCACTACAGATACCCACGGGTGTGTGAAGTGGGACAGACGAAGTATGAAGTTAATATCATGTTTCTTTTCTTTCAATTTTTAGCAATTTACCATTTGTTTACTTTATTGGTTTTGTACGTGCAATTATACAGTATATTCCGTAGTATTTTAGAACTTGCAAACATAAAATGATCCTAACTAACTCATCCGCAGAACATTTTTGTTGCTATCACCCGCGGAGCTCATTGTCAGCGTCTTAGCTTTCGGCTTAGCTACCCGCCCATATTCTTAGTTTAATGCACATATGTATTAGTCTTCTTACACCCACCGCTTTGCATAACAATCATGTACAACTACTTCCAGCATAAATGTAACATAATATCTAATTCCTTGTTCTACATAAGAAATGATACTTCTCTAATTTGATATTAATGGAATACATGCTGAAATTTCGGTCAAAATTGAACATATGATCAAATATTTCCAAGTAACTTACTATAAAAATATGGTAGTATAATTATTGGACGAAATCTTTGCTTTTAAATTTGGACGAAAAATTAGGGAATTAATGTCCTTCATATATAATTTGACTAATAAAAGAGTCAACAAAATATCAATTGCCTTGGTGGTTGAAGTGTTGCAATATAACCCTGAGGTCATAGGTTCAAGTCTTCATAGCATCATTTTTTCAGTATTGATGAGGTATCATTGATATGGTTTGCCCATGAACTTCGAAGATATATAAATCTTTTGCCTCGGTGGTTTTCGGAAATATATATCATATCTTTATATATAATATTGTTAATAAAAGTATCAACAAAATCAATTGCCTCGGTGGTTGAAGTGTTACAATTGTAACTTAGAGGTTATATGTTCAGGCATTTATAGCTTCGTTTTTTTATGAAGCGAAAGTAATTGCAATAATAACGTGGCGATGACATCAGCAATGATATCATCGTTGATGTGGATGGCCAGAGAATTGCCCAAAAGTTTTATTACAATAATTTTTGAGATAAAATTCTTAATAAAAGTACTAATTTTCACTAATTTCTCCTTAAGTTTCTCTCTCTATAATGAAAAACAAGATGAAAATAATATGAAAAGTGATAAATCTTATTGAGAGGTTCATGCCCCTTTATTCAATATAAGTACAAAAGATACTACAAGACAAAAGTTAAAAGATCCAAGAAAAACTGTCGAAAAGGCCATAGGAAACTTCGTGGATTCAAAAAGAATTTTATATGAAGCCATATCCTAAAGAGATTCTAGCTTTAGTTGAAGAAATTTTCTAGCGTGTGCCCAGTGGGCACATGATCAAACTCCATTATCTTTCTTAATTAACTGATATTCTTCTGAATTAATTAAAAAGATTCCACAATTTGTTTTTTTTTTCAAGTGAGAATGTCACTTAATTAAGAAAATGAATGGAGTTTTATCATATGCCCTATGAGCACACATTAGAAAACTATGAGATACCGTACCGGCCTGGGGGTGGACCGATTGGGTCTCTCTATTTTTTCTTTTGGAAATTGGAGTCACCAGCAAGAGTTTTTAGTAAGATCCTACGAACCTAGAATGAGTGCTTTACAAGGTATGATTTGGAAAGGTGTTGGGCACCCAAATCGCCCGTTCGAAGACGCCTCTACTAATTGATCCAAGATAAATATAAAGTTTATAATCGACGACGGAATCATATAGCAAATAGCATGCAAGTACGTACATACAATTAACAATAATAATAATAATCATGTTACTTACTCCGTATAAACTAGTCATAATGAAATGCATCAATAGCCACGTATTACAAGCATGCACCTTAGGATAATAGTAATAAAATAAGTACAATATGTAAAGCATGCATGCAAATAGCCATACTCATGAGTTAATTACAAAGAGCAACAAGCATGGATGACTCACGACAACAAGCATGACAGAAGGAGATCAAGCCGACATAATTGGCAACTATATGGCAACAATATCTCTTATCACTTATGCTCAGAAAATTGTTCAATACAACATCATGTTAAGATAACAAATAGACAAACCAAAAAACCAAACTTACGGCAAAATATAATTATTTTGAAGATCTTTTTGAAATGATTTGAGGCCCTCAGGTGGACGTATTATTGACATCGTGCGGATCTCGGCTTCGCTCGCCAACGCCCCAATCTTTGATCTTGACCCTTGGGTGCAAACGAGATAATGTTCTAGCCTCGTATATAGTAGTTTTTATATAAGGAATATTAATTGAAGGATTGATGCGTAGGTGTATATGCACGTTATCTTACACTTCGCTCGGATACGTACTAGTTTTGATGATCATGAGAATCAGTTTCTACATAGGTTAGGCCATATATATGTAGCTTATTATGCGTTTTATGCGTTCCCCCCTTGCCCCTTGTGAGAAATAGAGTGATCTTTATATATAGGAAATGAGTGGAGGGTTTTGATTACCCCTAACCAACTGACTAACTTGAGGATTAAGCAATATATGAGTTTCCCATAAGCTCACAACATCTTCCTTCAAGTCTAACCTATGTGATAGCATACCTAAGAGTAACTGGTAATGTATCTTTTCCAAATAGGCGCCATGTTCACTCATCTAGCTCTTCTTAGTGTGATGCGCGTTGGCTCGTGTAAACGCTAAGGAGAGTTCCACCACTAATAAAGGAGAATTCCATCTAGAGTGATGTGCATTGGCTCGCATAAGCGCTAGAGAGAGTTTGACTTAGCAACCGACGACGAACGACACCGAGTTTGATGTGCCTTGGATCGCATAAGCGCTAATTGGACTTTGATTTGGCCGTCGATGACGAATGTTACTAAGTGTGATACTGACTCTTTCACCATTCGCAATTTCGCCAACCGTAATTGACATCGACGAGTCGCCATATTTCTTTTGTGAGAAGAGTAACCACTGATGATCGTGTACCATATGTACGTATGTAATCCAATGGTGCGTCGACACTTGTGTGTAGTTGCTAACCCTGTTTTTTTTTTTTTTGGGATATTATCTATGGTACCCCTGAACTTCCCGCTTTTATCCAGTGTACCCCCAAACTTTCCGCGTTGCCCAGAATGCCCCTGAACTTCCCGCTTACTCTAATTGCACCCAGACTTCTATTTTTCTTCTAACGCCCCACTAATCCCCACTAATCCCTCCTAACTCTGTTAACTCCCTCTCTCCTCCATTGTTTTCTTCTTCTTCTTCTTCTTCTTCTTCTTCTTCTTCTTCTTCTCTCGCCTCCATTGTTAAACTCTCTTGTTTTCTTCTTCTTCTTCTTCTTCTTCTCTCTTCTCCATTGCTAGACTCTCTTATTTTCTTCTTCTTCTTCTTCTTCTCTCTCCTCCATTGTTAGACTCTCTTGTTTTCTTCTTCTTCTTTCCCCTCCACTGTTAGACTCTCTTGATTTTTTTCTTCTTCTCTCTCCCCCATTTACTTTAATGTCTTCATTTAATACTTTCATTCAAGAGATTTTTCGTAGTGTGAAGTATGAAGCGAAGAGATGTAAGTGCAAGAGATGACAGATCTAAAGATTTCAAAGTTAAAGGACAAACCAAATAGGCTATACCACAAGAGAGTCTAGCAATGGAGGAGAGAAAACAAGAAGAAAAAAATAATGGAGGAGAAAGGAAATGAAGGAGAGAGGAAGAACAAATTCCTTATTAGAAGTAATTGGGTTTAATAAAGAAATAAAAAACAATTAGGGATGGTGGAAGTTCAAAGGGGAAATAGAGTTAGGAGGGAGTTAACGGAGTTAGAAGGGGTTAGTGGTGCGTTAGAAGAAAAACAGAAACCTGGGTGCAATTAGAGTAAGTGGGAAGTTTAGGGGCATTTTGGGCAACGTGGAAAGTTCGGGGGTACATTGGATAAAAGCGGGAAGTTCAGGGGTACCATAAATAATATCCCTTATTTTTTAGGATGAACTTTGCAGAAACGTCCATTGTCCCACCGATGGAGATTGTAGACATCTGTCAAGGAGCAAGACTTGCGTGTCATGAAAATGAAAGAATATCCATACTTCTTAAAGGCCTTGAGAGATGGGAAGACCGGGAGCATCAATTATCTTCTTGTTCGTAACCAAGAGGGCAAAAAAATTGAAAAGGCGACACGATGCGCTTACTATCCCTCCATGATCGGGAGTTGCACACTTACCTGGCCTTTTGAGGTTGCTTGTATGCCAAGATTGGAGGAGTGGATTCGTGAGGAAAACACGAGGTATTTGCGTCTCGTAGCAAGGCTCATAGTCCAGAACACAGAAGGAGTTTCTTATCTTACAGTCCACACTTCACACTGGGGCACGAGAGGAAATGATTTCTTATACGCTCGGTCATCGCATTTGCCACCGTGAAGCCAAGTGGGGTGGATTGAAATTTCCTGATGAGTTCAACCCTCCATCCGAATATTGGGAATGGGCAGAACTTATTCTTCATCAGAGAAGACCTATATTGATGAACGCGTGTGTACATGGTGTTGTGAAAGCATCAACGTTTCCGTACGATCGTCGCCATGATTTGATTATGGGGTTTTGTGAATCATGGCCATCGGTCACAAACACTCTGCATACAGTCGATGGTGAGATGTCAATCTCATTATGGGATCTGAAAGAACTTTGTGGACTTTCTATCTTAGGCGAGTTTTATGACGAAATTACCCCCAGTTTTGAGGAAACTACAAGTCTTGATGCGAAAGGGGATCCTATACTTCCTTTCAGCTGCATGTTCATGTTTTATGCATACTATCTGGCAAGGACTGAAAACAAGGAGTGAACGACTTCACAACTGGTTTCTATCGCTAACTGGATAAAATGGTGGTTTAGGGGTGAGCTGGCCTGGTTTATGATAACCCCTTTACTACCAAGAAGCCTCCGAGCTAAATGGTCAGCCCAACAGATCGAGCGTCTACACGAGGTCGCACAAAGGAAGAGAATGTCATATTTGGAGACTTCGGAGTTCAAACAACTGATGAAGATGAGGTTTATCTTACAGCCTTCTTATCTACTTGGCTATGCCTCTTCATGCTTCCCAGCAACCCCGGTAAGTATATACGTCCCGAAACCTTCGAGGGTTCAGATTTTGTCTTGCTATTCCTGTACTTACGAGCATCTACAATGGATTGAATTGTCTTGCTTTTGATGGAAATGAACTTGGGAAGTGTAGAGCCTATTCCCCTTGGCATTATATTACGGATAGGTGAGTACTTCAAACTCTACAACACCATATTTCGTGATGGCGATTGTCCAGCGATGTGCAAGTATTTCAGCCTCACCACATGCAGATCTCCTAAGCAAAGTAACATCTTTCAGCAATATGATGGTCAAGACTGGATCCAAACCCGGAAGTGATGGATTGATGACTGGCGCAATTGTCAAAACCTCAAGTCAAAGGCTTAATATTGATTTATTAGAATTCTTCGTTAGTTCATGTACATACTACTTGACTTTTAGACAAGGCAATATGTATATGGTGGAACCTTATAGTCCACACAGATTTGCTAGGCAGTTCGGCTACACACAGAACCTTCCGAGAGCTTTATTAAAAGACATGTGATCTACTACACTTCGGGAACTTGTGTTCTTATGTAAGTGTAGTCTTTACCGTTGTACCCCCTGCAAGCTTTGCTACCCAGGAGCATTCCTCAAATATGACCAAATATACTACACCAAGTGCTTCATAGAATGGTGGAAAAGAGGAACGTCAGAGTACTTTGAGAAGAGTGGCAAAATCCTTGCCGCGAGTTTGGATTTTACGTTCAAACTATTTAAAGTTCCAAAGGGCAGCACAAGTCTCATAAACAAGCATGATCCACCATTAGTCGAGCTTCGCTTAGGTGAGGCTTCTGGCGTCGTAGATGTTGCTATAATTGAGGTGGAATTTTTGTTACCATGCAACCGTCAAAAGAACATATCATTGAATGACGTAATTGCTCTAATTCCGAGAAACAGGTTGAGACTTCTAAAGATGCATCAAAGAAGCGTAAGCTGTCTAGTAGGGAGATCAACGTAGATTCAAATAAGCCTCCAACCAAACCTCGCTCCAGTCATCCATCTTCGAAACGTTCTGCAGTTGCCGATAAGGTTGTAACTTCCCTTTGCGGTTTATTCCTTGACTTTCTTCTTCATTTTTATGACATTCTGACAACTCTTCTTTATAGGACTTGTCACCCATGGACGTGGAGGCGGACGATGTCATTTTTTTGGACCAATAGCCACTTGTAGATGATGCAATACTCCTTCCTATTGTCATTTCTATTGCTGAAGAAGGCGGAGTAGCAAAAGGCATTGGTAATTCTGTTCCAGATAACTTTCAAACGCCAATAGATGGAGCCATTGAGGATACAACTTCTTCACATGGAAAAGTTCATCCACATGTTAGGAGAGAAGTTGGTGAAACAAGTGGAAAAACGACTATAACTGCATGCCTTACCACATCCGATTTCACTTTCCACCCTTCCAATGTGCATAGTAGAGGTCGAGAAAATGCTATAATAGCACTGCATGACTCCTTACTCGAGGATGTGATAAAAGCTCCTCATGTTGAAGTTGAGAAGGTGAGGAAAGGTGCTGACGAATCATATGTCGTCGTTAAGTTGATAGGTGGAGATCCAACCTCTCTTCAAACTACGGTTGACGATTATGCTGCAAATGTGAGGACTCTTCTCTTACTTCAAAAAGGAACTTTTGGAAAGAGTACTAGTAGCTAGATAGCCCAAGATATCTCCGTTTCAGAAGCTAATCTGAAATATGCACAGACTTCGGTTGAAGAGGCTTTGCGCTATGAAGTAAATTGTAAAAAGGAACAGGCCTCAATTGAAAAAGAGGAAGCCGCTCTAGAAGAATCTTTTTGTACTTTGCGTGAGAAGCAGTTACAACTGAAGGGACAACAACAAGAACGCCTTGAAGCAATATCTTTATCTCAAGTGTCAATTGAATCTTCTAAGCAAAAGTTAGAGGAATTGAAGTTCACTCCTATTGTGCAGGAGAGAGAGAGAGAGAGAGAGAGAGAGAGAGAGAGAGAGAAAGAGAGAGAGAGAGAAAACCACCTTAAGAGAGATTGAAACCATCATGGAACAAAATAAAAAGGATTTCGAAGCAGTCTTGTAGTAGCTTCCATTTTTTCTTCCTTGTTGTGTTTCGAAGTTTCTTCCCGAATTTGAGGCACTTGTAATGACAATTTTTTTTGAATCTCTTTCTGCGCTTGAAACTTGATTTAGTCATCCTAAAATTTGTATGAACGCACATTGCAATGTATACCAACCTGAAGTTCAGATATGAGTTTTTTTCATTTGATTTAACCGTACACAGTTTAAACTCATGCGGGCCAAGAGTGAATTTTTTTGGTTGATTTAGTCGTTCACAATTGAAACTCGCGCGGGCCAGGAGTGGCTTTTGTTTGTGGAAATGGGATAGTGTGGTTTTTTTTTTTTTGTAAAGATGTTTTTTTGTGGAGATGTGCATTTTTATATTTTGAAGGTTTGGAGATGTGGATTTTTTTGAAAGTGTGGCGGGACTTGAAGTAAGAAATTTACTCAAGCTGCATACTGACAAGTTGACAGGGTGTTAATTTGCAAGATCAAGCCAGACGTAGTTCATTTATTTGGAATTTTTAATTTGGTGGTGCAGTTGGTACGCAATTAGCGTGGGTTGCACCAAATTAATTCAATACTCAACCTAAAACTATGTAGTAGGGTAAGTAGAGTTCGTATCCACAGGGAACTAGGTATTGTCTAGATATGTAACGTTGATTAAGTAACCAAATTTTGGGGGTTTTTGATTAAAAGTTGATTGACTAAGCAACTAATAAAACAATGAACAAGTTGAATTCAATTAAAGAGAAATATTGGTTTATGATTCAATCCACCAACAATTATCAATTGATCATCGAAATTTACCTAATTCAATTCTGTGAGCAAATCGTTGCGAAATCGAAATTTCTATTTTTCCTCTAGTAATTAACTCGAATGAATCAGCATATCAATATTAATCCTAACTTTTAATCAACCTAGAACAAGCGCTTATATATATTTCAATAGAAGCAATAAGATCTAGAAGGAGGTCAACGAAGATAATCAATTCAAACACACGCCCCTTAAATCGAATATAAATCAATTATCTCTACAACAATCCAACGTTGAATCAGCAATCAATTAGAAAGATGCAGTTGCTACGAATTTAGCGATAGAAACATACAAGTACTATACTAGTAGCGCTCCTAGCAAGAACAAGTGTGAATCATGCAATTTAGGGCAAGAGAATTGAAATTACTCACAAAGGAATTGAATAGATGAAAATCTCACAATCTAACGATAATTGACGGCTTCAATCCACAAATACCAAGTTCGGAGATTAGTTCTCCATTAATCTTCAATACAGCCTCAATAATAGTCTCAAGTTGCAAAGTTATGAATAAAACGCAAAACCTAGGTATATATATTGTCTAAGAATGAAATATGGAAAGTATAAGAATTAAGGAAAACCGGGCTTTCGTCACCCACCGCGGACCGCGCACAACAAAGCCGCGGACCGCCGGAATTGAGCCGCGGAGCGCGCCACACTTTCTAACCTCGTTTTCAAACTCGCATAACTTCTTCGTTACTTATCCGGTGAAGGCGTGTGACCACTTTTTAGAAAGGTAAGATCATGAAATTTCATCTCCAATTGGTTGTAATGAAAAATTCCAAATATTCTGAGAGATATGAAGCTCCAAAGTTGGCATTGCGTAACCGGACCAAATGTTGGCATTCTTGAGATTGCAAATGGTCATAATAACCACTAATTCTTGTATCAAAAACAAATAACACCAAATAATATAATTAGCAGTCAAATGATCCAAAAACCAACGTTAAACACCTCAAAAACCCGACTTTAACCACAATAAAACAGCGCACATCAAATTCCCCCATGCTTAGACCTGTACTCGTCCTCGAGTGTATCCTAACTTCCCTTCTATAATTTATCCAAGGTCTTTATAACAGTTAGCACGGGTGGAAAATGATCAAATCCTATCTCCTCTACTCCAACCGAATATGGTGAGTCTTCTTCTTGCTAGCTAGGTCCGCCACAGATGTAATCTCACGCAACGGACCAAGTCATCTTATATCATCCAACCAAAACACCATCAAAACCAAATGGTAAAGGGACCTAAAATGCCCTAGATGTCCCTAAGCCGTTCACAAACAACTCCCTCGTGAGCCTAGGTCCGGAATAACACCGTCGGATCAAAGACTACCTCGAAATAGCCACCAATCGCCCCAAACAACCAAGGGAATCGAGGTTTTTCTATCCTATCACCATACTATTCAATCCAACCGAACCTCCTTGTATCATCAAGAGAGAAACCTACCCAGACACGACCTTCAACACACCCTTCTTATTGCAATACGGGTACAGTAGCACACTCCACTCATTTTGCCTAGGCGCCCTTTCAGGTTTTCACCTAGCCTCTCGTTAAATTTTACATGCTCACCGACTTACTTTTCTTCCCTCGTGTCTTTTCCTTACTTTCTTATTCACTCCTCTCTCTTTTCTGACTATCTTCTCTATTCTTTTTACCTCTTTTTAAATTTTTTTTTTTTTTTGAAAAAGTACTAAATTTACAATGTACATACAAAAATACAATGAGAACCCACTCCCCCATGCTTGAACTGATTATTGTCCTCAATGTAAAACACAACAAGAGAAATAGGACAACAATATATAGGGGAAGGTAAAATCTCATATGAATGCAACGGCAAACCAAAAGGATGCACTCCTCCCAGATGATTCAAAACATGCTCTCTTATAATGACAAACCAGCATCATCTCCGCAACCTCTTAAAAGCAATAGGCTCATAGAAAAAGAAAACAGGGTGTAGAGCCACTCTCAACTAACACCGTATCCCAAACACCCTCCATCTCCCTCTTAAAATAATGCACATAAGAGCACACCCACCTCCTTACCACTATCAAATAGCACAAATCCACCCTCCAAACACACCAAAAGTTATCATGAGGTCCAAAATTGAAGGAAAGGGTTAAAACTTGGGTAGAAAGAACAAGCAAAAGTGGTAATTGTGGGTAGGAAACAAAGAGAGATGGTTCAAGAAACATGGTGGAGAAAATTGTGGTGGATAAGAAAGATGAGAATAAAGAGAAGGAGAGAGATAAGGAAAAAGAAATTGAATACCTTGCATTCTAGCACCGGGCATCCTTATTTTTTTTCCGTAGATTTTTTTTTTTTTAATATCCTCCACACAGAAGCAAACATTAAAAAGTAAAGAAAAAAAAATACAACACACAAAAGAAAACTAAAAAAAACTACTTGGGTTGCCTCCCAAGAAGCGCTGTTGTTTAACATTGTTGGCTCGACGTAGTTCCCAACTTTCATGATCAAGAAGCTATCAAAGCTCTCAAGTGAAAAACCTGCAAAAACTCTCTCGACAAGCATACGTAGCAAAATAATACATATATATTAGCAATAATAGCAGTCAAAGATCTTGTCAACCAATCGAGAATAGTTACTCTATGAGGGTAGCAAATTAACCCAACTAATCACATGTGGAACCATCTCAAAAACCTCTCGATGTGGCTTAAGATTTGGTTGAATATGAGCAATGCTATCAAACAACAATTTCATACCAATTATGGGCTCATTAGTCAAACAAGAATTAGATGGTTGAGGCACAAAAGATACTCGATCTAAGATCATTGGAGGTTTAAGAACCAACAAAAGAGACTCATTTATAGATGTTAGAGGTCGCTCCTCATTAGATGGAATATAAACCTCAATAATTGCATCCTCCTCATCTTCTTTTTTATCATCCTTGAACCCATCCTCCAAAAGCTCATCAACATCCCTCAAAGAAACAGACATCTCACTCTCGTGGGAAAGTACACTGGGTTCAATAACTCTTTTAGGTTCATCATTAACTAGAAACATTTCATTGGACTCCTTTAATTCATCATTCTTCATCAAGCAAGGGGGCGGTGGAGCATTCAAATCTACCTCTAAACATTGGAAAGCCATGAACTTAAAGAAATTCCAACACTCATCAGCTAACATGTCTGAAATTCTCCCATTACTCATGTACTCTGCCAACTTCCATGTTTTATGGTTCATACCTTTTATGATAGCATAGCATAAATCATAATCATAATAAAAATGCCCACGAGAACCAAGATAGTCATCACAAATTTCCAATCTAGAGAAGAATTCATGAAAGAGTTCATTATCTAACGGACTAAGCTTGAAAATAGCCATAAATCACAATCAAAGGAAACAAATCAATAAATCATACCCTGAACACACAAAAGACAAAAAGAAAAACACCAAGTTCCTCGGCAGCGGCGCCAAAATTTGGTAGGAAATTATCGTGGGTTGCACCAAATTAACTCAATACTCAACCTAAAACTATGTAGTAGGGTAAGTAGAGTTCGTATCCACAGGGAACTAGGTATTGTCTAGATATGTAACGTTGATTAAGTAACCAAATTTGGGGGTTTTGATTGAAAGTTGATTGACTAATCAACTAATAAAACAATGAACAAGTTGAATTCAATTAAAGAGAAGTATTGGTTTATGTTTCAATCCACCAAAAATAATCAATTGATCATCGAAATTAACCTAATTCAATTCTGTGAGCAAATCGTTGCGAAATCGAAATTTCTATTCTTCCTCTAGTAATTAACTCAAATGAATCAGCATATCAAAGTTAATCCTAACTTTTAATCAACCTAGAACACGCGCCTAGATATATTTCAATAGAAGCAATAAGATCTAGAAGGAGGTCAACGAAGATAATCAATTCAAACACACGCGGCTTAAATCGAATATAAATCAATTATCTCTACAACAATCCAACGTTGAATCAGCAATCAATTAGAAAGATGCAGTTGCTACGAATTTAGCGTAGAAACATACAAGTACTATACTAGTAGCGCTCCTAGCAAGAACAAGTGTAAATCATGCAATTTAGGGCAAGAGAATTGAAATTACTCACAAAGGAATTGAATAGATGAAAATCTCACAATCTAACGATAATTGACGGCTTCAATCCACAAATACCAAGTTCGGAGATTAGTTCTCCATTAATCTTCAATACAGACTCAATAATAGTCTCAAGTTGCAAAGTTATGAATAAAACGTAAAACCTAGGTATATATATTGTCTAAGAATGAAATATGGAAAATATAAGAATTACGGATAACCGGGCTCTCGTCACCCACCGCGGACCGCAGGCTTTAAACCGCGGACCGCGCACAACAAAGCCGCGGACCGCCGGAATTGAGCCGCGGAGCGTGCCACACTTTCTGACCTCGTTTTCAAACTCGCATAACTTATTCGTTACTTATCCGGTGAAGGCGTGTGACCACTTTTTAGAAAGGTAAGATCATGAACTTTCATCTCCAATTGATTTCAAGGCGAAATTCCAAATATTATGAGATATATGAAGATCCAAAGTTGGCCTTGCGTAATCGGACCAAATGTTGGCATTCTTGAGATTCCAAATGGTCATAATAACCACTAATTCTTGTATCAAAAACAAATCACACCAAATAATATAATTAGCAGTCAAATGATCCAAATATCAACGTTAAACACCTCAAAAATCCGACTTTAACCACAATAAAACAACGCACATCAGCAGTTTAAGGTCGTACCCAAGATCATAACGGCTCTTCAACTTATGCATAGTAGCGCTTCAAAAATTTGTCGTTGCTGGGTCCGATTTGCTTTCCCTTATCATCAACAATCTTCTAAGCTCCGCAAGTGTAGACTTCTTGAATGACATGAGGACCGTCCCACTTGGACGTGAACTTACCCTTATTTTTTAGATAATTGGTCTTCAAACAACAAGGACTTGATCAACATCCTTAAAGAAACGCGGTCGGACTTTTTTGTTGAAAGCTCATGACAATCGAGCTTGGTAGCATTCCAACTTCTGTTGCGCTTAAGCCTCTTCTTATCACGGGCTTCCAATCCTGCAAGACAAAATTTATCATTTTCTTCTTCTTTGAGACCCTCTTGGATGGCGATTCTCAAATGATGGAAAGCTTCAATGGTGAAACAGTTTCTACACCATACACCAAAGTGTAAGAGGTTGTTTGAGTTGTTGTCCTGTACGTCGTTAGATACACCCATAAGGCTTCTCTAAGCTTCTCGTGCTAATCCCGATTAAAACCTTTTATGACTTTTCTTAAAAGGTTACAGAGAGTCTTGTTGAATGCCTCTGCCAAACTATTTGTAGGAGCATTGTACATGGAAGACTTGTGTTACACCATCTTGAAGCAAAGATCAGTCACCAACTTGTTGAAGAATTGCTTGCCATTATTAGTGATGATCCGTCATGGTACGCCATATCTGTAGATGATGTTTGACTTGAGAAATTCCACAACGTTCGCCTTCTTCATTTCTCTCAAAGGGAGTGATTTGGCCTATATCGAGAAGTATTCAGCGCCCACCAAAATGTATGCATGCTGAGCTAGGACCAACGATGTCGAGTCCCCAAACTTCGAATGTCCAAGACGCTACAGTAGGATGCAGCGGCTCTAGAGGTTGATGAATCCACTTTACGTTGAATTGACAAGATTTGCACTTCTTTGTATACTCGACACAATCTTGTATCATCATGGGACAATAGTAACCCATTCTCTTAACACGTTCATAGAGTTTTTGACCAGATTGATAGGCACCACATACTCCTGTGTGCTAGATCGACTGCTTCTTTTGACTCCTCGTGTCCAAGGCATCAACCAGAGTCCATCAAATGAACGTCTATAGAGCGTTGCTTTGAACTTTGAAGTAGACGAAACTTGGAGCACGACGACGGACTTTAACCTTGTGTCTTTGATCGTTAGGGTGTTTCTTGTGTTTGACAAAGTGTACGAGTGGTTGGCGCCAATCGTTTTTGTCAATTTGGTAGACAGAGATGCTGCCAACTTCTTCTTTATCATCTTCCTTAAATTCATCCTCACTTCAATCTAGGAATTTTTCTCTGAAAGGAGTGGTAACTCAACAATTGCATACGGGTATGTTTGTAGCTCCTTCTGCCTCTAGTCCCAAAGTGGCTGCGATATTTGCAAGGGCGTCGGCCATCTTGTTGGCACTTCTTGTGAGCGATTTTAACAACATTGAACTTGTCAAGCAATTCGGTGGCGTACTTGTGGTAAGGCATCAAATCTTTCTTTTTAACTTCATAATCGCCTAGAGAGAGTCGCCATAGACATCTAACTTTGTAGTTCGCATCTTGAGAGCCATCTCGAGACACATGACCAAGGCTTGGTTGTCTGCCACATTATTTGAGCACAATTTTGTAAGTGCGAAAGAATACGACACAATTTGAGCAGAATGAAATTGAATGGACATTAGTTATGTTGAAGTAGTGCTTTGGAAAGAACTCCTCCAAACGCAAGACTTCAAGGTCTTGCCGCTCAAAAAGGTCTGGTGCAACTTGTTCTTTTTCCTTTGCAGCCTCTCTTTTGCTTGTTGCTGGCGCGAGACTTCCTTTTGGTTTCTTGTCTTGCCTTGGCATGAGGCAAAGTCACTAGAGCTTGTGGTCGAGACATGACCTTCTTTTTAGACTTTCTCCTCGTGACTAAAGTCCATCTTTGGTCATCATCTTCAGTTGGGATCAAGGAAGATTCCCCTTCATGCTTTGGGTAATTCTGAATCGGACTCTATCATGACGGACTCTAGAGTACCGAATTGTATCAATTGGAACTCAATTGTTTGTTTGGTAGGAATTGTTAACTGCATAATTTCTTCTTTTAGCATCATACAATCTTTAGTTGAATGACTTGTCACTTTGTGATAATGACAGTATTTTTTATGGTTGATTTCTTCAACACCTTTAGGATGTGTCTCTCTGTAAGGAGCTCGCACAATCCATCAATGAATTGACGTGTGGTTGGTCGTTGTAGACTCGCTCTCCAATAATATCTTCCCATCTCTAAATAGCTCCATAATCTTCTCCTTGAGCGTTACACAGTCTTCAATTCGATGACTTACCATCCTATGGTAGCAATAATATTTTGGGTGATCGGTCTTTTCAGCATCTTCAGGACGCTTCGGCTCTGTTAGTTCAATGAGCTTATTTTCAAACAAGGCATCTAACATTCCAGAGAGTTCTGAATTCTCAAAAGGATACTTCTTTGCTAAAAGCTTCTTCAAGGTAGGCCGACTTTTCTTCACCTCTTTTGAAGACTCTTCCTTCTTTTGATACTTCGGATTCGTCAATATTTTGACAGGTTTAGTAGAAGTGGTAGTGATCGTCATGGCATCCTTCATAGAACTCTTGTCGTTTTTCTTGTACTCCTTCTTTTCTACCCTTGTATCCAAGTTGTGGAAAAGTTGAACTCCGTGACTAGCGATGGTGATCTCCATGTCATAAGCCATAGTAGCAAGATCTGGGAATGATTTTGGCTTGATCCCTTAAGTATGTAGAGCAATTCCACATGCATGTCGTTGATGCACATCTCGACTGCAGAAGGCTCTGACAATCGATCCTTGCATTCTAAGCTCAAAGAACGCCAACGATTGATGTAGTTTATCACTGGCTCATCCTTCCATTGCTTGGTATTTGTCAATTCTGTCTTTCTGACGATTCTCCTAGTGCTGTAGAATCGATTGACAAACTCACTTTCCAATTGTTCCCAACTGTCAATGGATTCTGACGTCAAGTCGGTATACCAATCAAATGCTATACCGCCAAGTGAACGGACAAAATGTTTCACCAATTGATCGCCTTCGGCGCCAGCAGCATTGCATGTTATGATGAAATGGGCAATGTGTTTCTTCGGGTTACCCTTTCCATCCAATTGTCGAAATTTTGGAAGTTGATAGCCAGTGGGCATCCGTAGGTTATCAATCCTCTTTGTGTAGGGCTTCACATAATGATGAGTTGCATGAGATCCAACACCCAGTTGAGTTTTCATAGTGTTCGCCACTAGCTCTTGAAGTTGCTTGGTAGTCATAGATATGTTGGACGGACCTTTGGGAATGGCTCTAACCGAACCACCAGAGCTTTCGCTCTCACGGTCACTTTTATCATCACCATGGGGACGCTTGCCTAATTTTTTCATAAGGACTTCAATTTGCTTGTCCTTGAACTTCATCCGAGCTTCCTTTTCTTCATTCTCCTTTGTGAGCTTGTCTTTTCTTCATTCTCCTTTGTGAGCTTGTCGATTGCTCTTTGCATCTCAGTCATCCGTTCTTTGAAATCAACACCGATTGTGTTGACTGGGGTTGCGAAAGAACCAAAAGACTCAGATTCCATCACTAGGTCTCGTTCCCTGATAGGAGATGAATGAGAATGGCATCCTGTCGTCTCGACTTCATCCTCCATTTGGATATATAGTGAATGAGTCGAACATGTGGCTGGTATGCACCGTAAATCCTTATCTTGTCTCACCGAGAATTTGTTGCAACGAGGACTGGGCAGCTTATTTTGGTTGAGTTGGGGATGTAGAACCAAAGAAAGGGCTTTCATGCACCTTCCTTCCAGATCCAGATGAACGGTTTGTGGCGTCCACTTGAATAGGAATTTTGCGAGATCTAGGCATGTAAGCCTGGATCGACAAGCTTGCATCTGAGGTTGATTTAGCGGCTTTTCGCCCCCCTCTTGCAGGCATTGAAGTAGATCGCAGTCTTTCAACGGCAGTAATGAAAGCAGATCTCCTTGTGGTACTTCTTGTTGAGACTCCGGATTGGCCTTTGCTAGGGTTTTCTCCGGCATTGCTCGAATCTTCAAGGGTTTGAGACGAACTCCTCTTTTGCGCCATTGAAACTGAAAGTTGACTTCTTGTGGAGAATAAGATGAAAGTCGGAGACTTTCACGTCGGGTGCACCAAAAATATGTACATACAAATTTTGTACTTGCGACAAAATGGGAAAACAAAATGAAATTTTATTTAATTTAAGAATTTAATTTTGTATAGTCTCTGGAATAATCATATGAAATAGAATCAACTCCTTTGATTAATTCTCCATGATTTGACTTCGAGGGTTGTTGTAGCTTGGTCTCGAATATGAAATTTGACTTGACATTTGCGATCTGGACTTGAAGGTCTTTGTAGATCTCCACTTGTGTTCTTCAGACGACTGATCTGAATGTTTGATTTCTCTTTGTAGAGGTTTTGGGTATGCTTTTAGGGTTTTTAGGTGATTTTCTGTGAATTTCGTGATCATTTGTGAACTTCTATACCTCCTCTATACATAGTAGAGTGTTGAAGGAGTCAGCTGGAGTACATCTCTTAGAGCTGCGGCACTTCAAGGACTCTATCTCTTAGGGTCTGCCTAGATTGCGGGGAATGGGCCTGAATGATTTGGGGAGTAATAATTTCAGGCCTCTTTGTAAGTTTGGGCTGAAAGGAAAAATTATGGGCCCAAAATCATTACCCTCAAACAGGGGTAATACATTACCGGATCACAACCCAAGGGATTATTACCCGGGTAGATAATTTCAGGCCTAAAATTCATTCTCTCTCCTCTTTGCATCTCCTCTGCCACCACGTATGCAGCCATGTGCGACTTCGTCGGCCGACGACATTCCAGCTGCCGTAATGGCTTGTACGCCTAGCGCACAACCATGCTCAGCCAACGCGTCGTCCGCATACGCCCAGCGCACCACCCACGCTCATCTTATGAACGATTCAATCATCAATTCATCACTATGATAAATTCCCCATTGTTAAGGTATGTAATACCCTTTTAATTGATGATCCAATCTCAATTTGGGATTGATTGATTAGGTTTTGGGTATGATTGGAGATTTGGTCAAAACCGAATTGGGGAAAAATTAATTTGGGGATTTTTCTTTTCGAGTTTCAGAAAATTATGTCTCATAATTGCAGTAAAATCAATCCAATTAATTTTAATTGCAATTTTGGCCAATTTATGACAAAATTTTCGGATTGCTTTGCACAAAATTGATTCAAACTAATCCCATTGTTTTCTGAATTTTCGTCCAAAAGAAACAGGAACTAATCTATGCCTAAATTTGTTTTTTTATATCTCTGATGAATGTCCAATTCAGTTTTTTGTTTGGTAAAGATTACCCCCTAACCAAACCTATGTAAACATTACCTCCCTAATCATTACCTTAGCGTACCAAACTTTCATATCAAGGAATTATTACACCTTAATCAATCCCTCTTGAATTTATTCACCCTCAACTCATTACTTGCATACTAGGCAGGGCCTTAGAGTTTAATTGAGAGGATACCACCTTTAACAATTATCTGAACAAGAGGTAATTATCATTTAGGGCTTGCTTAGATTGAGAGGAATTATTAAGGGAGTAATAGGGGCTAGAACAAGAGGAAAATGAGACATAATGTGAGGGTGGAGGGAAGAAATAAGGGGAGGGGGAGGAATTATTACTCCCATATGGGAGTAATGCATTACCCTATGGGGGAGGGGAGTAATGCATTTCCCTCATATGGGGGTAATAGTTCCTCCTCTACCCCTTATTTTCTCCCTCTACCACCACCATTTCTACCATTTTTGCATTGTTTTAGCTTTCATTACCCACTTAATGATTACTCCCAATCCAAGCAAACCCTTAATAATTATCTGAATAAGAGATAATTATCATTTAATCCCCGTAATTGAGAATTATCAGCGAGTTGGTCATCTACAACGATGAGTCACAGGAGACATGTGTCGTTATTTGATTGGCCACTTGTAAATGACATAAGCTTGTTTCAATTGGTCGGTCAAATAGTCAACTTTGACTTTTCAACTTCTATATGACACATTTTCATTTGCTGATCATTTTTAATCTCCTGCAGTACGCAAATACTATTGTACCCAGGGGGTACGGTATTGTACCCCGGGGGTACGGATAGAATGGTACCCCCTGGGCCTTTTTCAAAGTGGGGTTTTATTTGTTTTGGTTAAATTTACAATTTCAGGTGGGCTAATGTCAAACTTGGCCCAATACTTCACTTCCACTAAAACCCAACCCCATTCTCTCTCCTTCGCCCTCTCTCATTGCCCCTTTATTTTCTCTCTCCTCTCCCGACAGGCCCATCACCACCACACACCACCACCTACGGCAGCCCCCATCACCACCATGCACCACCATGAAGGGAAGGAGAGAGAAAATGAGTTTGTTTGTTTTTATTTTATTTTTTCTATTTCCCTTCATTTTACTAGTTCATAGTTCAATTCAATAATTGTTAATTATTAGAACATTGGTCATTTTAAACACGAAATCAATCATTACTAATGCTAAATGGATCATTATATAAACATGAGTAATCATTATAACCTACGTTGCACGAGTACGGACACCGACACGGACGCCGAGAGGACACCGACACGGACGCCGAGAGGACACCGACACCGGGACACCACACTTCCAAAATTTAGGACACCGACACCGCTAAAAAAATTACAATATACTAGTACATATTTAAAAAAAGGTAATTTGATATACTATTCTATAAACCAACAATCATTGTCCACTTATAACTAGCAACTAGCTCAAAAACGTGAAACAAGGATGTCGTAAAGCAAATCGAACTACTTTATTAAAAAACAAGTCTCACAATACCAACAGAGTACATCAGGAGTCTTACAAAGCAAATGCATACAAATACGATATATTGTTCAAACTTCAAAGTAACATCATACTAATCAACTAATATAGTTTCTTCAATATCGGCCACATCATCAAATACCATGCTTTCCATCTCGGGCTCATCAAGAGAGAGTTGTGCCATTGCAAGAAGACCTACATCCTCGAGATTATCATGTTCATCTCTACCTACATCCCACATCTTTGTTCTTCCTTTGATGTATTCCTCACTATTTCTTGAAAGCAAACGAAGATTGTTATGAATTCTCACCAAGTCCTTGGCTCTTTGTGGAGTAAGTCTATTTCTTGCACAAGAATGGATAAACTTGTAAATGCTCCAATTTCTCTCACAACAAGAAGAAGAAGAAGGTTGGCCTAACAACTTAAATGCCAAACTTTGTAGTGTAGGAACAATGGAACCATAAGTTGTCCACCAATACTTTGGTTCCATAGCAGCCATATCCGTCACACACTCTAAATCTTTAAAAAGATCACGTCCCCTACTTGAAAAAATGGCGAATTCCGTGTTAACTTTTCTTCTTTCGTCCGTATTTAGAAAGAGCCTTTTAAAACAATTCAACCTTTGTGTAGAAACTTCACCATCTACATGTGGTGGAATTCGATCGGGAATTTCATTAATCCATTCTTGACTATAGAACCTTCAAAATAAACAAATACATCACCACAAATTTAGCTAAGGTTAAGAAAAAAAAAATCACATGAATGAAGAGATATTTACCTTGGATTCAAAGAAGAATGAGCCAAGCTATGAAGAGGAGTACTAGTTTTACTCCCACGACTTGTGAGGATACCTACCACCACATTATAGAAGGTAGAATTCACATTTTCCTCCTTATGCTCATACTTGAATATAGCTTTTTTCACCTTATATGCCATGACTTCCTACTTCTCATAGACCAAATGAAGAGATGATCTATCAGTGTCACACTCTCTAATCATGTCATAAATGGGGCGAGTAAAATCAAGGATGTAATCTACTTTACTCCACTACCAATATTCATCTAATACTTTGTCCCTCACAAGAGTGGCTTGTCCACGATTATCATCTTTATATGTCGTCCATGCATCACTTACAACCATTGATTGGAAAGCCGTTTTAAGAAGCCTAATCCTCTTTAACATCACAACAATTGAACCAAACCGAGTATCGGCAACCGAAAGCAATTTCAAAGATGAAAACTTGTTGAAAATTGCTAACCTCATAGAATGGTTCGTAATATAATTCTTTATGAAGACGGCATCGGCATGGATTTCGGTTATCCAATGGCATTCATCATAAACTTCTTCATTGTTAGAAGTATTCTTAGCCGCACAAATGTTTTTTAATGCTAGATTAAGATTGTGCACAACACATGGAGTCCAAAATATATGTGGATATCTACCCTCAATGAGTGCTCCTGCACCCTTATAATTGCTAGCATTATCGGTTATTACTTGAACAACATTGTGATGCCCGGTTTCATCAATCACCTCACACAATAAGTTAGAAATAAACTCCTTACCTTTCACCTCTCCTGAACAATCAACAGCCTTTATAAACATAGGACACTTTCACAAGAAACCATAACATTTATCAATGGTCTTCTTTGTGAATCACTCCATCCATCACTAACAATGCTAACTCCTTTTTCCTTCCAAGAGCTCCTAATAGGTTCAAGTAACCTATCAACGTTTTCTTTCTCTTGTTGAAGCAACGTGGTTCTCAATTTGTTATAACCAGGTGGTACATAGCCGGGAATTGAATTTGTTGCAGCATAAGTGTAAGACCTTATATAATAAGGGTTCTTAGTGAGATTAAAAGGCAGTCCTCCAGTATAGAACATCCTAGAAATTTCCGCATCTAAATGATTGCGGGCTTGCACATTAAAAGAACCAATGATGGGATTGTCGGACTTTCTTTTCTTTGTTTTTTCAAGAAAAGAAGGCATTGAAGAAGCACCAGAGGAATGGGAAGAGAAATGCTCATTTGGAAATTGTGGGATTTTTTGTTGTGTTGAATTTTTACGAGCAATAGAACCATTCTCTAAATTTCTCAATTTTACAAGATCTTGAGTGCTCATCTTTGGACAACTAGAAGACCCCTTCCCCGATATACCCAACAAATGAGCCTTAACTCTTCTATAAGAACCGTATCTAACATCTTCACAAAAGCTACATTTCCAAGAATAATTACCATCGCCACCAATTCTCTCCCCCTTAGTCACAAACTTCCACAAAGGGTAGGATATATCTTCTTGTACACCACCACTAACATTACAAGTAGAAGATGCACTTTGACTACCACTAGTGGACATATTGCTGCACAATTTATACGAATTATACCAAACAAAACCACAATCAAAGAATGAAATGAATGAAAAGTGCAAGCAATCCAGCAAAATTAAACAAACTAATGAAATCAATAAATCCCAATTCAAGATCAATAATTCCTAAACTCAATGCTTCAATTATAAATCAGCAAATCCTAAATTCTAAACAAAACAAAGTATAAAATAATAAGAGGGGAGAGAGACAAACCAGCGATCGACGACGGCGAGGCAAAGATGATCGGCGACGGCTAGGCGACTTGATCGGATGAGTGACGAAGACAGACGGCGATGGCGAACTGGGACGGAGGAGTGAGAGAGTCGAAGAAAGGTTAGGTTTTCAGAATGATATTTTTCCCCAAAATGATCAATTAAGTTGTAACACCCCGGCTCATCGTCTGAGCCGCCCCGGTTCATCTTCTGAGCCGAGAGTAGTTACCTATGGCAGCTTGCCAGACTGTGGGCTGACCTCACAAACCAACACGGGTCCTTTCGGCGCATTTTGACCTCACTCATGCGCACCGTGGGAAACTTCCCAGGAGGTCACCCATTCTGAAATTGCTCCCAGTCAAGCATGCTTAACTGTGGAGTTCTTATTACATGGGATTCCTAAAAGGAAAGTCGACTTTTGTTGGTATGAGTAGCACTATCAATCCTCTTAAGCACCTCATATGAGCCCTTAATCTCTTAGGGATCTCCTCTGAAATTTGGGGTATTACATTCACCCCCTCTTAAGGAAGCAACGTCCTCGTTGCGTTTGGCAGCCAACCATAGTCTAGCTCCAGGATCTTTCCCCCGCTAGGCTGTTGACCTGGGCTCTCCTGACCACATGATCAACACGCGGTCGCAGGGTTGCTCTGATACCATTTGTAACATGGGGCTCATCGTCTGAGCCGCCCCGGCTCATCGTCTGAGCCGAGAGTAGTTACCTATGCCAGCTTGTCAGGCTGTGGGCTGACCTCACAAACCAACACAGGTCCTTTCGGCGCATTTTGACCTCACTCATGCGCACCCTAGGAAACTTCCCAAGAGGTCACCCATCCTGAAATTGCTCCCAGTCAAGCATGCTTAACTGTGGAATTCTTATTACATGGGATTCCTAAAAGGAAAGTCGACTTTTGTTGGTATGAGTGGCACTATCAATCCTCTTAAACACCTCATATGAGCCCTTAATCTCTTAGGGATCCCCTCTGAAATCCGGGGTATTACATAAGTTAAGTTTGTGTCCTGTAAGTGTCCGTTAAAGTGTCCGACCGGTGTCCAAATTTCCAGAAACCGGGTTTTGTGTCCACTTTAAAAAAAACGGACACCAACTGACCGTGTCCGACATGTGTCGTCCCGGTGTCCTCCCGGTGTCTGTGTCCGAAACTGTATTGGACACCGACACGTGGGTTTAGAGAGGTGTCCGTGCTTCATTGATTATAACCATAAGATTAGTCATCATTTTTTTTTAAATATTGGTCATTATTAAGACATGACTAATCATCATTATTTACAAAGTCGGATCATTATAGAACAAAAGTAGTCCATTTCAAGAAATAAATAGGTCATTTTAAAACAAAAACAAAATCATTCATTCTAGAACAAAACTAGTATCATTCATTCTAGAACAAAACCAGTAATTCCTAGACAAAAACCATTCATTCAAGAACAGTAACCATTCATTTCAGAACAATAACCATTCATTTCAGGACAAAAATCATTCACCCCAAAACAAAAAAACATTCATTCCAAGACAAAAAACATTCATTCCAAAACAAAAACCATTAATTACAGAACAAAAACTAATCATTCCAGAACAAAAATCAATCATCCTAGGACAAAAACCATTCATTCCAGAACAAAAACTAACCATTCCAGAACAAAAACCAATCATCCTATGAGAAAAACTAACCATTCCAGAATAAAAACTAATCATTCTAGGACAGAAACCAATCATTTCAAAATAAAAGCAACCATTCTAGGACAAAATCTAACCATCCCAAAACAAAAGTCGTTCATTCCATATCAAAACCAACCATTCTAGGACAAAAACAAACCATCTTAGGATGGTTATTTTTTGTTCTGCAATGGTTAGTTTTTGTTCTGGAATGATTTGTTTTTGTTCTGAAATGGTTGCCTTTTGTTTTGGAATGGTTAGCTTTTGTTACGGAATTGTTAGTTTTTGTTCTACAATGGATGGATTTTGTCTAAGAATAAATGTTTTTTGTCCTGAAATGAATGACTATTGTTCTAGAATGAATGATTTTTGTTTTGGAATGAATTCTTTTTGTCCTGAAATGTTTTTTTGTTCTGGAATGAATAGTTTTTGTTTTGGAATGAATTCCTTTTGTCATGAAATAAATGTTTTTTGTTTTGGAATGAATAGTTTTTGTTCTGGAATGAATGGTTATTGTCCTACAATGAATTTTTTTGTTTTGCAATGAATGTTTTTTTGTCTCAAATGAATGATTATTGTTCCAGAATGAATGATTATTGTTCTGGAATGAATAATTTTTGTTCTAGAATAAATGTATTTTGTTTGGAATGAATAATTTTTGTTTTAAAATAAATATTTTTGTCTTAAAATGAATGGCTATTGTCTTAGAATGATTGACTTTTGTTTTGGAATGAATGTTTTTTATCCTGAAATGAATGGTTATTGTTCTAAAATGAATGATTTTTGTAATGTTTTTATATCCTGAAATGAATAAATTTTATTTTGAAATGAATGATTATTGTTTAGGAATGAATAATTTTGAATGGTTATTGTTCGAAAATGATTTTTTTTTTTGAAATAAACTATTTATGTTCTGTAATAATTAATTTTTGTTTTGTAATGATTTTTTTTTAAGTTTTGAAATGATTTTTATGTTCTATAATAATTAATGTTTGTTTTGTAATGATTAATTCTAAACAAAAAAATAAAGGAAAACAAAAATTATCTCGTAGCCCATTTCTCTATCCTCCCTCTTCCGCCCCAACCCTACCCGCCGACTCCTCCACCACCAGAGGCCATCCCTAACGTCATAAACAATCTCGTCCACGCAACCATATTGCCCTCTTTCCGGCGACCACCGCCCCTCTGGCCACCACCATCCCGAACACTCTCCCCTTCTTCCTCTTCTTTCTCTGTCCAACGACGGCAGAGTTCTGGCGGTAATGCACGGAGATGGGAGTGGGGAATGGAGTAAGAGAGAGAAAGTATTTTGGGAGGCAAAATGAGGAATCGAGGATGATGATACGGAGAAAATGGAGTGGGGGAAGGGAGTAAGAGAGAGAAACTGCCAGGGGGATGATTATTACTCCCTCCGTTTCTTTTGTTTCTTTACAAAGAGAAAGTGGGGGAGTACCTAGGTGGGTAGAGAGAGAAGGGGTTTAGGAAATAATGAGGGCATTTGTTAGTGGAATAAGATAGGATTAATCAACTACTAATTGCCCATTTCTATTTTCCTTCTCCCACCATTAAATCAAAAATATTCACATATCACATATTCACAGTCAATCCCTTCTAAAAACCCCTAAATTGACGTTCCAAGTTAATCTAAAAAAAAAAAAAACAAATATAGTGCAACAAAGCCAAATTCAACCACAACATTCAAGCCCAATTCGAAGTTTTTGATTGAAAATGCAAAGGAAACCCAGAAAACCCCAATTCGATTTTTTTATTAAGAATGCAAAGGAAACCCAGAAAACCCCCAATACGATTTTTTTGATTGAAAATGCCAAGGAAACCCAGAAAACCCCAATTCGATTTTTTTTTGTTAAGAATGCAAAGGAAACCCAGAAAACCCCCAATTCGAATTTTTTGATTGAAAATGCCAAGGAAACCCAGATAACCCCCAATTCGATTTTTTTTATTAAACATGCAACCCAGAAACATTCCCAAGAAAAAAAATACCAAACCAATAAACATAAGAAAAACATTTTCCTATTAATCTTTCATTGATGAACCCATAAAAAAAGCCCAAAAGTTGCAAATGGAGATTGATGAAGGTTTTTGGGGTTACTTGGTTAGGCGAGAGGATCACAAGAAAAAGCAAACTTTGTAAGATTTCTTATCAAACCTCATCTTTTCATGAAATTTGTGGAGTAGCAAGTGTAGATCGAGATTGATAAAAGAGAGACAAAGTTTCCAAATGAGATTGTAAAAAGAGGGAAATTTGAGGTTGTTTTGTGAGGGGAGAGATTTTTTTTTTTTCATTTTTGAGAAAATGAAGAACAAGGATGAAGATAAATGTAAACGATGAAGATGAAGGTGAAGGGGTTGATTGAAATGAAAGAGGAGTTAAATCTGTTTTGGGTTGGTGGATTAAACTCGAGTGAATGATAATGGGGTGGGTAATAAGGTTAAGTGACCCAATTTATAAAATGGGTTAGTAGAGTTAGTAAGGGTAATTTTGGAACTTTATGTCACAAATATTGACCCGAAATAGAAACGTTAAGAATCAGAAGAAATTGCCGAAAAAGGAATACGTAAAGAACCAAAAGAAACGGAGGGAGTAATTTTGATGGGCTGAAATTTACATGGACCAAATGCTTTAGAATGGGCTCATAACACCCGGGGGATACAAAGAGAATGGTACCCCAAGGGTACGTAAGTTTGTGGCTTTGTGCATATACGAGCCTTTCTAATCATCAAACACCAATATTAATGTTTAATTAGAGAGTGATTCTAAAATGGCTACCAAGACTTGGTAGCCATTATAAATTTGACCTTAAATTAATTTTAGAAAATTATTAATTAAATCCAAAAAAACTAATAATTGAAATTAATTATTAAACAAATCCTCATCCTATTCATTTTCTCTCTCCCTGATCCCCTTCAATCCCTCCTCTACCCTCCCCTCCCCTCCCCTTCGAAGTACCGACCACCACTAACCACCGCCTACAGCACTGACCACTACATACCAACCAGTCAGCCACTTACCACCGCCTGCAGCATCGGCCAGCGACGTAGGCACCTGTCGCCGGCGATACACCGACACCGACACCATCATCAGCCTCCCTTGACACCTCCCCGCCACGACGCGACCTCTATCTCTCTCGCGGGCCGCAACCCCGCCTCCTCCTTATCGGCCGCCCTTTTTCTATATCAGGCGTCTGTTCATACCAATGCGAGTGCGTTGACGGCTTACGGCTAGGCGGCAACACCATGAATCCGTGATTTTGCGGAGCGGGGTCGATGGAGCAGGTTCGACAATTTTCCTTGCTCAAGATGTCATGGGGGTGCCGGCAATGGTTCGGGTTTGGGCTAGCCGGCGGTGGGGCAGAGGTGGGGTGGGTTGAGTTGAGGGGAGTGGGGAGGAGAAAGAAAAGGAAGCTTGTAATTTAATTAATTAATTCAGTATTGTTATTTAATTTAATTAATTAATTAAAATTAATTATTTATATGGTCAAACTATTGGATGACTGAGATCAGATTTAAGAAAATCAATGGCTATTATCTTTCCTCTTACAATGGCTACATTAGTTTAGTAGCCATTGTAGAATTTACAATAGCTACCAAAGCCTTGTAGCTATTGTAAACGGAACAATAATAGCCATCTGATTTCCCTAGATAAATCTGAACCGTTGATTAGTTTGACCTTAAGTTATAATTAAAGTTATAATAAAATAAATATAAATATTATTAAACCCATATTTTCTCTCCTCCCTCCCCCACCCTAGCAACCACCGCTGGCCATATCCAACCACCACTGAACCGTCACCCGTCACCAACATTGAGACCTACAGTCACCTGCAACTACGAACGCGCCTCACCCTTTGCGTCACTGACACCGCCCGCTAGGGGTGTTCAGAAAAAACCGAACCGCGGTTAACCGAACCGAATAACCGAAAACCGCACATTTTTTCGGTTCGATTAACCGCACCGCAAATTTTTTCGGTTCGGTTAACCGAACCGAAAATAAATTCGGTTATTCGGTTCGGTTTCGGTTCGGTGTTTTGGAGTTTCGGTTAACCGAAATCGTACCAATTTTTTATGTTTTGAAAAAAAATTTAAAAAATGTATGTGGCGGTTCGGTTTCGGTTCGGTTAACCGAAATAACCGACCTATAATCGGTTTTCGGTTCGGTTTCGGTTCAAGATAAGGGCAAACCGAAAATTCGGTTAACCGAAAAATTCGGTTCGGTTTCGTTTTGAATTTTATCCGAACCGAATTTTCGGTTCGGTTCGGTTCGGTTAACCGAAATGAACAGCCCTACCGTCCGCTCCACCTCCTTCTCCATTTTCTGAGCCTGCGGCGGCGACCGTTGTGAGGATGCAGCGAGTTGGGAGGCTACTAGGGGGTCGTGCGAGGGGTGGGAGCGGGTTTTCATGGGGCGGGGGGCCATGAATCGAAAGGGGAGAGGACGGGAATAAAGAGAAGTGTTTAGAGGAGAGAGGCTCGTGCGTGAAGACGACAGTCGCCGTCGACGGCCCAGGCGAGATCGCCGTCGTCTTTGACGGGGCTTGGTGCTCTCAAGTGCATTGGTCGAGTGGTGCGTTACCCGGAGGTGGTGCTATGGCGGTGGCAGACTAGCAGGGTTGGGGGAGGAGAAGGGGAGGAGGGAGAGGAGAGGAGAGAGAAAATAATTGGGCTAGGGGTTTATTTATGGATTAATTAATTAAATTTTTTTATTAGTTTAATTTTTTTTAATTATTAAATATGATCAAACTTATAATGACTACAATGGGTTCGTAGCCATTGTAGAATCGCTCGATAATTATTAGTAAAGTTTGACTAATTTCCAGACAAAGAAAGTGGCAATTCCCAAACAAAGAACAAAAATATTGCATATAATAGTATAGCAATATCTAAGCAACAGTGGTGGCATCTGGACGAGCTATCATGCGAAGGGGAAGGTTCTTCTCAGGGTAAGGCATGGGACTAACAATGATCTTCTCGTTCGGAATAAGTTGTTCCCACTTGAACTGAGTTACCATGTGGTACACAAATGTTAGCACTTGTAGCCTTGCGTATTCTTTACCCGGGCACATCCTCGGCCCTCCTCCGAATGGCACAAACGAGTAGGGTGGCGGTCCCTTCCCTTCAAATCTTGTCGGGTCGAATTCCTCCGGTTGCGGGAAAATTTCCGGGTTCCTATGTGTTGAATGTGTGCTCCAGTATATCTGTATCACGATACATTATTGTACGCATATGTTATTATCTTACGGGAACTAATCAAATAGCTAGTAACGTTACACTTCGTCTGAATTATATTAGAGGAAAATGGTTTTAAACAAAAAGTACCTTCCATCCCTTGGGAATGAGATAGCCATTGTGGGTGAAATCAGTGATGGCCTGCCTGAAAGCACCTTGGACAGGGGGAGTCAAACGCATAACCTCATTAATAGTACACCACGAGTACGTCATCTTCTGCAAGTCATCCCAATTTAGAAACTCCCCTGGTGCTTTCGATTTCTTTATCTCCATTTGCTCTGCATCATAATCAAGTCAAATGTCATTTTTGTGCATACAAACACTACTTGCACCCTACTACATGTGTCTTGCAATTCTATATTTAAAGTTGTTATGTACCAATGGCGCTACTAATAATGATCACGGCCTATAGTAAAAAAAATTCGATACGATGGTTCAGAAATCGAGAAATTAGATTTAATATCGACTTTCCAAAAAAAAAAAAAGTAAAAATTGAAAAGCGCTATTTGAAAATTTACAAAACGTAAATGATACTCCTATACTACTACTAGAGTACTAGTTCATATAACCATTGCGTTATATCAAGTTCCAAGACATATTACCTAGGGACAAATATTTTAGGACAATGGTAGAGCGAGGTCGGTCTATGGTATAGATAAGTTGTCTGTAATCATCAACAGTACACTATTTTGACTGCATTTAGAATTTTAACACCAACACAAATAATTATTTTACTATAGTAATCTAATTTTATTACTAATATTTTTTTTTATAGCAAATATATATTACTACTCCGAGATCATTTATACAGCTAAAACTCACTTACCGCAAATTAATTGTGCCAATATTAAGGTTGTAATTAGAACATATAAAAAAAGGTTCTAACTAGATCTAAGTCCATCAGAATTCTAGCGACTATAGTGACTAGTGTACTACTCAAAGTTGTTTGGAAATTTATCTAAAAATAGAAATAAAAAAAAATCAAGCGTAAAGAATTAAAAAGCAAAAAACAGTTAAAGGCAGTACCAAGGTTAGTTTAGTATGCTCTTATCAAAAAAAAAAAAAAAAAAGAAGGTTAGTTTAGTATGTAAGCATACCGTTGTAAACAGCTTCGTAAACGTGAGGATTTTCAGCCATAAACTTGAAGAAGAAGGTAATAACAGTACTACTAGTGTCATGGCCGCCAACAAGGAGACCAAGGATCTTAGTTCCGATGTCGGCGTCGCACAAGTAGGTCGCCTTCCCGTTGTTTTCCTCGGCGGTGGCAATGGGTGTTTCAAGCATAAAAGACAGTATGTCTTGTGTCGGATGCGCCTTTCCCGCCGCCAACTCCGCCCTACGCTTCTTAGCAATCTGTTCGACCGCCTTCCGAATCGCGTGGGACGCTTTCACGGCGTGGTGGAAGTTTGTCCAAGGGAGATCAATGTGCATTGAGTATATACCGGCTTTAAGAATGTTAAAGTGCTTAAAAAGCGAGTTAACGGTGTCAGGGTCTTCTTGAGCATCGATGCTCATAAAGACCCTGCACGCGACCCAAAAGGTGTAGTCTTGGGTCACATTGAAGGACTCAATCCTATCGGATGGACCCCATGCACCCGTAGCAAAATGGCGACGGGTGCAGTCGTCCATGATTGGAATGTAACGCTGAAGGGCCTCTTTCCTCATTAGGAAAGTAGGAAAGAACTTGCGCATTAAGAAAGCTTCCTCATTTGGCTTCAATTTTGCGGTTGATGGGAAACACTTGTCAATAGACGGGGGCCACCACATGGTAACAAGCTTCTTTTCGTTCGAGAAAAGAAGTTTGTTAGCAGTTGCCCCCGCAACAACAACCGCCTTGTTTCCGAACAAGCTGGTCTTAAACTGACCAGCAGGGTTTCCAGAGGCAAATTTCGCCAACCGGTCGAAAACAAAGCTCTCCGGCTTCCCTTTCCAACCGGCTGCGAAAAAGTCGTAGGATTCACCAATGAAAGGCCAACCCATACTCCCGGGAGGGAGAGTTTTGCCGTCCTTGGTCGGGTGACTATAGTGAAGCACGAAAAATAACGATAAACTAAAGAGGACCAGTAGGAGGAGACCAGTGATCAATGTAACGAGCTCCATTATTACACTAGAAAAATGGATTAAGCTAAGCTAAAAAGATGTCGGATTCGAGTGAGAATTTTATGTGTGTTGTGTACATTGGGGATGTGTTCGTCGGTCCATGTATACGCTATATTTATATGTTGGCACCTACGTCACTTATGTGTTGCTGGCTTGCTGCGCATGGTGTGGTAGAAAGGGTACGTATGGCCGGCCTCGTGTGCCTCGCGGTGCAACATTGCATACCAAATCCGACAAATCAGTGAAACTTTAATTTGATAACTATATTATTGTCATTATTATATTATTATATTATTATTATTACTATTATTAAATATACAGATATGCTTTCATCGAGCGTCGATTTATTTATTGTCAATTCAACGTGGGTCTGTGGGGGTGGTTCGAGAAAAATTGTAACATGCTACTCCGATCCTACCAAATGACCTTTTTTTTTTTTTTTGATTCAGTAATTTATTGGCCCGAAGGGCTCAGTCCATGTGGAATTAGGGGGTTATTAAGGGGATTTATCTCACAAGAACACCCCAACTGAACAACTGGAAACCAGGCATGAATTCGACAGGAGGACCCTACAAGAGGGCCCACATCACAAACAAACCCCCCCAACTTGTAAGGGTTGATAAGGATCGAACCCCCAACCTCCATGTTGGGAGCTACCATAAGATCCTTACTACCAAATGACTGTTGAAAGCTAAAATTAAAGGATACTAGTATGAAAGGCCGTGTATGGTACGGATTTCTTAATAATGATGTCTAATCATGATAATAAAGTTAAAACGATAAATATCTAAACTTGTATATATACTAGTTGTTCAACCGTGTGCGTTGTACGCGGTTGCCCAACTCTACCAGTTACTCGCAACACTGCTGGGTAAAGTAACACACACAAAATGTTTTGACACCCAACAATAACACCATTCATTGCATTTAGGTTTAATTTACATTGGCTTGCATGGGAGGTGAGAATGTCCAAGCTTTCCATGTATCCCATAAACCAAGCAAAATGAACAACCATGAACAAAGTAAAGAGAACATTTAGTGTGGGCACCATAGTTACATGAGATTTTTCAAATTATTAAGCCCCAATAACGGAGCAACTCCAGAATACCGCAACTCAAAGTCGCAACACATTGAGCTGCGGAAGCACTAGGGATGGCAATGGATCCAGTACCCGATCCAGACCCGGCGGACCCGATCCATCTGGGTCGGATCTGGGTCCAGTTTTTGGAGACCCAACGGATATGGGTCGGGTCCAGACTCGACGATAAATGTGTGGGTCGGATATGGGTCCCTAATTTGAGACCCAGACCCGACCCATGGACCCGCATACCCGTCGAATTAAAAAAAAGAAAAAAAAAAAAACCTAAATGCTCACGAACCCAGGCACAACCAGCCTTTCCTCTTCATTTCCATTTTCCATTTCTCAGTCTTCTCAAACTCAATCTTTCGCAACCGCCTCAAGATCTCATCTTCGCCGCCGCTCTCCCTTTGTCGTCTAGAGTTCTGAGTTAAATTGGTGCAAATCTTGAAGGGTTTAAAATCTCGAAGGGTTTAATAATTGATTGGTTATCCATCACTATTCTGTTACAAAAGTTTTGTACGAAATCTAGTACCTAAGGGTAGTGTTTAATTTTCTGGTGCACACTTCAGATTTAAATTTATTGTGAATTACGAAAAGGTTGGAACATTTGCTAATTGTACTAGTCGAGAGTTGTGGGTTGTGTTTAATAATGAATAGTTTTGTTAACCCACTTGTTATTTTGGGCTTAAGTTTATCAATTCATTCAAATTTTGATTTCTAGTTAATAGGTTTATAATTTCTCAATTTGAATTTTGTTCTTATTTTGCTAGAATGGATGGTGATTGTCTACCATCGAGACAGAAATTCCATAAGTTCCGCAAGTTCTACATATGGCAAACTTGATTTTTTTAAAAGACCAATCTTGGATCCAGATCCAGTCCAGACCCGCTGGATCCTGACGGATCCGAGTCTGGATTTGTAAATTTTGGACCCGATGGGTCGAATCTGAGTCCAGTTATAAAGACATGGGTCCGGGTCTGGATTCCATAGGACCCGACCCATTGCCATCCCTAGGAAGCACCATCGTCTCTTCATCATCCTTTGTGGAGCATTCATTCCCAAAAAAAAAAAAAAAAAATCATGGTCAATGACTTTGCCTTGTTGATTAGGTCTATAAAGACACACCAAGCCAGCAGGTGCGCTAGGTCACTCAGTACAGCCTCTCAACACCCCCTCCCTGAGCATCCACTTCAGGACCTCGTTCCTTGGGAGAGAATTTGCTGGGTCTATTTTGATGTGTTCTGAGCAGAGTCCTAAGATTGTCGTAACTTGCACACTTTACTCGGTTGATCGACACAACGCTTGTAACCTAAACACCCAAAAAGCAATCATTCAATACAGACAAGATGGCAAAGCAGTGGCAAAATCATTTCAATACACACAATTACACAAGATGCACACGGAGCACAAGAGAACTCGTAAAGCCATGTGATGAAAACTGCAATTCAGTGAACACACACAAATATAAATGTTGGGTAAAGACGCACCCATCAAAGCAGGGCAATTCGTCGCACCACGCACACCTGGTAACTGTCACCCAGCAAATGTGAATTGTCCAAAACGCTATGTACGGTAATGCAGCCATAACCTGCACAAAAAAGCACATAATGTTTTCCCTAAAAACAAATCAGACAGATATCAACAGCAATCCGACAACAAGTGTCTAAGATCAAACAGATCGCGAACATATCCTCGTTAAATAAGAACACATACACACATCATAAGTGTAGAGTAGAGAAATCAAAGGAAACATAAAGTTGGCAAAGATTTTAGCCATTTTTTCCAATTAGACAAAAATTGAACGGTTGGCAGAAAGACAACAAAGGAAAGAGCATTATATTAATAATGTCAAGGCGACACGACTAATTTGATTACAATCCCATTGTCCGAGTGCACCAACACAACACAGACACAGCATCACACAAAAGTGAGGCTTAGATCGGACATAGCCCAGACACAAAAAGGGGTCAACTTAAGTAGTTCCAAAGAAGTGAATCCGTTTAACACATAGAGGGCTGAGGGTATGCCGAAAATAGTGTCTATGTCGCTTGGTAAAGTGTACTGGTAGCCCGGGCCAATCACAGCATCAGTGTTCACACAGGAGGCAGTTATGGTTGACCCAGGCCTGTACTTTGGTTCAGTGGCACCTGTGGTGACCTGCACTGCACGTCAAGAGCAAGAGGTGCAACATTGGGACGGTCCTACAGCACTGCCTACCGAAAAAGCACATTTTTAGAACACATTAAATGTGCATTTGACCAGGACAAAGGCAGAAAGACTTGCACAAATAAAACATTTGAGACGCCTCACATGTATAGCCCAGAGAGTCACAACACTGATAGTTCTCCACATTAGACAACAACTCCCCAGTGCATACCGATCTTCAACAGAGGTATGTGCATCTCCCGCCGATTAGGGATTTATCGTCACACCAAGACAATTAATAGCCAAGATGAATATTTAGTAGGACCGACCATGGACAAACCCAACACAACAGAGTCCTAACAATTAAACCAAACATACAACAGAAATTGAAGGTAACTTAGGTCATCCCTCCACCCCACCCTCGTCTAACTCATGCACATCGTGAAATTTGGGCACAAATTTCCAGGAGACAGTTTCACATGCGTACCTAAGAGAGACTCACAAAAACCTGACCACACCAACACTGAGAGTTCAATTAATTCCTTCGCCACCCTAAATCCAAATAGATTGGCCATTACGCCAGGCAAAGATAGGGCGTCTAATCTAGACCCACCCCCCCGCCCCCAACACTTTGGAGGCAAAGCCTAGACTCATAAACCCAACTTCTAAAACGGCGAAAGTGGTTTATAAGCCACATACGTTTGCCTATATGTGAAATCAACCCCCACAAGTTTTTATTGGAGCAATCAACCCCCACAAAGCAAATATTATCAAAAAAAAATTATTTATATATATCTAATATACATAACAGTATTATCTGTAATAATTGTTAAAAATATACAGAGTACATGGTAGATGATAGAATTCAATGAGAATTTCTACATTCGAGATTTTTTTATGTTCACGAGAATGATCCCCTGGTATCTACTAAAGGACCAATGTTTTTTTTTTTTTTTGTTTAAGAAAAAACTTTATTTATCCCTTCATTAATAAGAAAAATAAAAATTCGACGATGTAGTCATAGAGAAAGAACATATTATACAACTGACATAAGTATTAATTATTCAGGAACCATTTTTGTATTAATTAAATTCTTATTGTTAGATATTGAATATCTCATTTGAGATATAAATTGAATTTCTCATGTGAGAAATTGACCAAGGGTTTGATTTCACATAATTAGAAAGTTGTGGGGGTAGATTGTTTCAATCAAAACTTGTGGGGGTTGATTTCACGTAGAGGCAAACGTATGGGGCTCATGGACCTAGAACTAACGACAGTTGTTCAAATAAAATAAAAGAGAACAAGGCCTGCAAGCATCGCATAGGCAAGATAGAAACAACACAACAACACAAACCCATTGGACATAGAAGCCCCCAAATTCCATCTAATATATATATGTAATCCTGAACCCGCTCAATTCACACGCTGACACGTGACATATAATAATATTATTATATTGTAAATAAAGTTTGTCCAAAATAGGACATGGTAAGTAGATACTATATGGTAATATTATTCTAATAAAATAAACATTATTAATCAGATTTATGGCAATTTGATCAAATATCCCACGGGTGTTTCAAAATGGGATTTTAGCTATTGAAATGTAACTTTTCCTCTAATTACATTACAAATATCACACGAGTGTTCGAAATGAGATTTTAGATTTTGAAAGGTAACTTTCCATCTAATTACATGACAAATATCTCACGGTTGTTCGAAATAGGATTTTAGATTTTGAAATGTAACTTTCCATCTAATTACCTTAAAAAAATCGCACGGGTGTTCAAAACATGTTTATAGGTTTTGAAAGGTGACTTTCTATCTAATTACATTACAAATATCTCACGGGCGTTTGAAAGGAGATTTTAGGTTTTAGATAAAAAATTCGTTTACATAATTTTAACATTTAAACATAAGTAGCCCGGGCATTGCACAAGTCATCAAACTATTTATTGTATAAAGGTAAAAACCTTTGATCAGAAACGAAAGAACGCGATGCCAACCAAAAACCAAAATAACCCGTTAGCCACAAACACAAAATAGGTTACAATCCCCATAGCATTCCATCAAACACAAAAAGAGCCCTATTTCACGGTTGTACCTGTAGACACCCCAACTCGGGGACTTCCCATTTAAAAACGCCTGATGATGAGATGGAAAGTGGATGGCGGTTAAAGGTTCATTTGCAGCAAATTCGATTTTTTTGGTCTTGGCCTGAGTTACAATTTAGCCTAATATTTAATCCAAGATAATTAGTAGGAACTCAATATATGGTGGTGGGTTAAATTCGGTGAGAATCAATAAGAAGTCCATGCACAAGTAAGAAGAGCTTTACGCAGAGAGAGTTCAAGTGTTACGGGGATACTAAACATTGTCATCTAATTGGCATCAACCATTTTTGAGGATTCTAATCTAGATAATTCTTCCGTAAATCAATTCAAAAGATAATTAAATTGCTTAGAAAACTTCTACCTTATCCCTTTACATTATCCTAGATGAGAGTCCTTGCTGGCATGCATAAACATAATAAAAGGAGAAGTCCATAAAGATGCAAGTTCTTGACTAGCATTTCATCTACGCTCCCCTAAGCTAGTTGTACGTATTTCCCACCCTTTAGAACTCTTTCACATAAGCGGCGTATTTTGGGTTGGTGAAAATAAAAACCCATCATATCATTTCCTATATATACGGTCTTCATATCACTCATAAGGGGGCTGGACACAAGAGTTGTACGACACACAAAACTAGCAACAAAATGGTTTAACCTATCTCCACTTCCAAACACATATCTATTTACCACACCCATACATAAACTAACGCGGGACAATGGAAGAATTATCGCAAGCACACCACTTGCGATATTCTCAACCATAACCCGTATAGGGCTAAATTACATCCAAGGGTCAAGACCGAAGATCAGAAATGTTGGCGGGCGAAGCCGAGATCCGCGCTGGGCCTCAAATATTTCCAAAATCATTTTTGGCAAAGTTACGTGAATTCTTTAATACTCGTTTTCGTATTTGGTGTTTGATGATTATCATGTTTAAGTCCTAATATTGTTGCTCAGTACGTAATGTAACACCCCATATTTTTGGGTCATTTGAAGTGTTTAAGGTATCGGAAGAAATTCATTTTGAGGATATTAGATTCTATCTTTAGAAACTTAGGGTATACCTTCCGTTTAGAAACGCTTTCCTAATTGGGCAACTATTTGGCAAAATTACCAAAATACCCTTACTAAACCCTTCCTATTTTCTACAAAAAAATAAAATAAAAACCCAAACCCTCCCCATCACTCCTCACGTTGCACACAACAGCAGTAAAGAAAAAAAAAAAAAAAAGAGAAGAGGAGAAGAAAAGAGAGCCGCGCATCACCACCACCATCACTGTCGACCAACCACCGCTGCCACCAGCCGCCGTCGTCACCCTAGTCGACCCTCTCTCTTGATTCTACAATCAAGAGTAGTATGTTTCTACACACTCTTTCATAATTTCTACTTAGGGCTTTCTTAATTTCATGTTAATTATAGTTTAAGCATGATTGTGGTTGTGGGAATTGCTTTAATAGGTTATAATCATGCTTAATTATGGTTTTGATGCATGAATTATTGGTTTCTAAATTAGGGCTTTTGAAATTAGGGTTGATATGTATTTGGGGGTGATTTTATGGGTGGATTCATGTGAAATTTGGAAGAGATGCTTAGTATGAGATGGGTAAACCATAGTTTTAATTTGGGAACGTTTTATGGTGTTTTGATTTATGAATATGTATTCTGCACACTTCTGATTTTTGCCTAATTCGGATGATTTTGATGTTGTTTTGGTGATTTAATGATGGATAATTGTTGTTAGTGTACTTGGTAAGGTGTGGTGCGAATTTGGTGTTGTTTGGAGATCATTTGGGGGTTGATATGTGATGTTTAAGGGCTTATGGTAGAGCTGCCCCTATTTTGTGGTTAGGTGCTTTTAGTCTTGTGTGGAAGTATGTGTGAGTATATTTCATTATCGATCAAGTGTTGTGCAAGTATCGATTGGAAGAACGGTTGAGTAATTTGTTGTTTACAATTTGTGTTTAGGGTGTGTGTTCGAGGAGTTTCCTTTCTAGTTTGATCACCCACACACTAATCGTAAGTAAGATAAGAACAATGATCACAATTCCATCAACTAATAATCTCTTTGTTTGACTCACTATTGCAAATGTCCTTCAAGCCTATGTTCAATTCATGCGCTCTTTTTCTATTATCGTTCCATCACTCATGCCTATCTAATTTTATGAGCGTGCTTCCAATTGCATTTGATACTTGTTTCCGGTCTCGTGACCTCGTTGCTCCACGGGCAGCCCTCGGCTGCGTCGTGCTTGTACACTCGGCCTCTCGGCTCATGGCCGCGCCCCCACTCGGCCTCTCGGCCGAGTGGCTCATGTATGTGTCGTTTGTTTTCGTGTTTCACTTCTAGTATCTTAATTTATTTAAGATCATTCAATTTGGATTATTAAATAATACACTTTCGAATAATGTATGTAAAACGGATGAAAGAAAACTAAATGACACCACCTAGAGTACGATGGATTCGGCTCGGCCGATCATCGTTTGATTTACCTCTGATCAAGGTACTGTGGGTCGGATTAGCTACCGACTTCCTAATAGTCTTCCTCCTAGATGGGAACTCGTCCTACCGGCTCATCTTGCGGGGGGTGTGCACACTCGGGATTATTAGGGGCGATATTTACAACTCTAGCTCGAACTAAGTTCGTTAAGTGGGGCTGTGGGGTAGGACCCTGGCCGAAAAGTATGAATAAATAATCTGTATATTGAGCGGCTTTGCTCATTCGATATCAAACTGTATATATTGAGTGGCGATGCTCATCCGATACTTCGTTCTACTGTTGTTGATACTCCTTACTTATATCGTCAATCTGTTCTTGTTAGCTACGCGCCTCAAGGTGCGTATCTTATTTGTTCTTCTTGTGTTTAATATTTCTTACTCAGCCTGTGCTGACGTTCTGCTTTCTGGTTTGTCCCTACCTTGTTCTGGGGCCTATGTCATTCTTCGATGGCATAGTTGACAGGTTTTGATGATATGGATGCTTGCTTGCGAAGTTGATCATGTTGGGGCTTTTCAAAAGACCTTATTCCATTTAATTAATGTATTTTAAATTTAAGTTTTGAGAATTGTAACTCGAAAAGTTTTAAGACTTCCGCTGTTTGTTTTCTCGTTTGGTTTATTGTAATGAATTCTTAGCCTACCAATTGACTCGGTAGTCAATTGTGGCGTAGCAATTCTAAATAAATTCCAAGTTTCTTTAAGCGAATTTTTAGGGTTGTTACACGTAATTTATGTGCTTGTGTTGCGGACTTGCCATCTACCTAGTTGGCATCTTGTTAGATTATTTCGTGCATGTTATTTTTGTTGCTTTGATTTGGCCATGCATGCCCATATTAATCAACATTGTTAATAACCTAAAACCATGCAATTTGCCTTACACATGTTCACATTTACGTAGAGTATTTTGGTGACTACGCTTCTTATGTGTTTATTTTTGCACGATTCATTTGTATTATGAAATCATTATCGTACGTAATCGCATGCTAATTGCTATATGATTCCGTCGTCTATTATGAACTTTATATTTATTTTGGATCAATTAGTAGAGGCCGTCTTAGGACGAGGGATTTGGGTGCCTAACACCTTCCCAAATCGTAGCTTGCAAGGGACCCATTCTAGGTTCGTAGGATCCTATAAAAAATCCTGCTGCCGACTCCAATAAAAAATAGCGAGACCCAATCGGTACCTATTCGAATCAGTGTACCTAAAAATATTACGGTACCATCATAATGTGGTCTTAATGTGTTTTTTTTTTATATGCTTCTATTGCATGCTCCGTGATTGTATGATTAGTGGCGGCATTTACTTAAGCTAAATTTAGACCCTCTGCGTGTCACGTCCTCCCCTTAGATTGAGTTTCCGCGTGTCAAGTTTCTTAGAGGACCTGTCAAATGTTACCTAATTATTCAATTCCTTCAAAACCCTTTGTGTCATCGATGATCAATGGGTTAATCTATTGACACCAGGACAAATTCTATTTTTCCTCTTCCATCCAAACCCATTGAAAGCCTGAATTTGTACACTTTATCAGTTATCCGGCTCTGCATTTACCTCCTGTTTCCTGTATCTAATTGTCGCCGTTGGCAACTAAGTATTAGTGTTGCTAGTTAATCCTTTCCTGCGTATGAACTTCTTCCATTATTTGGTCACTTGGTTAGTTCAATGCCACTAGGAAGCTAGCTCATTCTTATCCATCTTGAGTTCTCATTATACTACAACTAGGATTCTCAAAGGTCGCCCCACACATATTCTTTTCAGCTTAAGTTCTTGTATCATGAGCTTCTTCAGTCGTCGTACTTGGCAACCCTCTGGCAATTATCTTATGGACACACAAATGAGAATATTTCGTGGATTTGAGTTACGAGGGGATGGGTTATTTTCATTTAATTGTCCCAAATTTCAAGGGCCTGATTTTCATAAGCGAGTGTCAAAGTTTATGTCAAGACTACACTTAAAATGTACAAAGAACTAAGTAATGCTCGCTAGCAACTAGTATATTTTAACTAGCTCATTTTCAGCTAAACAAAATATTGACTAGCAACTAGCTAGCTTAATGCAAGCGAGTCAGCGATGTATTGAAAAAATAAAAAAGACTCATTCAATCTCTTTGTGCGTTAAGTTGATAGATACATTGTTATTGCAATTTAATGAATTCATAACATATATTTATCATCCAATTACACCAAAGTATTTTTAGACGATTATCCCTCTACGCATAGCGAAGAATAAAAATCATGAACGCGAATTCGAATATGTGCAAAAGGATAATCGTCCAAAGGCCATGTATTGGATCATCAATCAAGGGGGTTTTTCACGTAAATTTGAAAACAACTTTTACCTCTCAAGCTCAACAAAGAGGACAATTTGCATCCGTATGACTTATTTTACCTAGTTCATTCAAGAAGTAGAAGATGCATATCAAAAGAAGGCGTGGTTTCAACTACGATCATTATCCAAGAAAGACATTGCATCTGTTCAAGTTTAAGTTGTTCGACAATCGTATTTGTAATGTCATACTTGTAATACTGAATTTTTATGGCTATGATATGATTGTAACCCTTTGAATTTTTACCTATTTCAAGACTGGGGTAGAAAACTTTCAATGACATGTACTCGCATAAGTTATATAGTCCACGAAAAATGATCAATCCTGGATACACATACATTTTGTCCATTCAATATCCAATTCTTTGAATAACCTTATCCAAAAGATTTGTGTAGCGAGTACTGAGTCTTGAGACACATGAGCCTAATCCGGTCAAACTATTTTTACAATGCATTGTCAACAAATTCATATTTTGATCATAGTTTATACTTTGTGAGACATTTTCGCCTTGAAAATTTCATAGCATGATTGTTTTGTGCACCTTGTGACACGGGTATGGTAAGATGGTGTCCCAGACCTATATATGACACATAGAGACCACGGACAAAAAGCTACTTTAAATGGCGAGGTCGAGAGTAGTTTAGGATATTTGTGTGACCCGTGTCCAACATTACAGGACACAAGAGAGTTGAGTGGTTCCAAATTTTCACATCCGCATGCTCATATCCATAGCATGGTCATTCCCCTAAAGTGAAGGTCCACCGGTCCGTCATTAGGTCTTGGATTGAAAGTGGTAAGATTGTTTGGTCACTTGTGTCACATTACAAGGGTTGCTATGGAATTTGTTCGGACGATTGTTCTCACTTACCTATTTTGTGATCAAAGTTATCTTCTCAAAACCAATGCCTTGAGATTTTCATTCTACATTTCATATCCTTAAGCTCACAAATTGAACACCCATCAACAAAAGCCTTCCAGCTCATTTCTGATTTACATGGCCCATTGATTTTATGTGTATATATGTAACTTAGGTGAGCACACGAGATTATGGTGGAATCAAAGTCGATTATAATCATTTGTTTGCAACGAACCAAGTATTTCTGACTTTTGACGAAGCCTTTGTTTGGGCGAATGAAATAGCAAAGAGCAAAGGTTTTTTCTAGGTAAAAGCTTCGTATAAAAGGAACAAACACACTGATGGTCTATGGAGGCAATACTTACATTGTGAGAATGGCGTTAGAAAACGGTATTATAAGGCATTGCTTGATAATCCGAGAAAGACTAGTACCCATAAGTTAGGTTGTCCGTTTGCGCTAAAAGTCGTAGAGATTGAGGACTCGACTTGGCGATTATGTCTTATGGACAGCGATAGGGGTTATCATAACCATGGGTTGGAATTCTACAGAGAGGGTCATAGGCAGAGAGTTGTGTTCACCGATGATGATAGAGCAATGATCCGGAAATTGGACAGTGCAAACGTTCGGGTGATGCATATGAAACAGATAATCAATGATTCTAAAGAGCATGGTTGTCACAACTCAAAACAGTTTCACAATGAAAAGCAGAAGTTTAGACGTGAAGCTATGGGAGATATGAATGTCATCCAATATCTATTCCATCTTGGTGAAAAACACAACTACATTACCTTTTCTAAGAGCGATGTCGAAACCGGCCGGATGACGCATTGCTTCTTGGCACATCCCGAGCAATTCCGATGTTGGAAGTGTACTATGAAGTGATATTAATCGATGCTACGTATAACACCAACAAGTACATCTTTCCTCTGGTCGAGCTTGTTGGTTTAACCCCCGTCAACTCGAATTTCACGATAGCGTATTGTATGATGATCGACGAAACATCTGAATCATACTCGTGGGTGTTAGATAAGTTGAAGAGTTTGTTGTCTGGAGCACGGGTGCCAACATGTATCTGCACCAACAAGGAAGCGTCGCTCTTTAAGCCTATAGCGACTATATTTCCTCTATCGAGACATTTGTTGTGTAGGTGGCATGTTGATAACAATGTTAGGGCAAAGGCGAAGTTGATGTTTGGCATCGATGAATTAGCTGAAGCAATTGTACACGGGTCCCGGAGGAAGGTTGTCGAGGCTACGACAGTCGATAGTCTACAAACAGCAATACAGAACCTGGAATCAACATGGGGTAGGACTGTTGCATTTCGTGATTATATCAATCAAGAGTGGATTCCACATATTGAGAAGTTTGCGTTTGCACATACTAACAAAGTACGCCATTACGGGAATGTTTGTACGAGCCGTGTCGAAAGTGCTCATGCGGCTTTGAAGGTATGGTTATCCACATGTACGGGATCTGTCGATACCGTGTTTCGAAAAATCCACAGTCACCATCGTTTCCCAAATTGGACAGATTAAAAGGTTGCTTGAAGATTCTCGTAACAAGGTTCGCTCAACTGGGCTTGGTCGTCCTTTTAGGTTATTGAGTTTTCATATATCTCTATATTCCATTAGTTTGTTGGAAATGGAGAAGAAGCGGTACGAAAGTCTCGGGTCGACTGTTGTGGAGAACTATGGGTGTGTATTGTTTCGGACTCACAGCCTTCCGTGTGCTTGTATGATTCACAATGCAATCGAGGAGGGTTATGAGTTCTACCCGTACCACTGCATTTTTGTCAAGACTTATCTATCGGCAAGCTTCGATGACGACCGATCATCCACGTGACGCTCGTACAGCAGAGTTGGAGGAATTCGAGATGTTGATCAACCAGGGCCGCAACGCACAACCTGCCATCGTACGAGCTCTAAACATTAGAATTAATAGTATACTCCATACCGTGGAGGAAGGTATGAAGGAGCCGCAAAGGAAAGACAACCCAAGGGGTAGGCCTCGTAAAAAGAGCACGAAGGCTGACCCGTCTTGGTTTGAATATGTGTCTCGTCTCCCAAACCGCAACTCTTCCTCAAAGCGAAGTCGAAGTCGAAGCACTGCTGGGCAGTCTCAGTCGGGGTCGACTTGGAATACAGGTGAATGAATTTCTATTTTGATTTTGTTGATATATAATTGTCGTGAACTTCTAAATAAATTGTATTGTCGTGTCGTATGTGTATGTAGTTCCTGTTGTTCCTGGAGCACCCTTGATGAGAAATTATCGCACAGACGTTGATGCCTTCCCATACAAGAGAATACTCCCACCTGGACTATTCGATTACCTCATCGGGTGGTATGATCCTGAAGGCGATGGGCATTGCAGTTTCCGGTGTATATCTCACGCCCTTCATGGAGAGGAGGACCATTTTTTACAAATGCGTGCATCCCTCATAGACGAAATTGGGAAACCTATTTATAGTGAGATTTACGGTGGAGCAGAAAGTAGAAGCGAAGCAACGATGCGCATTCGTTGGGAAAACAATGGACCGTGCGGGAGGGTAAACTGGATGCACTGCCCAAATGATGGATATGGGTTCTCTTCTATGCACAATTGGACAATTGTGGTGTATTATTGTCGTTACCGAGGTAATGAGCTTGTTGAGTCTTCGGGCTACACCATTTTACCGATGCGTACTCCTATTGGCCTATCCGAACCTGCTGGAACATTAGTTTTGTTGAACACTGGTGCCCATTGGATTCGTTTGTTTCTTAAAGAAACTTTCCCAATGCCCCGTGTAGAACCTCAATGGTCCTATTTGTGTGACCGTGATCTTATCTCGCGTTGGGGCAAACTATATGAAGCACATCATGCCCTGTTGGAGTCGATTACGAGTGTTTCTTAGTTATGTAATAAAACTCCATGGAATAGTGGTTTATTTTGCTGAAATATATGAAACCTCATTTTTTGTGAATTATACTTGTCCATCCTGCTGTTTTGAAGGATTATTCGATATGTGTAGCGTCGTAGCGGTAGCTGATTATGAGTTTAGGAGTGATTTTTTGCAATTCATTAGAAGACATGTTACTCGAGATAGTGATAAAGACACATATTTCATCAGACCAAGAAGCGAAAAACATGTATAGGAGGAAAATATTACACGAGTTCCGCTAGTCTGATGACTAATAGTTACATGCATATAACACCAACAATGTTTAGAGTAGAGGGTGTGCACTGTCTTAGAAATACTGCACTGACGCTATTAAGGTGTTTGGCGTCGTAGCAATTACGATTACACATCCACCTGTTCTTAATTTACAAAGCATGATTCATGCCCACAAAGTACAACGTAGTTTTATCAACCAATAGAAGCTGTAGCACGACCCTTTTTGCTGTGCCTCTTCTCGTTCGCTGCAGTCCTAGCCAGCTCCATCAGTTTTTTGGATGCTTCGTTGTACTCGTCTGGACATACATGTGGCATGCAAACCTGCCGACAAGATTTGAAATAACATGAAACCTGCACACATTGGATTAGTGATTAGAACACATGGACAATTACAGCGTACGAAACTGCATGTTTGAGGTTAAGTAGAACATGTAAGACTCTCACCTTGGCAGTACTAGGCACTCCTCCGTCCCATAGGAAAATGCCAAGTAGCATCATGATTCCGCAACTACTTCTGCATCAGAAAACATAGGTTCAAAATGTACCCAAGCATAACTGCCTATATGTTTGATAGAATTACTTGGAACGTCCTCAAAAACCCTCCCTCCCATTCATGCAAAGTGGTTCAATATTGTAGACATACACAACAAAATCGTAAATCTACAAAATGAATCAAGGTAATCCATAACTTTCTTTTAGTTTCTTTTTTTTATCAAACATGCAATAGTGAATCTATGAGGTTCATTAATAAAAAATTAGGCGCATGCAAGACATTTTAGGCGCATACAATAGTGAATCTATGATGACGATTTTATAAATCCTAAGAAGCGAAAATCATTGAACCCTAACTAATTTAGGCCATGCAACACATTTTGATTGAACTTCAAACCAAACATGATTATAATTTGTTAGAAAGGAATAAATATAAAGACAACGGTGCGAAATCAAGAGCAATAGGGTGATTTAAACTCACTTTTTTGGGATGAATCAAGTTAACCTTCGAGGAGATAACGACCTTCGATCCTATTAAGCGGCGGCCTTCGATCCTATTAACCGGCGGCCTTCGATTCTATTAACCGGCGGCTTGTGTTGACGAACGGCGAGATTCCGAGAAGTGCTGAGAGAAATTTATTGATAAAGTATGAGAGTGGGTCAATTTGGAGAGAGAGTGTAATACGGAGTTAATTTGGGAGAGTGAAGAGAGACAATGAGAGGGAGAGAGAGAGAGAGAGAGAGAGAGAGAGAGAGAGAGAGAGAGAGAGAGAGAGATAATGATTTCGTTAATCGAGGGGATTATGGTTGTAGAAGTCATCTCCATGTGTGCGTCATAGAGTTAATGTAAGGGACTGGATGGGACGTTACAGAAAAGGTAGAGTGTAGAGGAGACATGCAAACTTAATATTTGAACATTTCCCACCAAATTTCAAAACACGTAAGTGAAAAGAGACAGCGATATTGTAATCAATCAATAAATGGTATTCTAAATCAATTTATAAATATTCTGATAAAAGACATCTGAATCAATATGAACTAGTATGTGGAATGGTAATATAAAATAATTGATTCAATATGGGTGATTTTTGTGACCATGTATTATTATAGATTTGTAGTCATCAAGCTCGGAATAGGGTGACTTGAGTCGGGTTTGGGTTGAATGGGTACGGGTTTAGGTTATAATCCATTAGGGTTGATTTAGGTACTGAAAGCTTTCGGATTGGGTCCGGTTGGGTTGGGTAATGATGGGTTGAGACTAAAATAAGCTGGCGAAATGATCATTGTTTAAAAACAAAAAAAAAAACCATTGGGTCATATTAAAATATAACATATAAATAACCATTGGGTAAAAATAATACGAATATATGGCTACTTTAATTAAAAAATACAAACATAAGAAAAATATGAATAAATTTACAATTTTGAAAGAATTATATTTTTAATTTCCTACATATCTAGGCTAACTTTGATACAAATGGTTATATTGCAATCAGGAACTCCGGTCATATTCGGAAATTTTGGGTCGGGTGTCAGGCAGCATGGGCGGGGGGTAATTGGTTAGTGAATAACTTAATTTCTATTTTGTATATAACTTAATTATGAGGTAATTGATTTATTTTTTTGATATACCTATTTTATGAGGTAAATTGCTCCTAATGAACCATCCATAATGGTTAAAGCATATGAAGTTGTATTGTGAATACTAATTAATCATTGGCTCACATTGGGATGTACAAACCAATCGGTTAACCATAAGCCAACAAGTATCGTCATATGGGACCTTTCATTTCTGCCGATTCTACGTGAATAATGGTAACTTTATTTAGCTATATTAGGAAAATGATTGTATATACCTAGAGTACACGCTCTCGTTTCTTCAGTTGTGTACTTGAACATAAAAATCAATGTACTTTTACTAATGGTACATACCGAAAATGATAATACATAACTAATGCTACATTGTACATTGATGAATGAGGCTATAGATGAACAAGAGTGAAAATACCAAGACAATAATAAAGTTGTCATTTAGAAAAGTCAATATACATAACGACTACGACTACAAATATAACTGTTGGGGTGAGTTTGATTTGGGATAGACCGGGATCAACTTAATGTTGGGGTGAGTTTGACTTCGGGATAGATTGGGGGCTGTGTCTCAGACCTGCGTAGATAACACACTGTCAAGGGGGGCCCGGCTTTCGCGAGGCAACGCCCCTCCGACGCTCAAGTCAGTCGAGTTTGAAGAATGGGGTAGTCACAAAATAAGATAGTAGTAGAGTAGAGATAATATATATTGTGTGTCCAAAAGTCCCCTAATTATGGCAAATGAGGGGGTATTTAATAGGGAGTACAAGGAATAACCAAGGTACCCCTAATCAATCTTGACCCTTCATTCAACCAAGATCTAATGGCTAATACCTTTTGGGCCTAGAGAGTATCACATGACCCTTTTCCAAAGATCACTGTCCTAAGGGATGTGACTCATTTACAAAATGGGTACCAACAATAACAAGACTATTTAAGATCAGTTTCATTCACATCAAATTAAATCAGACCAGATCAGTTTCATTGAAAAGATATCAGATCATAATTATCCAAATAACAATCTATGAATCTAATGTACTTTTAATTCTTAATTCGTCTAAATGTAATTAATTCATCAACAGATGAAGTTTATTCAAATCAAAGCAATAATTTCAAAGAAAGGTGACGGGATAGTGGAATGATGTTACCGGATTACCGCTGATGTCAGCACCACCTCATCACCTGCAACATAATCAATTCAAATAAATTGATTCCATGAAGTCTTGAACCTGTGACCTCAGAGTTATATTGTAACACTTCCACCACTAAGCCAATTAGTTTTCTTGGTTTTTTTATTACACTAATTATATATTTAAGATTTCGCTAAATATATATAGTTCTATATATTCTACAATAAGTTATTGGGGAATAAAATTTGAACATTTCTTCAATTTTTACCGAATAATCATATATTCCATTAATATCAAATTAGAGAATAATAATTTATTTTGTGGAAATCAGAATTATATATTATGTTTCGTTTATGCTGGAAGTTCTTGTACATGATGTTTCCTCTAAACCAATCGGGCAATCGGTTAACCAAAAGTCCGATAACGTATTACTAATGTTTTGTCTTACGTACTTATGTGTGAATGGAAAATGTAACATGAATTCCAACAATCCAACATGATATTTGCAATGTCAATTAGTATTATGAAAGCTAAATCAAAACCTGTACAATGTCAATTAATATTATGAAAGCTAAATCAAAACCAGTATGTTAACATGGAAATTATCTAATGTGACAAATATTGATTCAGAATGTTTTGTTTCATTTAAGACTGAACACAAAACTTATGTCTCTCATTTAAGTACTCCCTACCCAAAAACCACATGTCAGAAACTGCATCCTTTCAATCGGGTTATTCATTCATAAAAAATTCCACAATGTCCTCCATGAAAAAGTCCATCTCCGGTCATAGTTGTGGGTCATCATCATCATTCTCAACTAATATCAAATGCTATCACGGTTTGTTTGCTAAACATGATACTGTGAAAAAGCCCACACAGAATTTGGGGAGGAAATTCTATGGTTGTCCCAAGTACAAAGTAAGTTTAATTTTCATTGTTTATTACGAAAGTAAAGTCTATGGTTTCCGCTTTTGCAATTATTTCGTCATCCACTCTTTGGTTGTTGTTTTAGATCGATAATTGTGAATTCTTCAAGTGGGACGATGAATATGAGAAGGAAATTACCTCCTCCATCAATATTCGAGCTGATGATGTGAAAGGAGTAGAAGAATTACTAGTACAAGTCCAACATTTGGAGGAACGCATCTCGAAGACAAAAATGAAAGCAAAGAAGAAAGATGAAATCATTAGTTCTCTAAGAAATGAAAACCAGATCTTGAGGACTCAAGTGGTGAACTACGTTGCACAAGTACGGACACCGACACGGACACCGGGACACCTCACTTCCAAAATTTAGGACACCGACACCGCTAAAAAAATTACAATATACATATTAAAAAGAAGGTAATTTGATATACTATTCTATAAACCAACAATCATTCCCCACTTATAACTAGGAACTAGCTCAAAAACGTGAAACAAGGATGTCGTTAAGCAAATCGAACTACTTTATTAAAAAACAAGTCTCACAATACCAACAGAGTACATCAGGAGTCTTACAAAACAAATGCATACAAATACGATATATTGTTCAAACTTCAAAGTAACATCATACTAATCAACTCATATAGTTTCTTCAATATCGGCCACATCATCAAATACTACGCTTTCCATCTCGGGCTCATCAAGAGAGAGTTGTGCCATTGCAAGAAGACCTACATCCTCGAGATTATCATGTTCATCTCCACCTACATCCCACATCTTTGTTCTTCCTTTGATGTATTCCTCACTATTTCTTGAAAGCAAACGAAGATTGTTAAGGATTCTCACCAAGTCCTCGGCTCTTTGTGGAGTAAGTCTATTTCTTGCACAAGAATGGATAAACTTGTAAATGCTCCAATTTCTCTCACAACAAGAAGAAGAAGAAGGTTGGCCTAACAACTTAAATGTCAAACTTTGTAGTGTAGGAACAATGGAACCATAAGTTGACCACCAATACTTTGGTTCCATAGCAACCATATCCTTCACACACTCTAAATCTTTAAAAAGATCATGTCCCCTACTTGAAAAAATGGCGAATTCCGTGTTAACTTTTCTTCTTTCGTCCGTATTTAAGAAGAGCCTTTTAAAACAATCCAACCTTTGTGTAGAAACTTCACCATCTACATGTGGTGGAATTCGATCGGGAATTTCATTAATCCATTCTTGACTATAGAACCTTCAAAATAAACAAATACATCACCACAAATTTAGTTAAGGTTAAGAAAAAAAAATCACATGAATGAAGAGATATTTACCTTGGATTCAAAGAATGAGCCAAGCTATGAAGAGGAGTACTAGTTTTACTCCAACGACTTGTGAGGATACCTACCACCACATTGTAGAAGGTAGAATTCTCATTTTCCTCCTTATGCTCATACTTGAATATAGCATTTTTCACCTTATATGCCATGACTTCGTACTTCTCATAGACCAAATGAAGAGATGATCTATCAGTGTCACACTCTCTAATCATGTCATAAATGGGGCGAGTAAAATCAAGGATGTAATCTACTTTACTCCACCAATATTCATCTAATACTTTGTCCCTCACAAGAGTGGCTTGTCCACGATTATCATCTTTATATGTCGTCCATGCATCAATTACAACCATTGATTGGAAAGCCGTTTTAAGAAGCCTAATCCTCTTTAACATCACAACAATTGAAGCAAACCGAGTATCGGCAACCGAAAGCAATTTCAAAGATGAAAACTTGTTGAAAATTGCTAACCTCATAGAATGGTTCATAATATAATTCTTTATGAAGACGGCATCGGCATGGATTTCGGTTATCCAATGACATTCATCATAAACTTCTTCATTGTTAGAAGTATTCTTAGCCGCACAAATGTTTTTTAATGCTAGATTAAGAGTGTGCACAACACATGGAGTCCAAAATATATGTGGATATCTACCCTCAATGAGTGCTCCTGCACCCTTACAATTGCTAGCATTATCGGTTATTACTTGAACAACATTGTGATGCGCGGGCACATCTATCACCTCACACAATAAGTTAGCAATAAACTCCTTACCTTTCACCTCTCCTGAACAATCAACAGCCTTTATAAACATAGGACCACTTTCACAAGAAACCACAACATTTATCAATGGTCTTCTTTGTGAATCACTCCATCCATCACTAACAATGCTAACTCATTTTTCCTTCCAAGAGCTCCTAATAGAATCAAGTAACCTATTAACGTTTTCTTTCTCTTGTTGAAGCAACGTGGTTCTCAATTTGTTATAACCAGGTGGTACATAGCAGGGAATTGAATTTGTTGTAGCATAAGTGTAAGACCTTACATAATAAGGATTCTTAGCGAGATTAAAAGGCAATCCTCCAGTATAGAACATCCTAGCAATTTCCGCATCTAAATGATTGCGGGCTTGCACATTAAAAGAATCAATGATGGGATTACCGGACTTTCTTTTCTTAGTTTTTTTCAAGAAAATAAGGCATTGAAGAAGCACCAGAGGAATGGGAAGAGAAATGCTCATTTCGAAATTGTGGGATTTTTTGTTGTGTTGAATTTTTACGAGCAATAGAATCATTCTCTAAATTTCTCAATTTCACAAGATCTTGAATGCTCATCTTTGGACAACTAGAAGACCCCTTCCCCGATATACCCAACAAATGAGCCTTAACTCTTGTATAAGAACCGTACCTAACATCTTCACAAAAGCTACATTTCCAAGAATAATTACCACCGCCAGTAATTCTCTCCCCCTTAGTCACAAACTTCCACAAAGGGTAGGATATATCTTCTTGTACACCACCACTAACATTACAAGTAGAAGATGCACTTTGACTACCACTAGTAGACATATTGTTGCATAATTTATACGAATTATACCAAACAAAACCACAATCAAAGAATGAAATGAATGAAAAGTGCAAGCACTCCAGCAAAATTAAACAAACTAATGAAATCAATAAATCCCAATTCAAGGTCAATAATTCATAAACTCAATGCTTCAATTATGAATCAGCAAATCCTAAATTCTAAACAAAACAAAGTATAAAATAATAAGAGGGGAGAGAGGCAAACCAGCGATCAACGACGGCGAGGCAAAGATGATCGGCGACGGCTAGGCGACTTGATCGGATGAGTGACGAAGACAGGTGGCGATGGCGAACTAGGACAGAGGAGTGAGAGAGTCGAAGAAAGGTTAGGTTTTCAGAATGATATTTTTCGCCAAAATGATCAATTAAGTTAAGTTTGTGTCCTGTAAATGTCCGTTAAGGTGTCCGACCGGTGTCCAAATTTCCAGAAACCGGGTTTTGTGTCCACTTTAAAAAAAAAAACGGACACCGACCGACCGTGTCCGACACGTGTTGTCCCGGTGTCCTCCCGGTGTCTGTGTCCGAAACTGTATTGGACACCGACACGTGGGTTTAGAGAGGTGTCCGTGCTTCATTGGTGGTGAAGCATTCGAAAAGTGAATCGTACGCCATAGTTGCATTGGTTATTTCATTGGCCGTATTTTGCGTTATGTACTTGGAGAAAAATTAGAATGAATGAAAGATTGTGTTTAGTTGCAATGTTAAGGCATTTGAATGAACGAATTTGTAATAGACATTTAAATTGTAATTTGGAGTCCTTTAAACCTTATCTTTTTGTAATTTGAGTATCCGTTCTTGTTTCTCAATCAAAATTCGTAAGACTAAATGACCGTGTGGGTTTTTGAATGTTCGTTCCTTGAAAGTTCAATGTCAATGAAAATGTGAGTATATAAATAAGCGTATTGGAAATGTGAATCTATACGTGTTCACGATTTAAACGTTATACGTCAATCACAAACGACAACGTACATGGTGTTAAAATAAAAAAATATAAATATAAGACAAGTGTCATTGTCATTCATAAGTCCCTTTCACACACACAAACAACACTCTAAACTCATTATCATTCTAAGGTGACCCGCAAGTCCAAGCATTTTTCTTAACAATTCCTTCGAGGTAATGTGTTACTAATGTATACATAAAATCAAGCATGTTCTTATGTTAATAATGTTTGTTAGTAATGCTTATGTCGATCTCCATGTTCATATGTAGATGGAGAATGTAGACATGAGTGCTTTATCGGATATCTTAGTGGGAGGATGTATTGAAGAAAATTTGCTCACTAAAGTTCTTAAATCTCGTAACCAATCTATCCTAAGATCTCACCAGCTTTCATGCATTGCGCGTTCTCAGTTCGACGGTGTAGAAGGAATTTATTATCACCCAGATTTCCTATTTGCTCATCCTTTTATAATGGGTTCAGTTTCGAGGTTTCGTAAGGAAGCTTATTGTTTCATGTTTTACTTGGTTGACTTGTACACCATTGTTGTTAGCTTTCACCTTGAACATTTGCAGAATACATTGGGTAGGTGCTTGGAATTACCACATGGGTATCGTTATATAATCAAGTTTTTCGAATTATTTGGTAGCATTCAGGAATGGCAAGCGAAGTGCGCAAGTGTCGTGAATGGAGAAGCGAATCGTACTTATGGGTTGATGTTATTAAGAAGACGTTTCCATGATGTTGGCGCTGGTAGTGTTGTGAGGGTTTTCGAATGGTTGAATTTTTTTAGTGAATTTGATTTGTATTATGACTTTCGGTACTTGAGAAATGCTTCATTGTATTCTGATTTGAAGTCCCTCATGTTTGCTCATAATGGGTATGATGTGAGTAAGTACGTTCACATTATAAACAGCAGTCGTATTACACCAGATTTGTACCCTACCTATTATCGAGATCAAGTGGAGCATGCAGATGACCTGTTTTCCGAGAGAGTTTGTATCCGTAGGAGACGTGGTTCTTCTCTGGAGCCTGACTCGGACTGGGAGGATGAAAAGTATTGTCCGTCGATAATGTCTTAGCTTGTGGTGATTCAGACAGCAATGGATTTGGTGAACATGCAATTTGGTCACCTGGATCAACAAGTTCTGTTCGTTTTCTTGGTTCGAGTGGTGGTGAGAGTGACTAATGTTGTGTAAATTGTTTAGTACGTATTGTGATACTATGTGTAAGATTGTCCGCACACTACGTCAAAAATGACCTTCAAAAACGGTTCGTCTAAAGCTAAGTAGAACGGTTGTAGAACCATTCTCTAGACGACGGTACTTAAAGGCTAAGAGAACGGTTGGAACCGTTCTTAAAGGGTATGAGAACGGTTTTGTAAGTTAAGAACGGTTATAAGCAAAACCGTTCTAATAAGTTGATGCCTTACAGAACGGTTTTGAGCAAAACAGTTCTGATATGTACCAATTTTTATTTTAAAAAATATTTTTTTTTTTCAAAACTTTCAGCTTCCCTATCCACGATCCCCAACCCCTGATCAGCAGCAGCAGCAACAACAACATCATCATCAACAACAACAACAACAATAACAAAACTAACACTCAAAATACCTCCAATACTTTGATTAAATCTGAGTTCACCGTAAAATTACAGAATCACCAAACAAAAAAAAACTAAGAAATCGATTAACCTAACACTATTTTTCACGTAAATTTTGACGGCATCATCTTCATAAATTTGGGCCTTTGTTCATCAACTTCCTTTGCATTATCATTCTAACCACAAAAAATAAAAACAAATATCATTACAAAAAATAAATTAAAAAAACAAAGTTTAAAAAACATATAATTGACAAATGAAATCTAAAAATGAGATCTTATATCTTATAAAAAGTAGGTCTGAAAAACTAGATTATACATGACTTAATCACAAACAATATATCAAAGATGTAAAAAGTTACCGGCAAAGAGGCTGACGAACCCTAGCCATACGAAGACGTGTTTGCCGGCTGGAGAAGGTGATGAAAAGGTCGCCAAAGCACGATTCTTCGAGGCAGCAAGACCAGATCTTATCGGGGTGAGGCACTCGCAGCACGTCTACCGCTGGAGGTCGACGAGAATTTTTGGACGATTAGAAGAGAAGAGAGGAAAAAAAAGAGGAGAATCAGTTACAGATGGAAAGAAGAGAGATGTGGAAGGAAAGAGAAACTGAGAATGAGGAGGCGCAGGCGGAGATTACAAAGCAAGGCGAGAGCTCTTTATGATTTATGTTTTAAAAAAAAAAACCATGATCTTTTAGAATGGTTTTTCTAAAAACCGTTCTAAAAGGTGAACCTTTTAGAACGGTTTTCCTGAAAACCGTTCTAAAAGGGTCTTTTAGAACAATTTTTACTGAAACCGTTCTCTTAGACATTTTATTTTTATTTTCCTTTTTTCGCAAATCATCTTTTAGAACGGTTTTTAACGGACCCGTTTTCATATAAAATAGAGATCGGTTTTACAAAATTCCGTTCTCTTATGCTACATCTGGAAGCCCAAATTTGACGTAGTGGCAATTTTATGCTCTTTTGCGTTTCAAACAAAAATATTTTTTGGTGTTTTTATATGCGATTGAATCAATAATCATTGGTCTGAATGAATGAATTTATATACGTATTGTCGATCCGTTAGAGTGGAGATGATATCCAGTATATAAGGAAAGAAGGGCAATTAAATGTCCGTACATCGATTCACAAACAAAACCCTATTATTCCTGACTTTGAAATAACAAAGTAACAATTACAGCAACCTAGAAAAGGTGAAAAAATAACACTTATTACACGGTTTTGTACACGCCCATGGCTATCAATTGTTTTTGACATGAAAAATCGAGAGTTCACACAATTGCTCCATGCTAAGCCAAGTGATAGACACACATGACGGTTAGAAGTAATCAACTCCATCTCATTTCCTACTCTTATATGGTTATTCTTGTAAACAACATCAGCAACATGGTTTGTCGTTAGCACGACTAAATTATATGTTGTTGCAATTCTTCTAAGAATGCCGGATAGCTTGAAAAACAACCATGATCGTTTAACCATGTCACCTCCATTATGTTTGAATTCCGATGCAAATGGTGATGCAATTAAATCCACAACTATTACCTTTATGGGGAATAATGCTCTTGCTTGAACCCTCACCAACTCTTCCAAACTTTCGACAATGTTGAGTAGTTCCGTTGATATTGTTAAAGGCTTTGCAAATATGAAGTCTAGGGGATTATGAACATCGCGTTGGAGCCTTACACGAGGACAATCTTTGGCCGAAGTAAACCCCGAACCCATCTCATGTATACGCTTACTTGGGAAGTATCCCTCCGTATACAAATACATGGTACTTCCTTCTAGACCTCCAACATTAGTCGGTAATTGAGCAGAAAGCATAAGTTGCAAACAGACCTGTGTCTTCCCAACACCACTTTCACCAACTAATTCAGTTATCATCCCACACGGTACTCCACCACCAAAACAATCGTCTAATATTTGACAATTGAAACTGAATTTGGAGGTGAATTTTGGTGTTCCATCTTGTAAAGATAATGTTGAGGGTGTAGGTATGAAATTTGAGTCAAAATCTAAACTTGAGTTATCCATTTTTCTACCAAAATGAAATGGATGTGTCGAAGTGTTATGAATGAGTTGAATTATATATGATTTAATGGATTTCAAAGGTTGGGTAGGAGTGAATTTATGTGTGTTAGGTACAACACATTTATGATAAGTACACAACTGTATGTGAAAAAAAATGCAAGTGAATCAAAATCAGACAATAACTTCATTAAGTGAAAAAGTGTAAGTGAATCAAAATATGGAATTCTTAATGTCGTCTGACGTAGGAATATCAATCATTCTTCTTAAAAACAAACAAACAACGTCGCACCTTACATATCAACTCGGCACATCAAACTAAGAACAAATACAAGGGTACATACTCCGAATAAAAAAAAAAACTAAATTAAACCTAGTTCTACATAATTGTCCTTAAAATGAAACAATACATAATGCATCGCAAATGTCTTTAAACGAAATAAACATACTATGCCGAAGACGGTGGCTTATTTTTCTTGTCATACATGGCCTCATACTTGATGTCCTCAATTAGCATGTCTAGTCTAATAATCGACCTGTTCATCTTCATTGTGATTTTTTCTTCTTCACGACTCATCTCATCAATCTCATCTTCGAGTGTCCAAACCATCTCCACGCTCTCGTAAATCATCAATAGAGATGATGTCCGATATCCACTCAAATCAGTTTTCACCTACAACAAAACATACGTATTTTCAAACATTTTCAATCATCACTTAAAAATGTGTACGTCTAAATATGTGATTGTGCAATTAGCGAGGAAAATCTAACCTTGGCAGACCCATATAGTTCACGTAGCTTGTGCAAGAAAAACTCCAATTCAACCCTTAATGCATGACTCTCATGGAGGATAGACGGGAGTATGGATGTCCAACTACGGCCACGTTCAAATTTTCTAGTGATCACCGAAGTTCGACCATCAAGAAACAAAGAGTATAGTAGTGGAGTTGCATCGGTACATAACATAGAATCCAACAGTTTGTTGGGGTCTATCCCTAAGGTCCCTTTTAATACACTTAGAAAATCGAGATACTCTTGTTGATACCCTAACATGTGGTGAACTTTAAGCTTGCAGTCGTACGAGGCGTCGATATTATCTAACATAGTAGTAAAAACAATTTACAACATACATGAACTGAAATTTCTTATAATTCACATAACACAAAAAATGTATATTATACACTTACCACGATTACGGTTCGTCTTCGAGATCGAAAATTATGCTATCCTTGAAACCCATGATTTTTATTTTTTTGTAGTGTTTTAACATGATTATTGTTTCTAACTCATACAATACGTATTGCTTATATACACTAACATCACCTAACTGCTATTAATAGTTTGGTAGGTAATTAAATTTGTAATAAATTACAAGACAAGAAAGGTGCAGCTTTTTAAGCAAATTAATGGAGATACTGATTTGGCAATCTAAAAATGATACTTCTTTTGATTTAAAATTTAGTATATTGATTCACATTGCCATATATCATATTTTAATGTTGGAATTTATATTACATCGTCCATTTGCATGTAACATTAGTCAGATGTGTATCAATGATCAGTGTGTTTGGTCTCCTCGTCCCCTATCAGTCCGCAATGTTTAACGGTTAAACAACGTAACGTATTAAACAACATAAAACAAACATAATATTGCGGAGAATCTCTTATTTGTATACCACTAATTTGCTGTGTACAGAATAAAAACGACATTTGAATCATATTCGCAACTCTAAACTACTATTATAATGTGTGTTCTAAATGAAAAATAAAACAACTACGCCTATACAAACATCACCATCTCAATGAAAATTAGGCTGTTTAAACCAACCCATACCACGGACAAACAAACAAACAAATATATTTGTTCTCAATATTTTCAATTCAGCCGAAATCATACATAGAAAAAACCTTTTCCAATTGGGCCGCAAACTCAACATACTCAATTCCATCATAACTAACAAAGTCTGCTCAACTCCATCATTTCTGGGCGACTCTCTTTGGGCCATCTCGCTTGTACGCAATGTACAACGGCCGGACATCTTCATCAATTAACCTCATATACTCATCAATCTTGGCCGATCTTTCGGAAGGCGATGCCTCAAGTAATGGACTGAGTCTCCGAATAATCTCCTTAGCTTGCTACAAGTTAAATCAAACTAATGAGGCTACAATTTAAACCGAGACAACAATCCCGTCAAAAAGTAAAATAATTTAATCGATTATAATGGGTAATTACTATCAAAGTCTGAAATTGATTAGTAGCTTACCGAGTTAGAGTCAACACATTTCTCTTTCTCTTTAGGCATGAACGATGAGCCTGCTGCCGCCGGGTTCACAATAACCGGGTGAGAGACATTAAGGTACCAACGAACGTAGCCGTCTTCCACACAATGCATAGGCTCTGCCACCTTTGAAATAGCATCTAACGACATCATATGACACTCTAGCCTACCCCACAAATCATCAAACAATTCCGAAAAACTCACGTCGTACCCAACCGCAGACGCAGGACGGTACACATTACTAAGGGGTGTGGGGGATTTGGGTATAACCTGTACATACCCAAATTGTCTAAGGTTTCGAATTGGATCATAAGACTCACCAACATCCCCCAACCGAATAATACCGCTAAATAAGGAATGTGGCACCCTTTTGCCAAGACCCTTGCCATATGGAAGCCACAAAACCTCAGTGGGTTTCAAATTATCCAAAACATACCTATAGTGCCTTAGGCGTTCACCACTATGAAGGCAAGGTACACCCCGAGTATCCCACATGAGTGAGCGTGGCTCATCGTCCCCGACTGACCGACCCTCGAATCTAGTGGGGCGTAAAGTAGGGAAGTACTCATAAACCCACGCTTGCAGTAGTGTAAGACAACCTGATATGCCCTTCGCATCAGCGCGCGATGCTATACCAAGTTGCCTGTACAAATACGCAAGCGTGCCGGCACCCCAAGCATAGTTCTTAACTCGCTCATAATCCTTCAAAAATAGATTCACGGCAGCCCGCACACGGTCTCCGCTTTTATCAACAAACAATGTTGAACCAAGCAAATAAAGCAAGTAACCCTGCACCTCAACCTCTGGATCACGACCCTTCCTCACCATACTCATCATATACTCCACCACAACACCCCTAGACTTGTACCAAGGAGCCTTCCTCCCACTATCTCGATCAACAGGCTATCTTGATCTGACGATGCACTACCTCTAAGTACATCACCCTCAACAGGAATGCGAAGGATATAGTAAACATCGTGCAAGAGTATGCTCATCTCTCCAAAAGGCATGTGGAAGGTGTTCGTGTCAGGCTGTCATCGCTCAACAAAAGCTGATATCAAAGGAATGTCCAAATGTCGTATCATGCAACTTCGCAAGTGAGACAAACCACTTGCAGACACCTTATCCTTTGCAACTTTATGGAAAAACTCATATTGACGAAGCATCTCTAGATGTCTCTCACGAGTGTAGCACTGAATAACACCGCGGTCTTTACAAGTCTCATTCCAAATATGATGAACAACATGACCCCTGAAGCTAGGGATCACATTCACTTGCATTGAACCTCCGGCGGCAGTTTCAGTTAGGACCCATGACATATCTCTATCCTTCTTCTTTCTCTTCCTAGGTAATGCTAAAGAGTCTTCTGATTCTTCACCTCTACTAAAACGGCCGCGAGCTCCCCATGCAAGGTAAACACGAGAAGACGCAGTCGAAGAACCTCCTTCACCAACTGTACTAATTTTATCATTAACAAACTCATCCTCACTTGACTCTAAGAGTTCCTCTGACGTATCAACTTCCTCCTCAGACACACGCCTAGACTCATGACCACCTAAATCTTTGGTCAATCCATGATCACGACCATTACCTCGACCATTTCCTCGACCTCGAGCATTCCCTCGACCATTTCCACCAACACCACCACCCCCACCAACACAAATATAAATATCACCTACCATCTACAACAATTCACACCAATTTCACTACACAAAACACCAATTTCCAATTTTCTAATCCTAAATAACTACATGTACGAATACTATCTAATTCAAATAAATTCACTACACAAAATACAAATTTTCGTTCGAATTTCCTAATTCAAACACTTATTTCCTAATCAAAACACCCATTCTCGATTTTGGGAAAAATTACAACACCCATGAATTGAATAACATCTAAATTTCACCACTAAAATCAATTATGAATACTTTTTGAAGTAATAATTGAAAACCCGTTGCCAAAAAACAGAACATAAAAACATACCTTTTTGGGTTAATTTCACAGATCTGGATTTTCAATATGCACAAACACCCGCGGAATTTGGGAATGATTTCCTCGAATTCTAGAAATTAAAGTTATGAGTTCATATATATGATGAAATTGATGATATTTAATCAATGAAATGAGGAAAAACGGAAAGAAATTAACAGGATTCACTTGGGGAATTTAGGGATAAACGATGATTAAAAGCTCGAGGATGAACAATATGGGTCGGTGATTGAGGATGAACGATGAACTACAAATGAGGATGAAAAGGAAAACTGGGGAAGAGAGAGACAGAGGAAATAGGCAAAAATGGGGATGAGAGGACAAAAATGGGGAAGAGAGAGGACGATTGTGAAGAAACAGAAGTATAAGGGGGAGCGAGGGTAGAAAAGATTAGCAACTAATCAAGGTAATTAATGAAGAGGCACAATTGGAAATACGGGAATACGGGCAACGTATTTAGGGCGACAAAAAGCAATCGGAAATAAAAATGGATGTTGCTATTTGTCGCCCTAAAAAATGCTATTCGTCGCCCGTATTTCGTATTATTTCCTTGTATTCACAATTATGCCCTTGACTAATCTTAACTTAATTTTGCTAATCTTTTTTTCCCTCCATAACTATCACCCCCCTCATTTCCCTCCATAACTAAATTTAGTTTCTGAATTATACAATCCGATTGCAAAGGAATGGTACTTGTGTGAGAAAATTCCCGAGCTCTGCAAATTTCCGAACTTCAATAACTCCATCATCCCGAGCTATGAAGTGACGTGTTAGAGAAGATTTGAAGAATGCAAAAATGAGTTCAAATGAGAATGTAAGTTATTTGGAAATCATGTAATTCATTGTATTATTTCCAGAAAATTTCATAATTCATTGTATTATTTCCAGTAAATTTCGATCACTTAAGCCATGATTGAGCCCAGAAAACCCCGTGGCCGTGTAGAAAAGACAGCTCGACCATAGTGAGACCATCTTTTTCATACGGTCGTGCATGGTAGTGGCCCACATTTACTTAAGTAAAAATTGAGTATCGTGTCCAAAAGTTAGCAGTAATATTCGTTATCTAATACATCATGTGGATGAATCATCTTGATTTTGAATGAATAAATAGGCTTTTAGAATGAATAATTTAATGATTGGGTGGAATTGAGAATCTGAATCAATGATTTTATTATTCAATGATCATATAAAGCAAAATATGTAATTTCAGTCCTTGTTTTCTATTGACCTCGACATTGACACTGTTAATGAATAATTGAACTTTTGAATCAATATCATATGGACTATGCGTAAATCGTTAGTTTCGTAATATCTTATAATTTAGTTGATTTAATTGTAGAATTTAAATTAGATTTACAATATATTGATTTATGTATATGTAACGTAGGTGAATACACGAGATTACGGTGGAGACAAAGTCAATTATAATCATTTGTTTGTGACAGACCAAGAATTCCCGTCTTTCGACGAAACCTTCGTTTGGGCGAATGAATGATATAGCAAAGAGCAAGGGTTTTTTCTTGGTAAAATCTTTATATAAAAGGAACAAATACACTGATGGATTATGGAGGCAGTACCTACATTGCGAGAATGGCCCTAAAAAACGGAGTAGTAAGGTATCGGTTGATAATCCGAGAAAGACTTGTACTCATAAGTTAGGTTGTACTTTTGCGCTCAAAGTTGTAGAGATGGAGGACTCGACTTGGCTATTATGTCTTATGGGCGATAAAAGGGGTTGTCATAACCATGGTTTGGAGTCGTACCCGAAGGGTCATAGGCAGAGAGTTGCGTTCAACGATGATGATAGAGCAACAATTCGGAAATTGGACGCCGCAAACGTTCGGGTAATGCATATGAAACAGATAATCAATGACTCCAATGAGCATGGTTGCCACAACTCGAAACAGTTTCACAATGAGAAGCAGAAGATTAGACGTGAAGCTATGGGAGATATGGATGTCATCCAATATCTATTTCATCTTGCCCAAAAACACAACTACATTACCTTTTCTAAGAGCTATGTCGAAACCGGCGAGATGACGCATTGCTTCATGGCACATCCCACGCATGTTCTAATGTTGAAAGTGTACTATGAAGTCATTTTAATCGATGCAACGTATAACACCAACAAGTACAAATTTCCTCTGGTTGAGATTGTTGGTTTAACCCCCGTGAACTCGAATTTCACGATAGCGTATTGTATGATGCTCGACGAAACATCTGAATCATACTCGTGGGTGTTAGATCAGTTGAAGACTTAGTTGTCTGAATCAAGGGTGCCAACGTGTATCTGCACCGACAAGGAAGCATCACTCATTAAGCCTATAGCGACTATATTTCCTCAATCGAGACATTTGTTGTGTAGGTGGCATGTCGATAACAATGTTAGGGCAAAGGCGAAGTTGATATTTGGCACCGAGGCATTAGCGAACGCAATTGTGAACGGCTCCTGGAAGAAGGTTGTGGAGGTTACGACAGTGGATAGTCTGCAATCAGCAATACAGAACTTAATCTCAACATAGGGTAGGACTGGTGAGTTTCGGGATTATATCAATCAGGAGTGGCTTCCACATATCGAGAAGTTTGCGTTTGCACACACGAACGACGGTACGCCATTACGGGAACGTTTGTACGAGCCGTATGGAAAGTGCTCATGCGGCTTTGAAGATATGGTAATCGACATGTACGGGGTCTGTCGATTCTGTGTTTCGGAAAATCTACAGTCACCATTGTGCCCAAATTGGACAGATTAAGAGGTTTCTTGAAGATTCTCGTAACAAGGTTCGCTCAACCGGGCTTGGTCGTCCTTTTAGGTTATTGTGTTGTCATATATCTCTATATTCCACTAGTTTGTTGGAAGAGGAGAAGAAGCGGTACGAGAGCCTCGGGTCGACTGTTGTGGAAAACTGCGGTTGTGTATTGTCTCGGACTCACAGCATTCCGTGTGCTTGTATGATTAACAATGCAATCGAGGAGGCATATGAGTTCTACCCGTACCATGTAGCTGAATTTTGGTCAAGGCTTATCTATCAGGAAGGTTCGATAAACGATCATCCTCGTGACGCTCGGACAGCAGAGCTAGATGAGTTTGAGATGTTGGTCAACCAAAGCCGCAACGCACAACCTGCCACGGTACGAGCTCTAAACATTAGAATTAATAGTGTACTTCATCTCGAGGAGGAAGGTATGAAGGAGCCTCAAAGGAAAGAGAATCCAAGGGGTGGGTCTCGTAAAAAGAGAACGAGGGCAGACCCGTCTTTGTTTGAACATGTTGCTCGTATGCCCGACCGCAATTCTGGTTCTAAGCGAAGCAAAAGTCGGAGCACTCGTAGGCAGTCTCAACCGAGGCCAAGCAATACAGGTGAAAAAATGTGTACTTTGATTTTTGGGATATTTAATTATATTGTTTTTGTTGAGTTTTGTAAATGAATTTATTTAAATTGATTTTCTTGAGTTTTATAAATGAAATTATTTAATTTTTTTTTTGTTGAGTTTTGTAAATGAATTTATTTAAATTGTTTTTGTTGAGTTTTATAAATGAATTTATCGAAATTGTTTTTATTGAGTTTTATAAATGAATTTAGGTAAATTGTTTTTCTTGAGTTTTATAAATGAATTTAGGTAAATGAATTTCGATACACATAGAACTTGTAAAAAATAATTTGATAATTAATTATCGTAAATTGCTAAATTAATTGTATTGTCGTATGTGTATGTAGTTCCCGTTATTCCCGGAGCACCCTTGATGAGAAATTATTGCACTGACGTCGATGCCTTCCCATACAAGCGTCAATTCCCACCCGGAATATTTGATTACCTCATCGGGTGGTTCGATCCTAGAGGAGATGGGCATTGTGGTTTCCGGTGTATATCTCCCGCCCTTCGTGGAGAGGATGATCATTTTGTACAGATGCGTGTAGCCCTCATGGCCGAAATTGGGAAACCTATTTATAATGCGATTTACGGTGGAGCAGAAAGAAGAGGTGTTGCAACGATGCACATTCGTTGGGAAAACAATGGACCGTGCGGGAGGCCAAACGGGATGCACTGCCCAAATGATGGATACGGTTTCTCTTCGATGCACAACTGGACAGTTGTGGTGTATTATTGTCGTAACCAAGGGGACGAGCTGGTTGAGCAATCGGGCTACACCATTTTACCGATGTGTACTCCTATTGGCACATCCGAACCTGACGGAATATTAGTTTTGTTGAACACGGGTGGCCATTGGATTCGCTTGTTTCTTAAAGAAACTTTCCCAATGCCCCGTGTTGAACCTCAATGGTCCTATTTGTGTGACCGTGAACTTATCTCGCAATGGGCAAACCTATATGGAGCACATCACGCCTTGTGGGAGTCGATCATTAGTTGTTGTTAGTTATGTGATAAAACTCCATGTAATAGGGTTGATTTTGGTGAATTATATGAAAAGTCCTTTTTGGTGTATTATAGTTGTCCATTCCAGTGACTTCTTGCATTTTGAGTGACTCCTCGGATCATTTGAGTGAGTTGAGTGACTCCTCGGATTAGTAGTTGACATTTGCGGTAAATGATTTATTTGCAATTCATTCCACACATGTTTATGCTCTGTCGATATGGTGAGCAAATAAACCGGAAAACATGTATTGGAAAAGAGATGAAAATAGTACATGAGTTCCGGTAGTGTTGTGAGTACTACTACTACTTACATACACGCCTAAGCCTAAGGCTAAGGCAGTGCAAATGCCTTGGTGCCTGCTACCATTGTCTTTTACAATTAACTTTCATTGACACTATTAAGGTGTTCAGCGTCGTAGCGGTAGTTGCGATCACACGTCAACCTGATCTTAATTTACAAAGCATGATCAGGAAGTTCATGCCCACACAACCAAAATATAATGTAGTGTAGATTGTTACAGTCATCCAACAGAAACAGATCAGATAATTTCATCCAACAGAAGTTGACGCACGTCCTCTTTTGCTATTCTTCTTCTCCATTGCCTTAGTCCTAGATAGCTCCATGAGTGTGACCGCTGCCTCATTGTACTCGTCACGACATAGCAGTGCCATGAACACTGGCCGACATGATTTAAAGTAACATGAAACCTACACATATTGGATTAGTGGTGATTAGAACACATCTCGACAATTAGTTGTGTTTCACCGCACTTTCAAGTGTAAGTAGAGAACATGTAAGAGTAGTTGTACCTCGGCAGTACTTGGCACTCCTCTGTCCCATAGGTAAATGGCAAGAAGCATCATGATTCCGCAGCTACTTCTGGAAGAAAGTGTAACAACCCTAAATTTCGCAATACTAAATAAGGAAATATCATAGAATTGTTACGCCGGTAGTCAACTGCTAGGCTTGAAATTCAAATACAACTTAATAAATCCAAACAAACGAAAAGTCGACAGCGGAAGACTTAGAATGTCGAACTACAGTTCTCAAAACTGAAATTTAAATTACAAAACCAAATAAAGTCAATGTCTAAATAAAGTTTATGAAAAGTCCCCAGCATGCAAATGAATCCCTCTAGCAAGCATCCACATCATCAAGACCTGTCAATATGCCATCGAAGAATGACATAGGCCCTAGAACATGGTAGGGAACAAACCAGAAAATAGAACGTCAGCACAGGCTGAGTAAGAAACATAAAGTAGAGAAACAAAGATACGCGCCTTGAGGCGCGTAGCTAACAAATAATAAGCATTGGATATAACAATGAATACACAGTGCCATCGGGACACGGCAGTGCGATAGTCACGTATCGTTGACGAGACAACGGTCTTGTCAATCATACACGGCTGGGCTCCTACCCCGCAGCCACCACAATCTCGTTCCGACGCGAGCTAGAGTACGAATAAACAGATCCTAAAGACTTAAAATGTGCACACCCCTCGCTAGAGATCCAGTAGGATGCGTACCTCTAGAAGGAAAGCCTAATAGGCAGTCGGTAGCTACTCAGACCGAAACAGTTTCTTGATCAGAGGTATAAACAGTGATCGGTCAGGGCCGCATCACAATCACTCTAGGTGGTAAACATTTGTCTTTCTTTTCTTTCATCCGTTTTACATTCATTATTCGATGGTACGTTATTCGATAATACAATTTATAAACGGCCGAGGCCGGAATCTCAGTAAGCCAAAACGAAACAATTTAAACATCACGAAACAAGAGCACAGGCGGTCCAGTCGACCGGATGGCCGAGGGGAAGCTAGGCCATAAGGCCGTGTCACAGAGGAGCCGAGAACAGAAAGGACGCGGCAAGAGTTAGTGCAGGACGTATAATTCTTGTGAATACGATAAGAGCTCAAAGGTGAGAATACAAGATCAAACTGAGGGTGCAATTAAAGGACATCAAACTGAATTATCAAATAACAGGATACTGCGTAGGCTCAAGCGGCCATCAACGTTCTTACCTTACTCTGAGCGAAACACTAAACTGCTGCAAGGCTAAAACGGAATCTCCTCAAACACACCCCCTAATCACAAAATAACAAGATTGAATTACTAATCAATCGCCATCATAACCCATCACAAAACAACCAACCAACAACAACAAGGTCACTACAACTCACGGTTTCGACATCCAAACGGGCTCACAATTACACCAAATTCGCACCACACCATCCTAACCTTACTAGCTATACAATCTCATCACTTAAACACCAATTCAACAACAAAAACGCCCAAAACACATAAAATCAGAAGTGGGCAGTAGGTATAAACCTCATTCGAATCATTATCAAACGCTCCAAAAACAAGACCACAATAATCTCAACTCATAACAAACCCTTCCACCAATTTTCAAGCAATTCCATACACAAAATCCATCCCAAATAACAAGAACCCTAATTAGCAAAAACCCCCGAATTTCGAAAATCATAACTCATAATTATAATCACCACAATTACGATTAAACACCAAAATAACAATGTAAACAACCCAATCGTGTTCTAACCACGAATTTGAACTCAAACTCGAAAACTTAATTTATTCAATTATAGAAAAAGGGTGAGGAAACTTACTACTCTTGATTGAAATCAAGAGAGAGGACGGTAGGGGTCGGCGACGAGGGAGGTTGTGCGGCGGTGAAGGCAGCGGCCTGCGCGGCGGGGTTCGCGGGGGAAGGAGACGCACGCTTCTCCTCTTCTCCTCTTCTTCCTCTTTTTTTGCTTTTCTTCTTTTCCTTCTCCCTGCTACTGCGTGCGTGCATGATGGGGGTGTTTGTGTTTTTTTTTTTTTTTTGCTTTTATATTGTGGTGAGGGTGGGTTTTATAAGGGTATATAGGTAATTTGCTAGCTAATTTCCTAATTAGGAAAACGACCCAAAAAATTAAGTGACTCTAAATTCCCAAAAATAGAAACTCGTAACTCTAAAATGAATTTCTCCCGACGACTCTAATAATTTAGAAGTCCCAAAAATATGGGGTGTTACAGTCTTCCCCCCTTAAAACAAAGATTCGTCCCGAATCTTTAAACCTACTCCTCAAGATTTCACCCTCGACTAGCAACGTTGATCAAAAGGTAGGGTAAATATCACGAGGTAAAAGGTGTTTGAGTGAAAGTTGAAACGGAGAATAATAAACACATATAACACATTAAGCACATAACAAGCTCAAATAACACGAAACAACGTAGCACATTGCGTCAGAAAGAGGAATGGCGAGGCGTCCGTGGCTCTCGTCCCCCTTAAAACAAAGGTTCGTCCCGAACCAAGAGTACCTTAATCGAAAAGGTGAGGGTACTTCTCACGCATAACTGATTCCACTTCCCATGTTTCTTCCTCAACATTGTTATTGCACCATAGAACTTTGACCATGTGAGTCTCAGCACTTCGAGTTTTGCGCACCTTGGTGTCTAGGATTTTTAATGGTGCCTCTTCATATGTCATTGGTTCATCCAACTCGATGGTTTCTGGGTCCAATACATGGGACGGGTCGTTGACATAGCGTCTGATTTGTGACACGTGAAACACATTGTGGACCTTATCAAGGTTCGCAGGCAAGTCTAACTCGTAAGCTACCTCCCCAACTCGTTTAGTCACCTTATAGGGTCCAATGAATTTGGGACTCAGTTTTCCTTTTTTTTCCCGAACCGCATCACACCTCTGGTGGGTGACACGCGTAAGAGAAGCATATCGCCCACGTTGAACTCGATGTGGCTGCGTGTCTTGTCAGCATAGCTCTTTTGTCTGTCTTGTGCAGCCTTGAGCCTTTCCTGAATCAGCTTGACCTGATCTGTCATTTCCTGAATGTAGTCTAGACCCAAGACCATTATTTCACCTATATCATTCCAACAGATTGGACTCCTGCACTTTCTGCCATAAAAAGCCTCGTATGTTGCCATCTTTATTGAGGCTTGATAGCTGTTGTTGTAGGAGAACTCGATCAAATCCAACTTATCCTCTCATCCGCCTTGATACTGTAAGGTACAAGCTCTCAACATATCCTCCAAAGTCTTATTTGTCCTCTCAGTTTGGCCGTCAGTGGCCGGGTGAAATGCGGTACTCATGAGAAGTTTCGTTCCCAAAGCCTCTTCTAACTTCTTCCAGAATCGAGAAACGAAGCGCGCATCACGATCAGATACAATCTCTTGTGGTGTACCTTGAAGTCGTAACACATGGTGTTTGTAGGCATCGGCTAGCTGTTTCTTTTTCCAAGTGTCCTTCATTGGTACAAAATGTGGGCACTTTGTCAGTCTATCCACGATCACCCAAATCATATTGTTTCTCTTCTGTGCCCTAGGTAACCCTGCAATGAAATCCATGGATATGGAACTCCATTTCCATTCCGGTACTGGTAAAGGTTGTAATTTGGCTTGAGGTCTCTTGTGCTCGTTTTGCACCTTTTGACAAACCAAACACCTAGATACGAAGTCAGCCACATCCTTCTTCATCCCAGACCACCAGAACACTTTCCTCAAATCTTGGTACATCGTATCACCTCCTGGGTGCACTGAATATTTGCTAGCATGAGCTTCGCTCAGGATTTTGTTTTTTAGTGTAGTGTCACTAGGTATGCAGACTCTCTCCAGAAATCGAACGATGCCACCACCACACTTCTTGAACAACTCAGGCTCCTTTGCCAATTTGTTCAAAGTTGTTTTATCAGTCGACTACAACTCCTTTATTTCACCCAAGATATGATCATCAATTGTTGTCGTTCCTGAAGTCACTCCTGGTTTAGTCAACTGTACTCCGACATTAAGAATTCACCTCTTAGTTTCTCCCTTTGATCAACTAATTGGACCGAATGTAGAGACTTTCTGCTCAATGCGTCAGTTACGAAATTGGCTTTTCCTTCATGATACTGTATTGTCATGTCGTAGTCTTTGATCAACTCCAACCATCTCCTCTGTCGCATATTTAGTTCCTTTTTGAGTGAATATATACTTTAAGCTCTTATGGTCGTAGAAGATCTTGAATGAAACCTCAATTAGGTAGTGTCTCCTTGCCCTTTTAATTTAACTAGTATGATCTCAATCCCATTTCCACTTATCTAAAAGTTCTGTGTTTGACTGTCCAATATTGTTGAATTACTTCACGACAGCTTTGACCTATGATTTTGCTCCTTAAAAAGAAAAAATTGACCTCATTCACTTTATACACATTGAAGCAAGATCGTTTCAAGAACCATATCTTAAGCTGATGGTAAGATCAAATTCTCGCACTATTATAACTTCAAGATACGACATTATAAGTGTTGGAGTCTCAAAAGGGGCACTATAAGACTACTACATATCATGATGCTTTTACATTCGACCATCTTGCTCACAAAATAAACTTTATCAACCCAAGCCAACGTTCTGTTGCCTTCGTATGAAGCTACTCATCAAATGACTGTACCTCTATAATTTGAGCTTCTTTACAACTTTAACCCAAAAATATTTACTACCAAAGTAGATGTTTCATAAGGTTTCCTCATAAAATTCCGCCGCTACAAGTCGAGAGGGCATTAGCAACTTGTTTAGAAGACTTAGTCTTTCATTCACCATGAATACACTCCCTCCACCTTGTTCATTGCACATCTATTGTCGTTATCAACCAAATACTATACAAATTGATGATTGTTAGTATCACCCTATTTCCACTTTAGTTCATCCATTAACTATGATTAACAATTACCATAGGAGGGTCGTCACTAGGGCATAATATATAAGCATCACCACCGAATTGTAGCATCTCATAATCACGTAAGGTGTCAAAATTACACCCAACTGGCTGAATTCAGAAATAGGCCCCCTGTCCTTAAATTATCTCACTTCATTCCCTGGATCCCAATGGACATATCACAAAACCAAACCCATAATTCCCTTTGCTACTTTATCTCGCAAGGTTAAGATTCAAAATCTTATAGAGTACCTCAAGATCAATCCGTTCTCCATGATCAAATCTCATAGCCATACGCCACGAGTTGTAGTACAACTTCGCGAACCGAATTGCATTTCTTTATGTGCACATACCACTTACTACATCTTTAATGTGTTTACAATCTTATTATTTGATGACACCTCACTTGATCCCATACCTTAATATGTATCAATTTTCCTTTACTCGAGCTTATAACCTATTAATTCAACTCATGATGTCAAGTCCAAAGACGATAGAAGGTCCCCTTTTTTTTTTTTGTAGAGCTCACATGTCCAATAGTTTATTAAAACTAAAATTTCATTTGTTGCAGCATAGTGGATACTTGCTTTCTTCTTACTCTTGCACCTTTAATTTGTGTTATGAGTCCCAAAACAATTCTTATTTCGATCCCCAATTATTCGAGTTGTACCAAAATTTTAGCATATAAACACCCAACTAGTGTAGAAACAGTTGGAATAGCGATCTAACTCCATAGTGATGCCAAAATCATAATCATTTATTATACAGTCAAGTCTTATCCATGAGTGAGTAAGTTTCCCTTAGCAACTTATATGACCGAGAAATTCTTAAATATATTTTCCTTTTACCATCCTCACACTACAACCAGGCCAAGTACTTACGAGAAAATGCATATCATCTCTTAGAGTTGGATCTTCCTCTAGTCAGTCCACCGTTCCCTTGGGGTTAAATTCTCTCTATATATAATTACTCAAGATGTATTCAAGCATCGCTCCTCCTCGCATATCGAATGTCCAACGCTTTGATCATGTGACCCCCCAAATGAAGTACATGTAGCAAGGTTCAGAAGCCCGTCAATTCTCATTCCATTGGTTATCAGAGTCATTCACGCACACCATTTTCTATAAGGTAATAACGTTTGAATTAGACGTGACACAATTCAAATTAGTTGCTGAAGTCCATACCGAATTCACAAGAATAGACAAGCATTGAAATACGTTGACAATTCAAAGGCAACAAATGAAAATCAAGCGACAAACGAGTATCGTAAATCAATGAGCGACGTTGTTTTTTTTTTTCGGGGAGCACGAGTCTTGGCTACTATAGCACGAGTCGTGTCCGGATCAGGAGTATCGCTGTCGCGCGAGGGCATGTGTCGTACTGCTCTCGTTTGAGCCAAGTAACGCGATTTCAAACAATTAAAACAAGTTACAACCAAACCGAAATACACAAATAGCAATTAATTAAATCAATCTTAATAAATAATCATATAATCATAGTATTATCGGGGTATTGTCCCCAATTAGAACGAATATAACAAGTAATTTGTCTAAAGATTTGCAAATTACACTTTATTGACGTAACTGAATCTCTAATCTATTGAATTCTATCATATAGTCTCCCAATATTGTGGGTTATGACTCAAGCGCCTCCTAAGGTGTTTCAAATATCATTCGATCCTTCCCCCTTTTAGGGAACTCTCCAGATTCAAAAGGCTCTTCACTTTCATACTCGGGTGTATCATTCGTCCTATTAGACGCAGGATCAAGATTATTCCCATCTCTCAAATCATTCGCGGTTCCTCCATTTCCTCCACCCTCTTCACCTCCATCAATAGATAAATGGGCATTCTCCTGTACTTGTCCTACCTCTCTATCAGGGATGTCAGCTAGTATGTCCCTGCGCCTCGCTCTGACGCACTTCTTCTTCCTAGAGGTTCGGTAGATGTCAGCCCTTAAAGTCACAGGTGAGCTGGTGGTGAAGGAATATAGTAGCGATGTCCAGCTTTAATCCTTTTATTACCGAGGTGTGCAGCCAACTCTTTTGCTTCCCTCTCCTCAGCCCTATCCTTATAAATCTTGTAGGGGTTTGGGTAAGGGTAATGAGGATTAATAGTTGCGTCCACTAAATATTCAGGTAACTCTTTGAAATCATGCTCAAGATTCCTGTAGAGTAGGTCCTCATATTCTAATATTGTTTTTAGTTTTTCCATTGTCAAGGTAGTTCCTGAATCAGTGGTTAGGTAGCGTTTATCACCAAAATGGCAAGCAAAATAGGTCATTCTCTCAAGTCGGTTACGGATATGATCCTATCGTGCTTGGTCCCTCAGATTAATCATGACCACAAACATTTTACTTCCTCGTCCAGCGCCCAATCATACGTTTCATTGGCCGACTACAGCTTGACTCCAATTCTGTCAACAAATTCTGAAATGGTCTCACCCCATCCCATGGGTTCATAAAACAATCCTAGGTTTAGGGCTATCGCATCAGTCCTAATTTCGCTCGTAGGATCGCCGTTCACTCCATCTTTCCCAAACATCCAGGTATATCCCATCGGATCGGAAATCATCTGTCAATAACCATTAAATAGAGAAAACAAACAATAAGTCGTTGATCATTAAAGAAGCTCACACCTCAACCAGTAAGTCTCCAACCTAAGTTTGGTTAATCAGCACTTTCGAGGGTTTGTAAGTCATAGACTGTCATTTAGCACTTAGCAATTAGCATGCGTATGAATGCACCCGACTCATCCCCCTTTTTGAAAAATCTTATTTAACACAAGTTTTGAAAACTTTTGTAGACTAGACGAATCAGAACCTCGCTCTGATACCAACTGTAACAACCCTAAATTTCGCAATACTAAATAAGGAAATATCATAGAATTGTTACGCCGCAGTAGACTACCGAGTCAACTGCTAGGCTTGAAATTTAAATACAACTTAATAAATCCAAACAAACGAAAAGTCTACAGCGGAAGACTTAGAATGTCGAACTATAGTTCTCAAAACTGAAATTTAAATTACAAAACCAAATAAAGTCCATGTCTAAATAAAGTTTATGAAAAGTCCCCAGCATGCAAATGAATCCCTCTAGCAAGCATCCACATAATCAAGACCTGTCAACTATGCCATCGAAGAATGACATAGGCCCCAAAACATGGTAGGGAACAAACCAGAAAACAGAACGTCAGCACAGGCTGAGTAAGAAACATAAAGCATAGAAACAAAGATACGCGCCTTGAGGCGCGTAGCTAACAAATAATAAGCATTGGATATAACAATGAATACACAGTGCCATCGGGACACGGCAATGCGATAGTCACGTAGAGACAACGGTCTTGTCAATCATACATGGCTGGGCTCCTACCCCACAGCCACCACAATCTCGTTCCGACGCGAGCTAGAGTACGAATAAACAGATCCTAAAGATTTAAAATGTGCACACCCCTCGCTAGAGATCCAGTAGGATGCGTACCTCTAGGAGGAAAGCCTAATAGGCAGTCGGTAGCTACTCCGACCGAAACAGTACCTTGATCAGAGGTATAAACGGTGATCGGTCAGGGCCACATCACAATCACTCTAGGTGGTAAACATTTGTCTTTCTTTTCTTTCATCCGTTTTACATTCATTATTCGATGGTACGTTATTCGATAATACAATTTATAAACGGCCGAGGCCGGATTCTCAACAAGCCAAAACGAAAAAATTTAAACATTACGAAACAAGAGCACAGGCGGTCCAGTGGACCGGATGGCCGAGTGGCCGAGAGGAAGCTAGGCCATAAGGCCGTGTCACAGAGGAGCCGAGAACAGAAAGGGCGCGGCAAGAGTTAGTGCAGGACGTATAATTCTTGTGAATACGATAAGAGCTCAAAGGTGAGAATACAAGATCAAACTGAGGGTGCAATTAAAGGACATCAAACTGAATTGTCAAATAACAGGATAGTGCGTAGGCTCAAGCGGCGATCAATTTTCTTACCTTACTCTGAGCGAAACACTAAACTGTTGCAAGGCTAAAACGGAATCTCCTCAAACACACCCCCTAATCACAAAATAACAAGATTGAATTACTAATCAATCGCCATCATAACCCATCACAAAACAACCAACCAACAACAACAAGGTCACTACAACTCACGGTTTCGACATCTAAACGGGCTCACAATTACACCAAATTCGCACCACACCATCCTAACCTTACTAGCTATACAATCTCATCACTTAAACACCAATTCAACAACAAAAACGCCCAAAACACATAAAAATCAGAAGTGGGCAGTAGGTATAAACCTCATTCGAATCATTATCAAACGCTCCTAAAACAAGACCACAATAATCTCAACTCATAACAAACCCTTCCACCAATTTTCAAGCAATTCCATACACAAAATCCATCCCAAATAACAAGTACCCTAATTAGCAAAAACCCCCGAATTTCGAAAATCATAACTCATAATTTATAATCACCACAATTACGATTAAACACCAAAATAACAATTTATCAACCCAATTGTGTTCTAACTACGAATTTGAACTCAAACTCGAAAACCCAATTTATTCAATTATAGAAAAAGGGTGAGGAAACTTACTACTCTTGATTGAAATCAAAAGAGAGGACGGTAGGGGTCGGCGACGAGGGTGGTTGTGCGGCGCTGAAGGCAGCGGCCTGCGCGGCGGGGTTCGCGGGGGAAGGAGACGCACGCTTCTCCTCTTTTTCCTTTTTTTTTCCTTTTCTTCTTTTCCTTCTCCCTGCTACTGCGTGCGTGCGTGATGGGGTGTTTGTGTTTTTTTTTTTTTGTTGCTTTTATATTGTGGTGAGGGAGGGTTTAGTAAGGGTATATAGGTAATTTGCTAGCTAATTTCCTAATTAGGAAAACGACCCAAAAAGGAAAGTGACTCTAAATTCCCAAAAATAGAAACTCGTAACTCTAAAATGAATTTCTTCCGACGACTCTAATAATTTAGAAGTCCCAAAAATATGGGGTGTTACAAAAAGTATAGAAGCATAAAATTGTAGACTTATATATGATTAAACAAGTGACCAAAGAAAGGAAATAAGGCAATGAGTTGTTTTCTTACGTGTCACGCTGATTTGGAATGAGAGTCAAGTCGGTACGCCAACTTCGAACCCTATCCCCGTATCCATCTCCTCAAAGAGAATTTAGCAATGCCACGAAATGGGAGATCTATGTGAGAGTACAATATGTCCCGGTTACATAAGGTAATACGATTATATGGTGATATAAGAAAATGACATAAGAATTTAGCAATGAGCTCACCATTTGCCTTTAATAACAGGGGTATGGTAGTCACTGTTCACTGCATGTATTGAGTCCAGCAAAGTAACAGTTTCTTCACCAACGTCAAAGACGTAACAAAATCAGTGGGTCTCTCATAAAATAGGGAAGAAGAACTGCAACACATTGTGAAATAATTCTGTAATGGTAAATGGTTTTGGTATTAATAATGTAGTGCGAGGAGTACAAGGGCCAAGAATTTTACCACTTTGCATATGTCCATGTCAAGATGAGCAGCAGACGCTCGAACCTTTGCAAATGAATCGTGGAACGTCAGATGATTAGTGCTAAACACCTTCTTGTCCTCTAAATTATACACAAATGCAGAAGCCTACACAATAATTCCATTAAATTAAGTACGAGTATAAAATAAAAGTGCATTGTGAAAATTATGAAAGCGTAAACCGTAGTATGGGTGTAGAGCGCCAACCATATGGTCCGGGTTAAACATGAAGCGTTGTCCACCCCATCTCTTGTTGTACAGGATGTTGACGGTCCGAGCTCGTTGTCTTAGGGCGAAGTTGTCACGTACGTCGTGCACATACAAAAACATCCCATCAACAACTACGGCGTCCAAATTTGGGGAGTCAACTACGGCAGCAGGAACAGCTCCTCGGGTCCTACTATTCACAAAAGTCGTCAAGTGAGATTGTTAATACATTAAAATCAGAATATGTGTAAAACAATAAAAAGATCTAACCAAAAACGTCCTTTAGGCAGTTGAATTGGAGTGTTAGCAAACATACCTAACCCGGGGATGGTCTTTGTAAGTTGATATGTATTGAATCAGTTCTTCAATGTCTTCAGTAGTTTCCAGCCAACCAAGGTGTAATAACCCGTATTTTTGTGAATTTTTTTTAGAATTTAAATATTATTTTGAGTATAATTAAAACTTATTTTCTAAAAAGGGGCTTTTCACAAATCACCATTACAAGAATTTAATTAAAGTTTCAGATTTTATTTATATAAACTAAATTAGTGGGCATTAATTTAATTTACAAAATTATTATTTCAAAAGAAATTTTAATTAAACTTTTCAGATTTTTATAAATCAATTGATTTGGGATTCAAATGAATTAACTAACATCATTCCCAAAACTTGAATACTATTTCCTAAAAGTCTAATTACATTTACCCAAACAATATCATTAAAACTTTCACACCTCCTACTCCCAACTACTCAGTATAATTGGGAACTACTTACCCCATTTCACTTCCCAAATTCATTTTACGTAAAACACAACAAAACAAAAACAAAAAAAAACAAAAAAAAAAAAAAGAAAAAGAAAAAAGAGAGGAAGCAGAGACCGTCGGCCTCCCCCCTCCAACCGCAACGTCGGCCACCACCTGGCGAATCCTCACCCACGCCAACACCGCCTCACTGCCTCACGACCCCACCGCCCAGCCACGCTGCCGTAGCTGTTCCTAGCCGCGTTTGTTTTGCGCCCCGAGCGAGCTCTGTTCGCCCCTGTTTTCCGCCACCCTTGTGCTCGATTTTTGGGCTGTTTTCCGGCCATTTTTCGACGTCCCTCCAACCTCACTCTTTAATCCAATCTCCAACTTCCTTCCCTTGTCACCTAGTCTCAATTTGGTACACTTTCTTTCACTAAACCTCAAATTTGATTTTTCAATTATAAAGTGAATTTCAATTCGAATTTCTGGAAAATTATCATGTTTTAGTGTAATTGAATGTTATATAATCGTTGTTTTATGTTGAAAAATCATGTTTTATGATTTATATGAGTTGGGTAAATCATTTGGGGATTATTTGGAGGATTTATAATGCTTTTAGAAGGAGTTTTATATAAAAATATCCCTAAATCCGAAAATGGAAAAAAAAATGTTTAGGTTTTTAATGAATTTCTTTGTAGTATAGGTTGTATGATGATTATAAGTTGTTGTTTGAGATGTATATAAGTTGGGTATTGCATTTGAGGTTTGATTGAGTGATTTTGTGACGAATTGAGTGATGAAATTAGTGTGATGTGTTTATGGAGAACATAGTAGCGTTGGTTGATATTCTTGTGGCTTTTTCTTGATGGTTTTGGGTGATTATTGGATTGTTTTGATTATTGGATTGATTTGATTATTGGACAGATTTGTTATGGCATTGTCAAGGTTTAAACTTGGTTGTTAAGGCATATATGGTGGGTTTCTAAATTAGTTTGTATGCATGTGAAATGTGGCTAAATTGGGAATGTTTAGGAGTAACAAAAGATTGATTAAAAATGGAATTTAGGATGAATCAAGGTCTGGTCATGTTATGAAATGGGTGGTTATGAAGTGATTAATGTGAGATTATAGTATAAATATGTTTCTATTAGTGTATAGTTGAAGTTGGGTGAATTTGGTATCGTTTAAAGATCGTTTGGTTATGTTTTGAAGCATGTGTATAGGTTATTAATCGATTAAGGATATTCATACTAAAATGAAGAGTATGGGAATTAGAAGGTTCTTAAAGGATAGCTGGGATATATGGATGGTTGTTGGTTAGAGTGCGAAGTTATAGCGTTCTTCTGATGTTTGTACTTGTCCTTTTTGGTTACGGTGCATATATAGTAGATGTCATTCATATCATAAGCATATTCATACACACACTCTAGGAGCATAACTAATTGGAATGCATATCATATATTCATGTAGAGTCCGAGTTCGTAGAGGAGCAGTTTTAGGACTTGCTGAGCTACCGTAAGACTATTTTGCTGATCAAGGTAAGAAGATTTCTTATCTCATTTAAAAGTATCAAATCACGATTTGTTAATCAAAAGTGATATATGATTGTTTGACAATGAATGTGTTTTATAGAATGTTTGAGAACTTTGGAACTTATCGATGGATTTAATTAGAGCTTGTGTTGCATCTTTGCCAAACTATTTGAGAAATGTTTGAGGTGGTTATATATGGAATTTCTTATTTGACGTTAACTCTGTTGAGGGAGTTAACAGGAGTACAGGGTGACTGTAATGGTCTGTTTGATTATTTGTGCACAATGTATATATAGATGGGGTGGATTGATCCTCCACCCTGAACCTTTATCTCCTCCCCTTGGGAATAGGTTCCGAGGGGGATGCATGCATTCGGGAATACTGGTTTGAGGAGACGGCCCTGTACTGAAGGAAAACAGTTTGAACAGTAAGGAAAGAAGTGTTGAATTTCTATTTTGGAATGTTTGCTTTCTTTTTCTTTTGTTTGTTTTGAAGGCATGCTATTTGGATTAAAATGCTCTTATTACTTTGAAATATTGAGAAGAATAATTATATTTCAATTCTACAATCTTTTGTTTTGTTGAGCAATTTCAAAGATTAAAGTTTCAATGTCATATATAATTGAGTAAAACTTTCCAACAACGCTTTCTAGATAAGACACTTCTTACTCAACCCGTTTGGTTGACGTTTTCTACTTTTTAGACTTGCAGGTTGGTAGTTGAATTTCTTCCGGGTTTCCAAGGGCAAGAGAGACGATCACCATTTAGTTTATAAGTCCTTTTTCGGCTTATTGTCCTTTTGGTTTCGCTTCCGCACTCTATTAGGTCTTTTGAGAAGTATTTTGGTTTACACAATTATGTAATAAGATTTGAATTTGTATTCGGGATATTTAGATCACTAGTATGTTTCCCTTTTGCCTTAACGATTGATTTTAGGAGTCGATCGTGGCGGTAACACTCCCAATTATCCTTGTTTTCAATTATTAATTATTTTCAAAAAAAAAAAATCAGGAAATTGGGGGTGTTACACAAGGTCCCGCCCAGTGCTATTGCTTATGACTCGCTAGTGTAGGCAGCGATACGTTGCAACGTGTCATTCACCATCTTCTCAACAGGTGTGCTTGTTCTTATGTTTGGAGATCTGTATGGAGGCAGACCTACATCCGTCATTATTCTGGCAGACAACTTGGTAATGTCTGCCAGGTCATCCCACCCCAGCAGGTCGTCGAAGTTCCCCATGGTCTCCTCAGCCCTTCCAATGTCATTCTCTGACCTTTCCGGGGACTGTATCTCCTCATGAACTGATGAGCTCTCCGTGCTTTTGCCTTCTGTCTGGGCCCTCTCCATCTCGTCAGCCAATATCTCCGCCTCTTGCTCTAAGGCCAGCATCTGAGCAGCCCTCTTCTTTCCAAGCTCGACAGCTCTCTTAGCAGACATGATGGTTGTTGCCTTATCCTTTTCGGCCTTTTCCTTCTCAGCCTTTTCCTTCTCGGCTGCTTCCTTCTCAGCCTTTTCATTTTCGCCTGCCTCCTTCTCGACTGAAAACCTGGCCAGAACCTGAGCGCGTCTCTCGGCCACAATCTCAGTTGCCCTTCGACTGAGGTGTTCCTCAACTGTAATGGAACCCTTGGGTGGACCACTGATACTCGTTATCACCTCCTCACTGTCAGTCTGTTTGTAACGGGCCCTCTTATTAGCAGCCCTGCTTTGAGCATTCCTTTCGGCTCCTCTCATTAACAACCTTTGCATTTGCAGATTATACTCATATCGACCACTGGGGTCATTGTCATTGTCATTCCAACCGTCACCAACAATCAGAATCTCCTCTGCTTCACTGTTTTTTGTCCGAAATATCACCCGCTGTACAACCTTCTCCGAAGTTGTTTGTGTTGGAACTCTCACCAACGTGCATTCTATTAGATGACCGCTTATGAAGATCTAATGCCATGATGCCAACGACAACGGGTCTTCCGTCGGTTTCCTTTCTCTTCAACACTGAAGGCCTCGAAGATGTAGGCGGTTGAGTTAGTGGTTTTGGCGCATTGCATCCAATCTCAACAGCGCCCTTTCTTCGCTTACGAGGCAGCCTACCACTTGGAATGTCGCTGATGGTGGCGTCCCTTGCACTAGTACGTGAGAGCAAGACTCTCATACGATTATCACCGTAAGGCATGTGCAGCTGCTCGGATGGGTGACAACTTCCATAAGGGACGTTGTCAACAAACTGTCACATAAGCCAAGCATACAATCAGTTAACAATATAAGTTAGCAGATTATTTGGTTGAAAAACGAATAACTGGAATCCAACTTACATTCATCGCTCCGTACTGCCCCCCTCCTTTGTAATCTCGCGCAATGCTAGTGGTCAGAGACGCTTCGTTCCAAGCTAGGATTCTAGGAGAGCGATACCAGTCCACTCTGTTTGGCAAAGGCTTGTTGTCAAGGTATAGTATCTGCACAAAATTTGAATTTTAGCTTTAGGTTATAAATCCGTGAAACATGAAAACTAATGACCAAACAAACAAGTTATTGAAAACATAACTTAACACTTATTGAAAACATCACTTACCATCAATACAAGTGCACATCCACCGGCACCGTTAACAACACCAACCTTGTTCGTACCCCGTCTGATCTTCGTTTTCTGGTCATGGAAACGACAACCGGCTTCAACCAACCAATTATACACAGACTGCGACCATGCAAAGTCTTTGAAGTTTCTAAAGGTGCCTATGGAGGCACAGAGTAGCAAACCAGATATTTTCTGTGCTTGCGTAGGGCATAACACAGTCCCTAGCACATAGTGTAGAAAAACGAGACGAAATTCATCGTCACTCAGATTGCCTTTCACCAAGGCTTCTATCAGAACAGCCGGCAAAATACCATAGTTGAACTTGTACTTGATGTTGAACCTATCATACATTTTATGCTGATCCTCGGAAAGCAGTTGATCAACACTCGTTGGCACAACACGACCATCCCTTGGCAATCCAAGGATTGTACTAACGTGGTTTGGACGAACCCGCAACTCTGTCATGTCATCAAACACCAACGAGTTTTGACTCGGATCCCACTTCTTGTACAACCACATGCAGAAGCGGCGGTCCAAAGTCCCTAACACACTCAAGTCCAAGAAGACCCCAAGTCCCATGTCCCTGATAAGGGCATGGCGTTGTGGTGGAAGAAGTACGAGCATCTTGTACAACATCGTAAGCCTTGTGTTAACCAAGTTTTTATCATCAGAAGGGATATCTTCATCTTCTTCCTCACCAGATTCTGATTCTTCACCGTCTTCTTCCGATTTAGGAATCTCTACACATGGTTGTTCATGAACAATACATATCTTTTTTGCAACAGACTTAACCGGCATTATGGTTTTTCTGCGATAATGAAATCAGATTAATCGTATATTTATTGTTAATCAGAAATGGTCTCGGACACGCCATAAACTATATGAAGTCATAAATTCATAATCACCAACCCCATATTGTAACACTACGGAATATGGAAAGTGGTTTATGGAGTTGGTTTGTCCCACATTGGGAAATTAAGGCTCATATGATCAGTTTATAATAGATTCCTACCATCATACTAACAACAAGGCTTTCACCTTTTAGAGCCCGGAGAGGATATATGGGCTTAAGGGGTGACTTCCCATCTTATTGGGTTGTGTTGCGACGTATGATGGATCGGGCTGTTATAGATGGTATCAGAGCAACCCTGCGACCGCGTGCTGGGTGCTGGGGCGAGGCCCAGACCAGCCGTCTAGCGGGGGAGATCTTGGACTTGTGTTGATGTTGGTATGGTTTGGTCGAGGCGCAACGGGGACGTTGCGTTCTCTAAGTGGGGGAGTTTGTAACACTACGGAATATGGAAAGTGGTTTATGGAGTTGGTTTGTCCCACATTGGGAAATTAAGGCTCATATGATCAGTTTATAATAGATTCCTACCATCATACTAACAACAAGGCTTTCACCTTTTAGAGCCCGGAGAGGATATATGGGCTTAAGGGGTGACTTCCCATCTTATTGGGTTGTGTTGCGACGTATGATGGATCGGGCTGTTACACATATTGTTTGAAATCAGAAAAAGTCTTAGCACAAAGTTTTTCATTAACATGTGCACTATTGATTCACGAATTAACAATTTCACGAATTTAATAAAAATTACCAAATGGTCTCGAAAATGCAATACACCATATGAACTCATTTATTGGGAAATTTGAAGCTTGTATCACGAATACAAATACTCATCCGCTTTCACACAAACTCATATTGAGTACGATTTCTTAACATTGTAAACAATATATTGTGACCAAAAAGAATAACTTGTGTTACTAGCTGAATTAATGTCAACCAAACGCAAGATCATCAATCAATCTAATAAACGTATAGGTTTACTAACTTTATGCGGGTATGCCTCAATTTCACCGACTAATTCCCACAACAAAATAATAAATGTACAAAATAAGTCAAGCTAATCTATAACTCTGGTTTTTTTTTCTTGATCATACATGCAATACGAAATCTATGTTTTTTTACTATAAAATATATCAAGCTAATCTAAAACTCTGGTTTTTTTCCTTTCTTGATCACACGTGCAATACGAAATCTATGTTTTTTTCTACAAAATAAATCAAGGTAAATTTTTTTCAAACTTCATCACTCTTTCATTAATCATACACATTAAAATCAACTATGTTTGAGCTAAAAATGAAATAAAACCCTCGATCTATTTACATGAACAATATTCACACCTACTTGTTTGGAATGACTACAAATAAAGACAATCGGGTTGATTTAAACTCACCTTTTGGATGAAAGAAGTAAACCTTCGAGGAGATAACGACCTTCGATCCGATTAACCGCCGGCTTGTGCTGTCGAACGGCGAGATTCCGGGAAGTGCTTAAAGATTTGAAAGAAAATAATTGAGAGACGTGTGAGAGTGGGAAGTTTTGGAGAGAGAGGGATAGGGAGTTAATTATGGAGAGAAAGAAAATAAAGAGAGACGGAGAGAGAGAGGGTGAGAGAGAGTTAATAATTTCGTCAATCGAGGGGATTATGGTTGTGGAAGTGATCTCCATGTGTGCGACATGGAGTTAGGGTAGGGGACTGGATGGGACGTTACAGTAAAGGTAGAGTGTAGATGAGGCATAATGTGTTAATATTTGAACATTTCCCACCAAATTTCAAAACACGTAACCGTTAAAAGAGAGACATTGAAATTGGAAGCAATCAATAAATGGTGTTGTAAATGAATTTATAAACATAGAGATGAAACACTTGTAAATTGACATCTAAATCAATATAGACTATGTGGAATGATAATGTAATATTAATTGAATGAATATGGGTGATTTTTGTGACCTTTGTATTATTATAGATTTGTACTCGTGGAGGCAGCAATGGGGTGGGTCGAGTCGGGTTCGGATTGGATAGCTTAGGGTTTGGGTTATAATCCATTCAGGTTGAGTCGAGTTGGGTTGGGTTGGGTTGGTTCATGCTGGGTTGAGACTATTATCGAAACTCGGGCAACGTCGCATCGGGTCAGGATTAGGTGTCATAAAACTTTACATATACGAGTCCGGTTTTTAACGAGATCGGGTGTTGGCGGGTACAGTATAATATTTGAATACAATTAGTTAAAATCAGGTCAGCATAGGTGGGGTAATTGGTTAGTGAATATCATTCATATCATATTAGTTGACGAAAATGATATTCTTTATTTTGAATATTGTAATCCATAACTTTATTTTTATTTATTATATAACTTTATTCTGGTCTAATTTATTTCTTATTTTGATATAGCTATTTTATGAGCTTCTTCTATGTGGTAAATTGCTCCAAATGAACAATCTTCCTTTATAAGTGTGTACTCTCGTTTCTCAGGTTGTGTACTTTTAACATACAAATTGACATACTTTTACTAATGCTACATACCGAAAATGATGATAATAACTAATAGTACATTGTATTTCTTAAAGGATTGCCGAACATAGCCTACTAGTTGTCTGCGTGTTTATATTGTTATACTCGTTATATAAGAATGTCGGCTTATCTTTCTTATAATATTATTATGTTATCTATTTCTATCCGTTACCATATTATCTCCTTTCAACTTATACCTATTGTGTACTTTAACAAAGAAATTGATGTACTTTTATATATATAATTTACCATAATTACCTTACCACCATATTGTACGAACATAAATCACCATAATTAGCTAACTTACGACCATAAATTATATTATTTTCCATAAATTAGCTAATTATTACCATATTATATAATTTCCAATTGTTATCCAATTAATAAGTGGCAACTGTGCTAATGAGAAAGGCTTGGTTTCATGTTTTGCTATATAGTATTAGATTAGATATGTAAAAAGAGTTGATGAATCATATTATATGTGAACACGAGCGGAAATATGGAGACCATAATAAAGTTGTGATTTACACAAATCAATCTACATAACAACAATGATAGTTAAAGTAAAACCTATATGATCAAATGGAAAGACTTAATATGATTGAACATGAATACCAATTTACCATCAACAAAATATGTCGAGATATAGTAAATTTATATTGGTCACTAAGACTATGTTTGATAGGACTGCATCTTTCTGATCTGATCTAATCTGAATTTGATTGCTCCTTATCTGATTTGAATGACTCTTAACTAATTTGAGTTGAAAAATTGATTGAATTTCAACGAATTAGTATCAAAAATGGACCAAATTCATGATCGTTATTTGAGCAATTCTGAACTGATCTGATCTGATTTGAATGACTCTGATCTGATCTGATATGAATGACTCTTAACTGATCTGAATACTACTTTTATTAAGTCCTATCAAACAGAGCCTAAATACGATATAGTATTTAAATACAACTACTTATAATCCTACACGTGTCCGAGTGGTGTCTGACACCACTCCGGACACCACTCCGTGCTTCATATGTTATAATACATGGTGGACATGAAACCGGTACAACACGATAGAAGTTAATAAACTCACTTGTGATGGAACACTAACACGATAGACAGTTCATTTTGTTGATTCTTTTATTAACAAAATTATATATAAAAGACATGAATCCCAAAAATTATATATAAAATACCAATTATTTTGGTCATTAATTGTCTTATATTAAGGGTCAATTGGGTCTATAGTTCGTGTGTAATATTTCACAAGCGTAGAAGAGATAACTAAAAGTAAACATACGAGATTCAATAGCGGTCATGTGTAATAAACATATGAGAGTTAAAACGAGTGTGAGTCAATATGAAATAAAGGTTTGATTCGAGTAGTATTTATCATTAACCCTGAACTATGCTCTCCATATTTCCTTCAATAACATAGATCATTCTTAATCTAAGTTTTATTTTATAATAAGTTTCAATATAGTAAAAAATTAATATATGGTAATACGGCGAGAGCATGGACTTCACTTGATATGGTAAGTACGTTTTTTTGTTATTCGAATTATGTAAGACATCCTTGGTTTCGTGCGTAGTTACTATGGACATTTACTTGTCCTTATATAGAGTATATCGGATCTAACGGTTACTTTTGCCTACCTTATATATAGTATATCGGATTTAACGGTTTGCAAGTACTTTTGCCTACGTATGCCTACCTTTTTGCATTTTTTGATTCCATTACCACATCCACGGTTTTGAGTGTTAACAATCTTATGATCTAGAATTACAAATGTTGATCTACAGTGGAATTTATTTACTAACACTTTATGATCTATTTTTACAAATATTCATTCAGAATGGATTGTATTGAGTTTACATTGAAATTGAGATTTATCTCAACAATCCTTGTATGTGAAATAATGCAAGTGAATCAAAAATCCGAAATCCGGTCAATTGTGCAAGTGAATCAAAATCCGAAAGCCGACATGTCAAAATGTGTAAGTCAATCAAAAATCCGAAAATCTTATTGTTGCAATGTCAATCAGTTTTCTTAAAAACAAAGTCTTCTTAAACACAAACAAACAACTTCACACCTTAAATAGCAACTCCACACATCACATCAAGAAAAGAGGTACAACTTTTTAAGCAATTTTATCGATGTCCTCATTTCGTCAAACATGGATGTCCTGGTTTTGATTTACCTTTGAAATTATTCATTCAGATTGCGAACATTATATTGCGAAAAATATCGTCTTTGTATACCACTAATTTGTTGTGTACTCAATAAAAACAACCATCTGAATGATATTCTCAAGTCTAAACTAAATGTATTATCTAAATGAAAATTATAAAACTACGCCTAAATATATACATCACCATCACAATGAGAATTTGGGTGTGTCGAAATAAAACTATAAACAAACAAACACATCTCTTCTCAATACTTTCATTTGGGCCGACATAAGCAATCTTCCAATTGGGCCGCCGAACTGCATTGGGCCTGAAACAGAACATACTCAATTCAATGATAAGAAAGAACAAATCCTGCTCGACTACATCACTTCGGGGCGACTCTGTTTGGCCCATCTCGCTTGTACGCAACGTACAACGGCCGAACATCTTCATCAATTATCCTCATATACTCATCAATATTGGCCGATCTTTCAGAAGGCGATGCCTCAAGTAATGGACTCAGTCTTCGAATAATCTCCTTCGCTTGCTACAAGTTAAATTACTCAAACTAATAAGTTACAATTCAAAAACAAACTATAATCGAATACAATGGGCTACTATAAAAGTTTGAAATTGATTAGTAGCTTACCGAGTTAGAGTCAACGCATTTCTCTTTCCCTTTAGGCATCAACAATGAGGATGTTGCCGCCGGGTTCACGATAACCGGGTGAGAGACATTAAGGTACCAACGAACGTAGCCGTCTTCCACGGAATGCATAGGCTCTGCCGCCTTTGAAATAGCATCTAAGGACATCATATGACACTCTAGCCTACCCCACAAATCATCAAACAATTCCGGAAAACTCACCTCGTACCCTACCCCAAACGCTGGACGGTACGCACTACTAGGGGATGTGGGGGAGTTGGGTATAACCTGTACATACCCAAATTGTCTAAGGCTTCGAGTTGGGTTATAAGACTCACCAACATCCCCAAACCGAATAATCCCACTGAATAAGGAACGTGGCACCCTTTTGCGAGGCCCCTTACCGTATGGAAGCCACATAACCTCAGTGGGTTTCAAATTATCTAAATCAAACCTGTAGTGCCTTAGGCGTTCACCACTTTGAAGGACAGGTACACCCCGAGTGTCCCACAGGAGTGAGCGTGGCTCATCGTCCCCGACTGACCGAGCCTCGCATCTAGTGGGTCGTAAAGTAGGGAAGTACTCGTAAACCAACGCTTGCAGTAATGTAAGACAACCTGATATGCCCTTCGCATTAGCTCGCGATGCTATACCAAGTTGCCTGTACAAATATGCAAGTGTCCCAGCACCCCAAGCATATTTCTTAACTTGCTCATAATCCTTCAAAAAATAGTTCACAGTTGCCCGCACACGGTCTCCGCTTTTATCAACAAACAATGTTGAACCGAGCAAATAAAGCAAGTAACCCTGCACCTCAACCTCGGGATCACGACCCTTCCTCAACATACCCATCATATACTCCACGAGAACACCCTCAGACTTGTACCAAGGAGCCTTCCTCCCGCTATCTCGATCAACCGGCTCTTTCAACTCATCAGGCATCCTACCAAGAAGGTCACACATGTCAGCCTTGTATTGCTCTGACGATGCACTACCCCCAAGTACATCACCCTCAACAGGAATGCGAAGGATATAGTAAACATCGTGCAAGAGTATGCTCATCTCTCCAAAAGGCATGTGGAAGGTGTTCGTGTCAGGCTGCCATCGCTCAACAAAAGCTGATATCAAAGGAATGTCCAAATGCCGTATCATGCAACTTTGCAAGTGAGACAAACCACAAGCAGACACCTTCTCCTTTGCAACCTTATGGAAAAACTCATATTGACGAAGCATCTCTAGATGTCTCTCACGGGTGTAGCAGTGAATAACACCGCGGTCTTTGCAAGTCTCATTCCAAATATGATGAGCAACATGACCCCCGAAGCTAGGGATCACATTCACTTGCACTGGACCTCCCGCAACACTTTCACTTAGGACCCATGACATATCTCTATCCTTCTTTTTTCTCTTCCTAGGTAATGCTAAAGAGTCTGATGATTCTTCACCTCTACTAAAACGACCACGAGCTCCTCGTGCAAGGTAAACACGAGAAGACGCAGTCGAAGAACCTCCTTCACCAACTGTACTTCTAATTTTGTCATTATCAAACTCATCCTCACCCTCACTTGACTGACTAAATTCCTCCGACGACGTATCATCTTCCTCCTCAGCTACACGCCTACTAAACTTATGACCACCTAAATCCTTGGTCAATCCATGACCACGATCATTACCTCGACCATTACCTCGACCATTTCCTCCACCATTTTCTCGACCATTTACTCGACCATTTACTCGACCACCACCACGTCCACCAACACGACCACCAGCTCCCCCCACCAACACAAATATAAACATCGCCTACCATCTGCAGCAATTCAAACAAATTCACTAAACAAAACACCAATTTCCAGTTTCCTAATCCTAAATAACTACATCTACCAATGCCATCTACAACAATTCAAATTCTTCACTACACAAATCACCAATTTCCGAATTTCCTAATCAAAACACACATTCGCGATTTTGGGCACAATTATTGGGCTTTTCCTACAACACCCATGAACTCAATAACATCTAAATTTCTCCAATTTACGATATTCCTAATCGAAACACACAATTCACCAATTCACGATTTTGGGCACAATTTCTCCACTCAATTCAATTATCAATGCTTTTCAAACTAATAATTGAAAACCTTGTCATATTATGAGTTTAAATTGGAACATAAAAACATACCTTTTCTGGATAAGCTCCACAGATCTGGATTTCGATTTCTTGGATTGATTAGCTCAAATTCTCGAAATAAAAGTTATGAGCTCATATGAGTTAGGATTTACTGATTAAATTGATGATATTTAATCAATTAAATCAGGAAAAGGAAAACGAGATTGTATTCCGTTAGCAAAATTCGGGGATTTTTGGGGAAAATATGAGACGAACAATATACGAAGGAGATAGATATGGAAAAAGAGAAATGGAGAAATGAGGTTCAAAGATATGGAGAAGAGAGTGGAGGAGAGTGTAGAAGGAGAGAAGAGTAGTAATGAGGGAGAAATGGGGAACAGAGAGGAGAAGAGAGAAGAGTAGTAATGAGGGAGGGTGAAATACGGGGAAGTCATTAGTGAAGTTAATTAGTGAGGGCACAAGCGAAAAAGTGGAAATACGGGCGACAAAAAGCAATCGAGATAAAAATACCCATATAGAATCACTCTTTACGAAAGAGGGTGGCATATTTGTACCTTGTTGAAAGGTAACAAAGATGTCAGATTGCATTGATCAGGTGATACAGAACAAATTAAACCAGTGGCAGTACATGCAGATGCAGTGTAGGGCACAACACTGAATTATTGCTCTGGGCCTCGCACACATTTTAACAATAACAAATTAATAATGCATCACACCACAACTCTGTAGATAACTAATAAGGTCACACAATAAGCCTGAATCTTTGCAGATTTCAGGTCAAGTGGACCCCAACCCCACAATATATTCATTCAATTTTTCCCAAAGGTAAAAAAGGGCGCTACAAAAACTACCACCATAGGGCAACTCTAACATGTTTTTTACAGCCTTTCAGACCTCATGGTAAAAATTTAGATATTAGCTTAGTACTACTAGTCCACTATTTCTCATAATTCCTAGATTGCAATGATTTGGTAGAAATATACACATAACATGGTAAAAAAAGAAAACATTCTACTGTGTTCGATTTTCAGGTTTCACTCACTGTTCTGTGATATTACTTCACCAAACTTGAGGAAGAGCTGGGCATCTGAGGTGCTGAGTGTTGGGCAGTTGACCATGTGGGGAGCCTTGAGGTTAGAGTACTCGTCCTTGTAAGACGGCTTCTGAGCAGAGGGGATTGGTGGTGGTAGGGTGACCATTGCTTGCTTTGGCAGCATTTCAGGAACAAGGCTGCTGAGAACACGCGTGACTTCATGCATTGTGGGACGGTCACCAGGCTGCTTCTTTGTGCACAGGAGAGCGAGTTGGAACACCTTCTTAACTGCTCCGAGGTCCTTGCAGGTGGCTGTGATCTCTGGGTCGACTGTTTCCATGACTGCATTGTTTGCTGTCTTTGATAAGATCTAATAACATGTGAACAAATACTGTCACGATGATGCCTATATATTTGATATGAAAAATGTGAGTAAACAAAGGGAGACAAAAGTAAGATACCAGATGATGGAGATTTGATTCATTATCAACTGCTTTTCTTCCTGTCAGCAACTCAAGAAGAACTACTCCGTAACTGTAGACATCAGACTTCTCAGTAAGGCGGGAGGTGCGGGCATACTCTGGGTCTATGTAACCAATTGTACCCATTACATAGGTAGACGTGTGGGTCTTTGATGCGCAGACACTCTTTGCTATACCAAAGTCAGTAAGGTGTGCTTCATAATCTTTATCAAGCAGGATATTGGATGACTTCACATCCCTGTGGATTATACGAGGACTGCAATCATGATGCAGATATGCAAGGCCTTGAGAGGCTCCTAGTGCAATCTTAAGACGAGTATCCCAATCAAGCTTTTTCTTCTTTGAGTGACCTATTCGAGGCAAAATACCAAGGAGAGGTTAGCACTCCTAGAATCATCCACAGATACAAAAAAAACACATGACCAGAGAGTACAAAAACACAAGCTATTCAGAGTAATTAATGGAAGTCGAAGCTTACCATGAAGGATATCCCAAAGACTCCCATTCTCCATGTAATCATAGAACAGTAGGTTTCCACATGGCGAAAGGGAGTAGCCCTGCAAGCCAACCAAGTTCCTGTGCTTGATACTCCCAACTGTCCCAAGCTCCGTCTCAAATTCTTTCAGAGACTGAGGGTAGTGAGAATAAAGCTTTTTGATGGCCACTGGTTTGCAGTTCTTCAGCACACACTTGTACACAGTACTGGAGGCTCCATAACCGATTATGTACTTCTCACTCAAGTTCTCAGTCATCCTCATAATGTCATCATAAACATGCAACGCCATGTTCATGTGAAGAATTACCAGCTTCGGTGATGAATAATTGACCACTGCAAAATCAAATAACCAAGGTGGTCTTTATTATTGACAGTTGAAGTCCCTTACAATTATTCTGAATTCTCCAACGAGTTTCTTTTTTCAAGCTATGAAGAAAATGTACACAGTTAGAAGCAACAACAGAAGGTTAGCTTAAATGCAGTATGATCAATCTACCTGGTTTTTCCAATGACCCGTCAAAGAATGGAGCCGGTTTGTGAGGACGACAAGCTGCCACCAATATCATGAGTAGGATCACAAGCGCACCCAAACCAATTCCCAAAATGACACCCTTCGACAAAGTGACTGCTTAAATGACAAGGTAGATGTATAAGTTTAAGAAGCATGAGAAGGTACAAACACCATCAGATTCGATGGGCATCAAGATCGAATATGGAGGAAAACTAAACGAATCTTTCCATTGTAATTATCAATTTCTTACATACGTCGACATTATATTGGACATGTACACAGTAAAACATAAACCGGCAGGAATGATGATCAGATAAATATACTAGGGAGTTTTGAAGGTGAGTTTCTCAACCACAAACTGGTAAATGCCTGCTCATTCTAAACCTATATTAGATACTAAATTACATGTATGACATTTGATGTAAAGCCAACTACTCAACACAGACACTAATTCAGATTATGTAGTTTGTATTAAACTCACCGCGTTCAGCAGGACGAGAAACATGGCATGCGGAACCACGCCAATAACCACATAGATAGGGATTACCGAGAAAGCTGTGAACAAGAATAAAATTATCTTACAAACTCACAAACTTAAAATTAAAGGACCAGTACAAAGTGAACAGAAGCATACAACAACAACAACAACATCCAAGCCTTATTCCCAACAGAAGCATACAAGCTGAGAATAATTTTACCTATTTGGTGAAAATCTTGAAAAGTTGTTACTTGAGGGAATATCGCCTATCAAGTTATTGTACGATACATTTCTGCATGAAATTAAGCAATTGGTCATTGGTATCAGGATGAGAAGAATTTAAGGTCAGTGTAGACTTCAAGAAGCATAGCATGTGAAAGATAAAAACACATACAATATGGAAAGGCTGAGGCAACTCATCAGCGACATCACATCCCCAGTCAAGTTGTTATATTCCAGACTCCTGCAATGGCATGAAGAGATTATTTAACAATGCAAACAGCATATGGAAAAAATAAAGTGGTGGAGTTGTGCTAGCAGACTTACAAAGAGGCTAAGTTCTGCAATTGGCTCAGCTCTTGCGGGATTGTACCAATTAGCTGATTTCTAGAGAGATCTCTGGAAAACAGAAAGTTAACAGTAATTATATTTTTATGAGTGGGACAGAAAAGCATCCACATATTGCAAGTTTGAGCCGAAAGATGATCTTACATGTCATCAATGCTCCTAAGATTGCCAAACTCGGCAGGGATTAATCCACCAATATGGTTTCTGCTCAAGTTCCTATAAATGAAGGGGAACAGCATGGGCACTTAGAACATATGCAATTTGTTTGAACCAGAATCTTCAGATAAGAATACATACAGCTTTAGAAGATGCTCAAGGTCTCCAAGAGGTGACGGTATAGAACCACTAAATTTGTTGTCAGAGAGATCCCTGAGAAAGCACCAAAATTTAGGGAATGAGCTCTATTAATAATTTGAAATCAACAATTATGTGCATAAAAGAAAAAGGCCGTGAGAGCTTACAATGTGTCAAGATTTCCCATTCGCGATATCTCAAGTGGAATCGGACCTTTAAAATTGTTGGATGACAGGTTCCTACATATGAGAAAAATCACAAAATGAGAGTGGAAGTTTTGTTCAGTCTTGAACTAACGGTAAGACAATGTCATTTTTACTCACAAGTATGTCATACTCTCCAGGCTTTGAAAGGCGGCTGGGATGGTTCCATTCAGCTTGTTTCCATGCAGATTCCTGCAAACGAAATTCTGTCACCATCACAAGCTTGAGATCTTAACAGCTAGAATAATACATAGAAAATGCAACTCACAAGCTATTGAGATTTGCACATGAACTGATGTTGTCAGGAATAGGCCCTTCCAGAAGATTATTTGCAATATTTCTACACATTAAAATCCAGTTAGACTGATAAATGCCTGGAAATATGCAATCTTCAACCAAAAAGAGCAGTCGTTCAAAACTTACAGATCAAACAAGTCTGTCAGCTTGCCTAGCTCTGATGGGATATGTCCAGTTAGCTTGTTATCATTCAGTTCCCTGTCCATTCAGATTAGACATCAAATGAAAAACTGCTGCTCATGTGAAGATAAAAACTCAAGCACTGTTTAACATGCGATACTAGACTTGGGAGTCCAAATTTAAAGAGGTCGAGCCACAGGGACACATACAAATAATGGAGTTTTGTCATATTCCCAAGCTCTGGGGGAACTGAGCCAGTTAACATGTTCCCATGCAGATAACTGTATGAAACAATGGATTAGTAGGACATAAGGAGCTGTAAAATATAATACACCCCAGATAAAAATATCAGATACTAACAGTTTCTCAGTGTAACTCAAGTTTCCCAGGATAGGAGGGATTGTTCCAGTCAACTTGTTGAAGCTTAAATCTCTGCAAGCAAGGGCACACACATATTGTCAAAAAAAAATAAAAAATATATAAAATATTCATAAAAATCAGAAAGACAGCAAAAGAGAGAAACCGAACACAAAAGTGGTTGAAGAGCATGAAAATTTTAAGATTTACAAGACACTTACAGCACTGCAAGTGCCTGCATCAAGCCTATAACAGAAGGTATTGTCCCAGAAAGCTGATTTCCTTGCAATGACCTAAAAATTTGGATAGAAACATCACTGGGTCAAAGTATTGCAAATCAAATTTTATAGAAGGATTAGAGAAACTGCATGAACATACAAGGTTGCCACTTGCAAAAACCCAATGTTAAATGGGATCTGTCCAGTAAGCTGGTTGTATGACAAATCCCTGCAACAAGGGAACAATAGAGATTCAAATCAGTTATGAAGCTGGAATGGGACAAGAATTGTCGAGTGTAAGCTATTTAGATTGATGGAAAACAACGTACAATACTTGAAAGGCAGTGCAGTTGCCAATGCTTTGGGGTATGGTTCCAGTCAAACTGTTGTTTCTAACATCACTGCAAGGATCACAAGATGTCAAAATCACAAACATAATTGTGTGACGAGTGTAAAGTGAACAAAAGAGACTAAGTTCAGGTGACTTACAAATACCACAACCCAGTCAGCTGGCACATATCAGGCGAAAGTGTTCCAACCAAACGGTTGCCCCTAAGTCCACTAAATTACAAAAAGAGCCACCAGAATGTCATATATATGGTCAAGAATCCAAGTTGCCAACATAAACAAGGAAGAGAAACTTTAACCAATTGATAGGCCTAAGGATTACTCACAGGTACTGCAAAACCTCATTCCAATAAATAAGCCTCGGGATTTCTCCTGTTAGATGGTTCTGAGCAAGGTCTCTGAAAACAATTAAACAAGGAGATGCCGCATTAGTTACAAGTGCATCAAAAGCATATATTTACCTAAAACTCAAAGGCAGGTTAAGATGCTTACAATACTTTCAGATTTGGTATCTGTGAGAGAGTCGATGGGATTGGGCCAGTCAGTTGATTATTCTTCAGGATCCTGGATGACCATTCAACAGAATTACAAGAGAACTTTGGCGAAACTACCAATGAGTTCAAATATCAGATTAATGCTTACAAGGCTTCCAGCTGTTTCAGCTTTGAGATTGAAAAGGGGATATCTCCATACAGCTCATTGAAGGACAAGTCCCTAACAAGATTGAGAAAAACAGGTTTGTTTTCACTTTTCAGTAATCTTGCAGAATCAAACTGATCAGTGGTGCGTAACCATGATTATCGACAAGTGATAGTGAAGAGTACGTACAAGCTCTTCAGGGGAGAACAATCTCCAATCTCGTCAGGAATTTGTCCCGAAAGCCTGTTACGACTAAAATCACTGTTTCAAGTAGGGCAGCGTCGATTAATTAGAACGCCTTCATCAATAAGCCGTAATGTAAAATAACAGAACAGTTCAAGAACAAATTACAAAAGGAGGAATACACGTACACTGAGAGCAAGCTCTTAAGGTCTCCAATGGAAGGTGAAATTTCGCCATCGAGATTCAGCCCTGAAATATTCCTAGATTCATTCCATCAACAAAAAGTACCAAGTCAACAACTTTACACACAAAAACAACAACAAAATAAATCCAACCTTGTCAATGAGAGTATACTATTACTACACTAACTAGTAACTACAGTATTTCCCAAGATAATCACCTGATATATAAACTCAATAAACAGGTATGAAAAAGTGAAAAAGACAATGACATTGACAAGAAGACGTAAAGATGAAGGAAGAGAACTCACAATGCAATGACACTGAAGGTGGCATTGTCACAGGTGACCCCTCTCCATACACAGTAATCTGATGAAGCTGAATCTGACCAGTCATATAAGACATTATCTACATCCCTAATTGACTTCTTAATCTCCAACAATGTTGCCCCTTTTTCACATCATTGAAATAACCAATAATAATTAGACCAAATTTACACAAAAAATTCCATTACAACAAAATTTATAGCAAAGTGAAAGAAAAAAAATGATTACTAGACATAAAAAAAGGCATATTCGCCTACCCAAAAAAGTGGGAACAAAGACTAATCATAAAAATAGATGGAACCACCAATATAATTAGAAAATAACACTCAAATGACAAGACTAAACCTTTAGTACCATACAATAGGAAAAAATAACGGCTCAAAATTATGTTAGTTGTTATCCAATCTAACGACAATAACAACCATGTATTTTTATATGATTGAAGCTATACAAAGATTTGGTGAATATTTTAGTAAGAGAGAAGACAACAAAATTCATTTTTTAAAAAAAATACATACTTAAACAAACAGAAGAATATTGACATGAAATTCATATTCTACTCTTTCAAAAGTTTAATAGTACTAAATAGTAAAGAAAGAAGATGATTAAGAACAAAAAAAAAGTGACATTAATATATTAATTAAACAGAAAGTAGGTGAATTAATTAATTGCTTAACACAGATAGAGAGACACATTGATTGATTGATTGATTAATTAATTAATTAAATAAAAGAAATACATTGCAGAAATAGAAAGTTAATTAATTAGTAGAAGAAGAAGAACTCACCATCATCAGAATCCACAGAAGCTAAGCTAGAGAAGAGGAGAGAGAATAGAAGAAGAAAAGCAGGAACACAACTTCTTCTCCTTTGCAAAAACCCAGAAAAACCCACCTCCATTTTCTGTGTTTTTTTAGCCAAATTACTCAATTAAAAAAAAAAAAAAAAAACACCCAAGATTGAAACTTTTTGAAGTTTAAAATCCAACCCTTTTCACCATGAAAAAAACCCAGATAAACCCACTTCCAGTTTTTCAAATAACACTCAAAAATCACAATTTTAGAAGTTCAAAATTCAACCTTTTGAAACCCAGAAGAAGAAGAAAAAAAAAACCAACATTTCTTCTCTAAGAAATTGTTAGCATTGTAAAAGAACTACAAGAAAAAAAACTGGGGAGGAAGCAAAAAGAAATGAAGACAATAACAAGAAGTTGTGCATTTTCTCTGCTTATTACAATTATGTAATAAATTTTGAGGAGAGAGAAAGTGATAAAAGTAAAAAGGATTAAAAGGGTCTGCAGCTGCTAGAGTTTTCGTTCTGGGGTATATACGTTGTACAATTTCCCCCCCCCCCTCCCTCTCTCTCTCTTAAAAATTTATCTCTCTGCTGCAGATGTATTAATGTTGGAGAAAGGTAATAAGGTAGTAGTAGTAGAGTCTACAATACACTACAGTACACAGTATTGAGTATTAATGTGGGTTTTTTGTGTAATTTTTGGGGGATGGATTTTTGTGTGAGTTTCTCTCTCTCTTCTTCTCTCCATTGATGAGAGAGGAGAGAGAAAGAGAGAGGTCGCTTTCTTGGGTTAGGCTTTGTGGCAGACGCAGCTGTATATTTTTCTGCAGTAGAGAGAGAAAGTGTAAAAAGAGTGTGAGAGAGAAAGATGTAGTATAGTATAGTACACTCTCTCTCTTCCTCTCTCTAGCCTGAGCAGCTCTGCATACTTTTTCGACTTGACACCAATCCCTTTTTAACTCTGATCTCTTCTTTCTAGATCAGTAGTAAAAAAACTAATTTTGTTTATCATTCCAGGTAATTAGGAGTAAATCTCTATCTTAATTCTATCAAACAAAAATCAAGCGTATTAGTCAAGTTGAACTTTTGTTTAGCTATCGGTCTAAGCGTAGAGTTATTCCTTGGTACACATTATTTTTTTAAGAAAGTGAAGTAAAAAATGAGATTTATTTTTTTTAAAAACGTGATATGAATAGATTATTTTTTCGGAGCATTTTGTTTTATTACTAATTATAGCAAATTTCGTCATTTTTACCAAAATAAAATCAACTTTTAATGGGATCCAAACTCATAAATAAATTGGTGGAAGTGAACCACATGTCAACTCTGAAAGTTATTTAGCCCCTAATTAGACTCCTCTAATTAGTACTTAATTACCCCTAATTAAGTTTAGCTAGGATCTTTTGTTGCATGTAAGATTAAAGCATAAATAAGGTAATAAAACATATTTTTTATACCTTAATCAAGAGGAATTTTGACCTTCCTTCAAAAGAAGGATCTTGAGCTGCTAATTAATGGGGATCCTCCTCCTTAGTTTTGAGTTTCCAAGTTAGGAAACCTCCTCTCTTGATCCACCAAAGAAGCTCTCCAAAAATCTCACAAAATGGACTAGTTTTAAGAGATTTTTTTTTTTTTTTTAACCCTAAAACCAAAATAAAATTAGCTAACACTTTAGCTAATGTTATTCTAGGTTTAGTAAAGTGTTTTGATCAAGTTTTTATTGACATGCAATGAAGAAAACTTGATCTTAAAAGAGTTGGAAGTAGGCTGAATTTTTAGAGAAATTAGAGGGTTTTCTCTCTATTCTCTCTCTAAAATCAAGTTTTTGTGTATGTAGAAAATGATTTGTTATGTTTATTTGACATAAAACACACTATATATAATGGTTGTGGCAAATGACCATTTTGCCCTTACTAATTATACCCCTTAACATCTTATGTTACAATTTGGGTATAATTTGTACACTTATTTCTTTAAGTGTTAGTTACTTATTATATCTCTATATAATAATTACTAATTACATCATTTTAAGCTAAAACTACAACTCTTTGTAATTTAAATAGCTAATCGTCAATTTTGACTATTTACACAAAAACCATAATTTATCCGACTCGAGTTCCGAACTCGTAAAACACTATCCAACATAATCAGTTAACTCTATAACTGATACATTAGGGTTTATATTATATTGTATTAAATACAAATATAATATCTTCTGGAGAAACTATCTTTATCAGTGTGACCGGGAGGGATCAGTTGATTACCGCCGTCAAAACGACAATAACGTCAAACTCTAGCCAGCCAAGCGTTATCGATTTACGTTAATCAACTGACTTAGTATATATAATATATCCCAGGTTTATTCCTAATTAGATTTAATTAGTCAACGCATTATTGTCGGAGGACACCTACTCCAACAATCTCCCACTTGTCCGAGACAAGTCATGCGTTACCGATTCTCTTGTCCGTTATATCTCCCACTCAATGCGAAGTATCTTTCAGGTCGAACTTGCATTGGATCTTTATCAAAAGTGGTTTTCTCGATCTGGATTATGACTGTCTGACCGGAATATCTATCATAGATCTCTTCCGAGCGTGGCCACGCATTTCCAGTCACAATTCCTCGAGTGGCCCAAAGATATTATACCCTGACGTGGGTGGACAATCCCTTCTTGACATATTTTCTTTGTTTCATACAGTAGGTAATGACCCAATAGAAGCCCTTTTAGCCTCCTTTTACGGCACGACTTAGAACATAAATCAAAGTCACTGCCTGCTGCATAAACTCAGACAAACAATCTCAGGTCGAAAGAATCGACTAATAGGAATAATATAGATTACCTTGCCACGACCAGACACAAAGGTTCTATAATTGGTCAAATGTCTGACAGAGTGTCATCTACAGTCTGTCTATGTAATCGGTTATTCATCTCTATGAATCCATGATTATTGAACTAGTCATCAACCGACTTACAATCTAGTCAATTGAGACGTCACCTCATTTTATGACTAGAGACAAAATACACTGTTAATCCTGTTCACTTAATAGGGTTCAAATCGTCTCCACGACCTATTAGGAATCAACAGAGCATATATATAATTCAGCATTTTATTAAAAATGAATTAATAAACGAGTTCAATAAAACTTAAAACGATGAATTTAATTATCATATATGTAAAAGGTAATACACTTATTAACTATTACAACATATAATCTAACACATGTCAGGCATACGCCTCAAACCCATCGAGGCAATATGACCATTGTGTTTAGCCTGTGATAATGGCTTGGTTAAAGGATCAGCGATATTATCGTCTGTCCTAACCTTACAAATCGATATATCTTCTCGTTCCACAAAGTCTCTAATTACATGGAACTTCCTGAGTACATGTCTAGATTTGTTACTAGATTTAGGCTCTTTAGCCTGAACTATTGCTCCACTATTGTCGCAATAGACTGGAATAGGATCCGCTGCTGTAGGGACTACATTTAATCCTTCCAGGAACTGCCGGATCCAAACTGCCTCTTTTGCAGCTTCTGACGCTGCAAGATACTCAGCCTCCGTTGTAGAATCCGCAGTCACCGATTGCTTGGTGCTCTTCCAGCATATGGCTCCACCATTCAGTATGAAAACATATCCTGATTGAGATTTTGAATCATCTCGATCTGTTTGGAAACTAGCATCCGCATAACCCTTTATACGAAGCTCAGAATCCCCTCCAAAAACTAAGAACGTGTCCTTAGTCCTTCTTAAGTATTTAAGGATGTTCTTAACGGCTATCCAATGGCTCTCGCCTGGATTGGCTTGGTAACGACTTGTCATACTCAAAGCATATGACACGTCTGGGCGCGTACACATCATAGCATACATGATCGAACCGATTGCGGAAGCGTAAGGTTTCGATTTCATGTGTTCAATATCCTCAGGTTTAGTTGGACATTGAGATTTACTCAAAATTATCCCACTTCCCATAGGTAAAAAGCCTCGTTTAGAGTCTTTCATATTGAACCTGTCAAGAATCTTATCAATATAAGTTTCTTGACTTAACGCTAGTATTCTTTTTGATCTATCTCTATAGATTCGAATACCTAGGATGCGTTGCGCTTCTCCTAAATCCTTCATTTGGAAATGTTTCCCGAGCCAGTCCTTAACGGAGTTAAGCATGGGGATATCATTTCCAATGAGTAATATGTCATCTACATATAGGATTAGGAGAGTTACTTTACTCCCACTAAATTTCATGTATAAACAAGGTTCCTCGACACTTCGAGTGAAACCATTTTGTTTAATCACATGGTTGAACCGATGGTTCCAACTCCGAGATGCTTGCTTAAGACCATAAATGGATCTCTTAAGTTTGCAAACTTTCTTAGGATTGTTTGGATCAATAAAACCCTCAGGTTGTGTCATATACACTTCCTCTTCCAGAAACCCATTTAGGAAGGCGGTTTTAACGTCCATCTGCCATATCTCATAATCATGAAAAGCAGCAATCGCTAAGATTATCCGAATAGATCTAAGCATTGCAACTGGCGCAAAGGTCTCGTCATAGTTTAAACCATTAACTTGTGTGAAACCTTTAGCTACCAATCGAGCTTTGAAAATATCTTGATTTCCATCCATGCCGGTCTTGATCTTAAAGATCCATTTGCACTGAAGAACCTTGGTTCCTTCAGGCAAGTTAACCAAGTCCCATACTTGATTCTCGTACATGGAATCTATCTCGGATTTCATTGCCTCAAGCCATTTAGCAGAATTCGGTCCAGACATGGCTGCTCTGTAGGTTGCAGGCTCATTGCTTTCTAGAAGCAAAAAATGATCACCACCATCCTCAATCACACCTAGGTATCGATCTGGTGGATGGCTTGATCTGCCTGACCTTCTAGGAGTGGAAAATGGAACCACAGAGTTAGACGATTCAGGAATGTCTTCTGGCAAAACATCCTGAGCCTCATTATGCATTTGTGGCTCCTGAACTTCACTAAGTTCAAATTTTCTCCCACTCTGTCTTTTAGAAATTAATTCCTTTTCTAAAAAGACAGCATCTCGAGACACAAAAACTTTGTTCTCTACACGATTGTAGAAGTAATATCCTCGAGTATGTACAGGATAACCTACAAAGAGACATTTATCAGATCTTTGTGTAAGCTTATTGTCAGTCTTATTTTTGACATATGCTTCACAACCCCAGATCTTGATAAATGAGAGGTTCGGAACTTTTCCTCTCCATAACTCATATGGAGTTTTCGGAGCTGATTTAGTCGGACATCTATTGAGAGTGAAAATAGCAGTTTGGAGCGCAAAACCCCAGAATGAATCAGGAAGCTCAGTCTGACTCATCATTGATCTGACCATATCCAACAGGGTACGGTTTCTTCTTTCGGCTACACCATTTAATTGTGGTGTACCAGGAGGTGTAAGCTGTGATATGATTCCACAGTCTTTCAGATGAATATCAAAGGCATTACTGAGATATTCACCTCCCCGATCTGATCGTAAGGCCTTGATCTTCTTTCCTAATTGGTTTTCTACTTCCTTTTGAAATTCTATAAATTTCTCAAGTACCTCACTTTTATATTTAATTAGGTAGATGTAGCCATATCTACTAAAATCATCTGTAAAAGTGACAAAGTAGTCATAACCTCCTCTAGCAGTGATTGTCATTGGACCGCAGACATCTGTATGAATGAGGGCCAATAAATCACTGGCTCGTACTCCTTTTCCTGAAAAAGGTGCCCGAGTCATCTTGCCTAAAAGACAAGATTCGCATGTTCCATATGATCCAAAATCAAATGGTTTGAGAACTCCATTGGCTACGAGTCTCTCAATGCGTTTTTCGTTTATATGCCCTAAACGACAATGCCAAAGGTAGGATTGATCGGGATCTCCTATTTTGAGCTTTTTATTTGCTACATGATAGACCTCATTTGTCAAATCTAAAACGTAAATACCGTTTATAGATTTGGCTGTTCCGTACACCATATCATTAAACGAGAAGGTACAACTGTTGTTTCGTATTGAAAATTCAAAACCTTCAGCGTCTAAAACAGAAACCGAAATTATATTCTTACTTAGAGTTGGTACAAAATAGCAGTTATTTAGATACAACTCTAGCCCTGAGGCCAGTGACAGAATATACGTTCCTACTGATACGGCGGCTACTTTAGCTCCATTCCCGACACGGAGGTCAACTTCACCTTTTGCCAGCCGACGTGCCTTCGTCAGCCCCTGCAAGTGATTACAAAGGTGAGATCCACATCCAGTGTCCAATACCCAGGACGTGGTACTTGCATAATTAATGTCTATCATATATATACCTGGTTTCGACTTCTTCTCCTCCAGGTACTGTGGGCAATTTCGCTTCCAATGACCGAAATTTCCACAATGGAAGCATTTTTGTTCAGGAGTCGCGCCTCTCTTAGCAATAGAATTGTTGCCCGAAGCAACTTTTCCTTTTCCTTTGCCACGCGCGGGTTTCTTACCCTTGCCCGCACCCTTCTTGAACTTCCCCTTTTGTTTTACCGCCATGGATAAAACATCTTTATTCGCGCTCCCACTTGACACCAAATCCCTCTCATGTTGTACAAGCATGGCATGCAATTCATGAAGATTTTTCTTTAAATCATTCATGTTGTAATTCGTCCTAAAAGGATCGAATGTTGCAGGCAAAGAATTAAGCAGACGGTATACCGCAAAATCTTCAGAAATTGGGCATCCTAACTTCTCAAGAGTTTCAACATTCTCAATAAATTTGAGAATTTGAGGACCAACTGGTTGGCCCTTTGAGAGCTTAGTCTCAAAGAAACTCGAAGCTGCTTCGTATTGAAGTATTCGCGGCTTTTGCGAGAAACTAGTCGTAAGCCGAGCGAATATTTGATACGCACTGAAATCAATCATGCGTTTCTTTAAACGCGGGTGCATAGCAAAAATCAATACATTCTTAATCTGGTCAGATTCATGCTTGTACTCTTCATACATTTGTATCATATCAGGGGTGGCGTCGGGACCTGGAGCGGGAATCGGGGGTTCGTATAGAAAACGTTGTTTTCTATCAGATTGAAGGGCTAATCGCAGGTTTAACTCCCAATCAGTAAAATTGCTTCCATCCTCCTTTAGTTCATTCTTTTCCATAAAATTACGAAGCCAGGAGTCTTTGGATATTACTGAATTGGACATTTGAGCCATTTTTGACTTTAAACTACAACGTGGGAAAAAAAACAATCGATTAAATTCATCGTCAAATTCACATTAAAATAATTATTTGTGAATTTAGGCATTTATATAATGATCTCTCTAAATTATATAAATGATTCCGAGATCCGATCTTATATAAATCTAGGCACGCGGATGGCGATACATCCTAAATTTATGTAATTTCGGTAAACCAACTCATGATTGATTCTACACTTAGAACTCTCGGTTGATCGATTTCAACTAAATCAATCCTTTAGTCCCGTATTGCAAGACTTGTATTGCAAATCACGTCAAGATTAAACCAAAATTCACTCGTAATAACTCTTTATTAACCTACTCCCCCAAGGTAAAAAGGAAACACCCCGCTAGGGCGAGCGTGCCCCTAATGAACAAGGGTTGCATAGGTGTGAATTGTGGAAGGACTAAATCTCGATTTTAAATTTTTTTTTTTGTGAGAGATCTTGTCATATTATATCTATCGCTTTTAAGTGAACTAATTCTAGCGAGTCGCGGATAATGGATATGACAATGTGGGATTTGAGTTTGGTTATAATTGTGCGGAAATTAAACCAAGCATGCATCAAATAAATCCAAGTCCTAGTATGACCATAAGACTAGAACCTAATAAAAGCTATTAAACCTAAATTAGGCTTCAAAAGCTTCAAAGGCTCCGTCTTCAATTCGATCTCGAGTCACCAACTTTTGGCTCCGTGAAAAGCGCCGGTCTACAATATAAACAAATGTACATATGGACTATCCTATTATACATTTTTTGAAAAAAAAAAATTAAATATTATTACAAACCGGCGATACGAGATCGCAATTATTACAAACCAATCGGATACCGTCCTTACATTTCGGTACAGTACCGATACTATAGTACTCTATGGCCATACTATACTTAGAATCATGCAAATTAGACCGAAAATCAGATTTTCAACTTTACAGTACAAGCAACCCGGTAAATTTAGGAATTTCCGATTCTAACTTTAAAAATCAATAATCAACACTTAAAACACCTTTTAAGTTTAAACTAACCACCAACAAATTAGTTTTGTTTTTTTTTTTTTTTTTTTTTTTTTTTTTTTTTTTTTTTTTTTTTTTTTTCAATATTTAGTCTCCACTAAAATTGAATTAATTAGTTTAATTTGATTATATTTGCTAACTATTTGTCCAAAAATCACATAATAAACCCGAAAATATCTAAATAAATCATAACTAATTATGAAAAAACATTTAGAAATTATTTCATTATGTGATTTAAGCTCACAACCAGTAGCTAATTAAGGACAAAAATATGCAAAATTATTTTGGTCATTTTCTCTTAAGAAATCAATTTTCCACCATTTATATTATTACTAATTAATAACAAATGGCCAATTAAAATTATGAAATAATTTCTGGAAATTATACTCATTATAATTCTGGAAAAATTATAAATTTCTTAAATTACAAAAATCAACATGCATGTTAATCTAATTACCAATTAATTAGAAAATAGCATAAATCTTGTAAAAACAACCAAAATTAAGCAAGAAAATAGCAAATAAATTCCTAAAATACCATAATTTCGGTTGGAGCATCCACATGCCCAAAACATCACATGCAACTTTAGTTTATATGATAAAACCAATTTTTATCATTAAAAATTAATTAAGTTACCAATTAACCTAATTAAAGCTTAAAATTAACATGCAACTTAAACCGATGCTCTGATACCACATGAAAGTTATTTAGCCCCTAATTAGACTCCTCTAATTAGTACTTAATTACCCCTAATTAAGTTTAGCTAGGATCTTTTGTTGCATGTAAGATTAAAGCATAAATAAGGTAATAAAACATATTTTTTATACCTTAATCAAGAGGAATTTTGACCTTCCTTCAAAAGAAGGATCTTGAGCTGCTAATTAATGGGGATCCTCCTCCTTAGTTTTGAGTTTCCAAGTTAGGAAACCTCCTCTCTTGATCCACCAAAGAAGCTCTCCAAAAATCTCACAAAATGGACTAGTTTTAAGAGATTTTTTTTTTTTTTTAACCCTAAAACCAAAATAAAATTAGCTAACACTTTAGCTAATGTTATTCTAGGTTTAGTAAAGTGTTTTGATCAAGTTTTTATTGACATGCAATGAAGAAAACTTGATCTTAAAAGAGTTGGAAGTAGGCTGAATTTTTAGAGAAATTAGAGGGTTTTCTCTCTATTCTCTCTCTAAAATCAAGTTTTTGTGTATGTAGAAAATGATTTGTTATGTTTATTTGACATAAAACACACTATATATAATGGTTGTGGCAAATGACCATTTTGCCCTTACTAATTATACCCCTTAACATCTTATGTTACAATTTGGGTATAATTTGTACACTTATTTCTTTAAGTGTTAGTTACTTATTATATCTCTATATAATAATTACTAATTACATCATTTTAAGCTAAAACTACAACTCTTTGTAATTTAAATAGCTAATCGTCAATTTTGACTATTTACACAAAAACCATAATTTATCCGACTCGAGTTCCGAACTCGTAAAACACTATCCAACATAATCAGTTAACTCTATAACTGATACATTAGGGTTTATATTATATTGTATTAAATACAAATATAATATCTTCTGGAGAAACTATCTTTATCAGTGTGACCGGGAGGGATCAGTTGATTACCGCCGTCAAAACGACAATAACGTCAAACTCTAGCCAGCCAAGCGTTATCGATTTACGTTAATCAACTGACTTAGTATATATAATATATCCCAGGTTTATTCCTAATTAGATTTAATTAGTCAACGCATTATTGTCGGAGGACACCTACTCCAACAAACTCAACTACATATTCAAGGGGTACTAATTAGTAGTAATTACTAAACTGATGTTGCATGATACGGCTTAGAGATTCAGATTAACGCTCGTGCACAATAAGTTTGTGTAATGCATATACGTTGTTATACCTATGTTGGTGAATTTAGCGTTAGATAAGCTAACTCTAATTATTTTTAACGAGCATTTGACTATAAATACAGGAACACAGTAGATCTTGTGAGAGATCGTCTCTCAATAATTTATTAAGAGACCAACCATGTTATTTATATCGTTATCTCATTTATATAAATAGTGACCATTATACTACTTTTGGTAATCATTTTAGTTAAGGATTTTGACACTTAATCTACGATTTGCAAATGAGTTATTTTATAGATTTTAGCTAATTTTATATCATGGGATCCTCCAAAATCATAGTTAATGTGATCTATAATAGTAAACTAATACAATCACTAAAAGTATTGTCGTTGTTACATGCAAGGTAAAAAGAGTTACATTGTAACACTGGATAGTGGTCTCTCAATAAATTATTGAGAGACTGTCTTTTATGAGACTTTGTGATACAGGAAATGTAACTTAATTTGAAAACAAATATGGAATTAGTGATATACTCCGTATGATTTTGTCTAAAACTAATTTAATTTGGGTTTTGTTGGGTGTTGTGGTGAGGGAAATTGTGTCTTCCTTCTTTTGTGTTACTTTTGGAAGAATGGTAGGTTTGAAATAATTATTTTGGTTTTTAAGGCTTGATTGGGGTGGGGGGCTTCTCATCATTTCACATTTATTGATTTTAGTTCTAGTTCTAGTAGTTATGCTTTTGCAAGGACAACATCATCTTTTTTCCTTATTTTCTGTTTTTAGTTTGAACAATAGTCTTCACTTTCACTGCTCTTGTTTGCAAGCAAAGAAATGGAGGGTGGTGACTAGTGCTGAGCTATAGCAAGTACATGTTTGAAGGAAGAAAAATCCACGAAATATGAGCACAAAGTTATGTGATGGTAGAATTTTCAAGAATTAGCATATATTTTAGCTATGTTCATGTCAAATTTAGAAGCATTTTCAAAATATAATCAAACAGAATTTAGTTGAACTAAATTTGGCGAAAATCAATATAAGTTAATGAGCTAACAATCTACTCCGTACTATCTCTTATGTGTGTTGATAGTCAAATGTCTAAAGGCCAAATTAGGAGTATTCGGAAAATAATACTAGTAAGTTATAACCCCTTGCATTAGGAGTATAAGAGAACAAGCGGGAGCATTGAGATACGAGAAGAGTATAAACTGCTATGTCGTAGTTTTGATGTATAGTGTAATCTACACATAACATTGGTGTATGTAATCTACACATAACTTTGCTCCTACGCCCCCCCCAAAAAAAAAAAAAAAAAAAAAAAGTTTGTCCCAAAAATAAGTATTTTCATATAATTTGATCCCTTATATATATACTCGTAGACATTCATCAGAATTTAACTATAAGATTTGCAATTTGATCTTGTTCATAGTAATTAATACGGTTTTTCTAACGTGTGCCCATTGGGCACATGTTAAGAGTCTATTTGTTTCCCTAATTTAGTGATTTTCTCCTCAATCCAACAATGAGATTCCATATTTTGTTTTTTCAAGTGAGAATCTCACTTAATTAGGGAAACAAATAGACTCTTAACATGTGCCCAATGGGCACACGTTAGAAAAACCGTAATTAATAATATGGATCGGATAAGCAAACCTGAAACCTCACGTGACTTCGATTTGCTTAAAAACAACAGAGAGCATTAGAATTAGCTTCTAATAAGAAAAAAATTTACTAATTTGAAGAAATATTTCCCATAGCAAAATCCTTCTTTACGACAGACTACATGAGATAAAAAAAAAAGTGAAACACTTGAACATGATATTTATTTGGATTTCAATTACATGCCGGGAGAGAGATTAGAAAACAATTATAGACTAGTACTAGTGACATGAGGTTGTCACATATTTGGAAGTTGGCAATAATTTGTTGGTTTGTATTGTTATATATAAGGCCACATTTTGTTAGGTGATAATAGTAGTTAACATGGTTCTAACATGCTTTTCAAGCTACATTATGTAAATTTATCGATATAGGAAAGATTTGTTTTTCCAAACTAATTCTCAATTAATACGGAAATGATGATCCTAGGAGTTTATACATAGACAATGGAAAAATTGTCTATAGTATTATCAAGTGTGGTAAATTAAAAATGACAATTCGGTTTTGTAGTAAATTTAACATATTGGCTATATTTATGACACTGATAGTAAAATCAACATTGTTACGAATTTATCAATGGAAATAAATTTAAATTGATTTATTTCCAAAATAAATAAATTTAAAAAAAAAAAAAAAAAAAAAAAACCTTGATTTTCTCTCTTACCTTATCATCCATCATTTCCTAATTTATGCAACAAAATTTACTATACCTTTGATTATTTTTACTACAAACTAATCATAAATATTTTTTTATTTGTCTATATATACACTCCTAGCATTTTTGATACTGAAAATAATCATCCGCACATTTTTGTCTATATATGTACTCTATAACTAGAATTCTCTAACATATGCATTTGAGTTTCATACGTGTACCAATAACTATATTTTAATAAGATTGATATTTGGCTAATAATAATGCAATAATTAATTTAGACACTGTTTTATATGAAATGTAAATCTATCTATTACTTTTAATAATTGCGTGCATGAAAAGTTGACATGGACAAACAGGTAAAATGGAGCTGGCAAATGTACAAAAATTGACATTTGATTGGTTACAAATCTTTCCTTATATTCCAATGGTATCTTACCAGATTTCATTGAAATTAAAATATTAATTAAATGATATCTTTTGTAATAAATAATATGATATATTATATGAACAAAAACAAAATGATGTACTAAATATATATTTTATAACAACAATAAAATGACACAGCTAAGGTCCCGTTTGATAGGATTGCATTTTTTTGATCTGATCTGATTTGATTTGATTGCTCCTAATATCATCTGATCAGATTTGAATCACTCTTAACTAATCTAAATTTGTTGAAAATTTGATTGAATTTCAAGGGAATAGTATCAATAATAGACCAAATTCATTGAACATTATTTGAGCAATTCTGATCTGATTTGAATGACTCTGAGCTGATTTGAATACTACTTTTATTAAGTCATATCAAACAGGGCCTAAGGCCCTGTGTGTTACAACCCTAAATTTTCGCTATCTTTAAATACAAAAATAAATGATTGTTATGCCGCCATTGACTACCAAGTCAACGGCAAGGCTAATTTAAAACAAACTTGATAAACAAGAAGAACAAATGACAGCGGAAGACTTCTAACTGAACCTACAAATCGGAAATTAAACCAAAAGATAAACTACAAATCGTCCCCAATGCAAATATCTGACGACTCATTAAAGTGTTGAACATGTAATGACGCTTCAACCATACAATGCATCTCAATCTGCAAACCTGTCAACTGCGCCACCAAAAGGATGACACAGGCCCCAGAATAGGGTAGGGACATAACCCAAAACAAAGAACGTCAGCACTGGCTGAGTAAAAAAAGAGAGAGCAACAAAAGAAGGTAAGATACGCGCCTTAAAATGGCGCGTAGCTACAAATAACTTAGCAAACTACGCCAAGCGACGAAGACAACGAAACACTGGACACGACTCGCGCACGACTCGTGCTTAGTTCAGAAACTGACAGAGCAAAGGCAATAGTGGACACGACTCATGTGTCGAATTACACGAGTCGTGCAAAGGTCAGCCCAGGGCTGCCTAAAACGTAATTCGATTAGTCTTTCTTTCAATTCTTTTGTCAATAATATACGTTATTCGAGGGCCTCGGTGAGGTCCCTAAAGACAAGCCAAGGGTCCTACCCCAAGACTACCACATCTAGAGTTACATAGTAACGCAACCTAATGACTCGAGTGTGCACACCCCTCACTAGAGGGCCGGTAGGACGAAACCACCCCTAGGAGGAAGTCTATTAGGGGGTTCGGTAGCTGATCTCCGACCCACAATACAACCTTGATCAGAGGTTCAAACAAAAGCCACATCCTCGTGATGTGGTGACGGCTCCTATGTCCGTCCCTCTAGATGGGTTTCATTTATCATTTCGTTCTTTCGATATACTTTCGGTTTGTCATTTAAGTACATTATTTGTGCTTGCGCTTTTCGATTTATAAACGGTCGTAGCCGGAACAACGATATAGAATCAACAACAAGGGGTGGCATAGCCACACAAGATAGTATACATATGTACAAGTATGAATCTCAAGAATTATGTGCGAACAACAATGAGTAGCTAGGCAATAAGAGATGAACGAATGCCAAGGATCATGAGTTTGAACAATACAAACATGCTCAACTTTAGAGGGTCAACGTTCTTACCTTAAACGCTAATCCATTTATCCTTTTACTCTAACATCATCTTTTCCCATAATCAATCATACCTAATTCTTTAAGCCATAAATCGTAGTCCTTACTCCATCAAGCCTAATTACAACCACGAATGACGCTAATTGAATAAGAACCCAAATCAGGGCATTAGCAAATAAATAGGCATAACTGACGTTTAACGAATGGGTTGAATACCAAATTTGAGTATGTCATAAAATATTATATCAGGAACGTCTCCTCAAAATTTCGTCCACAAACTCCAAGCGGATCAACGGGAATCAACCTCACACTGAACCATAAACATGAATTAGGGTTTACCCACGAATTATGATATAACTTTTGATATAAATATACAGGCCTTACCAATTTTTTATATTTTGTTAAAAATAGAGTTAGGAATATCTCCATAAAATATCGTCCCAAAATACTTTATGAGTCAACGGGAATCATCAAGATACCGAGGGAGCGAAACAGCTCTCGGGTAGATAAACACAGCTCCACTAAAACACCTCTACAGGGAGCATCCGATGGAATCTTGGCACTATCTACATGTCTATGGATTCGTATCGAAATCATGGTTCTAATGCCACCAACCAAAACTTAAACAAAGGTCCTATATGAGAGTTGTGTATGTTTGAAGTTGACACAGTAGGGCTGGGAAATTTCTGCGGGTGGAGGCTACGATAAAGGAGAGAGAGGGAGAGGGGGAGGCCGAATGATTAATAAAAGAAAGCAAGAATTTTCTTCCATATATGTACATGGGGATGCGGGTAGGCTCGGGTTGGGCTTAATCAATTGAGTGAGAGGAGTGACCCACAAACTCGATCCAAAATCGAATAAGTACCAAACAGTCTTGGTAATTCTATAATTGGCACCCACAATAATTCAATCGAATTCCAATAAAAATTTGATTAAATCCTCTAATATATAATAAAAAGTGACACCCTTAATTATTTAAATACCCAAAAACTACGGGGTGTTACACTGTGCTATTGGACTGCATTTTTCTAATCTAATTTGATTTGATTCGAATTCAACTGATCTGATTTGATTTGATTTGATCTAAACTGAATTAATTAATAAATTAACTGCAATTAGACGAATTAATAAATAGAAATAGACTAGATTCATTGATTGTTATTCGGATAATTCTGATCTGATTTGATTTGAATTGAATAAAACTGATCTAACTTGATTTGATTTGAATAAATATGATCTGATTTGAAAACACTGTTGAATAAGTTGAATCGCACAGGCCCTAACTCCCTCTATAAAAGTATATATAAGTCGTTTCACATTTCGAGACGACGATTTGACCATTAATATAAAGAAAAAAAATATTTGGGCAAGATTTATGAAACTTATATTGTTAGATTTGTAGTGAAAAATTCTATCACATAAATATGTTTTTATAATTTTCACCCGTACAGGTGTAAATACATAAGGCAATAAAACCACTTTCTCGAACAAAGAGAACGACTAATATTCTTTTATGGAGGGTATGATATCTTTTCTTTCTTGTGTTAATAGGTGGTGTGATCTTCCACACGTTAAATCGCCTTTTAAAATTGTCATGATACAGTCAAACCACTTTCTCAATAGCTTTTTTTCTTACTTGAAAAATGTATCAAGAATGCGTTACATCAGATATATAAATCAATATGACCTTTTCTTATTCAATTCTACTGTTTATGTTTCTTGTAAGTAATCTTTGTTCCAAACTTACAGTTGATCAAACAAAATTGAACCACAATTTGAATACCATTTATAAAATGTGACGAGTGTTGAAGTGCGGATTAAGAAGTCAGGTAAGAAGTTTGCGAAAATTAAGAGTTGGCTAAAACATTTGATTGGGGGCAATTGGCTGTCAAATAAAATGTTGTCGAGTCGTAGGGGTGTTAGCTTAGCTAAGGAAGTGGGTGAAGTGCGGTTGTCAATAAGGAAAGTTCGTAACATGGGTGAGAGTTGTTATGTTGAGGTCTGTGTATACGAGCTAACAACGGATTGTTGGAATGCATAAAAATTTTGACTGGGAGGGAGTCAACTAATTAACAGTATCATACGGGTTGTCGAGTACAATAGTCAACGAGTGGTGAAGGGGTGGAGTAGGAGATCAAATAAGCTGGTAAGAGGTTAGGGAGGTGAATGAGAGTTTCTAGATTTTAGATTCTACTTACTTTTTAAAACAAATAAGATCACATATAAATAGACCTATTAAACGAGTCGGATTTGGCTAAATATTATTGGTCAGTTCGCTACAGGTTGGATCATATACAAGTTTGGGTCGCGATTGGACTTTTAGAATCAAACATATATAAGACTAAAATTTGTCCTAATTTTGTTTTAAATACGAGTCAACGAGTCGATTCGGGTTTGACCAACAAATACGGGTAACAAACGGATTCGAGTCAGAAAAAATGGTTCTTGACGAAATAAGAGAGGGTCAGAATAGATGTTGGCGGGTCTACAAAAATTACACAAACTCAATACTCTCTCCGTCTTTCTTTAAACACCCCATATGCAATACGCAACTTAATTGAGGAAGGTAGTGTACACACTAATCGGTTAATCTAAGTTCCAAAAAAATTGCATGGAAATTTTGCTAAGATTCCTATCTAACTCGCTGTGTAATTTTTTTGAAACATTGATTAACTGATTATTGTGTACTCCCTCCTTAGCAAAGGGGATTGAGTATGGGGTGTTTAAAGAAAGTTAGAGTGTGTATTGTATTTGATGTTGTTTTGAATTCTTATCGGTGTTATTATTATCCTAGTAAATTTAAAATTTATATTTGTAAATAATTAGATTTAAATTTGCAAACGTCGATTTTTTTTTAGTATTTCAAAAGTAACATGACAAAGTAGTATATTATATGTCTAATATACACGAGATATATTTAAACAAAATATTAACAAGTAAAAAGCATGGAGAAAGTACAACCAATCAAGTCAAGATAAGCAACCGAAACATATTTTGTTTTCATATATGCTAGTTTGTTAGCAATTTGGCATTGGCAACCATTGCATGGCATTGGCAATTTGGCACTCTATGTACACAAATATGATGGAATTCCAACGAAATTCTTCCCATGCAATCTCGTAAGAACAAAATTGTCTTTTTTCGTGAACAATTATTATGACTTATATTCACTAGCAAGGGGGGACAAAACGAAAAGAAAATTTAATCAAAAGGACCCATAAACTATTCATTGAGAAAGAAGGAACAATAATATCACCCATCAATAAAACAACAATTATATCATTTTCTTCATAAATTCATCGTTACACTACTACTACACTATATCGGAGATCCCTTAGCGTCGTTGACAATGCTTGGCATTATTGAAGAATTTCTTCCCTGATATAAACAAAGTGTCATCTCATAAGTTCACAGAGGAATGTTTCCAACTAATTATATACTAGTTTAAAGTTTGTGCGTTGCATGGTTGCATTAAAAATGTTATATATTATATATGCATCAACCATATTACCGAAATCATTATAGTATAGGTAAACAAAGTTTAATTTAAAGTCATAACTATATTGTAGATTTTATATTCTCATTTTTAATATGATGGCTATAAATGTATCCATCTGACAATAGATAAAAGATATTTATAATTCAATATTATACGGAGTATATTTTTAGGAATGTCCATAAACTTTCTCAAAACTCTAGGAAAATTTCATTTGTGTTGTCGGGTTTTTTCTCATTTCCAGATGCATTCGATACAGAAAAAAAAAAAAAAAGTTGAATTTCGAAGAAAATTACATTAAGGTGGTTGACCTAATAATTTTGGCTGATAGTAATACTTTTACTGCAAAGAGACCTACTCATACAGATTAAATCCTTCCATTAAGGCATAACTCACCTAACTAAATTCAGGTATTTTCTAATTAATTTAGATCATTTGACATCAGAAATGTGCAAATCAGATCAAACAATTTCTGATTTAATAATGCAGCTTCATATCAGATCATACAGAATCTAAATAACCAATACATAATCAATTTTCATGCAAATAACCTCAAGTTAAGGTTCCCTAAGTAATTACAATTATTTATTAATTACCTTATTAGATCAATTGACATCTGAAATGTTTATATCATATCAAAGAACTTCTCATTTAATCAAATAACTTCATCAGGTCATACAGAACCTAAATGACCAAGACATAATCAATTTTCATGCAAAAAACCTCAACCTAAGGTGGGTTGATGTTTCTTGATTTTACCATTTTTACGAAAAAATGTTTTTAACTGTAGTCTATCATGATGCATTGATTAAAATGCAAGATGACAATTATAGAAAAATAATAATATGCAAAAAATATGACAATGATGATGATAATATTATATATATGAATTGTATCAGGTCAGAAGTAAAGTTATGTCAGAAGGTTAGAAGTAATCTGAGCCACACATCTTGATACCTCACTAACTCTCATAACTTTAGTTGCTCCGTAACTCCAGTAACTATTGCGCATAACTCCAATAACTTTACAATTCTAACGTAACAATATTTAACTAAAATACGTAACTTCAACTTAACTCCAATAACTTCAACAACTAAAACACGTTTTTTAATATAACTCCAAAAACTATAAAACACGTAACCCCGACTTAACTCCAATAACTTTGATAACTCCAATAACTTTGATAACTCCAATAACTAGAAGACACGTAACCACGACTTAACTACGATAACTTTAATAACTCCAATAACTTTACAAAAAAAAATTTAAAAAAAACAACTTTAAAAAAAAAATCAGGAAAATGAACCCCCATTTTTTCTCTCTCCTCCCATACCCACCCACCACTACAAATCACCTCACCACCGCCGGCCACCTGCACCGACCACCCCCTCACACGACGCCACCACCACTATTCGGTGGGCGCCACTCTGGCGACCCCACGGCGGACCCCCTGAGCCCGCGCCACCACCTCCATCGTCCTCCACGTCCCTTTTTTCTCATTTTCTCTCTCCTCTCTCACTCCCTTCCCCAGCCCCTATCGCTAACCGCTACTGCCCAAAAAATGTCCCCTACCCCTCGCCCTACGCCGTCGACCACGCGCACCACCATGACCGCCGTAAATAAAGGATATGGGAGATCGAAAAGTGGGTGAAAGTGATAATGGGGGGAGAAGAAAGGGGCGGCGGGGTGTGGGAACGGCAGAGGGGAGGTCGCGGGAGAGATGCGGTCGTCGTAGCTGGGTCGGGACGGTGACGGTGGTGGTTGGCGACGGCGGTCGACGAGGCTGGGGTGGTCGGGTGGGATAAGGGGGGTTGGGGGAGGAGAGAGAAAGGGGAAGGGGTGGGTGTTTTGTATTTTTGTTTTTGTTTATTTGGTTTAATCTTGACCATTGATCTTGGATGGATGTGTGGCTCAGATTACTTCTGACATTCTGACATAAATTTACTTCTAACCGGATGCAGCCCCTATATATATATATATATATATATATATATATATATATATATATATATATATATATATTATATAACATTCTCTATTCAAAATATGTTTCAATATCATTTTTGGAGGTGAGACATTAAAATGAAAAAAATAATTTAAATAGAAAACTAAAAATTACAAAATTATAATATTATGAAAGTCGATACCAACCAAAAGAGCACAACTTAAAGTAAATAAGTTTGATTTTTTTTTTTTTTCGAAACCAATAGCCAATACCTTTTCTCGCAAAATGAAATCGTCCATTTTGGATTGGACACAAAGCAGGCAATGTCTGTTTTTATGGTTACAATAAACTCATATTTGGAATTTAATATTTCCTTAACCCAAAAGAAAATTCTTTTGTATTATCTTACCATTTTATAATTACCATATACTTGCATATATGGAATTATAACTATCTTCCCTTACTTATAAATGATTTTTTTATTAACAAATGAAATTTTTATTCACCAAAAACTGCAATAAGATTTCATTAACTCTAGACGCATAAATAGCTCAAAGTTAAATGCAGATAAGATCATATTCATTCACAAAAAAAAAAAAAAAATTGTCTTTATTCGTAGGTTCTGGTCAATTGTTTATAAATAGAAAAAACATAAATTAGAAGAAAAAAAAAACAGACTTATAGAATAACGCATAAAGGAACATAATTGACTTATACTCCTATTTAATAGTATTGGTAAATTACTATATAAGTTTAATTACTATCCACCTATAGTAGATGAGTAACTTATCATTATTAGTATTACGATCCCTAATTCGAAGTTTACCATTAAAAAATAAACATTTGGTTCTTATATTTACCAAAATGTGGATAATGTTGTCAGATTTTTTTCTCACGTATTAAAATGTAAGTTTGACGTATAGAATATTATCTTACTATAAGTAATAAAAGAAAGCTTTTATATTGATTCATCTTTCAAAATTACGATAAACTTACATATGCTAACTACATATTCATAAGTTATAGATTTAATGAATTCTTTATATGATTACCATAAACTTACATATACCAACTACATTTTCATAACACTTAATTAATTCTTTATTCACCTAAAACTCTAAGAAAAATCGTGGGGCTTTTAACCTATTCAATACAGTTGACTTATAATTGTAAGTATTGATAAATTCATTTGAATAAGTTAAACGGCTTCTTATTAGAGTAGGGTGACTTATAGTTATTAGTATTAGTATCTCAAATTTAAAGGTAATCATTTGGTGCTTATATCTACAAAAATATAGTAAATGTCATATTAGACTTTTGACGTATGAAATGTTATCTTACCATAACATTTATAAAAATGTCATATCTTCATGGCTTGGTTACCATAAGTTTATTTTCATTATTACCATAAGATTATGTATGGTACACTAAATTTCCATAACTAATATAAAAATTTTGTACATGAAAACCATAAACTCACATATGGTATATAACAATAATTCAATAACTTAAATTACTTCCTTATTCACCAGAAGCTCTAAGAAAATTCACCAGAATGCCCACGAAAAAAGATTCATTTATAAAAATAATAAGATATGTTGCAAATTAAAATAACTAGAGTAATAGCAATTCCATGGAACAGCCGAAAATGTTAATTTTAAAAACTTTAAGTCGTTTACTCGAAAACTTTTTGTTTAGCAGCTACTCTAAACAATGGATGAAGTTATCGTACTACTTATTAAATAATGATATGTTCTATGTCAAAGCTTATGTTTGCTTACTTTTCATTTGCAGCACAAAAGTTTAAGGCCCGATCCGAGGCTAAGATTCCATGGTTTATCCATGATATCCCCGTAAGCTTCGGGGTCATCTAGGGTATGTACCATTGAATATTTTCCTCTACTAATTACACATGACAATTAACTTTGCAATCAAATTATTCATACAAATGAAGCTTGTGTTTAGTAATCAATTATGAAAAAGGGAGATTTACATAAAAAAAAAAAAAAAAAAAAAAAACATAAAAGTATTGAAATCATCAATGTATTTTTATGATTCAATCTTTTTTCCGCACTCACCCCATTTATTTAGTAAATTATATTTGGTTTTTATTGCTTTTGTGAAGGTTAAAATTATATACAAGTTTATCGTCTTAGAATTAATTACTTGATAATTCTAGGTTGCAGTATTGACTGATGACTTTACACGTGTCAAATGTTGTGTTGATTGTGCAAAATTTGGGTCTTTAGGTGGGAGTAATTAAAGGAAGACTCGTTTCATAAACTACTAGTTTTAAACCCGTGCATTACACGGTACACATATTATATCGTGTTTAATGTTTCTTATACAAATGTTCCACGTTAGACATTTTTCTTAGATTGTCAGATTTGTGTTTATATTTTGTTTGTTAAATTTAGTTTGAGGATAAATACAGTCTCCTTTTTGCAATTTCGTTCGATGACTGCTGACTACTGCATTTCTATCAAATATGTAGAAATGGAAAGCATTTTAAATTAAACTTCAAAACAAATGTGATAAGATATGTACTGTAATTTTATGATATAAAAAATGAAAGTTATGAATAATTATGTAGTGTCTCGTTTAAATGAGTTTTTAAAGCACAGATTTGTAAGAGTTTGGACTCTGCCTAATAACTCTTCGGAGAATCTCTTAATTTTTTTTACTGTTTCACAATTTTTTTTTTGTGGCACTATCACTCTCTAAGGGCCAGTTCGGAATCATTGCCGTTTTCGGTTTTTGGTTTTTTTTGCGTAAAAAATTTAGCTAAATAAGTTGCAAATATAAATTTAAATTGTATGTTTCTATAATAGTCATACAGAAAATGAAAACTGACAACTGAAAAATGAAAACCACTTTTTCTGGTTTTCAAAAACGGGACTTTGGTTTTCAAAAAAACAGAAAACTGAAAACAGAAAATGATACCAAACAGGCCCTAAGCTATTCAAAAACCAAAACTCTATTAAATTTATAACTTAATTGTTTTTGCTAATTTCATTGGCTGACTCCTGACTAATGCATTTCTCTTAAACATATGTATAAATGAAACTCATTTTAGATTATATTTCAAAACATGTTTAATGAGATATATGTTGTAATTTTTTTGATATACAAAATGAAAGTTAGGACTAATTATGTAGTGTCACTTTTAAATAAATTTGAAATTACATTTTTATGAAACTACTAGTTTTTTGACCCGTGCAAATGCACGGGAATTACTAATGTTTTTCTAAATATAATTATCTATGCCATGTAATATAAAATTGTTATGAAATTATTTAAAACAAAACCATTTTATATAACGTTTGGAAACTATAACTTGAAATTTTTAGTAATCATTTTCAATTAGATTTCATTTGTTTGGTAAAGTAAAATGCGGTTTGGGAAATGTATTTGGTTTATACATGGAAATTTTGCTTCAAATTAAGAAATCCAAATTCTCGAATTTTTAGGATTACCAATCACATGATTTGGGTAAAAATTTGATTTGATTATAACATTTCCAAAGCACCTTCTTAAAGAGTTTAAACTTAAAAATCATGTTCAAAACTAAGAACTTAGGTCTCGTCTGAGAAGTCCGACCTCATAGTCTCATACCAAGTCTCTGCTCTACCCCTCAATAACCACCCGTCGACTCTTGTATGTATTCGACAACTTTTATCAACTTTCTTAGGCGGCTCCCTCATGCGCCAAGTATCCTAGGCGACCTCAACTTCCCATGCATTCAATCATCTACGCAAACCTCCAATCGACAATAATCACCCTATACCCGCTTCCCTATCTGACACCCCCCACTTTCATCCCCATTCCTAATCATCAACACCCAACATCCAACAAAATTTTAGAAGACGTCTTCTCACCCCTAGTCAAATTTTTTAGTAGACCCATTCCTCGTCGATTTCTTACATTACCTCTCTAACAGACACCTTTACACCCATCAAATTATATAACCGATACTCGCACCCGCCTCCTACTCAATTTATTCTCCACATCACGCTCTACTTTACCTGAACTCCCTTACCAGGTCAATTTCTACTCACCCCTTCACACTCGGCCGCTGATTCTTGGAATTGAGTCATTTAATTTATATTAACATCTTCTATCAACTCCTCTATATGACAACACATCGACTCCTTTGCGCGACCCTCCCACCATTAACTTTGAAACTCGACCCCCTAAATGAATATTTTCCTTTATATGTATACGTTAACCAAATTGTTTATATCTTTATCTCTACTTTTGTACCCTTCAAACTAATTTATATGTAATTGGTACCCGTGCACATGTATGAGGATTAATAACATTTTTTTAGATAGCCCGCACCCCTCTTACCCATGTCAAAATTTCTAGCCAACTCCTAACCCTGCCGATTTCTCTACCCGATCTCCATAATTAACACTCATACCCTCGTCAAAATATCTTGTTGACCCTCAACCCCTATCAACTACCCGTCTTCCTAACATCCATACGATCATACGTGACGCTCCCACCCCGTCAAATTATCTAACCCGTACCCCACCCCTGTCAAAATTTAGTCGACGCCCAGTTTTACTAAAACATGTCCTACTTTTGACGTAAGATTGATACATGTCATAAATAGATTAAGTAAAATCATAAAAATTTAGATGAGTTTAATTAACACCAACGTATTAGTTTTACCACATCATTTGTCAATATAATTATGGGTCCTCACTATTAGATTAGAAATGATAATATATGAAAACAAAAAGTACCTTACGACCATTAGCATACAAGAATAGTTAGGTAAGGTATAAAACTATAAATTCCTTTCGTTGTGTTATTGTCCTTATTGAAAATGTTTTTTTTTTTTTTTGTAAGTTTTAAAAACGCTGTTGAATTCACTAACCCAAAACATCTTCCCTCCTGTTATTGCCTACCCAAGAGTTCGTGACCATTAACCACGGAGGCCTAGGAATCTGAGATACCAAGAAGAATGAATCACGTAATACGAATTTTCAATCATGTCATCATCAGTCACTAAGTCATCATCATTGATTTTTTCATCTACAATTGTGAAACACTATGGTCGATTCCATTAGAATTTACTCCTATTCTGAAAATGTTAATTTTTTTTTAAACTATAGTCAATCATACAAATCATTCATGATTTGAGATATTGGGACTCGAAAATTTGAATGCTTAGTGTTAATGTCTTGGAAATATTAATCGGCCAATGTTAATTTGATAATAAATTACGACATTTTTCTTTTTCTAAAGTTGGATATGAATTTCTTGCATTAATCATGTAATGGTCCATTTTATGTTGATCGTTGTAGTATGGTGTAATTATTTTGTTTCCATATTTGGGTGTGAGTAGAAATATTTTTTTCACATTATTTTTAAGATTTTGTAATTTTGTTCACACTAAATCAGCATCAGATTTGTACTTGATCTTTCCTTTTTATAAGAAGAATTGTAATAATGTGCATGAAGTAGTAGACATCACATTGGTAATATGATGAATAAGTAACTGAGAGGTCAATGGTTCAAATCTTGGCTCAGATAATTTTTGCCAAGTTTCCCCCGATGGGCATAATGACGTGTTAAATGATTGCTGACATGTCAGTTGTATGCTGAACCTCGTCAAGTCAGCTTTTCTTACACGCAATTATTAAAAGTAATAGATAGATGGACAAGGAACGATTAATTCAAATAATGCTCAAAAAAATAAAATTTATCAAAATGGGGTTGTAAAAAACTTATTTATCGAAATGGGGTGCACGTAGGCTCGGATACCTGGGAACCTGAAACTCGCCATGGCGCGTGGCGAGTTTGACCGTTTTTGCTCTGTTGACTGATTAATTCGGGAGAAGATGGTGAGGGCAATGTCGACGAGTTTTAGGCTCCCAGGTCAAACTCGCCACGCGCCATGGCGAGTTTCAGGCTTCTAGGTCAAACTCGCCACGCGCCATGGCGAGTTTCAGGGTCCCAGGTATCCGAGCCTACGTGCACCCCATTTCGATAAATAAGTGTTTTACAACCCCATTTTGATAAATTTTATTTTTTTGAGCATTATTTGAATTAATCGTTCTGGACCTTGTCTAATAACTCTTGTGAGAATTTTTAGTTATTTGGACTATCTTACCATTTCTCTTATTTTTGGACTCTCTCTGAAATCTTCAAAAACCAAAAATTCTACTAAATGTATAACTAAATTTGTTTGCATATCGAAAAAAAGGTGTAAATGAGTCTCAAATTGAGGTACATTTCGAAACAAATCTAATGATATGTGTTTCGAGATTTTCTGATACACGTAACCAATGTTATGAGTAACTATGTCGTAAATCTATTCTATATCTTTATGGAAGAGTCTCACGAAATTAAGGATTCTATATACAGTACATATTTCTCATTTTTGGATTCCCTCGGTATACCTATTTTGTTAGACTCTCTCGAATCTTTTAAAAAAAAACTCTCTTTATATATACATTAAATTTAATAATTGTGGTTCTTATTTTTGTAAATCTCACTTTTTTAATAGAGAAAAGTTTAGTTGTTAATTATCTTGTGCAATAATGGGAAAATGACGTATAGAAAAACAAACCTCAAAGGTACACTTCAATACTAGATAACCCTGAAATATAAGGGGTACCATGGGTAGACCATGGAATCTGAGGGTACCCCAGATGATATCATTTTTTACTTCTCATCATATTTAAAAGCTTTTTTTTCTTATGTTTATTAGTGTTAACATTTTAATAATAATTTTATCCCTATAAGCTTATAACATCTTGAGTTCCAAGTATTTAGTTTACAAATTAAGTGATTGTTATTGTGATTCCGCTCATGTTAGGGTCAACCAGGTCCTATATAGGTCTAGTAAATCTATGTCGCGTCAAGTTTGGTTTAGGTCAGTTTAGGTCAAGTTATATCTGAGTCACTTTTGGATCAGACGAGAACATTTCAAAGTCAGGGTTAGGATTTGGGTTCTTCAATTTGCTTATCTCGGTTGGCTCATTCGGGTCAATTTGTCAGGTCTCGATTGAGTTGGGTTGGATTTGGGTCATGTTAGTTTCAAGCATATCATATTGGGTCTTTTCTGTTACCAAAAGCTATCGAGTCAACTATATAATTATAAATGTCTGACAAATTTTATCGGGTTTGCCGTGGCCCGTGAAATTGAGCATTGTTAAGCAAGTATTTACACAATTACACTAGCCTTTAAAAAAAACAAAATGGTCTTTCAGAAAATGATTTGAGATGGTTTTGGAATCAAGGTATGGGAGAGTATATAGAATGTGCTGAAAGGCTGGGTAAGAGACTAAGAGGATGACTTTTGCAAAGAAAGGAAACTGGCAAGAGAGAAACAGGTAAAAGAATCAGTGGGTAAAAGGGTAAAAGGGTAAAAGAGAGAGAGAGAGAGCGCGCAAAGATGAGATGAGGATGAATATGCACAGTAGGGTAGGGAGCCTAGGAGATAGAGGGAGGGACCCTAAATAAGAAAGGTCCACATCATCTAACTCTTTTAACTGTACCAAAATTTTGGGCTGATGATAATGACCGATAAACTAAAACTCACACATTTCATATCAATTTCACTCCACAGGAAAAAGACAATGATGATGAAATGCTGTAAATATTGGGGTAATTTCACCACCTTTAGCGCTCTTCATTACCCTTCGTTCATTTAAAGTTACTCCTCTCTTTTCCATCCCTCGGGAAGGTCATACTCCATATGTAACATCCCTAAATTTCCTTTTCTTTTCAAAAATATTTTATCGAGAATCAAAACAAAAATAAGAAAATTCAGAGGTGTCACTCCGCACTCGAGTCAAAGACCCGAATGCAAGGAGATTTCAAAAGCCACAGTGTAATTGTCTAATGGTCTAAAATAGTCTATTACAACCCATTAATTAAAATTACAACAGTCCAAAATATGAATTATGAAATAGTCTATGTCTAATAACTACTAGTCTAATTATTGAATCCAACTAATTCTAGTGAGTCGTCGTTCCCGTATGCATCAATCACTCCAAACCTGTGTTGGATTTAAAGCACAAAAACCACAGTTGAAAAAGTCAGTGAAATTGAGTAAGCTAACACCTCAACGTGTAGAAAACCAAAACTCTTACCTTGATTTTGAAAATGTTTTTAGTTTTATTTTCGAAAACACACTTAGCACATAAACATATAATCATCCAAAAATAATTCCAAACCAGTAGTTACGAGTCATATATCAGAATCCACCATTCAATTCATCACATACTCATAGTATAAGAAACATTCCATAATCCATATCCAACAAATCAAATACTAACGATAAATAAGAAATTCATAAGTCACGAGCCATAATCCACAATTCCTAGTTAACAATCCACAATCCACAATCCATAATCCATAATCCATAATCCATAATCCTTATTATTTAGAAATGAACTGAATCTTTTGCCAGTTCATCCTATCAACCATAATCCATAATCCATAATCCAAGACAACTAGACCTTAAGTGTGCACACCCCCTACTGGGTGTTTTTAACCCATGTAGAGTAGACTAGAGTCTAACCCTCTTAAAGACCGATGCCGTGGGGTAATTAATAGGAGTCGATGCGACTCAATCCAGTAAATAAGAGTTCTTTTGACTCAAACAAATAAATATGAGCTCTTTTGGCTCAAACAAATAAATAGGAATTTTTTTGCTCCGTCTAAGTAACCAATATCTTATTGAGAGAGAGAGTTGATGATCACAAATCATATAAAACGATACCAAACCAACATCGCAATATAAATTGGCTATGCGCCCACAAACCAAACCAAATCAAATCAAATCAACCAATTCAATATACATTTAATCTTACCTTTCAAAATAACATATTTGTCACGAGCCATTTCATATACCAATGTCAATACAATAAATCCAACCAAATCAAAATACAACAATCGTATAAACTGAATCGTTCTCCACCTATCATGATACTATGTTTCCATCCAATCACACCATTCACATCTAGCACGTAAGTTTGAAAGGTTTCTATAAGTTCAAGAAGGGTTGAGCATGCTAGCTTACCTTTTCAATGCACACAAGAACACGACATCACGACTGTCACTAGTATTATTCGTCTATGAACTCAGGCTCTACAATTATACAAACGACATTCTCAAATTAACACTCAATCTTTCTCAACCAACCAACCAACTATATTCCTATATGTTAGTATGTATGATCCTATATACAATGTATGATTATGACAATACCAAATTCAAACAAACAATTATCAATTATCCAATAATTGTCGTTCTATTTCGATAATTATCCAATAAAACTCAATTAACACCAAAATTATTATAAAAATTCACAAAGGTCTAAAAATTAGTTTAAAACATAATCTAACTTATAAAAATTAATCCTTAATAATTATAATTTAATTGGAAATTAATCTAACAATTTAAATCATGTTTTATTTAGCAAAACCAATATTTTAATACATAAAATCCCATAAATCCGAAAATAATAAAATAAATTTCGAAAATCAGAAAAATAAATTCATAACAACCAGATTTCGGAATCCCTAATTAATATTATAATTTGAGCTATTAAAACAATTTTCAACATTAATCTCATAATTAAAACTAATAAAAATTTCTACAAAACATGAACAAATACAACAAAATCCCCAATTATATTAAGAACCCCTAATAAGAAGATTATAATCATACTAAAGTCATAACTTAAGAATTAATTGAACCTAATTCGAGCAATTAAACCAATTAGCCCCAATTTCGAAATTAGAGAAAATCAACCTAAAACAATGATCAAGATCAAATCTTTATGCATAAAACTAACTTAAATCGATTACCCACTAATCATATCATCTACTAGAACCAATTAAACAAGATTTACAGTAAGAAAACGAATTGAAAACGATGGTAATTGAAGAAAACGAAAAACAGGGGAAAAGAGGAGGATAGCGTGACTCACAAAGTTGAACGAGGAAGAAGATGGTGATGCGGTGGTCGGAAGGAGGCGCGGCGGCAAGCTGGGCAGGAGAAGGTGGCGGTGTGATGGAGGACGAACGAAGAGGGAAGGAGGAGCAGGGGCGGCGAGAGAAGAAAAAAAAATACTAACAACAAGGCCTTCACCTTTTAGAGCCCGGAGAGGATATATGGGCCTAAGGGGTGACTACCCATCTTATTGGGTTGTGTTGCGACGTATGATGGATCGGGCTGTTACAAATGGTATCAGAGCAACCCTGCGACCGCGTGCTGAGTGCTGGGGCGAGGCCCAGACCAGCCGTCTAGCGGGGGAGATCTTGGACCTGTGTTAATGTTGGTATGGTTTGGTCGAGCCGCAACGAGGACGTTGCGATCTTTAAGTGGGGGAGTTTGTAACACTACGGAATTTGGAAAGTGGATTATGGAGTTGGTTTGTCCCACATTGGGAAAATAAGGCTCATATGATCAATTTATAATAGATTCCTACCATCATACTAACAACAAGGCCTTCACCTTTTAGAGCCCGGAGAGGATATATGGGCCTAAGGGGTGACTACCCATCTTATTGGGTTGTGTTGTGACGGACGGTGGTTCGGGCTGTTACACCATATATATATATATATATATATATTTTTTCCTTTCCCTTTCGTTTGCAAGTGGCATGCAAATCGCAAATGCAATTGAATTTGGAGCATATAATAGAGTGAATCAAATTGCACAGAAGTTGCGTATAGAGGGAGTACTAGTTAAGAAATCAACTTGCATGGAAGTTGTCTCGGATTTGAATCCTCCTATATACCAAAAACTCATTTTGTAAAAATCGTACTCTCAATGATATGTGTATCATTATGATATTCGGTGTAATATATATATATATATATATATATATATATATATATATATATATATATATATATATATATATATATATATATATATATATATATATATATATATATATATATATATATATATATATATGAAATTTTGGTTCATTTAAGGATTTTTCTATAAAGTGCCAATGGGCACTCTATAAGAACATTTAATGCTAATTTTCAACAAAAGGACAATAAATTTTAGTAATTTTTTCTATTTTTCATACAAAATTAATGTCAATATATTTATGTGATTCCCGTGCAAAAAAAACGACGCCCCCAACGGAAAAGGGTTTAGGGAACCTTAAATTGTATCTCTCATTTAATCATGTCCCGAAAGGGTTTAGTAGTTGGGTTGTAGGGTGTCTATAGATTCCGGCGGCAAACCGCCGGAAAAGTGGGTTGTTCGTTATTTTCCGTCGAAGTAATTGTTGTTGGAAGAGACCGTGAGTTGTTGTGGACGTTTTAATAGTAGTATAATAAGTGAAAATTAAAATTGTGTAGTGATTTTATTAAGAAATAGCATTAAATTTTTATTGAAAAATGTTATAATTAATCATTCTTATGCTCCATATAAAAACTCTTCATTTAAAAAATTCATTTTCCCCCTAAAGCTATCATTCTGGGAAATATCACTTCTTTTATGTGCTTATGTATAGCCAATGTAGAAACAATGCACAGAACATGCTACGAGTATATGAATTCGCTTGAAAATCAGAACAAATGGGAAGCTTTAGAGCCTGGTCCACCGTGCCTATTCTTGTGGAGTGGTGCTCATCCGACACCCAACATAAGGTACGTTTGTTAAACTGTAGTTTGCTAACCCGAATCGGTCCGATTAAATTGACTTGACATCGGAATTGGTCAAATTTGATAATAATGGAAGTCTAAATCCATTCAGCATGGCCCAATAAATTCATACGAGTATTGTATTAAACCAACTAATCCAATCCGACCCTAGCTAATCAAATGATTTAAAATGTCATTACTTTTGGCTAATTTAAGTAAAAAAACACCCGAAATTCAAAGATTTCTAAGTTGTTACGTTACATGCAAAGCCTAAATCTGATGAACAATTAGAGTTGTTAGTTTTTTTTCCTAATTTAGAAAGACGGATCTTAAACTTTACTTCAATATCATCTTGAAAATTTCGAGCAAACTCAAATGATTAGTGATAGATTTTCGCACCACTAAAGGAAAAAAAGCACAAATTAGGTCATGGCCGGTCATCGTCGTCACAATTTGAGTAGCACAAGGGAAGTGTGGAAGAGGGAAGTGGTTAATTTAAGGAGTGCGACTCTTTGGCCTGTCATACTGTGCAGATTCTTTACTTTGACCTTTCCCTCTAAGGGCAAAATCTCCAAACGGGTCAAACTGGCCAACTCAACTGGGCATTAACGTCCTTGGCTAGTTGGCTCAAGCCTGCAAGTGAGAAGCAAGTATTTGATACAGTTAGATGATACTTGACAAAGATGCCTCGCGCCAAAATACGAGCTTTAATATCGTTTTGGACCTGTATCACGTCATCTTGAGAAGTTAAAACTGATCCGGTCTGAGCCGTATCATCACCAGATTTGTGAAACTCGAAAATGATATGAAATGACCCAAATTTAACAAAAAACAAAACTTCATGTTTTAGTTGTATCTTACTCCTACAAACTAGGAGGTAAATTCAAGACCTTGTTCCCCTAGTCTATTTTGTTTTTGCCAAATTCCACCACTATATCCGATTTGATTACTCTCTCCATACCAGCTTAAACTATGAGCGCAAATTCTACGGCCAAAGAATTATAGATCCCGTAAAACAATTAGACAAACAAGCCAACAACGATCAATCAACCGTTATGAGTTACGACTCGAAGGGTAGAAGTGTACAGTACACAAGAGGGGGGACCAAATAGCGAAACGTAAGTTAGAAGGGGACCCCTGCCGGTCCCCGGAGTCACATGCGATACGTGTTAGTGTAATTTGTACTCGTATCAAACTCAAAGGGATGATTGATTTGAGCACACAATCAACATTCCTTACCCTATCACGTGCCCCATTTAATATTGAGATACTATACTCTTTAATTTAGCCTTTTCTTGGGTCCCTATTTTGCCACTACAAAACACTCTGCTTAACCATTAAACTTTCGTCATCTAAACATACTAGTACAAAATTTTACTTGTAGTCCGTTGTATCTTCTATAGTACTTGTATCGTGTATTGTTGTTGGTGTTGTACTGTTGTTACTTACTAGCATGAGTAGAGCACTCTGTACTCCACGTCGTGTCGTTTTGAACATAATTTTTCTTTGGATTTTGAAATCGATCTAGAAGTAACCTCTTTTTCTTATCAATTCGCAAGAGTCAAGAACTAAGCACTTCTATCTACACAATGAACACAACTATATCCATATTAATCAATATATGGAGTAGTGATAATCTATTACATTGTATGATAAACTGACTCCACTTACATGGTTTAAGAGTTTTTAAACCCTATTTTACACTACATACTTGAATTAATAATAACAATGAAAAAAAATGTGTCACCTAAACAAGACAAATTAGTACAAAAGTAAATATTACTCTCTGTTTTTCCCATTGTTAAATGCATCATCCAACTATCTACTATTCAAACATGTTACAAAAATGCAAATCAAATATTAACAAATGAAAAATAATCAACGAACTAGTGCGTTGCATAATCTAGTGGGCCTCCTGGCTCCGGTTATGTAGTTTATACAGATCGAAGATATACCATTTCGGTATTCGTCATCAAGAGAAGCCGTCGGTTCATACTTCATATATTATCTTTTCCATGCTATCTGGATGCTTCTCTAGTTTAACTGCTTGAACAGTACGGTGTGATATGGAATATGTGACTTCACATACAGCTCAATCATGCCACAATAAAAACGTTAAGTGAAAGTTCTTGCATCATTATTTTCTGTTCGATACTAGTAGAGGAACAATGGCTATTTCAACGCTTCCGTTCTCGTTATATAATGCAAACAATCGGAAGTTTACTCCCAAGTTAATCTCTAATATATCATCGACAACATATGCAGATATACAATTTGGAGAGATTGCTGTACTTTAATTTGCTATACTTTTTCAGGTATTGCCAGTAATACATAGGAATGATGATACAGTTCTATGCCAGCCAAGAATTACAACTATATTTAATCTGCGGACTATTTACCAATTATCATAAGCCGAGTACATGTAAGGCGTCTTACATGCAGCCATACCTGCCAAGGGATACACTCGGACAAAGCTTTAGCTTCGATAGTCATAGAGAAATGGTTTTATTCCCAGTGGATATAATGACCATACGAGTACGCCCCAAATCAAATCAATTAACAGTTGTGCAGTCAGGCCCCAACAATACCATGTGTTTCAGGGCCTCTTTCGGTGTTGGTACAATATCAACACCTTTTAACTATATGCAGGTGATACCAGGATAACATCGTCAGACGTCAATCACTCGGAACATGAGGTCTTAAATTGTCATTGGTAGGTCCGTAAGAGGTATCAATTCTTCACAGAAACAGGCAAGACTATAATTTCAAGCTTGTACTGATGCTCATTTCTGGTGTCAGCTCTTTCTTGTCTTTGTTAGAACCATGGAGCTGTAGTAGAAGAGAGTTGCTGACGACGAATATTGAACTCAAAGCCATCAATCCACCTGATAGAAATCAGATAAAGGAAGGGCTAGTCAATCCTATAGAAGGATACAGGCTAGGTACTACAGGCAGCAATGGACATTTGGGAGTTTTGTCATAGTGAACTCTACCGAGAATTGTTTTTAGTGAAGGTAACAGAGGAAATATTATTAGTTTCGCAACATCATCAGTTCAGATATCACCATAAATTAACACACTACATTTCGACCCAAAACAAAAACAAAGTTCTGTTCTTTCATGGCCAAAATTAAGCAGTATAATTTTTTTTTGGAGAACAGATGCATGATAATGCAAGAATGGTTTTACATTACCGATCAGAAGGGCGTGACATCCATGAATACACTTTCCTGCGAGGTCTGCCTAAAGAGTTTATATATCCACCAGAATCAACTTCTACGAAAACTCTCAAAAAGCTTATAGGATCTCTTTTTTCTTCTTCTTTGTTAATTTTGTTTTTGTTTTTGTTTTTTTGGGTTGGTGTAACTGAGCCAATGACAAACTGGTATTACTACAGGTGGATGATACCATTCACGAGAGATTTTACCTGATAAAGAAGGCGTCATAGCAAAATCGAATCTGGGAAGGAGTAAACCAGCAGCTATAGGTATTGTAATGATATTATATGCGACAGCCCACAATAAATTCTGGTGCACTTTTCCCATTGTTGATCGTGCTAGATCAACAGCTTCAACCACCTGCAAATATTAAGGTCAAGTAAGGAGGAAAAAGTTTACTAAATCAATGTCCGAAACTGAACTTCTATCAGATGAAAATTCAGACACTGCATCCTTTAGATAAGTGTCCTGGCAGACCATGGACAGGTTGCTGAACCACTTACATGGTCCTTTTTAAGACCACCTTTTTAAAATCAGAAACTGCAATTGATTTAAGTTAACACACTTGAGAATACTTTGATAAGAGAATGTTGTAGAGAATTTTGCCATGGCACGAGAGGAGACTGAGATGGTGAACAAACTACGGACATTTTAAGTCAACCTTAGAATCTCGGTCCTACCGGAAAATCACATAAGATAAAAGCAGGTCAATCCAACATAGCTCTCAGCAGCCTGTCTCAGAATTGAGGCCATAAAGATGTGATAATGATGTGAGAAGGGCTGCTTCTTAACATTATAAGCAGATGATCTTACCTGAGAAAGTCGGTTTCCAAGAAGTACAATTGAAGCAGCATCAGACGCAGCATTTTCTTGGGTCCCAGTCTTCAAAGCGATTCCAACATCCGCAAGGGCCAAAGAGGGAGCATCGTTTATGCCATCACCAACCTGCATGAATCCTTATAGTTAGAAAAAGAAAGGATATAGATAAACACATTACTACAGTCCACAGTATCTATGCTGTAGAATTCAAGATGAGCTGTAAGGACAATAGACGTTATATCCGTAAGTTGCTTACTGGGGCTCGCTCCTAAAGTGAACAGTATTGCATACATGGATATTTGCCATAAAATAATGAAGGCTTGGAGGGTGTTTAGTACCATGGCGATACGGTGCCCTGAAGATTGAATATCTGATATATATTGTGATTTCTTGTGTGGAGTCAGGGATGACTGCACGAATTCAGTCTTTATTCCAACAATATTTGCGATGCTTGAAACTGCCTCTTCCCTGTCACCTGACAAGAGAACGGTTTTGATTCCTAGTTCGTTGAGCCTACAAGATAAAGGAAAGACAGCAAGCTCAGCATACTGAAGTTCAAGTCAAGCCACTCACAGCTACAGATAACACCAGGTTAAAGAATCTTTATCAGTGTTGTGATAGTTTTTTACTTTTATCTATATAAGTCTTGTCACTTGAGTAGAAGAAAAATTTCGTAAACACATAGCTAATACAATTTGTTATTTGGTGTCCATCTATCAGGGCATGTGGGGTAGCATGCCTCATCAAGAATATTTTCAGAAACAAGAGTTTCACAAGAAGTCTTTCTTGAAACATCTACCCCGATAGGCCACTGAAGTATTCTGGGTGACCACAGTAATGATAAGTATTCCGTATGTGTTTGACAGATTATGACAGATGATAGATTGATAGTCTATCCAGCTTTCTGTGCCCTAAAATATATGACCCCCAGGGATTATAGGATCTCTGCCTTTTAGGTGTAGGATGGTCAAGCTAATTGCCAATCACAACTAACATGGACGTAAGCGACGCTCTATGATATATTAGTCGAGCAAAAAAGCAAAACATAAAGTGTGTACAAGAAATCTGAAAAATATCTTCATGCAAAGTATGCACCACTTATGCTGGAGGCCTTGAGCAGAATCTAGAATGTGGTTGCTAGCAAAAAAGATTTCAAATTTCATCCTATGTGCCATAAGCTGAAAATCAATCACTTGTGCTTTCTGAAAAAAAGCTGCTCTTTTGTAAAGGAGAATTTAAGTCTGTGGCTTTAATTCGAAGAGGCTTCTCCACCTTCACTAAAGCTTCAGGCTTATGTTCAAATGCTGCAAAACAAGAATTATATTTTGCTGGGCTAGGATCAAATATAATGACTGAAATATTGGGATTTTCTGGATTTAGAAGAGGTGAGCTACCTTTCAAATATCTAGAGGTCCCAATAACTGCATGTAACAGTCTGACTGACAGAATTGTTCAGAGAATTTGAGCAGTTGGTACTACGAAGCTGTCTTATGCTGGTAGACTTGTCTTGGTGAAAGCAGTACTACTACATTTACATGACTAATGGGCTCGAGTTTTTCTGCTGCCTAAACTGGTTTTGAAAAAGATCTCAGCCATACACAGGAGCTTTCTGTGGAATGGATGTGAGTATATGGAAAGAAGTCCTCTTGTGGCTTGGGAGAAAATTTGTAAGCCTCATGAAAATGGGGGATCAGAGACCTGTTTAGGTGGAATATGGCTTCTTTGGGGAAGTTTGTCTATTGGATTTATGAGAAAGCAGACTCACTATGGATAAAATGGGTTGACAGTTATTATTTGAAGGGTACTAGCTAGGGGAATACTCTCCTCCGATGGATTCTAGTTGGAGCTAGAAAAAGATATGTTCAGTGAAGATAAAGATGCAAGCAGAATACTATAATGCTAAATGGCTTGGAACTGCTAAAAGCTATAGAGTGGCTGAGGGCTACAGGTGGTGAAGTGGTGATTTTCCCAAACTTCCATGGGGGAAATTTATATGGCCAAGAAACATTGTCCCAAGAGCTGCATTTATCACTTGGTTAGTAATGCAGGGGAGAATGCAGCTGAAAGGCAAATTGAAAAAACTTGGCATATGCCAGGATGATTATTGTCTGATGTGTCAACTGAATTCTGAAACTCACCAGCATCTATGATTTTGCTATGACTCTGTGAGTACAGTAGGATATGTTTAGCCCCGATAAAAGACTGCTGCAAAAATTGAGTTTTCAGAAGTGGACACAATAAGATGGTGCTGCAAGAAGAAATTTGGATCTAAATGGAAGAATCAGGTTGCTGAAGCAATAATTTGCAGCTTGATCTATCATATACAGTGGGCCCGCAACAAATGCAGACTTGAGTTGGTTATAATCAGGCCAGAATCTCTAGTTGAAATGGAGACTAAGAGTAGGATTAAAGGAAAAACTCAGATCGTCTAAAAAACAGATGTTGGTTACAGGAATGCATGATCCTATGATATTGTTGTTGGGGGTGTATATCCTATTGCTAACATTGGGGTCTGTCCTCTGTTAGCCTGTAATTCTTTGATTGTTTGTTGAATTTCTTACATTTTTGCAAAAAAATAAAAATAAAAATAAATATGCACCAATTTAAAACATGTAAACTTTAAGATTTTTCGGGAAAGCCCAAGTACCTTGACACGGTAATCTCAGCATCATGCCTTAGAACATCAGAGATTGCAATAGCACCAATGACACCTTCACCTTCACGTCCAACATATACCACCGTTTCTGATTTATCTAGTGACGAAGTGGATTTAACTGGTGCATGCATCAAAGCATGCTCCAAAACTTTTATATCTGCCTGGTTGTTTTTCCTTTCAAAGCGACCACAAACCCAATCCAAAGCACCAACTGCAACCAAACATCCATCCACTTCAGCTAAAGTTCCAAAACCTGGCTCCGTCAATTGACCCTTTGTGGCTGGAATCTGCAATCTAGATGACTCTGCTTTACTCACAATGGCATTTGCTAGTGGGTGTGATGTTGTTTTCTCCACAGCAGCAGCAAGCTGAAGGATTTCTGAACTATTATAAGCCAAAGAAACAACAGCTGAAACAGTAGGTTTTCCTTCTGTGAGGGTTCCAGTCTGAAAAAGGGCACAAGTGCACAACTATGAGTTAGCAGAACGATTTTGTCAGATGTTGGCAGGTCACTCTTAAAATAGTCTTCACAGGCTATAAAATTCGGCAAAAACGGAATTTAATTATGTGTACGTATAACCACCTTGTCAAAAGCTATATAATTGATGCTAGCCAGGCGCTCCAGCACATCTCCTCCTCTTAAAAGAAGTCCTTGTCTCGCTCCTGACAGTCCAGGTTTTTTTTTTATGGTCCTTCAAAATAAATTATTGACAACTACCCAGAGGTATACCTGACTCTATCAGAAAAGTAACACAAAAAACAAAAAGATAGAAGGAGGATCAAGTACCTAGAGAAGTACCCACGAGGATTGCCGTCGGCGTGGCTAGGCCCAACGCACAAGGGCAGGAGACTACCTGAGAGAGAGGTGGAAGCGAGAGTGTACATTAGATCAACAAGGTGCTTCCCAATGGCATGGCCATTTGTTTTGAAGAAATTTATTTAATAGTTACATATGTAACATGCTTCCTTCAATTTGACTTCTAAAATTACTACACATTAGAATTTAAACCTTCAAATTGGCAAAAAGTTCTGTAGAAGTATATGTTGAGAATTGATATTGTATCTACAATAACATCCTAATCAACACCTACACAAACTGAAAAAGCCTAAATGTATATTGGCCTCGTTTATCTTTTGTGTCACAGCATAAGAGAGGAAGATTAAAGAAGAAACAAATTGCAAACATACATTGATCTAGTAGATAGTTGTCTGACAGATACTGAGATAGAAACAAATTATTTAGCCAAACCAAAGGTGAAAATGAATAATATGATAAAAGTAGAGCTGCACCCGGAAATATGTTTAACAAGTCATAGCCTTGCACAAGAAAGGGGGACAACAAAAAAGAGAGGAATAAGGCATAGAAGAATTTTCAATCATAGGTCAGTGTGAGAGTTATAACTCACCAAGACATCCACAGCTAGCTTCAAACTTAAGATCAAAGGACTACCCTCAGGACCAGCAATGTCATTAAGTAAAACATCAGGGAATATCTTCGCACCAACTGTAAACCTACAAACACAGATAATCACTTAAGAATAAGCTAAGTTTAGCCAGAATAATATCATCGCTGTCTTTTATCAAAACATCTATGCAAACAATACCCGTAACCATATAGTCACTGTCACTACCTACTAGTTCTCTTCTCCTAAACTCTAATTGATAGAATATATAAGAGCCTAGTTTCATATATGTCATGTAAATAAATAACACATTCCTTGGGGTTCAAGTCATTGGTGGGACAGATTCTGCAGATTCAATTTCCAGATTCTGCTAGTCACTGGTTTCACAAGGGAACCTTTCGCTTTCTATATATAACAGTAGTTTCGTATATGTCATGTAAATACATCCAGGCAGACTTCTCTCGGCAATTTCGTTCCTTCACTGAGTGCTAAAAACTCATTTCGGCATTGGTCCTCTAATCTCTCTTGCTATGCTGGAAGAGTCCAATGCATCAATTCTATCATCTTTAGGATAGAGAATTAATGATGTGCAGGTTACTTCTTGCCCAAGCACATTATTTAGGAACTGAACAAGCATTGTAGGTACTACCTTTTGAATCTAGAAGATGAACTAGTTCCTATTGGTGGTTTCAAGCTTCAAAATTAAGGAAGTTCTCGCGGAAATACAGACTGTGCAAGTAGGTTTGTGGGTTGGCTGGACCAAAGCTTAAAAGCACAGGAACCAGAACTGCTGGAACACAGTGGCAAAACCCACTTATTCTGAGAGCTGGAAGGGGATTCTAATTGCCAGGGATATCATGAAAAAAGCTGCTGGTTCTGCATTCTCTACTAAAAACTTCTTTCTGTCAAGATCCTCTCTCTTCTGAGTTTTCCAATATTCTACTTAGGCATCAGCACGGCCTCGCTCGCATAAACATCTCCAGGCACAATCTCATCATCTCCACCCCCTGATATCACTGCCTGTCTCCTCAACTTCTCGGTCTCTGTCTCCTCAACTTCTCCTCACATTTTCACTCAACTCACTCACTCTCTATCATCAATAGCGAAGCACAAAAGTTCAAAACCAAATATCCTTCACGTGCTTCTTTCTCAGGCTAGACTAGGACTAGTTCGAAGAAGAAAAAAACAGATGAGATGATGCCCGAAGATGATCCCACCGTCAAGGCCGCAGCTGCTGAAGCAGAATCTTGGAAGATTTCTCGCGAGATGCAGAAGAAAGAGGATCTTGACTGTCTCTTCAACAATTATCGGAAAACTTCTGCCGATTTCCCAAAACACAGTTTCATTTTGAATCTAGCTCGTCAGGAAGCTCTTCCCACAAGGAAAACCTATGTAAACAAGGCATAATTCTCGTTAGCAGTTCAAACCAAAAGTGTTGCTGAAAACCATAAGTACTTATTTTTCCGGTGCAGCTTCGCTTTCTTTGGTAGGAAACTCTATCTTGGACTGGTACCACAAGGCAGGATTAAAGTCTAAGGAGAGATAATTTGGCACTGGAGGCAGAGAAATAAGAGGCAATGGAAATACAAATGGTACTACTGTGTCCTGGTACCTGTGGAGTGGTTTGGTTTGAGCGTAACTCTCGAATCTTTGGTGATGTTGAGGACATAGTGGAATGGATTATCACCCAAATCAAGCTTATTGTTAGCGTTTGAATATTTGCTTGATCTAAAAAATGTTATCAAGATGATGTCATGGATAGTTTGAATGCCATCTAGGTGCTTTTTGTCCCCTAGGGAATTGTTCTGTAAGAATTTCTCTTTTGTTCCTTACATGGATTAATAAGACTACTTTTCATACAAAATAAGCCACTAGTGGACCAAATTTATCCAAAAATATGTAGCCTTACCCTGCCCTTATGTCTCAGCTGATCAGAACGAAATAGCTTACACAAAAACTAAGAAAAGTATCTCCAGAGTTTAGTTCAGGGGGAGTTATAACCTATCTTGAATTAAAGAAGCATGAATTATTTTTCACGCACTGAAGAACTCAAGCTTTTATTTGAAAACATTGTCACCTCAAAAGTCAATCGAAACACGCAAGTCTGATCAAGAGCAGATAGCAGAAACTTCACTAAATGTTAGCATGGCTATCATTAAGTTACTAAGTAAAAGGAAAGCGTCGCACAAAATCACTCTTATAGGGATTTTTTTTTTTAAATGATGTCATCCAACTATAATTTTTGTCTAGTGAGGTCCCAACATGTTACAGGTCATCGTATGAACTAGTTCAGGATCAACTCCTATGTTATTAACTATGTCAAAGCATAATATGCAAGGCAACTGGGCAAGATATTGTCAGCCTGAAAAGATCTACAAAAGGAAGTTAAAGGATACCAAAACGCAAAAGTTGCCAAGGACAAAGTCATGACACTGAAAACAAATGGTCCAGCAATTGAATCTGCAAGCCTCTGTATTGGAGCTTCATTGCTTTGGGCATCTTCAACCTGAAAATACAGAGTCAAGTAAAAGTCAAAGGCAGTCATCAATCACAGTGCACCAAAAGTAGGCATGATACAGGGGTCTTTTAGCACTCGCTAGGAAGTTGTCAAATTAATCTATTCACTAGGATTTAGGTAAAATGAATTGAATGACCAACATATTTTTTGCACCAAGACTTGCAAGATCAGCAAGGAAGTGCAAAACCTACTATAAACTCAAAGCCAGTAAATGATTACAGTGCAAGAGTAGCAACCAGAAGGTAAATGGTCAATAGAGGAAACTTTCAAAAAAACCTTTTTGCCCATAACTTTGCAAATACCACAGAAGTAGCTAGTGCACATTTAAAATTCAAGTATATCCTTTTGGCCCTTAAGTTCTAGTGATGAAATACCATGCAATCTCGGCGCTCTTAATTTTATTTCCAGATGCTCACATAAGTGGGCAACAGAACATCTACTGTTTTTTTTTTTTTTGGTAAAGACAGGACATCTACTGTGACACAATTGAACATGCTTACTTCCAAGGATCCATACTTACCATGTTGATAATCTTGGATATAGTAGAATCGGAGCCTGTGGAAGTAGCTTCTATTCTCAATGGACCATCCTGGAAACATTAGAAAATACACACCATCAATATATTCATTTCTAATTAGGAAGCTTCAGAGAATATATGGAAACAGTTGAAAGACCCTCGATTACATTGGGTGGAAACTGATTTCCATTTCCAAGACTCAGTATACACGTTTTGGCTTGGGATGTGATGGTATATAGCAAAATGGATCACTAAACTGATTGTGTACTTATGTTGTGAAGTAGCAGTAGGTCGATGCAATTTTTATCGTGTGTCATTCGCAAACAGCCTTTTTTTGTGTTTTCCAGCACCCAGGTAAGGCTGCATACATCCCCCTCCCATGCCATAGATAGCCCTTTTTGTTGTAGTTCTGAACATGTGGAAACTCAATCAGGTGTCGAATTTTGAAATAAGCAAATGATAGAGAAACTATATAGAAGATAGAACCACAAACTCAAGAAGCTCTATTTTTTTTTTTTTGGTTACAAGAAGGGAACTTCACCGCAGGGATATCTATCAAAGGGAATTTCATTATTTACACCCCAGTGCATACAATAATTCTTGTTGGGAGCAAAAAAGGACGAGTGGTGTTCTGGTGTATATATTATGGATTATATCAATATGACAAAAAGGCATTGCGAAGGCCTATGGCTGTTGTAGCTTCTTTCAGTGCCAGGGGATGCAGATAATCTCATCATGAAGATTCAAAGACATCAATAAATGATTACCCAGTTTATGGTTCCAGCTGACACTAAAAGCCCTTCCTCCTTGAAAACAGGAAGAGATTCTCCAGTAAGCATAGATTCGTCCACAACACTTCTGCCAGCAAGAACCTTGCCCTGTGTCCCGTGAAATACACAGGTAAACATCATTAGGCATGGAATTAGTTTTCTACCATCTTTTATTTCCCCTTTTAGCAATAGCAGATACAACATTAAAGAGCAGCCCGGCACACATTGACGTCCCTGCAAGGCGAGGTCCAGGGAAGGGTCCCACCACAAGGGTGTATAGGGGGTAAGCCTTCCCTTGTCATTTTTGGACAAGAGGCTGCTCTCAGGACTTGAGCCCGTGACTTATCGATCACAAGGCAACACCTTAATTAGTGCGCCAAGCCTTTTTCAATAGCAGATGCACGAATATGAATAGAAAATCTATACCAAAAAAAAAATATGAATAGAAAATGAACTTACATCCACAGGAATAGTTTCTCCAGGTAAAATCAGAACACTGTCACCAATTCGAATGTCATCTGTGGGCATTTCCATGCAAATGGCATCAGAAGAGAGTACTGCCTTGGTAGTAGAATCACTTTCTGATGATGTAATAACTAATCTTGCTTGAGTAGACACCAGGGACTGCAGTTCAAATAAATTAATCAAATTCTTTGTTGCTAAAAGAGACAGAAAATTTTGGCAGATTCAACAATCAAGCTTGAGTCCACCGAAACACTTTAACACAATTATGTCCCAGATGCTCCTAAATCATAGGACGACTGATAAATTTTATAAAACTTGAAGCACGAGAAATGAGTTACCACAAAAAGAAAACAAAACACTAATCAGAAAAATAAAAGGAGATATAATGGCAAACACCTCAATTTACTCTTGAAAAATCTGTCATAGTCAATCATCTTCCATGTGCAACACACAAAGAGAGTAGCAGTTGAAACACTAGAGGAAAGAAGAGAGAAGAAAAAAAGACACTGTTGGGCTGTACTTTCTAGTTTCTACCCATATCCAAAAAGTCCACATGTTTTAAAAAGAGATAAGATGTAATGGTTAAGTTTTCTATAGCAAAGAAGCATCAAATAATATGTTCAAAGAACTCCTTCACCAAGCACGAAAAAGTCCTCACAGTTTCATCAAACAATTATCATGGTCCACAATGACACATAAGTCATATGTTGTGAGACAGCTTCCATGAATCTTTAAAATGACTCAAGTTCGCTTTTCAGTCAATAGAACACAGCAGTAATAACAACACATTATCCCAGTGCCTCATAAGGCTCCTGCCTATAGCATTTCAGTCCAATCTTTATCGAAAAATCAACAGCACATGCACTTACTAAAAGTTCGTTCATGTCACTTGAGGCCTTGATCCTGGCTCTCTCCTCCAGAGAACGTCCAAGAAGCACGAATCCAAGAAGCATTACCTGCATGCTAGAATTTTGAGGATATCTCAGAAGAGAATATGCTGAGAAAACATTGGGAACAGGGCAAGGAGTAGGAAACTGTCTGAGTTGAGAAATATATCATGGACTATAATCCACAAAAGATGTTTTCTCTTTTAAATCCATTCACAATGAAACTTATAATGATGAAAGGAAGAGAAATGTTAATAATCCACTCATATAGGCAACATATATTATGGTATTGGAACAAATTTAACCCATCTAACAATTTTAACAAGGCCAGCTTTTACTGAGGTTTATGGAAGACCCTGGAAAAGGCTCTCCATAAAATCAAAAAATATATATATATATAGAAAGACTTAAAAGAGAACATCCTTATTCAGCCTTAGTATCATCCTTAGATTTTACTCCTGTCCATAACTTAGCATTAAAAGTAAGCACCTGCAAACTACAACTCGCAACAGGCAAAAATTATCCAGAAGCAACCCACTAATCATCGGATCCAGATTGCTTGGGCCACCAAACACATAGAAAATGCGGGTTCAATATATAATGAAACATCAAGTTATCTGTCAAACGAATTCGTGTTTGTTTAATAGGTAGAATTTCACATTGGAGCTATGGGTAGACGTACATACTCTCAAGTGTCATCAATGTATCATTTCATAGTTAAAGTTGGAATAGATTCATGACCGGTAGATGATATTTGACAGTGTTGGAGCAGACAAGGTAAATACACAATTTCTGAGGATAGATAGACAATACTCCTTCCGTCCCAGCTCAAACGCCCCATATTCCATTTCGGGACGTCCCACCACCCCATCTATTTGGGATATATTTCTCTCTCCTACTTTTATGAAATTATCACATCCTCTCTCACATTATTTCTCCTACTTTTATTAATCCTCACATTCTCTCTCCTCCTTTTTCCTAATATTATCCCACTCAACTTACTATATCAATTTTTCTTATTCCACTACAAATACCCCACGGAGCGTTTGAGCTGGGACGGAGGGAGTAATTATATCTTCAGCCTGTCTTTACTAGGTTTGACAATCGACAAACGGACGCCATAACATACTTTTAGAAATATTTAGAAAGAAGATCGGAAAACACAACAATACATATTTTTTGAAGGTAATAACTCACCGGTTCATCAAAGAATGATGCATTCCACTCAAGTTCGGGACTAACAAGCGAAACCTATGCAAGATAATATGAGAAATTCAGTACAAACAATGCCAGTTAAATAATCTCAAACAAATGTAATCGAATAGCATAAAAACCATTTTTAATTGACACTCTCGTTGACCGAAAAGGGGTCTTACAGCACTTAAGATGAATGCAGCAACAGATCCGACACCCACAAGAGAATTCATATTTGGAGAACCTTTCATAAATGCCCTGACACCGTCAAAGAGCAAATCTGTAGAATTAAAAAGATCTATCAGTCTGATAAAAAATCAGGATGATTAAACTGAGAGAGTTACATATGACATTGAAAATTAAATTAAATAATATAAATGAACAATCCTAATATAATAATATTCTCAAGATTATTTCTACAAATATAGAATCTCCTGATCTCGTAATACTGATCTCTTAACCTATCTATCATTCCTAATACTCACGATCGCATATCCTCCTCCGATTGACACAACGTTAAAGTAGCAATTCAGCATGTCATTGTTGCATGTTAAATTTTTAGAGGTTGATAATCAACCAAATGAAATGGGTTGGCCACAAACATTAAGCACTTCCTATACGAACTTAGTCGGTACCTTGGCTTCAGTGAAAGAAACAGCCAGACCAGTAAGTGTAAGACCATGTCACAATCACTATAGAACAGACAAACTTTAAACCTGCATTTTCCGATGAAGGGTGCCAATCTTTGAACACAAACTCTCTAGTCTGACATGACCAACCGTTTATGGCATAGCCAATGTGATTTCCTTGCCCAAGCAAGTGATTTCAAGATTTCCATCATGCAAAGACTTTTTTTTCTGACATCAAAATCCTCAATTTGTATTACGTGGATGCGGCTACTAAAATTTCTGACAATTCAGATAGTATGATGCACAACAAACAATGCTAGTCTAATTCTTGAGAAGTTTCTATATTTGGTTTAAAATCTAAAAAAAAAAAAAGTTTTTTTTTTCCAGACTCTACAGGGTACATATATAGAGACCTGTACATCTTACAGTCGTAAAATCTTAATTCAGCTAATAGAGTTTGACATAGAAAGGCAAAACCAAACCTCTCCCAGGTCCCAGTAAAGCTGCCGAAGCCAGACCAGCCTTTACATACGAATTGTGAAGCACATCCCATATTCCTCCTGCACCAAGAAAACAGAAGAAAGTCACTAAATAATCTAGCAGCCACAATCCAACAAAGAACCATCACGTTTCTTTCATATATATCTATCCTTCATATACTCATGATGACCTCAACAGGTACTAATACAACAATTAAACGACTTCAACAAATATTCCTGTTTCTTTTGATCGACAACAAACTTTGCAACAGATACTGAGTTACTGATAATCCCTTGGTATTAGTTGTAATCATAAGACGTGATCTGGCCTTAGAGCATGCCTACATGCCCATCCAATGACAAACACTGATTCCTACCCTCATCAACTATGAAAATATCTCCCTGGATTTTTATAATGTCTGATTACATTTCAAACTTGCATCTGTGACAAAGACTAAGCGTATCTTTCATAACACCCCAAATTCAATCAATTTGTTTACTGATTACAAATCCTAGTGTTTCAAGCTTATGGTAGCATGGTAACAAGTCTGATCACAAGACTAAAGTATCAACCAATCTAATTTGGCAACTATGAGAACTGATGCAAATACCCCCATTATCAAAGCTTGATATATAATCCTAATATTACTAGTATATTTTGGGTGCAATCGTTGCAAACTGTTTATATTTTTTTGCACTGGTAAAAGAAGTGTAACATCGAATTTTCATGTCAACAGTATAGCCTAAATAGTCGTTGACAATTGTTTATAGTCCATAGGTGACCAAAATCAGCTTATTGGTGTGCAAAGTGTAATAACGAATCTTCATGTCAACAATAGCCTAAAAAACCGTCTATTGTCTATAGGTAACTAAAACCGGCTTATTGGTGACCGTTGCACACAAAATAAATCGAAAACGATATCCGAGAGTGAAATGACTAATATACCATGAGCAACATGAATTCCAAGGGAATGCAAGATATGACCAGCATGAGAACCACAACAAAGCGCAACCAACACCCACGCCACCGCAACACGGTTGCTCCCTTCCTCAACCGCCACCTTCTTCTTTGCCGCCAACTCCTTCCACTTCCTCACGCGCTCCCCTACTCCACTCCCCGGCATGCGCCGCCTCGCATCATACCCGCACTCCGTCAACCGCGCCGCAATCTCCTCCGCTACCGCCACACCGCCTTCCACCTTCTCCGGCTTCAGCCTCACCGCCGCCGTCTCCGTCAACATGTTAACCACCGCCGACTGCACGCGATCGTCGGCGGAGAGTAACTTCTTAACACGTGAAACGCACGCGCCGCACATCATCCCGTTGACTTCTAACAAAAACGAAGTTTCCGTCGGCTTTTCGGAAGTCTCGACAGCGACGGACTTCACGGCGGATACGAAATTAGGTTTTCCGACAGAGGCGGCGTGAAGTTTACGGCGGCGAGGAGGAGAGAGAAAGTAGGAGTGAGAGCGGCGAGCGTAGAGGCGGTGAGTGAAGGGTGGAAGAGAAGAGAGAGGAAGTTTGAGTAAGTCGATTGCCGCCGCCATTGTTGGAAGAAGTGACGGTTAGGAGAGAGAAACAATGGCGGGGAAGTGCGGAGTTGGAGTAGATTAGCTGTTACTTCATTTCTAAGGTTGAAGGAGGTAGGGGGCTTTTATAAACACGAGTGAGAAGTTGACACGTGTCAGAGAATTGGGGGTTTCTGTGTTATTTATTTTAGCACGAGGGGTTGGATAAAGGGAATGGATCAGTTATCTATCTACGTGGTGGAGGAGACGGTGGCGGGTCCATCGTAACTAGACGTTTTTGTTCAGTTTTTTCTTAAACTAGTTTGTATACCCGGCCCGCGTCCGGGCTATCTATTTATATTGTTTATACTCGTTTTATAAAAATGTAAGTTTATTTTTGTTATAATAATATTTGGAAATATATTTTACATTATTTTTTAATTCTACTTTTGTCACCCGTCATATTATTTCACTATTTATTTAATTTTACTTACCCATCATATTATTATTCCCTTTCCACTATTACGTCCCCGATTATACTATTTCATTTTCATTTCGCTATCACGTCACCCGTTATAATATTTCATTCTCATTCCACTATCCTGCCATCCGTTGATTATATTTTAATTTATTACCATAAATTAGTTGTACTATAATAACTAATTATTATTATCATAAATTATAATATCCATAAATTAGTTAGTACTTTACCATATTATATAATTCCATTGTGCTATCCATTTAATATGTGCCAAGTGTCCTCCTAGGAAAGACTTGGTTTCAGGTTTTAATATATAGTATTAGATTAATCTTGGACAATGTTAGAGATCTACAGTGTAGACACCCAAAAGTGTCTACAACCAGCAATAATTTTACTACACTATCAAAATTGTACTACTCACACAATTAATTTTACTACCTGAATTTTTCATTACAATTAATTTTACTACTCCGATCTCAATTTTACTGCTACTAACTCAATTTTACATTGTAGACAAATTAATTGTGTCTACACTATAAACCTCTAACAATTTGCATTAATCTTTCAGTTACTACAAGTGGAGAATGTGACGTTAATGGCAAGTTTGCAAATTTCGGAGATTAGATACCGTTATAAAAGATGCAAGACATGAAAACTTTATACAACTCCCTCATTTCCATTCAATTGTTAACACGTTAGGGTTAAATTTCCCTCATAAAACTCGTTCCAACGTAAACAATTGAATGAAATAGAAAGAGTACTTGCTTGTCTAGGTTTACCAGAAAAAGGCAGGTCGGATCATTAATACAAATCGAGAAAATGGGCCCGATCGGTATCACTGTTGTTTTCTGTTTTTGTTTTTTTTTTTTTTTTGCATAAATTTTTTAATAAAATGAGTTACAAAATCAATTTTAGATTGTTTGTTTTTATAATAGTCATATACAAAATGAAAACTGACAACTGAAAACCACTTTTTTCTAGTTTTAAAAAACAGGACTTTGGTTCTCAAGAAAAGTGAAAAGTGAAAACATAAAATGATACCAAACAGACCCATTTAATTCTAAGTTTATACAAATTCATACGACAGCTGCACTAGCATTAACAAGTGTTCAATATTTTACTTGTTTTCATACTAAAAAGGTTTACGTGAATTAAACATTACACTTACCTATAAAGTCAACTAGGAAATTAAGGAGAAGACGTGAATGTAACCATTACGCATTATACCAGTATAAAAATACAAATATAAAAAAACGATTGAATGTATATTAAGATGGGATCTAACTCAATTAGCAATCGCATAAATCCACAAAATACACAAAGTCCACAATGAGGGAGATATTCGTAAAGTAAACTGATATACGACATAGTACGAAACTTCAGTACAACTTCCATTTATTGGAAAAATATTGAGTACATGCAACAACTAAGTACAAAGAAGAAACCAAAAAAAAAAAAAAAGAATATTTTCTTACATACTTATTTACATGATGCTATGAGTTTATATATAGTCAAATATTATTAGATACGTATTAGTGTGTGAAGTCGTTGAGGGAAAAACATAGAGAATTGAACTTAGAGACGTCAAAATGAGAGATTGAGAACCCGGGAGAGAGAGTAATTAGAACTTGAAGCGAAAAAACAATTTCAGAACGATGATGGGTCGAGTGTATTTTCATGTCCAATTTGTCCATATCCAAATAGTTGAATTGTATCCGTATCCAATGCGAATTCCGAGACGGAAACGAGGAGGCGTGTCCGTGCTTCCGAGTTTCCTAGGCTGGGCACGTATTGAAGTAAGATATTTGAGGTCTATCCGTTATCTTCAACCTCAACGAAGAGCGCCAGTAGAGTGACACACAGACTCAAGTCTCAACAACACAAACCCACCAAAAATGTCTCCTGCAATTCCTATTGAGAAGAAGAAGAAGGACGAGTTACCCAGCGACAACAACATTACTACTAACAACACACTCACAAAACTCCCAGTATTCAGCACTACTCCATCAACATTTGTTCAAGCACCTTTCTTCTTCAAGAAGCCCAATAACAACAACAACAACCCACCATTTCTTGCTCTTTCTCCTGTTGACGTTCTTCACAATTTCCACAAATCTGTCACCTCTGCTGCTCACAATTGTCTCCATTTCCTTCACTTTTCTGCTTCCCACAATCCCTTCCTCAACAAGCTCATCTCTTTCCCTTCCCAATTCCACAATTTCTCTCAGGTATCCTGCCTTATTCTCCTAATATGTCGTTTTTTTTTTTTTTTAATTTGTTCATATGATTAGTTTGTTAATTTTATGCTATTTTGGTTTATTGTAGTTGTTTATTTTTCTGTGTTTCTATGATGGGTTTTTGATGATGAATTGTGGGTATTTCTTTGTATTGGGGTTTGATTAATGTTTGAATTACAGTTGCTACAAATTGTCAATAATGATCATTGTTATAGGGTGAATGTTTCTAATTAAATAACTAATTGGGTTTGATAATTAATTGAAATTACATTTTAACAAAAAATTGTGCAATTGATTTATGATCTCCAAGGGGTGGGCATTTACTGGGCAATGTAGCTTGGTTAGGAAGAGGATTGAGTAGAATGCAGAACATAGGGCACTAAAGGATTGTCTTGATTGGATTTTCGTAAAGTGCGAATGAAGGGATCGGGAGTGTGAGAGTTTGGGTGGGTTTTATTGGGTCTCCAAAGCCAAAGGAACTAGTTGTTCAAGGATATGAGAAAAATTCAATGTAAGAGGGGTATTATGCTTTCTCAGCTCCTTGATATTGTCTTGATTCGTCATCGAGTCTATATCACTTATTGCAGGTCTTTTTTGAGGTCTGGTTAAGCTTTGAGTGTTATTTTTGGTATCGCTTTTTTTGTTATAAAATTTCTAAGCTTGGTACAATTAGGTCTTGTAATTTGTAATGATGTACTTTGTTTATCTAAGAAAAAGCGGAGTAAGTTGAGTCGAAAATCTAAACTATGGGTTTCAAGCTTAGTGTAGGTATAGCTGTGTAGGTTAGCTTGTGACAGAAATTGGGTGGTAATCATTGTCGCCATCAGATGTTTGCATAGTATGATGAACCAATGCCTTTGCTGGCCATTGAACTGGATTGAGTGGAACAGCGGATCTTAGTTATACTTGTTGATGTTTTGAAGGGATGCGAGGATTTGATGTCAATGAGTTGTTTCGCTTCCTTGACATTGTTCTACCTTGATTCTCCGACAGAACATACATGGTTTTCAATGGCCGAGTAACAGGAAATATGTAGTGATTTCACAGGACCTTGAAGCTACTCACCAGAGACCTACATTTGAAACCCATTTCTACCTGGCCCCTGGACCTCCTTTATACCCGATATACAATTACAGGGAGGTCGAATGATGCAGAGGATGAAGTACAAGTGGGCCGATAACAAAACTATTGTCAAGCCAGAACCTCCTATTCAAACTTTCACGAAACATTATGTAAAAGGCTTGTCGTGGTAGAGGGTAAACATGGTAGGGATTATGTAACAGAGGTACACTTTCATGGGAGAATATTCAATGCTTGCTCTGATTTGGTTAGTAGAACTGAGATTCAAGTCCAATTATGGTACATAATCCTGTTCTCTTTAGCAGTCTTTCTTTATCTCAAATTATAGTGGTAGACAGACTGAAAGGTAATTTACCAAAGGAACGGAGGTCGGAGAACATGTGTTGTGTCTTAGCTCCTAGCATTGTCTCCCCCCTTTGTTATTCAGTGCTGACGTATTCCCATGGAAGCCTACTTATTTCGAAAATAAAAAAAGAAAAAGATCTCAGAGCAGCATTCTTTAGAATTTGCCACTCAAGGTTAATGCTCTGTATGACATATTTAGGTTCCTTAGTTAAGTAGCCTTGGTACACCCTTTTTATACTAAGATAGTAGATAATATGATACTTGCTCTTATTGAAATTGCAGTTTTGTTTTATCAGAGAGGGCTTGGGAAATAGTGTCTAAATATTGGCTGAATTTAGTTCCTTAAACTACAAGATATTAAGATGTGCATTGTTTTCTATGACCCAATATAAAGTTGTGCATTGTTTCTTAGGACCTTTTAACTTATAATGTATGCCATAGGCTGCCAGGCATATTTTTGGTGACAAAATAAGTGAAAGAACCCATTGGGAAGTTAGGTAAGTTCAGTGATCTTCTGTAAGTAGACCTTAGACCAGTTATTTGGCTTCTGATTAGTTTTTAGTTGGCGACCTTTCGGTTTTAAGCTGTAAGCCTAATTTGAATGGGAACTGGTGGGTTCATTAGGTTTGTCGCGATTAAGGATGCTCAGCTCTTTGTTTTCATCACACAGGTCCATGTAAATAGGGACTGAGATCTTTGACCATCACAGGCGCCTCGGAGATTTTGTTAAGAGAAAGTAATAGAGAGTCTTCACACAAGCATGTTATGTCAGATAATCATGAGGGATATTTGTTGTCCTTGTAGGCATTGTTGTTGTAGAGGACCATTGCAAGAGATGAGATTGGATAAAGGAGCTCCCTTGAATTCTTTGAACTGTTTTGCTTTTGCTTTTGTGTGTGTTTTTTTTTTTTTTTTTTTTTTTTTTATATAAAGGGGCACATTGCAATACCTTTTGTCTTCTGGATTTTTGGCTACAACAACATGCCTTTCATTTTCAATTTTTGATCTGTTTTAATGGTTTTAGTACCCACACTGTCACCCTTGACATTTTTTTTTTTAAAAAAAAAAAAAAAAAAGGTAAGACCTTGCAAGTTTTCTGGTGAACACTTTATCTTAGTTAATTTTCCATTTGGTTTCAACATCTTCCTGTAGTTTTAGTTTTGGCTCCCATAGTGATAGATAATTCTTGGTGATAGAATGTGATATTTTTCTATCTGATATTCAGTGTTGATCCTGCGTTCGCATACTGAAATCCCTTAATGTGATCATAGCTGACTAATATGTATGAAATAACACTTTATGGGTGATGGGAACAATATGGTGCAGATGATTAAATTCAGCATCCCAACAACACAACAACACAACAAAGCCTTAATCCCACCATGATTTGGGGTTGGCTTACATAGATCGTCATATGAAACCCTCAAATGTGTTTTAATGTCAAGTGGGTTTAGAATTGAAATCCCCAACAACTTACACGGCTAGATGGTAAAAATTGAACTGCCAGTTATCCCTGTAGTAAGAACTTAATAAACAGGAAGTGTCAGGAATTTGCAATCTGAGTCTTGGGGTAATTCTTGTTTACATGTGTCATGATGTGTCATCGTCATGTCCTGATTCATGTATTGATACGTCGTGTACTTGCTTGGGCATGCACATTTGAAGAAAATGTGATTGTTGAGTCAACTTGTAACTTGATTAAAGATAGATGAAAATGCTTGACACATAGTGACAGCTTTTGCCAAGAATCTCGTTGTCTAAGTCAGCTAGTAGTCTGTCTTGGACAGGTTATATCCCACTTGACTTGTGTTTTCCATAACATGGCACTTCTGCAAAAACATGGTGCCAAATTTTACATTGTGTACCTTCAGTGGTACATAGGACTCTTTCTGATGCACAAGACTTTCCTGAGTGCATTTAATATCATACCAGCGTTTTCATTTCAAGTACGTCGATGAGGGCTCGTTCTCAAATTATGAAGTTAATGTGTGAAACTATCAAAGGGATTGTATCCAGCTGATTTAGAACTCAAGAAAAATCCCGTGTCACCCAGGAAAAAAAAAAAAAAAAAAAAAAAAAAAAAAAACCTTTGAGAAAAAGTGTAGGATTTGTAGAATTTTGGGTGGATTTGGTAAAGCAAACATCACTTGATGCTGTCCTTGGCACAGAGACCCAAAAGAAAGACATCAACTAGAAATCCTTTAGTTCTACGGCTTCTACCAAATTGAACTCCTAGAAATATCTAATAACCCATTCCTCTTATTCTTTCCAGGTTCACTTGAGAAGCTACAGGAATTTGAACTCTCTCTCAAGCCATAACTTTGCTGCTGTTCTACCTGGTGATTCAGTTGCAGGGGTTGTGGTTGCAAATGGCATTCTGAATTTCCTGAATCTTTACAATACTGTACTGGTTGTCAGGCTTGTGTTGACATGGTTTCCAAACACTCCACAGCAGATTGTGAGCCCCCTCAGGTATCACATTGACCAGACTGGCAGACTGAGTGTATCATTCATGCTTCATTTTTATAGGCAATTTTTTTTTTTGAATAGATATTGCGGACATTTATATATAATTAGTGCTTTTTTGTGTAATTCTCAGCACCTTATGTGATCCCTACTTGAACATCTTTCGTGGAATCATTCCGCCACTTGGAGGGTCATTGGATCTGTCTCCCATACTGGCGTTCCTCGTCCTAAATGCATTCACGAGTGCTGCCTCTGCACTTCCTGCTGAACTTCCATCAGCTGCAGTATCTCATCAAGGCTCACCTGAGCCCGGCTTATCAGATCTTACCTTTGCTCAGAAGAAGTGGCAGAAAAGACTTGAGAGTAGCAGATCAAGTAATTCAGACTCTCCTAAGTAGTGCATACATATCACATAAATTGGCAGGAGAACCTGCTCCTCCTAACACATTACTTACGGTAGGCAGACAACTGTACAATCATGCTTGTATAAAAGCTCATGCCTATTGTTTCCGGGGGAGTTCACTTCAAATCTCTTTCCTTAAATCGTTGATTAATCAAGGTTTACATTATCTTCGGTTCTTTCAGCATTCCTCATCTTATACTCATTTTGTAAGCCGTTGTATGAGTTTTCATATACTCATGTTGACCGACCCTGTATATTAAGGAGTGAGGCGGTTTTGTTGTTAAATCAATTTCTTCATTTCATGTTTGCATTTTCCGTGCACGCTTTATTTTCGTGCTACATTCATATCTCTTGAATGAACCTTAGAAGTGTCAGCTGCCAAACATGTCTTACTGTGGTGTAAGTAGTGTACGCAAGAATCTGATTCTGGTGACTGAATTTGTGTGCTTTAGTACTGCAATTTCTAATAACACTTCTTAAATAAGCCCTGAAGTCCTGTAGAATATCAACTTTGTAGAGGAATCTTGTTGATGAAGTTTTATATGTGTAATTGTGTTCATTATTAGACTCCATTCGTCAGAGCAAGTTTAGATCTAAAGAAGACAAATATACAATTGCAAAGATCTTTTGAACAAATTAGGTTGAATCCCTAATCACTGAAGTATTGTAGGAAAAGTGTCATAACTTTTCTCCGTTTAAAATACATTACTTTATAAGGCTTGCTACCCACTACATTGTGTAATTCGTGGGCACACCTGAAGATAAGGGGATAAAGCGATTGCCGAAATCAATACCAATAATTCGAGCTAAGCAGGCAGCAGATTATTCGAGTCATGCTCATTGTTGTTGCTGTACATATGTGCACGCAGACAAATTCCACCCTACTATAACCTAGCACCTACCAAAAGCAGAGAATATTTGGTATAACCATAACCATGATTGAAATTTTCTAATTGATCGAGATGGTAAAGGTAACACCACGGCAACCACAGCAACACCGACTTTTCAAAAAAAAAAAAAAAAAAAAAAAAAAAAAAAGGCATGCAGAGGTCATTATGTGTACCATGAACGTTTCTAAGAATCTAATATCATCTCCTGAAAGGTGACCGCACTATGACCAAATATTCTATTCCTTCGTACGTCTCAAATGAAAGGGAGAGCAGCAACGAAGAAAGCATTTATTCCCATTAAAATCAGAAGTGTTTTACAAAGTTAAAGAACTTGCATCAGTGAAATGGATTCAATTGCTCTAAGGAGGAGAGCCAGACTTTCTTCACATGGGAGGCTGCTGGCTATAATTTTCGCCATAGTAGCGATAATCTCTCCGCTCTACATCGATAGAAGAGCAGCTTACGAGCAGGAAGAGGAAGAAGAGTCACTGATCAGCTTTGCAGTTGTCCTGCCTCTTCTGCTGCTAATCTTGATCCTGGCTATTGCTGTTTCTTGTTACCTGGATCAGACGTTTGACAGGTTCGACGCTTACTGGATTCACAGGGTTGGGGGCTCTTCTGGCGGGATCATTTTCATCCTGACCATTCTTATTCTGGTTCTGAAGTGCAAGTCATGATGATGTTGTCTAGTAGTGACTGTTTCCTTTTTTCTGGTTAGCTTAATGTTTACATTCAGTTTTTTTTCTTTCGTCTTGTATACAGAACAAATTTGCTCGGCTTGAGCAATGGTGGCACCATCATTAGAAGGCGCAACATGTTATTCTGTGAGCCCCTCAGGGATCTGTAGACTGTAGTATTTCCAACATTATTTAGTCCAGGCGCGGCATATGTTTCCATGGGCGCCTCTGTTATCTGTCGAACTTCAAGATCACTCGTTAGATAGTATGCATAAACACTTTGGTGAGCCATGTAACAGTTGGATCCTGATTTACAAATTGCTGTTGTCTGTTCTTGCTCTTCAATAAGAGAAAATTGGAAATGATCAAACATTGTGTCTACATCTCATTCTTTTCTCTTTCTGTGTTGTAAAATAGGATGGCAAAAATGTCTTTCCTGCTAATATCAATACATTCTCTCTCCCTCGCGGCAATTACAAAGAGAAGAAAAAAATTCAATCAATTGGCAAGTAAATTACAAGGGCACAGTAGCCAAAAAGGATGAATAAGTCACCTCCTGGGATTACAATCATAATCCGAAGGAAACCATGACTACGGCCAGAACTCCAAGAACAAGTTTCCTGAAATGATAGGAATCCAATCTAGTGACAGCACCACTGCAGTCGTCATTGGCGCCACTGAAGCAACCAGGTCTACTTACCTTGATGACACCACCCTCGAGAACGAAGCTGCTGTTAGATTTACCGCCACTGAAGAGCACACACCAGAAATATGGGGATCCACCTTCTGATCCGCTTACAGCAGCTCCTACTTCAGTATGGTTCTTGCTGTAGAGAATGTCCAAGCTTTTGCCATTCTTAATCAGTATTTCAGAAAATGCTACATCAGGCTTGATATATTTAGACTGGCAGCCAAGGAAGCGCCCTGTGATTAGGGTCAGGGATGCAGGTTCTACGTTACAGTTTGGGGCAAAAGTCTTTGCAAATTCAGAATCATCAGGCTTCTTGGCTTTAGAGCCACCAACGTCCCCACAGTCGCCTGCATAAGCTTTTATGTATTGCAAGGCGATGCAGCCCAACCCCGGATTGCTGTAAAGGGCTGGTACATGGTGTGCAGTTCTATTATCATTGACCACCGCCACAAGCTGATCAGCTGGATTTTTCGTCACTTTACCTGATGACAGTTCATGTTTTATGTTAGCAGCTTATATACTAAAGAAGACCAAATAGTTGTTCCAAATACCAAATATGAAACTCTGGGCGAAATAATCAGGGTTAAAGGACAACAACTGGTGTTCATATCTGTAAACTTATGCCATCAAATCCAAATGAAGGCCTAACAGGTTATACAGAAGCCAGAGATGCAACTTTATCACCTATCTCCTACTTCATAACGAATTAAATGCACAATGATTGTAAGACTATAAGATCATGCACAATGCTAAATCCATGCAAAAAAGTTTTGACCTAGTTGTTGCCTGTGATGAGCTTTCCAGCACAGTACAATCTTCTCAATCTTTGAGAGCACATGCATGTTCACAAGTAATTGGCTTTGACATCTGTTGCAGAAAAGAGTGTTCTCTAGAAGACAAATTCTCCCGATTTGAGCTAAAATGTGGTATTCAGCTACAACACAAGGGTCGGGTTTATTAACTATCTACTCCTACTTTTCAGTCTATCAATCATTCAATCGGTACAGATTATTTTCAGAAGATTGTCAAGCTTACATGGAAGATCAAGAGGGTATGAAAAGCTTAATTGTATTGATGTACAAAAGTGAGTATAAATACAAGAGTACTGTAACAGCCCGAACCACCGTCCGTCGCAACACAACCCAATAAGATGGGTAGTCACTATATCCTCTCCGGGCTCTAAAAGGTGAAGGCCTTGTTGGTAGTATGATGGTAGGAATCTATTATAAACTGATCATATGAGCCTTAATTTTCCAATGTGGGACAAACCAACTCCATAATCCACTTTCCATATTCCGTAGTGTTACAAACTCCCCCACTTAAAGAACGCAACGTCCCCGGTGCGTCTCGACCAAACCATACCAACATTAACACAGGTCCAAGATCTCCCCCGCTAGTTGGCTGACCTGGGCCTTGCCCCAGCACTCAACACGCGGTCGCAGGGTTGCTCTGATACCTTCTGTAACAGCCCGATCCATCATACGTCGCAACACAACCCAATAAGATGGGAAGTCACCAATAAGCCCATAAATTCTCGCTTGAGCTCTAAAAGGTGAAGGCCTTGTTGGTAGTATGATGGTAGGAATCTATTATAAACTGATCATATGAGCCTTATTTTCCCAATGTGGGACAAACCAACTCCATAATCCACTTTCCAAATTTCGTAGTGTTACAAACTCCCCCACTTAAAGACCGCAACGTCCCCGTTGCGCTTCGACCAAACTATACCAACATTAACACAGGTCCAAGATCTCCCCCGCTAGACGGCTGACCTGGGCCTAACCCAACACTCAGCACGCGGTCGCAGGGTTGCTCTGATACCATCTGTAACACCTCGATCCATCATACGTTGCAACACAACCCAATAAGATGAGAAGTCACCAATAAGCCCATAAATCCTCGCTTGGGCTCTAAAAGGTGAAGGCCTTGTTGGTAGTATGATGGTAGGAATCTATTATAAACTGATCATATGAGCCTTATTTTCCCAATGTGGGACAAACCAACTCCATAATCCACTTTCCAAATTTCGTAGTGTTACAAGTACAATTAGGGTTAATCCTAGGGTAGCCGACATTACAAAGATTACGAAATACACATTTAACTAAGATAGAGGAATACAAGATATTGACTATCCTAAAATATAGATAATACAATATTCACGAGATATTATATACTAGGAAATATATTATTTCCTTATACGCCCCCGCAAGATGGACGATCGTAGAGGAAGACCAATCTTGAGAAGTAGAAGTGAATGCCGTCGTTGTTGAAATAGGAGTGGTGAGATCGTAGAGTCTTGAATTTTGAGTTCAGAGGGTTTTGGAGTTTGTGAGAGGGTTTCCCGAGATTGGGAGAGAGTTTCCCAATTTTGGTTTAGGGAAAGGGTGGTAGGAGTGTTGTGATTTAGGTTGCAGCGGAAAATAATATGAAAGGAGTTTTCAAGTTCCAAAGAGTGTGAGACCTCGGTGAGCATTGTAACGGAGTGTGAGTTTTGGGAGGATGTGTCGTTTTACACGATTTGTAGAAAAAGAGTGGAATTAGTATTCCCGGATTTGGAGTGCACGGTTATGATGAAGTCGACGATCGGGTGACCAAACGTGGTCCGATTTGTACGAAATTTGGGGAGGTTATTGATAACATATATTAGGATGATCAATTTCAATGGTGGAGATTGATTTTTGAGTTTGGGAGGGTAATTTATGAGGAGTTTACCGAGAGGATGATTTCCTTTGGCTTTGAATTTTGAGAGTAAAAGAAAGGGAGGAGAGTGTCGTATAAAGAGTTGACGAGGGACCAAGGAGGGTTTAGATTTGTACGTAAGAAAAATAAGGAAAAAGTAACTTTTAGTTTAACAAGATTTCAAGAACATCAATGGTCATGATGATTGGAAGGAGAGAGTAATTTAAAGGTTTGACATTGGAGTATTTGTAGATTTGGCCGTAGACCATGATCTTAGAGGAGTTTGAAGTTTTCCAAGGTTGGTCGGAACGGAGTGTGGCCGGGAGTTGTGAAGAGTGGCCGGATTAGAGGGTGGCCGAGGGTTTTTGAGTTGAAGCTTTTCGGAGTTTTGGCCGAGCATAGGATCTATGCTCTGATACCATGTAAGAGTATGAGATTGAGGGAAAAGCTTAATAATTCTCATTAATAAGATGAGTATAAATACATGATATAAGAGTGTGAATGCTAATAACAACCTACCTAAGTTAGGTAGGGTAAATCCTATAAACTAGGCAACAAGATAACACAATTATCTAAATTATACAATTATCTATATTACAATATAAACAAGATATTATATACTAGGAAATTATCATTTCCTTATAGTTCATAGGTTGAGCTTTTCCTCTCTTTATTCCTTCCACTTTCTTTCTCCCTTTTTATTTACATACTAGACTCAGATTATCCCTGGCCTTTTGACACTCGATACAAAACCACTATCAATAAAATTGGTCAGTGGCAAGGAAACCAGATCAGTCAACTGAGCACCCAAAATGGAACCCTATTAAATATTGAAACGGAAGAGAAGATCACTATTGAACTGCACTACAACTACCTACACTGTTAGGTTCACCCAGGAAAAAAAATACTTTCACATTATGTGATGCTAATCTGTGAGGCCATAAACCAATTCAACAAGGAATGTACTTCAAAACATTGAATCCTCACTTGCAAATGCTACATAAGTGAAGAGTGTATGTTCTGGATGGATGTACCTAATAACTAATAGATAATAATATAATAAATATTATTTAGGTTGTATCTTGGAATATTCTAGATTATAGAATATCCTAGATCTAGGAAACTTAGAGTATTGTCCAAGTCATTGTGTACTATACATACACATATTATTATCAATGAAAGACAGGCAATTATATTGTGTGGGTATTCGTATTCTCATATGGTATCGGCTAGTTAGGTTTTCTTCCGCTGCCCTAACTCTTGATCTCCTTTTGTGTGTTCGTTTTCGGCCGGAGATGGCTTCCATCTCTCCCATCTCCGGCTGGCCATCCTCAAGCCCTTCTCCTTTCCCTATTATGTTAGCCCCACACATATTAGGTTAGATTTTTATTCGTCACAAAAATAAAAGTTAGATGCTTTTGATTGAGCCGAGGTTTGACGTCGGCACATAGCTATGACACCAACAAGCTTGCATCCTTCGTGGTAGATTCTTTTCCTTCTGTCTCTGCCTCTTCTCCTCCTCTCTTTCTCTGTGGTTCGCCCACTTTGGTCCTCGTTCGCCAGTTTGACTGACTTCTTCTCTTCTTCCCATCTGTCTATGTAGTTCACCCACTATGGTCACCGTTCATCGGTATGACCTCTTCTCTACCTGGTTTGCTAGCGTCCTCAACCTCTTAAACACCAGCGGGGCGTCGCGACTTGCCACCCCTTTCTCACGATTCGCCCCCTTCTCGCGACTCGTGTGATTGTTCCGTCTGCTGGTCCTTGTGCTGGGGTCTCTCTTCTTATCATTGCGATGATGCTTGCTGCAACCTTGGATCTTTGTTGAACTCATGTCATGCTCTGCTGCATTGCCTTCACCCAATGGCTCAGGTCGAAGCATCTTCCCCTATTGGCTCCTGCCGACGTGTCGTTACCTACTAGCTCCTGCCGAAGCGTCTACGACTATTGGCTCCATTCGAAGCGTCCTTACCATACCGCTACGACTGCGGGGGTGTAATAGATAATAATATAATAGATATTATTTAGGTTGTATCTTGGAATATTCTAGATTATAGAATATCCTAGATCTAGGAAAATTAGAGTATTCTCCAAGTCATTGTGTACTATAAATACACATATTATTATCAATAATAGACAGACGATTATATTGTGTGGGTATTCGTATTCTTATAATAACTTGACTTACATAAGACCTATGAGGTGCACATGCTCTCATATTATATGACACTAATCCATGAGTTGATAAGGTCAATTAATAAGGAATGTACTTCAATATGCATCACCATCTCATGGATTATTGCCACATAACCCAAGAGTACATGTACCCAGGTGGCCAGGTCTACCCACAAGTTAGCAAAAACAACAATTCCCTTAAACAAAGTATTAGGAAAATTTGGGTATCTATGATACAACAACATTACCCCCACTGCTTCAAATGTTCTAGAGTCCAGCCTATGACAAGGTAAGTGATGCAGTTTCAAGATGCTCATAAGCCATTCCGATTTAAAAGCTAACATTTGAGGACAAATCCAATTGAAGAAAAATCCGCACTCATGTTTGCGCACTTGAATTTGAGAGGTTCTCAGAAGGGTCAAATGAGGTCGAGTATTTTTGTGCCATACCTTTCTGGAAACCTAGGAAATTAAACTAAGCCATGGGTTTGGAATTAACAGCAAAAGGTTTGCCAATTAGTCGCAGTTTATTTTTCAAAACGGACTAACAGCAGGGGTGTGTCTGAAAGTTCAGATTACAAGTCTGAAGTTTGAAGACTTGTATCTCCTTCTAAAGATCATCAAATGGGGTGAAATTTGTGTCTAAATTGAAGTTCAAGAATTAATCTATCCAATGACATAAATTACATTATCAGCAGATTTTTGATCCGAGAGTTATAGCCGATTTCGTACTGTCACGATTTCTGCTCGACTCTGTTTTATCACGGAAGAAGGATGCTATTTTGGGGCTCGACTTTATGGTATTTTCTACAGCACTTCTTAATTGCGGAGGGCAGCTTAAAGCTATCAAATATATCAACCAAGCACACAAGTAAGCAGCTCTACAAGTCTAGAAAGGAGATGAGGAAACCCTTCTGTTAAGGGTTTGCTTTGATATGTAAGAGGAGAATTATTTGCCCATGTGAAGCAGCCTTCTTGTAATGATTTCCCACGTCTTTTCAATAAGGCAGCTCTTTCAAGTGAGTTATTAAATAATGAAAGTGAGGCAGGGAAGCAAGCAAGCAAGCAGCTCTCCATCTCAGCAAAGTTAATTTCTTATAGAATAAGAAATCAAAAAGCCAGCAGTAGGCGTGCAAGGAGCAGCAGCTTATCCTCCTTTCTTTTATAAGTTTGTGGGAGATATTTTAGACTCTAAGTTTGTTTATTATTTTCTTATTTCTAGTTGCTGTAATATCTTGTACAAAGGCTTATAAAAGCCCAGCAAAAACAATCGGAAAAGGGGAATTTTTGATAAAGAAAACCCATAAGCATGGTTTTGCTTAAAACCCCAGAAATCTGAATTTATCTTTCTGAGTTTTAGGAAGCTCGGATTGGGAGACTTTCAGTGCTAATATCCTCGATTTATCGTGGTGTGAAGCTATTCCTTACAAGAGGTTCATTGTCTGATTAGCTATCTAAGTCAGGGAGTAACCTAGCTCTCGGTTTTGTTCCTCTGTTTCTACAGAAGGAGGAGAATCTAGTTCATATCTTTTAGCTCTGTTTTCGACTTCTCAAATATACAAATTCCTCACAAAATCATTCATATCCTCAAAAACAGCATTGTTAAAATTCTCATAATTCTTCTGATTGATTGTGTTGGTTTCTTCATAATTATCTCTCCTTCATATGGCTGTTTAGGTTTGCATCAGTAAGTGAGGATTGGATGCACGCAAGCCATACCCCTATGTTGAAAATATAGAGAGGCTGCTTACGCAGGACCCATATAAAAATGCCCTGTGAATCGCACCGACAGAGTGACAGAATTTTACTTCACAATGCAGAGAGAGTTTTTCATACACAACAATATACCCAAATATCCTTACAAGCAGCAGAGACAGTTTTCCTTATTTGACTATATTGTTGTGTGTGTGGAAAATGACGATACAAATGAGGGTACATAATCTAGCCTTTACAACCCTAGAAAATACAACGAGTTCATGAAGGAAGACTGAAAAAGAAGAGTTGCGGATCGGACCTCAAATCAGAACAGGGAGCATGCTTCTGCAGCCATATTGCAGCCGATTCATGAGAGGCTAAATTTCTACTCTTTTAAAGTCATCAACTTGTGGTATAACTATCTTAGTTCAGTAGGCAATGCATGCCTTATAGAGAGAGTTCATCTCTTTGATTTGTTATATCTAGCGGATGCCATTTGTGGTGACCTCTAAGTGAAAGAACCATCTCAACCAAAAGCCTAAGCTGATGGTTAAGGCCCACTAGATGGTTTTGTAGCTTAACACTCTAGTTCTCTTTCTTGTGTTTCAAACTCGTTTTGATCAGACTCTTTACAAGCTTTCTTACAAAAAAAATAAAAAAAAGGTCACTCTGGACTCAAAGTTCAGTCTCATAGCCTTGCAATTAGCTGTACTTCTTACAGGAAACAAAGCTCATACCTAGGAAGTCATAATTTGTTTGCCTGCTTTCATCAATTCAAATCCATTCTCTACTCATTTGGTGTAGCTTTGGATTTCAGCTAGAGTAAATCAGTCTAAATGCATTATTTCTGAACTTATTGTTTAGAATTATTTCTCTCTGTGTTAGCCTTCATTCCTTCTTATTTTCCGATCCTTAGTTAAACCTCATAGTCATAGTCCAAACAACAAATCACATAATTAGATGGTCGTACCCTTAATGGCAACCACTCATTTTTGAAAATCACAATTTATAGTGAAGGGATGTTTTATTGAGGGTTTGAGTCTCATGGAACATTAGGGTACTGTACTACTGTGGATCATTCTTTTGGAACATTTAGGTTAGCTATAAACTATAACTACATTTCTTTTTTAGGGGAGCGGGGGGCTATCCAGTACTAGGGTTCGAAACCTGTCAACACCGCATTGTCTTCCATGGCCTCATTTACCACAAAATGCACACATGGATATTAAATTTCAAACAAACCTTAGCAACAAACACCCCCTAGTTCTAGATGATATTCCATTCTCTTCTTTATTAGGCCCTTCACAATGATCGTCCCCTACTTGTATGATTATTTGCGCACATTATGGTTTGTGACCCCACGTCTTTTACCCACTGCCATATTTCACCACATCTTACTATCCAAAAAAACCGTGCAAAATCAAAGTGGAACATCATATAGAATTGGAGAGAGTACAAAAGTCAATATCAATACATAGTCACCAAAGTACTTAAATTCTCAGATTGAGTGGGCATCAAAGTATTTCGGTAATAGATGCATCATTTGGCCCGACATCGATAGAACAAAAAGTATAAAGACTTCTTTTAGTGGACCTAAGTCGCGGTGATGCCAAACAATAGAACATCATCAAATGATTTTTTCACGATCGATGTGGGACAAATAGTGCAAAAATTCCCAAATTACTTCCCAATTCCAAACCTATGTCTATGGCGGACCTCTAGACCTTTTTTTATACAATATTAATCCAAGCATCAAATTGCAATATGAAGAAAGCTTCAATGAGAAGCTTCCTCCTTAAGGAAGTTACAGAAATGAAATGAGAACATTTGAGAGGAAGAAATTTGTAAAAGAATTATTTTCCATTAATGTTGTAGAATGACATACATCCAGTATATATAGCCTTAGCATTACATCATTTGCATATAAGATGGATTAACCAACTTGCATTGGCTTGTAACTAACTCTCCCGCCTTTTGTAACAGAATTCTGTTACACTGGCAGAGGAGTAATCTGCTGCAACGCAGCTTTAATATCTAGCTGTGCACCTCCTCTCTTCACACCCCCCTCAAGTTGGAATGGGTGGAATGTTAACCATTCCCAACTTGGAAGTGAGGATCTTGTGTTGAGTTTCAGAAAGGCCTTTGGTCATTAGATCAGCGAGCTGTAAAGCTGAAGGAACATGTTGTGTTTCAATGAAGCCCTCGAATACCTTGTCCCTGACATAGTGGCAGTCAATCCGAAGGTGCTTCGTCCTTTCGTGGAACAGCGATTTGCTGTGCTGCCATGTTGTCACAATTAAGTGTAACAGGATAAGTGACAGCAACTTGCAGATCAAAGAGTAAAGCAGTGAGCCATTCCAATTCACTTGTTGTAGCAGACATTGCTCGATATTCACTCTCAGCAGATGACTTGGACACAGTTTTCTGCTTTTTGGTTTTCCAAGAGACCAAAGATGGTCCAAGGAATACACAATAGCCTGTAATAGACTTCCCACTGTAGGGACAATTTCCCCAATCTGCATCAGTGAAACCTTGCACATTTAGAGAATAATTTCTAGGATACAATAATCCCAGGTCTTCAGTGCCTTTTAAATACCTTAGGACATGTCTCAGCTACTGAGGAATTGACTCAGCTGCTGTACACTGTAGCTGATGTCTGGCCTTGTCAGATTAAGATATAGGAGTTTGCCAATCATTCTCTTGTACTGCTCAGGATCTGGAAGGATGTCACCTTGGTCTGGAGAAAGCTTACAGTTGCTTGGAAATGGAAAGGGGCATGAATTGCAATTTTCTAGACCAGCTTCCATCAGCAAGTCCTTGACATACTTTCTCTAGTTCAGTAGGATGCCCTTGTCTGACTGGCATACTTCTAGACCAAGGAAATATCTCTTGGAACCCAGATCTTTAATGGTGAAATCCTGATCCAAAGATTGTTTTAGGGTCAGGATGAACTCAGCATCATTTCTAGTGATCAAAAGATCATCTACATATACCAACACAATGGTGGAGAGATCTCCATCAGTTCGAGTGAAGAGAGAGTAATCTTGTCTAGATTGAGAAAAATTCAGCTTATGAATCAAGAACTGGCTGAGTTCTTTGTTCCATTGCCTGCTTGCTTGCTGTAAACCATACAAGCTTTTGGTGAGTTTGCAGACTTGTCCAGGTGCAGCTGGATGATATCCCTCAGGAGGTCGCATATACAGATCTTCTTCAATATAACCATGTAGAAAGGCATTATTTATGTCTAATTGATGCAGAGGCCATCCTTTAGAGGCTGCTACTGCCAACACAACTCTCACAGTGGCAAACTTTGCCACAGGAGAAAATGTGTGTTTATAATCCTTGCCATGAATCTGCTTGTAACCTTTTGCCACTAATCTGGCCTTGAATCTTTCCACAGACCCATCAGCTCTGTGTTTGACTTTGTAGACCCACTTAGATCCAATAGGTTTGACCCCTGGTGGTTTGTGTGTCAGAATCCAGGTTTTATTCAATTCCAAAGCTGCTAACTCTTTATTCATAGCATCAAGCCACCTGTCATCTTGGATGGCCTGTTTATAGCTGGTAGGTTCATGTTCTGACATTACATTAGCCAGTGAGGCCACATATTCAGTGGAAAGTCCTTGAGACAAATTGCAGGAAAGGCATCAGACACAGAATTTTCAGAAACTTCTCTTGTAGGTATGGAGGTTATCTGAAAATCTTGAAACTTATTTGGTATTCGAGTAGGTCTTGAAGAATGTCTGACTGGAGGAGGATGGTTAATAATTTCAGTAGAGATTTGCTCAGAGGAAATAGGAGTAGAAGAAGTACTGGCATTATCAGACATTTCAGGAATATCAGGGGGCTCAGATTGATGCACTGGTGTCTGTTGTTGATGATTCTCTTGCTGAATAACTGAATTATCTTCAAAGGGAGTTGCTGGGTATGTAGGAAATATCTGGACTGGAGCAGGATCCTTAGCAGGCTTATTTGAAGTCTCTTTGAAAGGAAAAGAATTCTCTTGAAAAATCACATCCCTGCTGTGGAAAACCTTGTGACTATCTAAATCACATAACTTGCACCCTTTCTGGCCAAAAGGATAGCCAATGAGAATACATTTTCTGGACTTTGGAGCAAATTTGTCCTTGTCTTTCTGATTGATAAGAGCATAGCATAAGGACCCAATGGTGCGCAGATGATCATAAGTAGTAGTAGTTTTTGTCAGAATCTCATTTGGATGGAGTCTGCCATTTTAAAACTTTGGCTGGCATAAGGTTGATCAAATGTGAGGCAGCCAAAATGCACTCTCCCCAAAATTTAGCAGGTAGATTGGCATGTATTCTTATTGCCCTTGCAGTCTCGACCAAATGCCTATGTTTCCTCTCCACTCTCCCATTCTGTTAAGGAACCCCAGGAATACTTTTCTGGTGTAAAATCCCTTTTTCAGCAAACACCTTAGCACAAGCTTGTTAGATAATCTCGGTGCCATTGTCTGACCTTATAAACTTGATGGTAGTATTGAAGTGATTCTCCACAAATGCTAGAAAGGCCTTAATAGTAGCAGGTACTTGGATTTTATCAGGCATCAAATGAGTCCAAACTGCTCGACTATGATCATCAAGTATAGTTAAGAAATATCTGGCACTTGATATGTTGGCAACTCTATAGGGACCCTACAAGTCCATATGGACAAGTTCGAAGAGATTACTGGCAATAGAATTACTCTTGGGGAAAGGCAATTTATGCTGCTTAGCAAGAACACATGCTTCACAAAAAAAACTCTGCATTCTTATTTATAGACAATCCAGATACATGAGTCATCTTTGACAAAGATGAATGCCCTAATCTTGAGTGCATTAAGTGCAACTCAGATTGAGCTTGTTGATTACACTTAGTCGTTGCAGCAGTAGGAACTAACAAAGATGTAGAAGTACTAGGTACATGGTCCTTGTGACCTCTATACTTATTCAATTGACAATTATATTGAAATCTATAAAGGTTGGACTTCTTTTCTCCTTGCATCAGAACTTGTCTAGACTTGGGGTCCTGAAATCGACAGCCAGCATTATCAATTTGAACAGCACACCCAAGTTGTTCAATTAATCTCCCAACTGATAACAAGCTATGTGAAAAATCAGGCACATAGAACACTTCAGTAAGTGTTATTTGATCATTCAAACACAGCTTTCCAATATGAGTTACCAGTATAACTTTCCCATCAGGCAGACTAACTGATATAAGTCTCTTTAATGCCAATAAGTCAGAGAAAAACTCAATGTGAGGGCACATATGATCAGAAGCTCCAGTATCTATTATCCAATTAATAGATGAAACAGCAATATTGGCAAATGAGGGAGTTAAAGAAAGTATATTACCTGCAAAATAGGCTAGGTGTGCCATACTCCCAGATTCAGGAGCAGGGCTGGAATTTGAAGCCTGATTCTGCCGGTAGTTGGGCAAGAACTGATAACCAGGGCCAGCCATGTTGATGGTAGTGTTTGGAGTGCTGCAGGTAGCATCATTATCCAAATGAGTCGTGTAATCAGCCTGCAGTAGAGCTCTACTTCCTTTGTTTCTGCAGCTCATTGTACCAGTCAGGGACTTGTTTCAGTCTCTTGAAACATTGTTCATAGGTGTGACCTTTCTTCTTGCACCAGGTGCATACACTTTCTTTCTTTGCCTTTTTCAATTCTCTGTAATTAGGGGAAGCAGATGTCTATGTATTGACAGTGGCCCGAGGATATGCAGCAGGTTTAGGAGGTCTGGGTGAAGCCCTGTTTGCAGCAAATGCATTGGTTTCCTGGCTAGCAGTCTGGGTTAAAGACATGGTTCTTTGTCTTTCTACCCTGAGAAGGTGACTGAAAACCAGGTTTAATGGTGGTAAGGGTTCTGTTGTGAGAATAGCAGTTCTAACAGTGTCATAGGAATCATCCAATCCAAACAAAAACTTCACAATCTTTCTCCTTCTGTCAGCATCTACCATTCTTTTGAGAACTAAACAGGAGCAGCCAGTCATAGCACCACAACTACAGGTTGGGACTTCATCCAGAGCAGACACATCCTCACACAATTGTTTAAATTTGCCATAGTATTCAGCCAATGTCCTATTCTCTTGTTTGAGATCATGCAGCTCAGATTCTAACTCATATAGCAGGAGATTGTCAGACTGACCATATCTCTCTTTTAATTCATCCCAAAGTTCTTTTGAGGACTGTGCATATTGATGACAGGAATTATGGCATTCAGAATCCAACACTTAACCATATGATCAACAAATATCCACTTCTGATACTCAGCATCAGACATTGCAGGTTTAGGCAGTAATCCATTAACAAATCCTAGTTTGTTTTTAGCAATTAAGGACATTGTAACGTTTCTACACCAATGCAGGTAGTCTCCAGTACCAGAAAAAGGTGAAGTAGTTAAAGGGAGTGAGGGATTTATATCACCTGAGTGCATATAGTAGGGGTTGTTATAGTAATTCAAGGTTTGAGATCCACTACTTGTAGCATCATCAGCCATTGTTGCGTGTTGAAGAAGCTCAAGAAAATTAAAGAAGTAAACTCCAAACATACACTGACTCTTCGCCTTCGATCCAATCAAGCTTCAGAGCCGAAAACTGATATCACACTTTCTGAAGAAATAAACTTCAGCAAACTTGAAAATCACCAGTAGAGTAGCGTATGCTACAAGATTAATAGATGAACAATCCAAATTGATCAAAAATTGATCAAATAAGCAGTAATAGCTGAATTGACTAAAAAATTAGCTGATTCAGCCAAATAAAACTGCGTAAGAATCAGAATAACACCGCGAAGAAAATCGCAGCAAAATTTCTGAGAAATTGGCTGATTACAGCAAATCAGCGAAATCTCAGAGGTAAAATTTCCTTCGAATTACTCTAAATTCGAAGAAAACAAGTGAGATATAACAGATTAGGACTGTTATTTGCGAAAATCGGATAGAGATTGATAAGAAATGTGCGGAATTTGCGTGGAATAAGATCGAACTAAGCTGATACCATGAAGAAAGCTTCAGTGAAAAACTTCCTCCTTAAGGCAGTTACAGAAATGAAATGAGAACATTTGAGAGGAAGAAATCTGTAAAAGAATTATTTTCCATTAATGTTGTAGAATGACATACATCCAGAATATATAGCCTTAGCATTACATCATTTGCATATAAGATGGATTAACTAACTTGCATTGGCTTGTAACTAACTCTCCCACCTTTTGTAACAGAATTCTGTTACACTGGCAGAGGAGTAATCTGCTGCAACGCAGCTTTAATATCTACTTGTGCACTTCCTCTCTTCATGTTAAGATATAACCAATTATTGGCCTCAACCATCAGTCTAGACTTTTGGTTGAGTTGGCTCTTTAACATGGTATCAAGTTCAAATCCTGGGAGCCCCCTTCTTTTCAAGTGGAATTTCAGCACAATGTTGTGCATTTATCATCCACATTTTAAGTGGTTTCAGTCCACGTTTCAAGCCCAAAGGGCTTTCACGTGAGGGGAAGTGTTAAGATATAACCAATTATTGGGCCTCTACCATCAGTCTAGACTTTTGGTTGAGTTGGCTCTTTAACACAGTCCTCTCTATCACCACATAGTATTTGTTTTTCATCTCTCATTTGATTTAGGTCATTACATGAATCCTTCCACTAAACATCGCCTCATGTCAAACGAGGGCGTGTCAGTTCAAGACTTTTAAGTTCAATATTCCTCTATAATCTCCTACCCTCTATTTAACAGGTCCTGATCAGAGTTTAAGTACATTATGTTATTAATAAACACAAGATCTTCCAACAAATAACCATCTCTTTTCTTTCTACTCCCTCTGTTTCATTATGTTATTTGCGTTTCGTTTGAATATGTGAGAGTAATTCAAACAAAACGTAAAGAACCTAATACAAGGTTGGGGTAGCCTTGCATGTTTTCGGAACATTCAGTGCCCCCCCCCCCCCCCAGATTCGCCCCTCAAGGGCAATAAACTTAAACAGATGTAGCAGTGCAACTGTTACTGAAGATTGGATCTTGCAGAAAATCCGAGTATACCCACCCATAAGAAATAGATCTTAAATTGGATAAACCAAGTAAAGAGAGCAATGCTAGTTCACATTTATACAATATTATTAAGATGAAATATACAAGATTATACACAAATTAAAAAAAGCATGCAAATACTGAGGATGAAAGGTATACTATAAACTTATAAAGTAACTAACTTACTTTGGGTATTTTCAGACGAACAAGCTGAGCAGAAGAGCAGAGATGCAACAGTAGCCCACAAAACTTGCTTCTTCATTCTTCGTGATATTTTGTAAATGTCACAAACTCACAATGTATGTGAGAGCGAGAGAGAGGAGTGAAAGAGAAGATTCGTCGGTGAAGTTGATGACAGTCTAGCTTCTCTACTAAATCTAGTTGGAGTGTCTGTTTCAGTGGATGATGAATGACCATAGTGGGTCAAAGATCTGATCTGGTGAGTAACACAGGATGATGGGTACTTTTGTCTTTTCGTTTTCAGAGATTGTCTAATTGTAATATTTTATCATGTAGAGTACTCCATACATGGTAGTATATAGTACTCCATGAATTTTCGATCTTTTATTGCTAGCGCATAGTAAGAAAAATGTTATTTTTATATGGATATACATTTATAAATGTATATGTTTCTATTTTTGATCATACGTTCCACCACTTTTTTATTTCTCTCTCCTTACTCTTACCACATAAAGTAAAAAAAATACCCAAATAGCCCCTCATATATGTTTGGTAATGTATACTAGTATGACATACGGACTTACGGAGTATACAATTAGCGTAACTCAAAACCAAATTTCCTAAATTCAACGCAGAGCTAGCTAGTTGGCGCAAGGGAGGGTAAATTCGTAAATAAGGAGAGAGAAAACTGAAATAACGGATAAAGCAGAAAGAGAAGAGTGCGTGTGTTTTTTCTGTCGTCTCATCATCTCCGACCGGTGGTGGCTTGTAACACACACACACATTTACACACTCACATAATAAAAAATAAATAAATAAAAATGGCGGCGATTCACACGGCGGCGCAATTGAGCATCGCCACCACCTTCACCCCTAACTTCCGCCCTTCGCCGCCTCTGACGCCGAAATCACTTAATCGGAAAAGTGCGCCAAGGTGCGCAATGCGCCCCCAACCCCAGAATTGGCGGGAAAGCAGGCGATTGTTCTCCCTCTCAATCTCTCTCCTCATTTTTCCCTCTCTCTCCTCTTCCCTTCCTCCTCGTATGTCCGCTACTCCCTTTTGTTTACCTTTCTTTTTTACTGTTTAGTTACTGTGCAGTTGTACAGAAGTAATTTTTCCTTTTTTTTATTGATCAGATGCAATTGCGGATGACGTTTTTGATAGATACCTCAAAAGGTAATTTCTTCTGTTTTTTTTTTTTAATTGTAATTTTGTTGTGTGTTTTACAAGATTGAGCTTGATTATAGATGTTGTAGACTGTAGTGGTGTTTGTGGCTTATGAATGTGTGCAGGCTGCAGTAAAAATGAAGGAAAAGTTTGATTAAAGTAGCTGAAGCTGAATAATTCAAAGTTTTAATTTCATTTTTCAGTATAGCGGCGACGTGTTTTGAAATTGTAGTGAAATTGGGTTGAATACTATACTCCCTTTGTTTTTATTTCTTCCAAATTCAAGCCAAACGTAAAGAATACAATGGAACGGAAGGAGACGATTTTATGTGTGATCAATTGTATGATCAGCCATGTTTATGTAATTATATTGTATACTCAATGTGGTTGCAGTTGTTGCAACAATATAGGAGTTTGTTACGGTAAATATAGGGCATAACAAGCTACATAACGATAGCATTACAAATTAGTCATAGAACAACGTAATGTTTTTGTGCTACCTGTATTATTCCGTCAACATGTGTGACCTGTGAAGTACACTTCTGCTCAAAGTGGCGGGCTTATCTAGCTTATATAAGGTTGCAAGACACGGGTTGTAGATGGAGGAAAAGCATAGGCTGTAGTGTATCCAACATTTCGTGTTTATCTGTGATTAGGTGGTGGCCTGGTGGGTTGGAGGGGGGCAGTTGTTCCGTTGGTTTATGGTGATGGAGAGGGGCGGGGGTTGGGGGGAGCTCAAAATCGTTAAGATACCTCCTATTAGTGGACAGTGGTGTATTCAACGTTTGGGATTTTTTTAGAGTGTGCTTCGATATAGAGAAATGGAGGGAAAGGAAAGGGAAGGGAAATGAAGGGATCGAGAATCTGTCATTTGTATAACGGATAGAAAGGAAAGGAAATTGTCAATTATTTCGGCCTGTATGAAAGTAAATTAGAAGCATAAGTCCTACCACCACCAATGCTTTCTTTTACGTCAACAGAACATGGCTGCAGTGTCTTCTGCAAAGAGTTTTTTTTTTTTTTTTTTTTTTTTTTTGAGGTCATCTTCAGCAAGGAGTATTATTGCTACCAAAATTGCCAAATGACTCAAGCTGTTATACATGTGAGGCTAGAAAACCGAAAGCTGGTTGTGAATCGTAATCATTCTATTCTACAAACAATATATAAGCTTGGTTTGTATTTTTACTTCTAGATCTTTCCACATTGGAAAGATTTTGTGTATAAAAATTTAGGGATTATAGCTCTCCCTTATTCTCTTCCCTCCCTTTCTCTCCTTATACATTTTGTTATCCAAGCTTTGGATCTCTCTCCCCCTCCACTACCATATCCTCTGTAGTTTGAGTAATTCCCCTCCCTTTCAGTCCAATTCTCTTCCCTCCTTTTCCATCCATCTCACCATCCAACTAAAGTGTTTGGTGTACTTGAAGGCAGTAGACTTAACTACTAACTCCAATAACACTCCAATTACTAACGCCAGTTAATGCGAAGTAGATGTTTCATAATTGATACCAATCACCATCATGTTTTCAATCCTGAATTTCTGAGATCAGCCTTAGCGGGCTAGAGGGGTCGGTCAATGGGTCAAATTGGTTGTTAATGGGTTAAGAGTGAAGACTAGCATGGTTCCTTTCTGGATAAGACTTGCACTCTTTGGTCATGTTGGATTTGTCTTACTTGCCTTTTGTCCATTCCCATGTTAATTGTTAGTCTTACTTACCCTCATTATGTTGATAGTTTTATTGATCGCCTTATATTGTTTATATGTTCACTGGGATTGATTTATATCACCACTTGATAGTGTATGTAAATCAGGAAGAAGCTTGAACCGCTGGAGTCCTATGTGCCAGCTGTTCTATTGACTCAGTTGCAGATTAAAGACTTAGGTGATTTCTTTACTGTCTGTCTTATTGTAATCTCTGTTATAGGTATTACCATGCAGTTAAGGATCACTTACCGTACATGGTCGTACATGTTCTAAAATCGCAATGTATACCTTCAGTTCAGTTGTTGGCTTTCTTCTCTCACTATTTATCTTTCAATGAACTTTTTTTTTTTTTTTTATCACGGAATTCTGCGTGCAAGTACTGTTCTAAAACTTCCCTTTGGTATTTCTTACTGCCTATCTCTACACTCTGCATCTGCTAGCTTTTTGCCCTATGTTCTCTATAATCCTCATGGTTAATTTAAACCCTTTATAAATGACGACGATGGTTGGTCAAGTTCAAAATTGGGGCTTTCTCAAGTTCGTTTATTCTTGGTGTTATGTGGTCAGCTCTGCCTTGGTGCATTGTAGGTTTGGTGGTGAATACTGTAGATTGAATTGTTGCATGCTTGTATTGTGGCACTACCTCAATACTATATCTTGTTCCATCTATTCTTGTTCTACCTTAGAGATGTTGTTGTATATGTCGCAATGATACCATCAAACGCAATCATCACTCATCTGACCCTACTGTTTTTAGGGAAATAATATATTTGATAGGTCAGTCAATATGTACAGTTACGAAACCATAGTTATGCACGTTGGAAACCCTCAGGGACCATTAATTAAACTTACAGTTCATGCTTTTTAGGCTGAAATTGCTCAAACTTCCTGGGGAGAAGTATGCAGTGCTAGAAGCCCAATGCTGATTACTCTAGTTCTTTGTGAAAACTGATTTACATGATCACCAGATCTTAAACACTAACAGGTCATGTGGTTGGAAACTTGAATCATGTATATCTGTAGAATTTTTCTTCCATTTCTGTTGTCAGGTATGCTAAATGTCAGGTATGCTAGATGTGATTGACTACTCCAATCACATGTATCTGAAGCTTCGTTTCATTTTCTGCCTTGAATTATGTGAACCATTGTTTTGACTCGCTAGTGTGTTTTTATTATGTTTCCTTGTTTTCAAGTGTTATTGCTACCTTCAAAATCCTTTCATAGTAATGGTTGTCACTCGAAAGTTTACACTGAAATGTCTGTCTTGCTACTTATGCTAGCTTTGCGTGATATTTTCGTTCTGTCTATTTGCTGAAGCGTTCCGAGTATAAGTTGTGTCATGGTAAATAAAGAGCTAATTAATTACTGTGTCCAATGTGAGAAATGTTTCTAAAATTCTATCTTAATGCAGAGAAAAGCTTAGAAGTTGATGAGCCTCAGTATGCTGCCTACCGATCAGTTTTACGTTCTGGTCCTGCTGCCTCGTTCCGTTCAAATGTTCGAGCTGTATGTTTCACCTGCCCCAATTATCTTCTCTTAATTTATTTACTTGTTTTGCCACATGGGACTGTAGTAATCGCTAAAAGAATGTCTCACTTTTTTCTTTCCTCCTAATTTGCTGCGCTCTTTCATTGATCTGTATTATGGTGGAGAGAGCTAGAGACGATATAGTCGTATGTTCTTGCTTCACGGAACTTATAATTCAGCCCTCATCTGTCGTTCGTACTTCTTGCATAGCCAAGTTTCTGAGATCATCTTTGGATGTAGGTTGCAAAATACGCTTCAGATAGCGGGAATGGCAAAACTGCTTTCGACGACGTTGAACGATGTCTAAGGTACTGATTGTTGTCTTTGTGAAAGCTTATTGCCTGACTAAACCAAAACTTCTAAAGTTGGGTAGTAGAACTCTTGATGTAGAACGCTGAAATTAACTACTCCTACTCCACTTTAGGACTTCGAAACATACCTGCAGCCTGCAGGATGAATGTGCAAATCATGATCAAGTGAGGAAACATATTGATAATTGATAACCAAAAGCCTTGTTTGGTGTTTTCCTCTGTGAATTATGGATTCTTGGCATTTCATTTATCGGCGATAACTACGACGGAGTACTATTTTTTTTTTTTTTTTTTTTTTTGTGACCCCTCTCCATGTGGTTCTACAGTTCACAGAATGCACCCTTTTTTAAGGGTTTTTTATTGTTTGTTTTCCACCTTTAGCTGTCCATCTGGTAGCATGATCGCACAACAGAGCATGATGAAGCTAGAGTAATCCATTTCCCCTCACGGCTTTTGCACATGAGTTTTTGTCCTTCTGTATGTTAACATGAAGTTAAGGCCAACTGCCGTCATTTGAATATCTTGTTTACTCAGCTATTTTGACATGTTTTTACATTAGTACACAGTTTGCTCGTCATATCTTATTGATTAGGATTAGGATGATTTAACCTAGACATGCTGTAGACAGGATATAATGCTCACTCTTCTAACAAGTTGCTGCATGTTTTCTGCACCGCTGGTCAATGTTCATGGTCTCCTGAAGAGCTCTGGATGAACTTGATTCTTTGTTTCTCCGCGCATCAAGAAATAACCCTGCCGCATCACCCAAATTGATGAAAGAAAAGATTGGTGTTGCTATAAGTTCATTAGACAGGTAGCGTTGATGCTCACTTTACTCCTGAACTTCAGAAGACAATCTTCATCTATCAAATAACCTTTGTGATGTTTGCAGCCTCCTACAAACGGTCCCATCGGACGTGCTTGACAAAGGGAAAACCATTGCAGACGCCTATCTCACCCCGGAAATTGATGTGGCGCCTCAGGAGCTTGATCCAGAATTGAAGAAACTGGAATCCCTATTGTAATTGTATAGCACTTGAACATTTTCTGTATTTATAAGGGAGAAGTCAATAGGGGAACAGTCAACTATTGGTCTTCAATTTAAACTAAATTTGAATATACATCTTTAAATTGTTGTCTGAGCACCTATTGCACTAAGGGAGAAGACTCCTGTGGAATGACCATAAGTAGTGATCAAAACATACCATTTGTATCATATTTTCGACTCGAAAAACCTACCAACCCCAATTATACTTGCCTTCACAATGAGGCCACACTCTCGTAGCACGGAAAAAGTAAACCAATCCATATTAAGGGTGGACTTTGTCAATTTTTGAGGGAAACAAATGAACGATCTTCCAACGCAAAAAGCATGAATTTGTTAGTCTACGATAAGAATTGCGATCTACTAACAAACACTATGTGAATTAGTCGACATTAAGTGTGAATGCATCATGTTTCGAAACAGATACCCTATAAATTGCCACATCAATAACTAATTTTGGTCAAGTATTTCCAAGTTTCAACTAAACAACCCTCTCTATTGCCCTAAAAATATAACACCATGAACAAGCAAAACAAGTCTATACTTATACTATACGTTTCCATAAAGTACTAATTTATTAGATTTTTAAATATTATTGTATCTTAATTAATGTTCATATATTATTACTCGATATATCAAACTTACTATTCTTATTTTCTTTTTAATTCGAAAAACCTAACAACCCTAACTTCTCCCCAGATAACGTGAACCAATAAATGTGAAGCGTGGAGGTATCATTTCCAAAGGGAAAATAAAGAGCAATTTTCTAATGTCGAATGCGTGAACTGGTCGTTGTTAAGTGTACTTTTATTAGTCTGCGAGAAAAGTAAAACGCCCTGCTAGAAGCGTGAAGCATTCGATGGTAAGTGTGAATTTATCAGTTCCTGAGAAACAGTCGTTGTTAAGAGTGAAAAAAGAACGATCTTCTAACGCATAAAACATGATATAATAAGAGTGAATTCATCAAACGTGAACCAATCAACGTTAAGCGTGGATTTATCAGCTCCTGCGGAAAAAAGCAACGGTCTTCTAACACATAAAAGGGCGAACCAATTGTTGTTAAGCGTGCATTTATTAGTCTGCAAGGGAAAATTGTTCTTCTAACACACATAGCGTGTATCAGTAGATATTAAGCATGAGTTTATCGCTTACCAAAACATATACCCCATGTATTACCACAACAGTTACTAACTGCAGCAAAGTACTTCCTCATTCCAAGTAACCCTTTCTATGACACTAAAAATGTGACACTACCAACGTGCAAAAGAAGTCCACACCATAAGTTTATAATTAGTGTTAATCTGTATGCTTTTTAATATTATTGTATCTTAAATTATTCATCAATGTTCATTTATCATTACTCGATATATCAAATACTATTCTTATCATCTTTTCAGCTCGAGAAAAAACCTACCAACCCCCCCTAATTACTCATTTAGAATAAAGCCACACTCTCCTACCACCGAAAACGTGCACCAAACAATAGTAAGCGTAGATTTGTTACTTCCTGAGGGAAAAAGAATGACCTTCTAGCGCACAAAGCGTGAATTTATTAGTTTGTGATAAGAAAAACGCTCTTCTTACACAGATAAAATGGTGAGCGTGAATGTATCAGTTCTCAAGAAAAAGAAATCCTCTACTAACACTAAAATCGTGAACCAATTGATGTTAAGCGTGAATTTATTGAGTAAAAATGCGATCTACTAAAACAGAAAGCATGAATCAGTCAATGTTAATATGTCAAGCGGGATTTTACCGATTTCTGAAACAAATATCTCGAAGATCACTACATTAATCAATTACCAAGTATATCTAACTAGAGTCAAGCACTAGACCCTGTTTGATAGGACTGAAATTTTAGGATCTGAATTGATTTGATTTGATTTGATCTAACCATATAAATATCTTAAAAATTTAACTGAATCTACACAAAGTAATAATAAAAATTAGGCTCGATTCATTGATTATTATTTAAATTGTCTTGATTTAATTTAAATTAATATAATATAATTTGATTCGAATGACCCTAATCTAATTCGAATAAACTATTTCTTAAATAGAACGGAAAATTCACGTGGTGCCCCTGTGGTTTGCCATTTTGCACATGATGTCCATACTTTCAACTTTCTGCACACGGTGCCCTTTAGGTTTGGATTTTTGCACATGGTACCCCTATTTTTAACCGACGTTACAGAAGTCCTAAAAATTTACTATTCAACGTCTACAAATCATCAACTTACTTATATTTATGAATTAACAAAAAATCAGCCTCTATATTTTCTTCCCCTCACCACTAATCCCACAGCCCAACCCCACCGCACTTCAACCCCCACCATCACCGTCGCCGGCGAGCCACCATCATGTGTGATCCATGACCGACGACCAAATCCCAGATGTAAATACCCGCATCCGTAGCCCCCTAACCCCGGCCCGCATCACCGTCTCTCCCAATTTCACCCCCTTTTCCTACTGCCACTTCCCGAAACATCCCCTCCTGATCTCCTACAACCCAATACACCACAAATCCCAAATCAATTCCTATTAGGAAAAAATCGAGCATCATAAAACAAAGAAAAGACGTCATATCCACAAGAACTCATCATGCTTACTAGTAGTTGCAATGACAAGCCTTTCAAAATCAAAACCCAAATTATAACAAATCTGATTCGTGCACCTCCAAACATTACATATATGCAAAAAAAAAATCAAGCCAATCCATCCATCAAATTTGAAGAAAATTTTGCCCAATATTGGGTAAGTAGTCCAGAATAAATTGGGACACCAAAGGCGCTTCATTCTTGATTGATTTCGGGGTGAAGAGAGAGATGGAGAAATTTTGAGAGAAGGAGGGTTAGGTCGTAGTCCGAGAGTTAGCGCTGGTGGCTACGTTCGTCGAGGGTTGGCCAGAGGAGGGCAGTGCGTGGTGGAGAAGGCTAGGCTAGGGTGGATACTGTATAGAAGGGAAGAGAGAGAGGGAGAGAGAGAGAGAGAGAGAGAGAGAGAGAGAGAGAGAGAGAGAGGTGGAGTACAATTAGTTTTGGTTATAAAGAATTAATTTAGGTGTTTAATTAAGATTTTTAGCTGTTAAAAATGCTAATTTAACACCGTTATAACGGTATATCAAACAAATTTCAAATTAGGGGCACCACGTGCAAAAACCCAAACCTCGAGGGCACCGTGTGCGGAAATTTGAAAGCGTGGGCACCGTGTGCAAAATGGCAAACTACAGGGGTACCACGTGAATTTTCCGTAAATAGAATCTAACAAGATTAACCAAAGTGACTATACAACCCTACTCCACCAAGAATGTAACACCACCAACAAGCAAAACAAGTCCAAACATATATTGTACTGTACACTTGTAGTAAAACCTAGGAACATATTAAGCCCAAACAAAACGACACAAACAGTTTATACTGTCAGTAAAACTAACAATATAAATAAAAAAAACAACAAAACCCAAAAAAAACAAAAAAAAAAAAAATCCCAAAATGTTTCCCATTTCTTTTCATTTCTATTTTGTTGTCCTCTGAACTCCATTTCCCCATTTCCAACTTTCCGATCAGATCTCTCTCTCTTTTCACTTTCCCAAATTACCCCTCACTGTTTCTTCAATTTTCACTCGATCCCTGTCATTTCTAGGGTTTCTTTTCCCCCAATTTGATTGATCGATTACGAAAAATTAGGGTTTTGGCGGGTTCGAATTGAATCGAATTTAGGGGGGGTGGGGGTGTGTGTATGAGGATTTGGTGTTGTCTTCCATGCTTCGGCGAATTAGACGGCGGAATTGATACGGATAATAATAATAGGATGGAAGGTGAGGGAGACGGCGAAAATGTGGGGAAACGTGATTGTGAAGATGAGAAATTGGGGGATGGGGGTGATGATGAAGAAGAGGGGAAGAATTTGGAACTAGGGTTTTATTTGGAATTGAATGGTGTAAATAATAGTGATAGGAGGAGTAATAATAATAATAATAAGAATGATAATTGTGTTGGGGGTTTGAAGCGGGATCTTGAGGGTGTGGTGGTGGAGAGAGAAAAGAGTGTTAATGAGTTGCTTGAGTTGTCTGTTGGTGGGAGTAGCAGCCGCATTTCGCCCCCGTGGGAGGAGGTTGGGTTCGGCCTCGGACTGGGTTTGGGGAGTATTGGGGAAGTGGATTCGTTTGAGGATGAGGTTTTTGATTCTGATTTCCATCCGAAGCGTGCCAAACTTGAATCGAGTTTGCAGTATGATCTCTCTCTCTCTCTCTCTCTCTATCCTCTTATTTCTTGTCTGTTTATTTTGTTATTTTTATGTTTTCGGGTTTTTGATTGTTTGTGTTTAGTAGTGAGCTTGTGGTACACGATGAAAGATTTTATTAGGAAATGTAGGATGATTGGATTTAGTTGGGAATGTGTGAAGATAAAACATACACCCTCCTACCCAAAATGATTTCCCCCTTTTGGAAATTGTTTTTTCAATAGCCATGTTGGGAGCTACTTCTAGACCAAAAGGAAAGACCCATTTACCTTAAAATCAAGTGGAGTTGGTAGAATGCAATGGAGAATATAATATGTACTAATTTTGTTTACTACAAGTTAACAATTCATTTGGTCTAAAATTAGCTCCCAATATAGCTACTCAAAACAGTTTTCGGAAGGGGGAAATCATAGTGGGTAGGACTAGTAGTTCTTATTTGTTTATTTGAGCTTCTTTATGTGCTTAGAATTCTTAGGAAAACCCGTGTTTGAATGGTTCACAATTTCATATATGCTGAATGCTTTCACTTTGGTTGTCGTTTGCCATGGCATTTGAATTGAAAGTGATAACAATTACACAATATTAATAAGACCATCACCATCAACAACCCTAGTAGATATCCTTTGAGATGCAGGAGTTGTGAGCACTACGTTTTATGCAATCTTAAACCTATAGAGGATCTGCGTTTTGCACCCAAGTTGTCGTGATTTGTATGGTAGTCGAATGCAATAGTTACATTATTTCAGTTAGTGTTTGTTGAATCAACAAATTTGGAGTATATCTTGCTACGTTACTTCATGCTACCAAATCTTGATTGGCCGGTTTTGGGCATAGATCTTTAATGCCTCTTGACCTGTTTATATTTAATTTCATTTTTACATCCCAAGGAATATTCTTACAGTGGGTGCTTTTGTTGGTGCAGGGAATGCCATTTTGAAAACGTGGGGTTGACATCTGCTGATAGCAAATTTGGTGTAATAAAGAGCTACACTAGCTCCAACGATTCTTCTGTTTATCAAAGAAATAAGATTCAGTTGATTTCCTCTTCGATTGAGGAAGTTGTAAATACTTGTGGCCACAATAATGGCCAGCATACTATGAAAAACGATATTGATACTACAGAAGTAGATGCCATGGAAATTCAAATGGATCTTTCAGACGATTTGTTGCATATGGTAATATGGTTTCTTCGCTTCACCCCACTTTTTCTAGTAATCTGTGTTACATATAAAAAGTTGAATTATTGTAATTAATTAAAATAGATGTATTAGTAAGCTGCGCTTTCCTGTGCATGTATTATGAAGTCTTAGGGTATACTACGGTTTCCAGCTAATTTGTTAGTAGAAAGAGCTCCATTCAGATTCATGGCATGACCAGTAACATTATGATTTAGAAAGTGTTTTACCGTGCTTTCATACATATTAGTAGGTTTAAGTTTTATTTTTGGTATCCTGCCAGGTTTTCTCTTTCTTAGGCCATGGAGACCTCTGCCGAGCTGCTATTGTCTGCAAGCAGTGGCGAGTTGCCAGTGCTCATGAAGATTTTTGGCGTTCGTTGGACTTTGAAAACCGAAACATTTCTGTGGAACAATGTGAGTTCCTTTTTTACCAGAAGTTGAAGCATATCAACTAATTTCTTCTTTTGTGTGAAATTATTAGCATATTACATATGTTTGTGTTGCAATATATTTGTTCCAGGTAGATGTGTGTTGATGATCAGATAGCTATAAGCCTATACCAGCGTTTGTTCTCTTGCCAGATTCTTATATTTTGGTGCATGCATGGTTGATGTCATTTTGAAACAATAATAAACTGAACTTTTGTGGTGTCTGTAAAGTATAGAACCTTTTTCCATTAATCTGAATTCTAATCGTAGAACTTATGTCCATGCATGGGATGGTTTTGTAATTTCGTAATTTGAGAAATAAATTCTTGATGTGGAATTTCGGGCTTAGAGAAAGGGATTAGAGTAAGACTATTTGGACGGTGATGTCAACAATCATTGAGTAGAGCTCTGAGAAGTGAGGAAAAAAAGGGGGTTTAAATTGTGTCAAGGAAAACTTATCACGTATGCGCCAGATCCCTCGATTTTCAAGATTAGCCATGGTTTTCTTCCAGTGAAGCTAAGAGGTTGTTTGCTGGTCTCATATTCGGGTTTTTCTATTTGTCGGCAGTTATGGCAATGGTTGTTGACTGTTTGCGTATCAGCTGATGAGTGTCCTTTTTGGGATCCTAGACTCGTTGATTGTTTGATTGACAGCGAGTTCAATCTTGAGCTTCTGAAAGGACTGAAACAACTTCAACCTTGACATTTTTCAGTGAGTATGAAAGATGTGCCTGTTATAGAAAATGGAATGACAGATGGCTTCCTTGGATGATAGTAACTTCTCCTAGTACAGTAGTACATATGATGAGGTGGTAAAATTACCCTTCGCCCTTTCCGTTGGATGATTATCTAATATTAGGCTTACTTCTTAGCCTTGTAGCAAGGATGATGATTAATTGATTATGCTTAAAGATCAATTTAGAAGCGATATGTTCAGGCAATAGTTGTGAAGGAGGAGCATCTGTGAGATGTGTCTTAAGAAGAATTGTTCTGAAGGTGATCTAGAAATTTTGGTATCTTATGTTTGTTTTTGAAGGTAGAGGTCTCAGTAGAAGACTTGGGAGAGGATCTTTAGTTAGGACCTAATCCTTCGACTTGCCACTTATTAGGCATGATGTGTGGCAGACATAACTTGTCTTATAACTGGTTAAACCATTAGGTCTGAAGTATGTTTCAGAATGAGTCGGACACAATTTAGTGTCCCGACATTTGCTATAGTATTTCCTCCGGTTTTTCATCTCATATTATTATGTTTTTCTGATCTTATTCGCAGATGTGGTTTTAATTTGACTTCACCCAAGTAGAGGGTCCAGTGTTCTAATGGATGCTAAGATTTTGCAAATACAGGGTTTGCTTTAGATGAACTATCTAGGAATAGAGACTGTCTTGATTTGACATAGCACTTGCTGTGACCCCAAGCATTTTTAGCTATTCTATTATATTTCACAATGAGATGTGTAGAACATGTGTAGGTTGGGTGTCTTGTGAAATGTAAAGCTTTCAAGCGTTATCAGAACTCATAAGCTTCCAATGACACCAAATTTTGATTTTTGATTGTGTATAGATAATGCGAGCAATGAAACAAGTGTGATCTTTTAGAGCATAGAAGTGGCTATTTAGAATTGTTCCTTTGTCTCTAGAGTTGACAGTGACATATGCCCTTTGTAGGTGTATCTTGATACTTGACTATACACATTCATGTTTAGACTTGGCTTTGTGTTTGCAGTAGAAGACATCTGTCTTCGGTATCCAAGGGCTACTGAAGTGAATCTTTGTGGTAATCGTGATATGCACATGCTTGTAATGAGGGCAGTTTCTTTGTTGAGGTATATGATCTTACATCCTCGAATTCTGCTTCTGTTTTTGTATTTCCTCTTTATGCTGCTGATTTGTTCATATCTACAGAAATCTCGAGGCTTTGACCATAGGTAAAGGACAACTTGGAGAAGCCTTTTTTCATGCTCTGTCTGATTGCCCCATGTTGAGGAAGCTGGTTGTATGTGACGCTGCCCTGGGGAATGGTGTACAAGAGATTTCAATTAACCATGATAGGTTGCAGCATCTTCAAGTTACGAAATGTAGAGTACTTCGTGTATCTGTTAGGTGGGCATAATTTGTACCCATTTCTGTTTCTTTCCCCCCATTTGTAGACTTAGATAATGTACTTTATTTTGTTGCTGAACAGTATTTATGTTGCAGGTGCCCCGAGCTTGATACTTTGTCGTTGAAGCGTAGTAACATGGCACATGTAGTGCTTAACTGCCCTCTGTTGCGTAACCTGGACATCGGTTCTTGCCACAAGCTTCCTGATGCTGCAATCCGCTCTGCAGTGATATCATGCCCCCTTTTGGAGTACCTGGATATGTCAAATTGTTCATGTGTTAGTGATGAAACACTTCGTGAGATTGCTCAAGCTTGTGCAAATCTTCATGAACTCGATGCTTCTTATTGTCCTAACATTTCTCTTGAGGCATGCTTCTGAAACCTGCTGCAAAGTTCACATATGCTGAGTAGGACAGTACTTTTAACGCATCTGTCCTTCATGCATTTAGCCTCCTAATTTTTATTGTTATTTTCTTTATGCAGTCAGTAAGGCTGCCATTGCTTACTGTTCTGAGGTTGGAGAGTTGCGAAGGCATAACTTCTGCTTCAATGACTTCTATAGCTTACAGTAATATGCTGGAGGTTGGACTTCTGCTTTTTTCCATTTTAATGATTTTGTTTGGCTGCCACATGTACTCCTTTTGTTTCGTTGACTTCTTACTTTTTCCTTTTTGGGCCATTCCTCCCAATTTTACATTTCCTTATTTAGAGTTATTTTGTGTCAAGAAAATTACTTTCTTTTCCCCTTTCTTCTTCTTTGTCAAGGTCATTTTTTCCCTCATTACAAATGCCTCCATGTGGAATTTCAACACTCACGAGTCCCGACCCTCAAAAACAAACCACTCTCTCTAATGTAAAGAACTCAAAGAAACGGAAGGAGTTATTCTATATATGAATTCGATGTAAATTTGTTGAACAGTTATGTCAATTATGAGTTGTGTGGCAGGTATTGGAGCTTGATAACTGCAACCTACTGATGTCGGTTTCTCTAGAGCTTCCTCACCTGAGGAATCTGCGACTGGTGCATTGTCGCAAGTATGTGCTGTTCTAACTAATTACAACTTAACACTTACCATTTACCATAGGACTCTTGCTACGTAGAATGACACAATTTCCATCGTTGCAGATTTGTGGATTTAAATCTACGATGCCTTACAATGGCGTCTTTGACCGTTTCTAACTGTCCTGCACTTCATCGTATCAGCATCACGTCTAATGCCTTGAAAGTACTTCCTCTAATCCATTAAAAACATGTTTCAGTTTTGATTCCAATTATTTGGAGCTGATTCAAATTTTTGGGTTGCTGGTTATCAGAAACTAGCACTACATAAGCAAGAAAGCTTGAATTCTCTGTCACTGGAATGCCAATATTTGGAAGAAGTGGATCTTGCAGACTGTGAGGCGTTGACAGATTCTGTATGTGAGGTCTTCAGCAATGGAGGTGGATGCCCAATGCTGAAATCCTTGGTTCTTGACAATTGTGAGGTTTGTGGCTTATGTTTTATTTGCGCTGTGTTGTTTAAGTTTGGTTATTCCTACAATGCTAATGCAGAAGATCGATTGTTGTTTGAGGAGTAGAATATGAATAAGATGGGCCTCTTCCTTGGATGTTTACTCTGCTCTAAGTTATGTGATCTAGAATGTCTAGAATAAGTATAGTTATATTTGTAATTGAGCTATTAAGTGCTGTTAGATAAGCCTTTAAACAACAACTTTACCCCAATGCCTCAAAGGCTTTGCCTATGGCACGGTAATGGAGGTCGGATGTACGCAAGCTTGACCCCTACATAGAGACTGCTTACAGATAAACCTGAATATCAAACCAACCTACTGCCACTTTGCAATACAAGAAGTGTAGATAGTTTTGTGAGCCATTTTTTTTTATCTAATATATTCCAAAACCAAAAGTGAGTCTTTGGCTCCATTGGAAATTAAAATAATTAGACCAGTGTGCACATATTTCCATTTCCAATGGAGCCAAAGACTACTTATTTTTTGTTTTTTGGGATATAATGGAATAAAGCAAAATGGCTCATAAAACTGTTTGTGCTTCTTATTTTGTGAAGTAGCAGTCGGTCGGTGCGATTCTTGAAGCAATTTTCATTTTGGGTCATCCGTGCGCAGCCTCTCTATGTTTCAATAGAGGTAAGGCTCGCGTGCATCCGACCTCCTCCCCCCCCCCCCCCCCGCCCGCCTTATGGCGGGAGCCTTTAAGGCACTGGGGTTAAAGATGTTGTTGAGACCAGTGTGCACATGTAATCGAGGTTCAGAATATTGCTCCTTGGTGGAGCGTGGTGTCTGATTTAAATAGGTAGTGTGAAGTGTCTTTAATGGAATCTGCTTTCATCCCTTGCACCTTGTTTATCTTGACGGAGAATTAAAGTTGGGAATGAGAAGTGCTCAAGGAAATTGTATTTGGATGTCTTAAGTTGGAGTGCGGCCGTGCAGGACTTTGCCGTCTCACTATTAAGTCATTTGTTGGACCGCATGAGGCCGAAACTTTGCTATCAGCTGTTTCAGCTTACCACATGACATTCTATCATTAAAATGGATAAAGGAAATGGAATGCTTTGCGACTTTCTTAAGAGTTGAAGATACATTCCTTGTGATTTCAATACACATGCCCAGAGTCCATAAGAGTTCTTCAGTATAAAGGTTATCCTACTGTACCGGGCTTCAGGAATCCTGCGCGGTTAATATATGTGGTTTAACAGTTATGGAGTTGCTTGGTTCCTGAGCAGTATACTGACTAAAGTGTTCTATGATGTTTAGTCTATATATCTAACTGCAACTTTTAACCGTCATTTTCCCAGAGTCTAACAGCCGTGGAACTACATAGTACATCTCTTGTATGCCTGTCGCTGGCAGGGTGCCGAGCTATCACATCTTTGAATCTGACATGTCCTTATCTCGAGCAAGTTCGCTTAGATGGTTGTGATCATCTTGAAAGAGCATCATTTCTTCCTGTAAGTTGGTATTCTCTTATGTATTGGTTCTTTTCAAGTACCTGGTCTGATCTTTTGTATTTACTTTTTGTATGCATTCTGTGTGCTTGAGAGTTTCAGTGTGTGACATTGTGATTAAATAATACCCTTGTATTGTGTAAGCCTTATCATTTTAGGTCTAAGGCTTTCTGTTGTTGTTGTGATTGTGGTTGTCTAAGTTTGTGTTTCCGGCACCATCGTTGATGTACCGCTCTTACCTTGTAAGCATATCCTTGAATTTAGTTACTATATTTATCTCTTGTATAAGCATACCTATAGGATTCACTTTAGCTGAAGTTTGTGTGACATTGTGAAGGGGAGCCTTGGCACACCGGTTAAGGTGTTGCTTTGTGACCGATAGGTCACAGGTACGAGTCCTAAGAGCAGCCTCTTGTCCAAAAGTGATGAGGGAAGGCTTGCCCTCTATACACCCCTGTGGTGGGAGCCTTCCCCAGACCCTCGCCTTGCAGGGACGCCGATGTGCACGGGGCTGCCCTTTTTGCCCTTTTATAAGCACATCTACAGGATTCTTTTTGGCTGCCAGTCTGCCACTAAAATTTTTAAATTTAAATCTGCTTACTAGGTGTCTAAGGATTTATACTGTGGATCCGTGATATCCTGTTGTATTCTATCTGTGTATAATCTTTCTGGTTTAGTTATTGACAAAATTTGTTCCAGGTTGGTCTTCAATCACTGAACCTTGGCATTTGCCCAAAACTGAATGCTCTCCACATTGAAGCACCACATATGGTTGGTCTTGAGTTGAAAGGGTGTGGAGTGTTATCTGAAGTTTCCATTGACTGCCCCTCGTTAACTTCCTTGGATGCCTCCTTTTGCAGGTAATGTTTCTAGCTTGTCTAGCACCAGGCTAGAAAAAAACATTTAGAATATCCTTGTCTCTCTTGGCCTGTTGGGGATTTTGTCTCTCTAATGTACTCTGCCTATGCAGCCAGCTGGAAGACGATTGCTTGTCTGCAACAGCTACTTCATGTCCTCTTATTGAGAAGTTGATTCTGATGTCCTGTCCCTCTATTGGTTCTGATGGGCTGTCCACTTTGCGTTTGCTCAAAAATCTCACCTATCTTGATCTATCGTACACTTTTCTGATGGACCTGGAAGCAGTTTTCAAGTCCTGCTTGCAGCTTACGGTAAAGTTTGCAAACTTTAACTACTAGAATTGCTAGTGTTTGGCTGGACACTCTTAGACACGTACAAAGGAAAACCTCTAGAACAAAACACATTCGAAAGCATTCAGGCCTTTACTAATCTCTTCTATGCAACTGTCATGCATACAGTTGTAGATTCTAACACTACAATGAAACTTAATGGACTCCACAACTGAAGAACTGATCGTTGAACATCTGAGAACAATCTTTCCATTGCGTTCCAATCCTTGCCTTTGGTGTGCTTAGTAAGCCATTTAAGTTACCGTTAAGGCTTTTAACTGCTGCTCTCCTGCCATTTTTTGATTTGCCTTAGTATAAAGAGCAGGCTCAGCTTTAGAGTAAGAACACTTGCCGTCTTCTCCTGTTGCTGACATAGGATGCATCTGTTCACTAGACACATTCCCTTTGTAACTGTTATCTACAGTTTCTAAAGAATTCTGAACAGCCAGTGTTGTAATGACAGAATGTTGAGGCATGCTTGCAGTTTCCTAGACTATCTTAGCCCATTCTTTTACTGTTCCATTCCCACCGACACTCGACTTTCATTCTTTTTGTGGATACATTTTCTCATCATAGTCCTTCATTATGGGAGTCACCCCCTATCTTACTTCTCAAAAAAAAACAAAAAAAAAGACTACACTTATTTCGAGTCCTTTGACTGTCCATTTGTTGATAAGAATTTTGGCAACGTCAATATTACCAGCTTTCACAATGAATTCATCTCTAAGCTTTAGAATGTTTCTCCAAGCTCATGATCTGAGTCAGAGCTGTGGTAGAATTTACACAACCATAATTAGCATATTTATGTTTGGACAACCAACACAATTGAATTTTTGTGCCTAAAATTTATGAAGACTTGTATGCCTGAACTCCCTACTTTTTCAAATTGAATTTGAAATATGGTTATTTTGTCGTTAGAGATGATTTTTTTTGGTGGCTGCAGGCAGTTGTGTGAACCTTAAAGTCCTTTGGAACTAGGAAGTCGGTATAGATCCTGACCTTTCTATTGGTGGTTGATACACGTTCTTAGACCTTAAGCTTTACTCTTGTGATTAGAACTCTAATTTATGTAGAAGGTTTTAATTGGGACATGTGGGAGACAGTAGGGTATTTTCTTGAGGTCATACTCCATATGAGGATTATTGCCAATCACTTTTTACCTAGGTGAAGGGTCCTAAGAGACTGGGCGTGTCAGTCTTATCTAACATTGGACCTGCTGAGTTGGATGGTATACCAGTTGACACCCTAGCATGTCCGATATGAGCTCCTCTCAAAAGCTTTTCTGGGGCGGCTATTTCCTGAATAGTTTATCTTGCTTCAACTAATTTTGGTTGTTTAGAGAAGACCCTAGTGATTATAATATTCTATTAAATACAATTTTGGATCGCAATCCTTGTATTGGCTGTTGTGGCCTTTTAGCCATCACGACTTGGTTGTGGAAAATCATTGCTGATCCGGCCTAAAGCAATGTCCTGACACCCTTGACATATTGGTCGTTTTACAAGATCTACACATCTTGCTTTCTCCATTTGCAATGAAGCTCAAGACCTCTTACTTTTTGGCTTTGGAATCTAACAAAAAAAAAAAATGGTCTCTAATTTGGCTGCACTCTATATTGTGAAGTAAAAGTTTGCCGTTGCAATTTTCAGTTATTGATCTGCGCTTTATGTATTTGGCCTAGGTCTTGAAACTGCAAGCTTGCAAATATCTAAACGATTCATCATTAGAGGCACTTCATAAAGAGGGTGCTTTGCCTGCACTCCGCGAGTTGGATTTGTCTTACGGGACGTTGTGTCAATCTGCCATTGAGGAGCTGTTAGCCTACTGTACACATCTAACTCATATGAGTCTCAATGGCTGCATCAATATGCATGACCTTAATTGGGGATTGAGGCCTTCGTCAAGCTGTCAGGTTGCTGATTTTTCGAATTGTCTCGTAGATGAACCTGTTGAGCTGCCTCATCGCTTGCTTCAGAATTTAAATTGTGTTGGTTGTCCAAATATAAAAAAAGTGTACATACCCTCTACAGCACAATGTATGTATCTGTCGTCTTTGAACCTCTCGCTCTCGGTAAATCTGAAGGAGGTTGATATTGCTTGTTCCAATCTGTGCTTCCTTAATTTGAGGTAGAATTCTGTTCCTTTCATAGTCTTATGTACTTTACGTGTGTCATTTGCTCAGTCATTTGCCTGCTATGTTTGCAGTAATTGTTCCTCGCTTGAATTTCTGAGGTTGGAGTGTCCAAAGTTGACCAGCCTATTCCTCCAGGTAAATTTATCTTTTTGTTTTTCTGTTATCTTTCTTTTTTTTTGGTGAATAATATCATGAAAAAGTTTTTGATGGTTCCTGTTGTCTGAAGCCAAATGTATTATGAAAATTGCATATGGCTGTTTCTGCTCTTTGTATGTGCCGACTTCTTTGGTTGAGCAGACATTGTCAAACCTTATTAGTTATCACCGTCTTGTTTAGGTGATATAACTTGGTATATACTTGTTTTTCTTGATGTCTATTACTGTTTTGCTATGCAGGCCTGCAATATTGATGAGGAAACAGTGCAATCCGCTATATCAACATGTACCATGTTGGAAACACTTGATGTCCGCTTCTGCCCCAAGGTACACTTTCTTTGATCCCGTTGCCACTGCTTCTGATTCTATCCGAAGTGCGTATGATTTGTCATCTAATTAGTTTCCCACTCCTGTTTTGTTATACCAGGTTTCCTCCGCAAGGATGTCTAGGTTACGTGGTGTGTATCCGAATTTGAAACGTATCTTCTGTAGCCGGTCACCATGTTGAGTTGTGTATTTCGTGTCCCTTGAAGCCGCCTTGTTCTTATAAGTTGTGTTAGTATATAGTATATCGTTCCTAGTGATTTGAGGCGAAGGCGCTCAATATGTGTTGTGTCAATTGTAAGTGTCCTTATCTGTTGTTACAAATTTGTGTGGAATGATAATTCTCACAAGAGTGGGTCGTATTAAGCTTGGCCTCAGTTTCTCAATATGCCAGATGCATATAACAGTCTTCCTGTTTGCGAGAGGCAAGACTCAAGAGTGGTTGTATAAATTTGTTGTAATATATTTTTATTAAAGATACAAATAAAAAAAGTAACAGCTTTTATTTTTAGTTACATGTTTTTCATACTACAATCTGGTGGTTTGGCTAGTTGGTCACAAATTAATACGTACGATTTGTACATGTTTTGCCAAAGGTATTTGTCCCTCCATGATGCATGAAAATAATTGAACTGTATAATTTTCTGTACTAATATACTTTGAACCTCGATATTCCGTCGAAAAAAAAAATGCATTAAGGCATTATGCTTAGCGAAATGGTGGTAATTAACTTCCATTGCCTGTTGCGTAAATTCCAAAATGTTCCTTGAGAGCAATGCTTATACCACGCTCCCGGGAGCACAAGGAGCATGGTGGCCTTTCTCACAATAGAGGAGTAGGGACCACACTTAAATAGAATAAATCTATGTAAGTGTGGTCCCTACTCCTCTATTGTGAGGAGGGCCACCATGTTCCTTGTGCTCCCGGGAGCATGGTATAATTTGCGCTTTGAGAGAATTGAGTACTTAGTTAAATTGATGGCCTTATGTTAATTAGGTGCAAATTGCCAAGTAACTACGAAGGCTTAGCTTATTCTTTTTTTTTTTTTTTCTATTGAAACCATGGAGGTCTGAAATGTTTTGTTTATTAATTTCTCCTACATATTACAATGCAAATGTTATTTAATTCTTGGAGGGACCATTATCTAATAGATAATAATATAATAATAAATATTATTTATGTAGTATCTTGGAATATTCTATATTAGAATATCCTACATGTAGGAAACTTAGAGTATTGTCAAAGTCATTGTGTATTATAAATACTTATGTTATTATCAATAATAAACAAACAATTATATTGTAGGGGTATTCGTATTCCTATATGGTATCAGCTAGTTAGGTTTTCTTCTGCTACCCTAACTCTTGATCTCCTTTCGTTCGTTCATTTTCGTCTGGAGATGGCTTCCATCTCTCCCATCTCCGGCCTTCCCCTTTCCCTATTATGTTAGCCTACACATATTAGGTTAAGTTGTTTTTAGTATTCCTCACAAAAGTTGATGTTTTTTTTATCGAGCCGTGATTTCTTCCGTATCTCCCTCTTCTCCTTCCCTTCTTTCTATGTGGTTCGCCCTCTTTGTTCTTCCTTCGCTAGTTTGACTTCTTCTCTTCTTACCGCCTATCAACGCTGCACTTGGCCATGCCAGGGGCCATTTCCGCAGGTTTCATTCCGTCTGCTGGTCTGTCTACTAGTTCTTCTACTGATCCATTTACTGGCCCGTCTACTAGTCCTTCTTCTGGTCTCTCTACCTCGTTTGCTAGCGTCCTTACCTCTCAGCACCAGCGGGGCGTTGCGACTTGTACTCCTTTCTCGCGACTCGCACCTCATTCTCCTGACTCCCGTAATTGTTCTGCGTGCTGGTCTTTGGTATTGATCACAGGGGCAGATGTGTGTGTTGCGACCTGTGAGCACTTATCGCTCATAGTGCGATGTTTCCGCCCGTTCATCGTTGTGCCCTCTTCCACAATCCTGACGAGTGATCAGTTCGATGACGCTTGCTGCAACCTTGGATCCTTGTTGAACTCCGGTCATGCTCTGCTGCATTGCCTTCACCCAATGGGTCATGTCGAAACATCTTCACCTATTGGCTCCTGACGACGTGTCGTTACCTACTGGCTCCTGCTGAAGCGCCTACGACTATTGGCTCCAGTCGAAGCGCCCTTACCATACCGCTGCGATTGCGGGGGTGTAACAAATTATAATATAAATAAATATTATTTACGTAGTATCTTGGAATATTCTAGACTATAGAATATCTTAGATTTAGGAAACTTAGAGTATTGTCCAAGTCATTGTGTATTATAAATACTCATGTTATTATCAATAGTAAACAATCAATTATATTGTGTGGGTATTCGTATTCTTATATTATCTACTTGTGTGAAAATATGCTACTTAGAGTTTGTTTGGTACGAAGGGAGTAATTAGGGGAGGCAAATCAAGGAGAGATACTCCGTTACTAGAGAATTCAATTAACGGGTAATGATTCCTTGAATTGTAAGGCCATGTACAACGCTGAAGCACACTCTCCATAAAGCACCAGCTCTCCAGCATATTCTCTCTCCTTGGAGAGTCGATACCTTACTTCACCACTACCATGCTATCACTCTCCATTTTAACTCTCCACCTCACTTTTAGTAGGACCAGTTATATTTATTTAACACATCTTCTCACTTTTCACTCATTTTTTACAATTTTGTCAAAAATAATCAAAATAAGTTAGATACTTTTCACTATCACATAAATCAGTCGACCTCAAAATTATATCATATAATATTATTTGCAAAAAAAATTAAAAAAATAAATTTTTTCTCAATTTTTTTTTTTTTGAAAATTAACTATTCTCGAACTTATTTAAATTTATAAATAGTTGAATCGTGATTGATTATCGTAATATGTAGCATATTATATGGGAGTGACTGGGGTATTTGAGAGGAGAGAAAGTTATAGCTAGCTACTTGTGTGCTGCAAATGGAGAGTTAGCTACATCAAATTTTGATGGAGAGTTAACACCCCATTCTCTTGAGGCATATCACTGTGAGTATAAAGTTAACTTCTTCTCTCTCATCTCTCCTCAAAAGTTAACTCTTCATTTCGTTGAACCACACCACTATACGTGCTCTAAGTTTGGCATGATCACTACTTGGGTGAGGGAGTGATGTATTCCTATGGGGATGAGGGAGCATGCACTACCTCTTGAAGGTCGCAATGAGTTTTGGGTCTTAATTTTTCCTTTTAATCCAAACATGTAAAGTGTTTATTAATTTAGCAAGTCTGAAACATAAATAGGTACTTCGTAGTAGATTTTCGTTCACATTCTCAGGTTAGAATTACCATGTTAACCTACATCAAATCGGATTAAAGTTATTTTTTATTGTCGTGTTGAATAATCCCTCGTGGCCTGAAAGTAATGGCCTAACACTCTCCTACAGCCTGAGTCCTAATCTATTTCAACAGTAAGATTCCTATCACTGTAACATTGACAAATGCATACACTACAAATTTAGGATCACCAATATTTGTAAAAGGGAAAACCCATCTTTTTCACAAAGTATGGACATGATTTAGTTATAGGTCTTTGTTTGTAGAACTCGTAAATGTCCAATAACAAAGTCATCCTAATTCAGCAAATTCTATTTTGAAACGTGACATATCACAATTAATTCTATTTAGAAAGCAAAAGCAATAGTGGTCCATAGCAAAAGCAATAGTGGTCCATGGGCCACTTATTATGTTCTAGTTGTGTCAAATTGTAGCCACCACTATGCCCTTGTCTTTGTATGTTGCATAGCATCCTACTATTCAAAGTGTAGCATCATCACAGCTAGGCTAACTCATAATCGAGGATTTCTATTTATGACACAGTGTTATGACTTAATTCTGTGCACAAAAAGATAGAGCATACTCCGTGTAAATATATATATAATGGCAGGCGATTGGTGAAAAGCTCGTCTATACTATGTTTTCTTGCATGGTAATTGAGATTTGTTACTCACAACACAATCAAATTAAATGAGTTGCATACTAAAAAAGATACAGCAAAAAGATTGAGCGATGGGTGAATTCCCGCCTTTATAGTATAAGCTCATTTTTGTGAACAAACTCACGATATTGTGCCGTCCGCAAAATTACTCCTCGTAATCCACCTTAGATTATTATTATTAGCGATCGCACCAAAAGCTCCAGAATTGACGTGCACATCCAAGGACATGAACATCAGTGTAACAGTACATCCAGAACCTGACCAGAAACTACAAAAAAAAGGAACATATTGAAAAGCATAAAAAAAACCTTGGCTATCATATCATGAAGTAGATGAAATGTGAACTGATGTAGAAGTGACCCAAACTTGATTATGTATGTACTATTTATGTGAATATAACACCTCGTTGCAGCTATAAATCTTAGGTCATATTCTTTTCATCATCTAAGAATTTAATCTGTTTGGTCTACATCGTTTATATTTAGTGCTGTTTAATTAGCTCGATTCAATTTAGTTATTTCCAAATTAATATTTTTTTTGTTTGTTTAGAAAACGAGAGTCAAACTCCAACCAATCGACAACTTAATTACGAACGGCCCAAAGGTTTCCTAGTTATTTATGCGTCTCACTAACTTTAGTTTGTGAATTTGACTTTGAGATTCCTAAAAAATTAATTTTTGCTACAACTTGGAAAAATCTCTAAATTAAAATGACACTTAACAATTAATAACCTAATAATTCTGGCTTGATTAACTTGGATTGTAATTGTTTTATTGATATGCATTTTCATGAACACTTTTGACAAACAAGTGATGTAATTTTTTAGTAATTAGCCTCTTTTCTATTGCACTGTATTAAATTCTTTACATTTAATTTGAAAATATGCGAAAAATACCAACCTAGCATCAAAAACTGAAAGACATAAAGGAGTAGTAAACTACATTCACCAAGTTCATCTCAATTACATTCACAAATATAATTTGCACAATGTTATAAAATTTGATGAAATAGCTAGTCAAATGGAAAATCATGGGTACGAGCTGTAAAGTGAAAAGCTCCCAAATGGAGACAAACTTTTTTTTTGTTTATTATTACAAAACGCAGAAGAAGGATCTTTGCCAAAATACTCAAGGGCCAACATTCAAACAATGCCATTTTTTGTTTTATTTGGCAAACAAACAAACAGAGGGAGAAGTGGGATATTAGAAAGTTGGTATATATTCAATTTGTTCAAAGTTTTAATCATTTAGTTCTATGTTAACTTTGATATGTAGTGTCTCCGTGAAGTTAGCAAAGGACACAATCCTGAAGAAAGAGGGACATTAGACATTATTAGTTCCATTATAAATACCAATTAGTACAATGTAAGGATCCCTTAAAATCATCCGTCGTCCATTATCATCATCATTATCTATCGTCCCGTCCGTATAATATATGTGTTGCGGCTTTTTCATTCTTGACTATTTGTCTAAAAATCTCTTAACCGAATATATGGTTATAAAGCGGGTTAGTTACTAAAATGTAGGTGATTCTCTCGTATTGTATATATAGTGGAGTGATTCTACAATGGCTACCAAGACTTAGTATCCATTGTAAGTTGACCTATATAATAATTTTAACTCAATTTATTAAATTCAAATTAATATAAAAAAATTAATCAATTCAAACAAATAAACCCCATCCCATATTTTTCTCTCTCCTCTCTCCCCTCCTCTTCCCTTCCCGGCTTCCTCCAACCCTGCCACCACCCTAGCGACACCTCCAGCGCACACCCGCCACCATCACTGAAATCGAGAGCCCCACCCGGCCCGCGCAAACGACGGAGATCCCGTCTGCGCCACCACCGGCCTCTGTTGTCGCGTCATTGGTTGTGAACGCACGTTTCTCTCTCCTCCCAACAATCCTCTTTCCCGCCCTATACCCTTTGATTCCAGGGCTCCCACCCCTCGAAAACCCACTCCCACCCCTCCACCGACCCCCTAGTAGCCTACAAAGTCGCCGACCAAGGATAATAATGGGGTTGCAGGCGATAATCTTGAGGAGAGAAAATAAATTGGAGGTGAAGCGGACGGTGGCGTCGGTGAGGCACGTGGTTGCAGGCGATTGCAGGTCTCAACGGTCGTATCGGGCAGCAGTTTGTCGGTGGTTAAATTGGGCGGTGGTGGTTGCTGGGGTCGTAGAGCAGAGATAATAATAATTAAAAAAAAAAAAAAAATTGGCGTCACGGAGAGCAGAGATAAATTGGGGTTTATAATTAATTAAGATTTCTACAATAGCTACCAAGGTTTGGTAGCCATTGTAAAGAGGGAGAATAATGATCCTTGATATCCCAAAATAAATCATGGCCCTTAATTAATTTGACCTTTTATAATTAAAATTAATAAATAAAATCAAATAATAAATTCACAAAACCCCCTTCCCCCTCTCCAGTCTCCACGAGTCCACCCTCCCTCCCCACCCAAGAAACCACCTCCGGCCAAAGCCAACCACCGCCATACCGTCACTGAACACCGCAATCGGGATGGAAGTCAGTGGACACCACGCGCCCCACCCCTTGCGCCACTGACGCCCCTCCATTTTCTCTTTCTTTTCCGTATTTCCTTGGGGTGGCGACGATTGTGAGGACGGCTGCGTTTGAGGATGCTAGTGGGTCGGAGGATAGACGAAAGGGGGTTCTTGTGAGGTGGGGGGCTTGGAATCAATGAGGGAGAGGGTGGGAAAGAGGCGTGTTGGGAGGAGAAAACGCCGTGCAAGGATGAGACGAAGATGGCCGGTGGTGGCCCAGTATAGTCATGTGGTCGACTGGAGATGATGTTCTCAGGTGTATTGGTGGGGTTTGGTGTGGCCTGCGGTGACGCCATGGAGGTGGCATGGCTGGGGAGGGGAGATGGGGGGGGGTTGGGCCTTTTTTTTTCTTTTTTTTTTACATGTAGATTTTTTATGGTAAATTTTTTTTTTTTTAATTATTGGGTCAAAGAATGAAGGATTGTGATTTATTCTTTAAATTTCAATGGTTAAATTTGCTCCTCCTATAATGGCTACCATGTTTTGGTAGCCATTGTAGAATCACTCTATAATTAATATCAATATTTTTTTATTAGTTTTTAATTATTATAAATGGTCAAAGTAATCAATGGTTAGGATTTATTTGGTGAAATCAGAGGGCTATTCTATGTTATCCCATTTACAATGGCTACCAAGTATTGGTAGCTATTGTAGAATCTTAATCTTAATCTTAATCTTAATATATTTATAAACGAAACTTTTTTCGTGGGCATTGAAGTGCTCTAGAGCCCTTCGAATTTTCTTAGAACTTCTGGTGAATAATGAATTGATTTATGTTATGGAATTGTTGTTATACCATATGTGAGTTTATGTTAATCATGTACAAAATTCATATATATAGTAGTTATGGAAATGTTTTACCATATTTGAGTTTATGGTAATTATGTACAAAATTCATATACGGTATTAGTTATGGAATGGTAGAATAAAAAATAGATTAAGTGTTATGCAAATGTAGCATTTGTAAATTTATGGTAATCATATAAAGAATTCATTTATTATTTATGAATATGTAATTACCAATCTAAGTTTATGATCATTTTGAAAAGATGAATTAGTATAAAATAAGTTATAGTAAGATAATATTCCATACGTCAAACTTACATTTTAATACGTGAGAAAAAAATATGACGATATTATCTACATTTTGGTAAATATAAGAACCAAGGGTTTGTTTTTTTAAAGGTGAACTTCGAATTAGAGGTAGTAATACTAATAACGATAAGTCACTCATTTACTATAGATGGATATTCTACAACAAATGGATAACAATTCAACTTATTTAGTAATTTTCCAATACTAATATGTTCCTCTAAACTCTGCGTTATTCTATAAGTCTTTTTTTGTTTTTCTTCTAAATTATGTTTTTTTTCCCTATGTATAAACAATTGACCACAACCTACAAATAAAAGGAGTTTTTATATTTTTGAATGAATCTGATCTTATCCGCATCTAACTATGAGCTATTTATGCGTCTAGAGTTAATAAAATCTTATTACAATTTTTGGTGAATATAAATTCCATTTGTGAATAAAAATATTCATTTATGAGTAACGGAAGATAGTAAGACCGTGTGCGATTAGACTGCATTTTTATGATTTGATTTGATTTGATATGAATTGATCTGACTTGATTTGATTTTATTTGAATAAACTTGATTTGATTTGATCTGAACTGAATTAATTGATAAATTAGCTGCAATTAGACGAATTAATAACTAGAAATAGACTAGATTCTTGATTGTTATGGGGATAATTCTGATTTGATTTGAATAAAACTGATCTGAATTGAAAACAGTGTTAAATAAGTTGAAACGCACATGACCTTAATCAATATATGATAGTATATGGTAATTATGAAATGGTAAGATAATACAAAATAATTTTCTTATGGTTTAAGGAAAAATCATTAAATTCCAAACTTGAGTTTATTGTAACCATAAAAACAGATATTCCTCCTTTGAGTCCTTTCAAAATGTATGCCGATTTCATTTTGCGAGATACGGTATTGGCTATTGATTTCACAAAAAAAAAAAAAAAAAAAAAAAAAAAAATCTGACTTATATACTTAAAGTTATTTTCATTTATTTGGTTGGTACCTAATTTCATAATATTATAATTTTGTAGTTTTTGGCTTTCTATTTTACAATATATATATTTTTTTTTCATTTTAATGTCTCACTTCCAAAAATGAAATGATATTGAAGCATATTTTTGAAGAGAGAATGTTATATATATAAGAAATATTGTCATCATCATTGTCATTTTTTTTTTTTTTGCATATTATTATTTTTGAAAATTTTCTATAATTGTCATTGTTTACATTGTTTTTTCATTTTACATCAGGCATCTTGATAGATTACTGTTAAAAATATTTTGTTGTAAAAATGGTAAAATCAAGAGAACACCAACCCACCTTAGCTTGAGGTTATTTGCAAGTATATGGTAATTATGAAATGGTAAGATGATACAAAAGAATTTTATTATGGGTTACGAGAGATTAAATTCCAAATTTGAGTTTATTTTAACCATTAAAACAGATATTCCTTCCTTCGAGTCTTTTCCAAAATGTATGACGATTTTATTTTGCGAGATAAGGTATTGGCTGATGATTTCGCGAAAAAAATAAAAAATTTATCAGACTTATATACTTAAAGTTATATAGTTGGTATCTACTTTCATAATATTATAGTTTTGTAATTTTTGGTACAGTTATGAACATTTTGTTGAAAATATGGTAAAATCAAGAGAACATCAATCCACCTTAGCTTGAGGTTGTTTGCATGAAAATTTATTATATCTTAGTTATTTACGTTCTGTATGATCTGATGAATATATTTGATGAAATACAAAAGAATTTTGAACTTATTTATTTGAACTCCCCAATAGTAATAACTACGAGTAAAGGTAATTGTTTACTCACTTTAATATATGTCCTATTCTATAACTCTATTATTTGTTTTTTGTAATCTATATTTTAGTATATATGTTAAAGATTGACCACCAACTACGAATTAATGTAGTGTTTATATTTGTTTTTTTAATAAATATGATCTTTTCTGCATATAACCATAAGCTTTTAATACGTGTAGAGACATTGAAATTGTATTTCATTTTCTGATGAAGAAAATTTCGATTGGTTTATTAAAAAAATCATTTGTAGGTTATGGAAAATAATATTTCTAAGCAAGTATATTGTAGTTATGAAATCGTAAGATAGTGCAAATAATTTTATTATGGGTAATGGAAAGGTTACATTATATTCCAAATTTAAATTAATTTTAATCATATAAAGATAGGATACCCCTCCTTTCAGAATTGTAAAACGATTTCATTTTGTGAGCTAGGGCATTGACTGTTGATTTCGCAAAAGACTATCAGATTTGCACACTTAAAGTTATACTCATTTAGTGAGGTATCTTCTTTGATAATATTATTATAGCTTTGAATTTTTTAGTTTATATTTTTAGGTGGGTAGCAATTGAAGTTACTCAAGTGAATTTTCAAATACTAATAACTATAAGTTTAAGTCACTAGGTTTCTCTAAATATGCGCTATTCTATTAGCAGTTTGAAGGCAAAATTTTGGCTCAGTGTGAAACTGACATGAGCCACGACGGTTCTACACACTGTGAAACTGCCGAGCTACTTGACGGTTTTGTTGAAGTGAAACCGCCAAGGGTCTTGGCGGTTTTAAGGGGTTAATGGCTTCTTCCAGGGGCGTTTATGGGCACTGTTTGATACCCTAAAAATCGCCAGGGTTCATGGCGGTTTTGTCCCGAAACTGAAAGGGGGTGACGTGCATCCCATAAGGTTGAATAAGTTTTTATTCGACTCATTTTGTTTAACATTTATTTTTTGAGCCCTATTTCGAAAAAAAAGTGCAAGCATTATTGCAATTATAAGATTTGAAATAACTAATGTATAATTTTTAATTTGAGTCATTGATTCAACTAAACAAAATATAAGACAAATTAAAAGAAACATACAATTAAGATAATATATTTTTTTGCTTCGGTTTCGTAAGTTATGATATAAAGTTATTTGGATTTATTTAAATTTATTAAACTTAGACTAAACTTATTTGTTTTGAACTAATATAAATTCATTTGGAATCAGTTTTTTACTAGATTTATTATAATTACAACATCTTACTCTCGTGATACGAATATGTTAAAAAGAATAAGTGTAATCATACAAAATCTTACTAACTTCATGTGTAATAAGCTTAGAAATCGGTATACAATATAGGGAACAAATTCGAAACTCAAACTTATTGTATTCGGTACCTCTTTCTTAATCACTATAGCGCAACATCTGTCAATTTGTTATTTAGGTTTGTTGATGTGAAATAAATGTATATATCTTGCATAATTTGTGTTCATTTTTGTTTAGTATTGACACCTTTATACTTTTGTCATGAGACATAAACACGTAAAACGATAAAGGTTGGCTAAAGTATGTAATGAAAGTAAATGGTTTTATGAAAAAAAAAAAGTTAATTAATTAGATAGAACATTAATGTCATGTAAGTATACATCGTGAGAACTTTAAAAAATGAATTAATCAATAATTCAAGATAAATGGTAACTTTATTTCGTTGTTACTTTAAAAAAAACTTTATTTAACTACAATAATTATAATGATTTCGGCGATGGAAAGTTCCTATATAATATAAAATATTGTTAATGTGACCGTGCAACGCACGGGTTTTAAACTAGTATATTTATAAACGAAACTTTTTTCTTGGGCATTGAAGAGGTCTAGAGCCTTTCGAATTTTTTTAGAGCTTCTGGTGAACAAGGAATTAATTTATGTTATGGAATTGTTGTTATACCACATGTGTGTTTATGGTAATCATGTATAAAATTCATATATTTTACTTATGGAAATGTAGTATACCATGTGTAGGTCTATGGTAATTTTGAAAAAATCCATCAGTATATATAAAAGTTTCATTTTTAAGTTATGGTAAGATAATAAGTCAAACCTACATTTTAATATAAAAGAAAACCATACGACATTTTCTACAGTTTGGTAAAATATAAGAACCAAATTTTTTTTTTTAAATGCGTCTACAATGAATGAAATGTTAATACAGTTTTAAGCGAATAAAAAGTCTGTTTAAGTTCATTTAGTGTAGAAGTGGCCCCAACATGGATAGTCAAAAGCAACAAACAAAACAGAAAATTATAAAAAAAAGAAGGAATTATATATGGCAATTAATCACGAAATGGTAAGATAATACAAAAGAACTTTCAACTTATTCATGTGAACTCCCCAATAGTAATAACTACGAGTCAAATTTTATTTCATTTTCAGGTGAAGAAAAATTCGATTGGTTTATAAAAAAATCCATTTATAAGTTATGGAAGATAATATTTCTAAGCAAGTATATTGTAGTCGATAAGATAATACAAAGACTTTTATCATAAGTAATGGAAAGATTACATTATATTCCAAATTTTATATATTCCAAATTTACTGTAATCATAAAAAGATAGGATACCCTCTCCTTTCAATAATATAAGACGATTTCATTTTGCGAGCTAGGGCATTGACTATTGATTTCGCAAAAAACTATCAGATTTGCACACTTAAAGTTATACTCATTTAATGAGGTGTCTTCTTTGACAATATTATTATAGCTTTATATTTTTTTGCTTTATATTTTTAGGTGGGTAGCAATTCAACTTACTCAAGTGAATTTCCAACTTTTAATAACTACGAGTAAAGTCACTGGGTTTCTCTAAATATGCGCTATTCTATAAGTCATTTTTTTTTCTAATCATAAAAAGATAGGATACTTCCTCCTTTTAGAAATGTATGACTGTTTAAGTTTGTTTAACTGAGGCATTAGATGTTGAACATTTCATATGTCAATTGATCTAAATTAATTAAAAAATAGCTTAATTTAGGTGATATGTTTGGTATTTATATGTTGCAAAATTAAGTTGAATTGTATCATACAAGTTCATTCCCGTATTCGATGTACTTATTTCTATGAGAGCAATCAAATGTTTTTACATAATGTATAGATCTCTTTGCTCTAAAACACATACTATCAAACGAAAATTATTTGGTCAGCTACCTTAATGTAAACTTGAGTTTTGAAAATTTTAATACAGTCCTAGAAAATATAATATTTTATTTATAAATATAGTCTATCTATTGAAGAGACAAACAATTATAGGTATTTTTATGGAGGTCTAGGCAGGTCCTCGAGCCATAATATTGAAAATGATATTATAAGATCTTTAATTGAATAATAACAATAAGTAAATTCTTGATTATCAAACATTCGCAAAATACAGTTATATATAATCCAGCAGTCATAAAACCATTTATCACAAACTTAGAATTACCTTTTATTGTTAGGTAGTTTGAAACATGGCCACATAAGCAAAGTCATTGGTACTAATCTTAACTTTTCATCTTAAGAATTTGTAATGTACAACGTGCAAACATTATTGCAATTATAAGATTTAAAATAACTAATATATAGAAAGTGACGAGCCTCGAAACATATGATATACTTCACAAAAGGTTAAGACATTCAAAAATGCACAAAGAGAAATGGCGTGAGGTGAAACTTTCCCTCTGAGTCCGTACACTATTTACATCACAAAAATAAGCTCAAAGCCATGGCCAAACGTGGACGCCCGCCAAAACCAAAGCTACCGCTGGATCCCCCGCCACAAGGCGAAGCTAGTCGTACTAATTTTGAGAATAGAGAGTCAGAATCGGAGATGGAAACTCAAACCCAGCTCAACGAAGAACCCCGATCACCGGTGTTTCTTCATGACGTCATCGACTATGCACTCCGCAAGTCAGGTAACGCTAATTCTACCTCTCTGGAAAATAATAGCTCAGGGTTACATGGAACTTCTGCTACTGTAGTGAATAATGAAATTTCTGGTCTCAATGTTGAAAAACCTCTGTCAAATGAGTCGGTGCCTGAGGAAACTAATACAACCAAAACTTGGAGTAAGGTTGTTAGTAGTAAGCCTAAGATTGGGATGAGCCTGCATATGCATAAAGAAATTAACCAGGAGGAGACAATTGTAATAGAGGAGGATGATATTGGGGAGGAAATTGAAAGATGGAAATGCACTCTTGTGGGTAATGTCTTGGGAGAAAAACCGCAGGTGAAGGAGATGAAGGAATTTGTGAGTAAAAGTTGGGGGAAAATCACTACTCCGGATGTGCAGTACTTCAAAAGGGGGTGGTTTATTTTCAGGTTTCTCACAAAAGCTGATATGGATGCTGTAATGAAGGCAGGGCCATGGAAATTGGGGAACAACTCCCTAATTCTCAAGCATTGGTCGCCTTCCTTCTCTCAGGAAATTGATTCAATCTCTAATATACCAGTTTGGGTTCTCTTTCCCAATCTTGACCCCTGATATTGGACAGAGAAGGTTCTAAGCAAAATCTCAAGCAAAATTGGGACACCTATGTATGCAGATTATACGACAACTTATAAGGATAGGTTGTCATTTGCTCGGGTTTTGATTGAGGTAGATGTTTCTCAAAAGCTGCCAGATTATGTAACCTTGCGTACCCCTTTTGCTGAGATTATGGAGCTGAAGGTTGAGTATGAATGGGTTCCTTATTACTGTCAAGGCTGTAAGAAACTGGGTCATGAATTGCAAACTTGTAAGAAGAGCAAGCCAAAAGTTCAGGAGAAAAAAACCAAGCAAATTTATAGACCCGTTGAGAAAGCTGGGGAAAACCTGGTAGAGAGTAATGAGGCAACACTGGAGGTTAATGCTCCAAAGGAGATTGTTCAGGAACAGGTGGTTGTTGAGGATCATGAACATGAAAGTCCAACCTCTCCTGAAGTGGTTGAGGAGATGGGTTTTCATAAAGTCAGGGAATCAAATGCTAAAAAATCTAGATCTTCAGCTTTGGTTGTCCCTACTGTGTTGAAAAACAGGTTTGATACTCTAAGTGTTGGGCTGTCTAATGCCATATGGGTGGGGAATGAGCAAATGGAGGAAGTAGGGGAGGAGAAGCCCCCTGATCCTGAATGATTCTTGCAGCTTGGAATGTGAGGGGGATGAATAGCCCCCTCAAACAGTGTGAGGTAAAGGACCTCATGCTGCAGTATAGGGTGAATATAATGGGAATCTTAGAGACAAGAGTGAAAGTTAGGAAAGCTGATAGTATTATGAAGAAGAGGTTTAGCAATTATAAGATAGTAACTAATTATTCCGCACACTATAATGGAAGAATTTGGGTGGTCTGGAACACTCAGCATGTGGAGGTGGATATAAAGGAGATTCATGCTCAGTTTATTCATTGTGGAGTGAAGCGCAGAACTTCTCATAAGGAAATGGATATAACTTTTACTTATGGTAGTAATGACTCTCAGGAGAGGGAAGAGTTATGGAGTAACTTAGAGAGACTTAGAGTTCTCCAGAAGCCGTGGCTAGTTATTGGTGACTTTAATGTCATAAGGTATGCTTCAGAAAAATCAGGCTGTTTTGCTCCTGTGCAGAGAGATATGGATGACTTTAATACCTGCATTTCAACCTGTAATCTGATGGATATACATAGTCAAGGGCAAGTCCTTACTTGGACTAACAACCAAGATGGGGATAGGAGAACTTGGACCAAGTTGGACAGAGCACTGATTAATAGAGAGTGGCTTCTTCAATACCCTGATTCAATTGCAGACTTCCGTCCTTCTGGAATGTCTAATCACTCTCCTTGTGTAGTGACCATTTTTCCTCCTCCAACAATTAGGAAAAATTTCAGGTACTTGAATTGCTGGGCTATGCATCCTACTTTTTTAGAAACAATGAAGCAAGCATGGTCTCAGGAGGTAAAAGGGGACAATATGGCCAAATTGTTTCAGAAACTCAAGCTTACAAAGCACGCCCTTTCTATGCTGCACAAAAACTCCTTCTCTAATCTCTCTGAGCAAGTTATGAGATGTAAAAATGATCTCTTGAAGCATCAAGAGGGACTGACTGGAATTAGGAATGATCCTGATAAAGAAAAAGCTGTGGAGGAAGCTAAAAGAGAGTACTGCAGGCTGAAGATGGCTGAGCTAAGCATGTTGGGGCAAAGGGCTAAGATTACACACATTAATAACTCAGACTGTAGCACCAGTTATTTCTTCTCGAGAATCAGAGAAAGACAGCATCAAAACATGATCGGGAAGATAATAGATATGAATGGAGAGAATCAGGAAACTCCAGCAGCAATCTCTAAGGCTTTTATTGAGTTCTATGTGAATTTAATTGGCAAGGAGAAGAAAGTTCAGGCACTAGATACTGTGTTTATCAGAAAAGGAGCTAGCCTTAACCAACAACAGTCAGACACTCTTATCCAGTCTGTCACAAAGGAGGAAATCAAAGTGGCTCTTTTTAGTATGGATTTTAATAAATCTCCTGGCCAAGATGGATTCTCAGCAAGTTTCTTCCAAAAGTCATGGGAGATAATTGAGAGGGACTTCTGTCAGGCTATTTGGGAATTTTTCAGAACTGGTAGAATGTCTAAGCAAGCTAATACTACAATGGTCACTTTGATCCCAAAGAAGGATCATCCAACAAGTGTTGCTGACTTTAGGCCTATATCTTGCTGTTCAGTGATTTATAAGACCATTACAAAGATCATTGCCAATAGAATTCAAGATGTGATGGCAAGTCTGGTGGGTAAAGAGCAGGCAGCCTTTGTCAGGGGTAGGAATATCTTTGATAATGTGGCTCTTTCTCAAACTATAGTGAAGGGCTATAATCAGAAGAATGTCTCCCCAAGATGCCTAATAAAGGTAGATATCAAGAAGGCCTTTGATTCTGTGAATTGGGGCTTTATCAGATCAATTTTGCAAGCCCTTAATTTCCCTGAGAAATTTACAAAGTGGATCATGAGCTGCATCTCAAACACTTGGTTCTCTTTGAAAGTTAATGGGAATTATGAGGGATTTTTTCCAGGCAAATGTGGAATCAGACAAGGAGACCCTTTATGTAATACCCCAGATTTCAGAGGAGATCCCTGAAAGATTAAGGGCTCATATGAGGTGCTTAAAAGGAATGATAGTGCTACTCATACCAACAAAGTCGACTTTCCTTTTAGGAAGCCCATGTGATAAGAACTCCAAAGTTAAGCGTGCTTGACTGGGAGCAATTTCAGGATGGGTGACCTCCTGGGAAGTGTCCCAGGGTGCGCACGAGTGAGGTCAAAGTGCGTCGGAAGGACCCGTGTTGGTCTGTGAGGTCAGCCCACAGCCTGGCGAGCTGCCATAGGTGACTACTTCCGGCTTAGGCGATGAGCCGGGGTGTTACAAATGGTATCAGAGCAACCCTGCGACCGCGTGCTGGGTGCTGGGGCGAGGCCCAGACCAGCCGTCTAGCGGGGGAGATCTTGGACCTGTGTTAATGTTGGTATGGTTTGGTCGAGGCGCAACGGGGACGTTGCGGTATTTAAGTGGGGGAGTTTGTAACACTACGAAATTTGGAAAGTGGATTATGGAGTTGGTTTGTCCCACATTGGAAAAATAAGGCTCATATGATCAGTTTATAATAGATTCCTACCATTATACTACCAACAAGGCCTTCACCTTTTAGAGCCCGGAGAGGATATATGGGCCTAAGGGGTGACTACCCATCTTATTGGGTTGTGTTGCGACGGACGGTGGTTCGGGCTGCTACAGATGGTATCAGAGCAACCCTGTGACCGCGTGCTGGGTGCTGGGGCGAGGCCCAGACCAGCCGTCTAGCGGGGGAGATCTTGGACCTGTGTTGGTCGCGAGAGCCCAGGTCAACAGCCTAGCGGGGGAAAGATCCTGGAGCTACACTATGGTTGGCTGCCAGTCGCAACGAGGACGTTGCTTTCTTAAGAAGGGGTGAATGTAATACCCCAGATTTCAGAGGAGATCCCTGAAAGATTAAGGGCTCATATGAGGTGCTTAAAAGGAATGATAGTGCTACTCATACCAACAAAGTCGACTTTCCTTTTAGGAAGCCCATGTGATAAGAACTCCAAAGTTAAGCGTGCTTGACTGGGAGCAATTTCAGGATGGGTGACCTCCTGGGAAGTGTCCCAGGGTGCGCACGAGTGAGGTCAAAGTGCGTCGGAAGGACCCGTGTTGGTCTGTGAGGTCAGCCCACAGCCTGGCGAGCTGCCATAGGTGACTACTTCCGGCTTAGGCGATGAGCCGGGGTGTTACACTTTATCCCCATATTTGTTTGTGTTGAGCATGGAAATTCTTTCAAGATACTTGAGGGAGATGCCAGAGAAAAACCAGTTCAGTTTTCACCCAAAGTGTGCTAGAATCAGGCTTACACATCTTACTTTTGCTGATGATCTTATGATCTTCATAAGAGGGGATGTGCCTTCTATGCAGGCTGTGGTTGAGTGTTTAAGAACTTTTGTTAACATCTCAGGGTTGGAGGCTAACCAAGCTAAGACTGATGTCTATTTCGGAGGTGTTAAACAGGAGATCAAACAACAAATTATCAGCATCTCAGGCTTTTCTGAAGGTTGCTTTCCTTTCAGATATTTAGGAATTCCTTTGAACTCAGCTAGGCTCAAAAAGGATATGTTCAGCTCTCTAATCAGCAAGATCAAACACTCTTTGAATCACTGGTCTTCCATTATGCTTTCCTATGCAGGAAAGGTGCAATTGATCAACTCAGTGATCTTTGGCCTTGAAAATTATTGGTGTGCCAGCTTATTGTTGCCAAAAGGGATTATAAAGCAGATCAATAAGCTTTGTAAATATTTTTTGTGGAACATTGAGGCTGGAAAAAGGAAAATGGTCTATAAAAGCTGGGAGGGTCTTTGTACTCTCAAGAAGGAAGGTGGTCTGAATATCAAAGAGGTCCTGGCTTGGAATAAGGCAATGATGGCTAAGTGGTTATGGCAGCTCCAATATGAGAATCAGGGTGCTTGGATTTGTTGGATTAAGGAGTATAAATTGAAGGAGAAAAGCATCTGGCAGGTCACTAAGAAAACAGGAGATGCTGAAACATGGAAAGACATTCTCACTGTCAGGGATGAGGTTCTTCTAAAAGCTGGAACTGATGATGCTGCTGCTGATCTGCTGCAGAGTTGGCAGAGAAATGGGAGGTATAGTGCAGCCAAGAGCTATCAGCATTTTAAGAAGAAACATCAAGAGAATAAATGGCATAAGGTGGTCTGGAATGCAATTAATCTCCCAAAGCATAGCTTTGTCGCAGCCCTGGCCATTCAGAAATCCCTGGCAACTGTGGATAACATATGCGCGAGAGGTATGCCCTTGGTTAATAGGTGTTGTTTATGCAAGAAAGGAGCAGAAGATCATAGGCATTTATTCTTTGAGTGTTCATATACTAATGGAGTATGGAAAAGCATATTGAATTGGCTTGCAGTTAAGAGGCATCCGAAATGTTTGGAGAATGAAGTAAAATGGTTGAATAAGAGGAATCGAAGAAGGCATTGGAAACACCATTGGATGATTTGTAGCCTGATAACTACGGTCTACATGATTTGGCAAGAACGAAATGCTCGTCTCTTTGGTGGTATTGAGCATGAGGTAGATTGGGTTGTAGGAAGTGTCAAAGATATAGTCAGCATTAGAGTGTATGCTTGGATCAAGAAGTGTGATAGTATAGAAGTAGTCGAGTGTTTGAACTCCTAGTGGGAGTGTTTTCCCGGGTTTTTCTCTAGTGGTGTCCCTTGTAAGATCTCCTTCCTTTTTATTCCCTCAATGGATGAATAAAAAGACCACAATCTTACAAAAAAAAAAACTAATATATAATCTTTAATTTGAGTCATGGATTCAACATAACAAAATATAAGATGACTTAAAAGAAACATACAATTTAGATAATATATATTTTTGCTTCGGTTTCGTAAGTTATAATATAAAGTTATTTTGATTTATTTAAATTTATTAAACTTGCACTAAACTTATTAGATTTGAACTAATATAAATTCCTTTGGAATCAATTTTTTTACTAGATTCATTATAGTTACAACATCTTACTCTCGTGATACGAATATGTTAAAAAGAATAAGTTGAATCATACAAAATCTTACAAACATCAAGTGTAATAAGCTTAGAAATTGGTATACAATATAGGGAACAAATTTGAAACTGAAACTTATTGTATTCGGTACCTCTATCTTAACCACTATAGCACAACATCTGTCAATTTGTGTTTAGGTTTGTTGATGTGAAATAAATGTATATATCCTGCACAGTTTGTGTTCAATTTTGTTTAGTATTGACATCTTTATACTTTTGTCATGAGACATAAACATGTAAAACGATAAAGGTTGGTTAAAATAAGTAATGGAAGTAAATTGTTTTGTGAAAAAAGTTAATTAATCAGCTAAAACATTAAATATACAATGTGAGAACTTAAAAAAATGAATTAATCAATAGTTATAGATAAATGGTAACTTTATTATTTCGTTATTACCTTAAAAAAAACTTTATTTAACTACAATAATTATAATGATTTCGGTAATGGAAAGTGCCTATATAATATAAAATAATGTTAATGTCACCGTGCAACGCACGGGCTTTAAACTAGTATATTTATAAACGAACCTTTTTTTGGGGGCATTGAAGAGGTCTAGAACCTTTCGAATTTTCTTAGAGGTTTTGGTGAATAAGGAATTAATTTATGTTATGGAATTGTTGTTATACCATATGTGAGTTTATGGTAATCATGTATAAAGTTCATATAATTTACTTATGGAAATGTAGTAGCCCATATGTAGGTTTATGGTAATTTTGAAAAAATCCATCAGTATATATAGAAGTTTCCTTTTTAAGTTATGGTAAGATAATAAGTCAAACCTACATTTTAATATAAGAGAAAATTATACGACATTTTCTACATTTTGGTAAAATATAAGAACCAATTTTTTTTTTTTTAAAATGCGTCTAAAATGAATGAAATGTTAATACAGTTTTAAGTGAATAAAAAGTCCGTTTAAGTTCATATAGTGTAGAAGTGGCCCCAACATGGATAGTCAAAAGCAACAAATAAAACAGAAAATTATAAAAAGATCAAAGGGAGTATATATGACAATTAATCACGAAATGGTAAGATAAACAAAAGAATTTTCTACTTATTCATGTGAACTCCCCAATAGTAATAACTACGAGTAAAGGTAATTATTTACTCGCTTTAATATATGTGCTATTCTATAATACTATTCTTCTTTTTTTGTAATCTATGTTTTAGTATATATATAAATGATTGACCACAAACTACGAATAAATGTAGTGTTTATATTTTTTAATGAATCTGATATTTTTTGCATATAACCATAAGTTTTTAATACATCTAGAGACATTGAAATTTTATTTCATTTTCAGGTGAGGAAAAGTTCGATTGGTTTATAACAAAATCCATTTATAAGTTATGGAAGATAATAATTCTAAGCAAGTATATTGTAGTCGTGAAATGGTAAGATAATACAAAGAATTTTATCATGAGTAATGGAAAGATTACATTATATTCCAAATTTTATAATTCCAAATTTACTGTAATCATAAACAGATAGGATACCCCCTCCTTCCAATAATGTAAGACGATTTCATTTTGCGAGATAGGGCATTGACTATTGATTTCGTAAAAAACTATCAGATTTGCACACTTAAAGTTATACTCATTTAATGAGGTGTCTTCTTTGACAATATTATTATAGCTTTATATTTTTTTGCTTTATATTTTTAGGTGGGTAGCAATTCAACTTACTCAAGTGAATTTCCAACTTTTAATAACTACGAGTAAAGTCACTGGGTTTCTCTAAATATGCGCTATTCTATAAGTCATTTTTTTTTCTAATCATAAAAAGATAGGATACTTCCTCCTTTTAGAAATGTATGACTGTTTAAGTTTGTTTAACTGAGGCATTAGATGTTGAACATTTCATATGTCAATTGATCTAAATTAATTAAAAAATAGCTTAATTTAGGTGATATGTTTGGTATTTATATGTTGCAAAATTAAGTTGAATTGTATCATACAAGTTCATTCCCGTATTCGATGTACTTATTTCTATGAGAGAAATCAAATGTTTTTACATAATGTATAGATCTCTTTGCTCTAAAACACATACTATCAAACGAAAATTATTTGGTCAGCTACCTTAATGTAAACTTGAGTTTTGAAAATTTTAATACATAGTCCTAGAAAATATAATATTCTATTTATAAATATAGTATATCTATTGAAGAGACAAACAATTATAGGTATTTTTATGGAGGTCTAGATAGGTCCTCGAGCCATAATATTGAAAATGATAATATAAGATCTTTAATTGAATAATAACTATAAGTAAATTCTTGATTATCAAACATTCGCAAAATGCAGTTATATATAATCCAGCAGTCATAAAACCATTTATCACAAACTTAGAATTACCTTTTATTGTTAGGTAGTTTGAAACATGGCCACTTAAGCAAAGTCATTGGTACGAATCATAACTTTTCCTCTTAAGAATTTGTAATCTACAACGTGCAAGCATTATTGCAATTATAAGACTTAAATAACTAATATATAATCTTTAATTTGAGTCATTGATTCAACATAACAAAATATAAGATGACTTAAAAGAAACATAGAATTAAGATAATATATTTTTTTGCTTTGGTTTTGTAAGTTATAATATAAAGTTATTTTGATTTATTTAAATTTATTAAACTTAGACTAAACTTATTAGATTTGAACTAATATAAATTCATTTGGTTTTTTTGCTTTAGTATTGACATCTTTATACTTTTGTCATGAGACATATAAACACGTAAAACGATAAAAGGTTGGTTAAAGTAGGTAATGGAAGTAAATGGTTCTATTAAAAAAGTTAATTAATTAACTAGAACATTAATGTCATGTAAGTATACATTGTGAGAACTGTAAAAAATGAATTAATCAATTGTTCTAAATAAATGGTAACTTTATTTCGTTATCACCTTAAAAAAAACTTTATTTAACTATAATAATTATAATGATTTCGGTAATGAAAAATGGCTATATAACATAAATATTGTTAATGTCACCGTGCAACGCACGGGCTTTAAACTAGTATATTTATAAACGAACCTTTTTTTGTGGGCATTGAAGAGGTCTAGAGCCTTTTGAATTTTCTTAGAGCTTTTGGTGAATAAGGAATTAATTTATGTTATGGAATTGTTGTTATACCATATGTGAGTTTATGGTATTCATGAATAAAATTCATATATTTTACTTATGGAAATGTAGTATACCATATGTAGGTTTTTGACAATTTTGTAAAAATCCATCAATATAAAAGTTTCCTTTTTAAGTTATGGCAAGATAACAAGTTAAACCTACATTTTAATATAAGAGAAAACTACGCGACATTTTCTACATTTTGGTAAAATATAAGAACCAAATGTTTATTTTAAAATGCATCTACAATTAATGAAATCTTAATACTGTTTTGGGTGAATAAAAAGTCCGTTTATATGTTTATTTAGTGTAGAAGTGGCCCCTAACATGGATAGTCAAAAGCAACAAACAAAACAGAAAATTATAAAAAGATCGAAGGGAGTATATGGCAATTAATCACGAAATGGTAAGATAGTACAAATTTTTTTTGAACTTATTCATTTGAACTCCCCAATAGTAATAACTACGAGTAAAGGTAATTGTTTACTCGCTTTAATATATGTGCTATTCTATAACTCTATTTTTTTTTTGTAATCTATGTTTTAGTATATATGTAAAAGATTGACCACAAACTACGAATTAATGTAGTGTTTATATATTTTTTTTTTAATAAATATGATCTTTTCTGCATAATGCGAATTTTTTTTCGAAATAGGGCTCAAAAAATAAATATTAAACAAAATGGGTCGGATTCAAAAATGTTTAATGTTATGGGGTGCACGTCACCCCATTTCAGGTTCGGGACAAAACCGCCATTACCACTAGCGGTTTTACATGTATTGAACAGTGAATATGAGTTTCAAGGGGGATTTTGGGCAAATGTAAAACCGCCATGGGGGGTAGCGGTTTCACTTCAAGTGAAACCGCCACCCCCCATGGCGGTTTCACCCTTTACAAAAATTAAGCCACCAATTCCCATACTCAATTCGGGTGTAAAACCGCCATTGAGGGTGGCGGTTTCACTTGAAGTGAAACCGCTACCCCCCATGGCGGTTTCACTTTTTTTTTTTTTTTCAAAGACTTGTATCGGGTTCTCCAGCCCCAAATCACCCCGACTCCTTACAAAAAAAAAATACCCCCGACTCTCAACCTCAACTTCTCTCTCCAGCCCACGTCCCCATTCTCTCCGGCCGCTGCTCCGTCGCTGCTCCGCCCCTCTCCCGCCGCTGCTCCGCCCCTCTCCCGCCGCTCCGTCCTCTCTCGTTGCCGCCGGTCACCGCTGCTCCGCCCTCTTTTGTACCAATTTCTTTAAGGTAATTTCATTTCTTCTAATTGTACCAAATTGTTTTAGGTAATTTCAATTCATTAGTTTAATTGTTTGATTTTTTAGTTAGATTACTAATTTATTGAATAATATGTTTTGTTAGTATTGATAATAATTTGCATATTCATGGTATATGATAGAAGTTGAATTTTTAGGGTTTTGTTTAATATTGTAATTAAACCACACTAATTTAGGTTAATTTAAGTTCATTGAGTTGTTTTTTTTTATGTTAGATTACTAATATATTTAATCCAATTTAGTTAGTATTATGCTTGAGTTTAGTTTTTAAAATTTATAAGTCGATTTTTAGGGTTTTGGTTTATGTTAGTTGAATTTCTTAGTTAAATTAGTTTATTTTTCTCATTATAGAATGGAAATTACGAGATATCCTTTGGTATGTTATTGGGATGGAGAAATTGTTGAAGCTAGTGGAAATGTTTGTTATAAGGGTGGAAATGAGAGTTTTGTATTTGCTAGTACTAGTATGACTTATAATGACTTCATTGGGGATATTTGTGAGGCAATGAAAATCAATAGAAAGAGTGTTTCATTGACGGTGAAGATGAAGTATCCGAGTGCTGGGTGTTATAAGGTTGTACCCCTTAATAATGATCGTTCTTTACTTGCTATGTGGGCAATTGTTCGACACTCAAAGGTTCCTTCTATGGACATTTATGTTGAAGTGGGAAGGGTAGACTCTAGAAATGTATTGCCAACAACGATTTCAACAACGCCCAATACTTCTCTCACATCAATGAGATTTGGGGATGTTGCGCAATATGTTTCCATTGAAACCAATAACATAAATAAGGGGACCTTGAACGAGGATTTAGAAGGAGATGAGGCGGAGGAGGAGTTGAATGTTGTTGAACGTATGATTGATGATGAAGATGAGAATGATGATTTGGTTGGGAAGAGTGCCCCACATTTAGAATTCAATACGATTCATGAAATTGATCAACAACATGTGAATGCTTGGAAAACATGGGTCAATGAAGTTGAAGTTAAGGTTGGTAGGGAGTTTATAGTTGGTCAAAGATTTCCAAATAAGGCTGCTTTGATAGAAAATATAACTTTGTACTCTGTACAACGTAACCAAACTTTCAAAGTGCCTGAATCCAAACCCCACACTGTCACTTTCAAGTGTAGTAGAACACCAAACCCATGCAATTGGAGGCTTAGGGCATCACAAAAACAAGAACAGTTTTCAGAAGCCTTCACCATTGTCACTTATCTTGGGCCTCACGAAACTACCTGTGTTGGTGACGTTATTCCACGCGATCATATGAATTTGAAACAAGGTTTCATTAGTGAAGCTATTAAAAACCTTGTTGCCAAGGATTGGTCCATTAAAGTCCCAGTTCTTATTGAATTTATCAAAGATAAATTCAATTATACTATCTCATATATGAAGGGGTGGAATGCTAAACAAAGGGCAATTGCAAATTTATATGGTGATTGGGATGAATTCTACACTTTGCTTCCTCACTTCATGCAAGCAATGAAAGAATCCAACCCGGGAACTGTTGTGCATTTTGTGAATACGCCAACATGCAAACCTAATGAGGAAACTTTCTTTCTAGTGTTTTGGGCATTTGGACCATCAATTCAAGGTTTCAGCCATTGTCGCCCTCTTATAACTATTGATGGCACTCATTTATATGGGAAATATAAGGGTACTTTACTTATTGCAATGGCAGTTGATGCTAACGACCAACTTTACCCACTTGCTTTCGGTATTGTTGAGAGTGAAAATACCAATAGTTGGCCTTGGTTTATGGCATGTATAAGGAGGTTCGTGACAGATAGAAAAGGTCTTTGTGTTATATCAGATAGACATGATGGCATCAAACCTGCTATGAATGATGAACACATCGAAATGACTGAGCCGCATGCCTACCATAGATTTTGCATGCGTCATGTGGCATCCAACATCAACACAAAGTTTAAAAGTAGGGATTTGAAAAACTTGTTTGGTTGGACTGCCACACAACATCAGAAGAAGAAGTTCAATCGTGGTTTCAATCGAATGGGTGAAATAAATATTGATACACGACGATATTTGACCAAACATGGTTTGGAGATGGAGAAGTGGTCAAATTATCATGACGGTGGGTTCAGGTATGGTATAATGACTATCAATATGGTGGAGTGTTTCAATGGAGTTTTGAAAGGAGGCCGATTCTTACCCATCGTCGCACTTGTGAAATTGACATTTTATCGAGTCAATGCGTACTTTGTGGAGCGGCGTGAGAAGGCAAAACAAAGGCTTGAAGAGAGACATGCATATTGTAAGAAAGTAATGGATGCCATTGCTGTCAATTCTGAGAAAGCCGCACACCATACCGTTGTGGCATTTGATAGAGGACTGTTTCAAGTGACCACTGGGTCGGGCCATAGAGGTAGTGGAAAAGGGAAACATAAGCATACTGTGAATGTTGTGACTAAAACATGCACTTGTAAAAAACTTGAAATTTACAAGTACCCTTGTTCACATGTACTTGCCGTTTGTAGTTCAATGGGTTTAAGTACAAATGCATTTGTGGATGTGTTTTACACTAGTGGTGAGTATTTGGGGTCATACGCACCCAAATTTCGACCCATTCCGGATGAAGCTTATTGGACACCTCTTGATGGTCCTAAAATCCTTGCTAATAAGGATATGAAACGTGAACCGAAGAAGAAGGGTACGAAGGATAAGTCACATTCAAAGCGATTGCGTAATGAAATGGATGAAAAACCACCATCAAAATCATTATGTGGCATATGTCGTCAACCCGGTCATAACAAAAAGACATGTTCTTTAAGAGGGTAACATTTTTTGTTGATCTTTATATTATTGTGAACTTACTTTTGCCTAATCTTTTTGTGTAATATTTTAACTCTCTTGTTTTTCTTTTTGTAGCTCTCATGGAGGCGGATCTTCATCCGGGACCGATCGAACCGTCTCTTCTCAAACTGCAAGACAAACACAGGAGTCAAGCAATTTGGGACGGAGAGGAGGTGAGTTCGCTTAGATGTAGAACTCACATAAAATGGCATGGCGAATATCGTCCTAGTAAGCGGGTAGTTAAATTTATTAGGAAAACCCAGTTTTATGGGGCGCATAGAGTAGCTAGTGTTAAGTTAGATCAGGATTTAATAAGTGCGTTAGTAGAAAGATGGAGGCAAGAAACCCACACTTTTCACTTAACCGTTGGGGAGGCCACTATCACCTTGCAAGATGTGCAAGTTATGTTAGGTTTGAGGATAGATGGAAGAGCTGTGACGGATGAGACCCATCAAGATTGGCAAGGATTAGTGACTAAATTGTTGGGAATAGCACCGGGGGGAAGTTTGAAGGGAACTTCTTTGAAAATTTCTTGGTTGATGACCCATTTTAGTTATTTGCCCAATGGTATGGACGATGCCGTATTTCATTGCTATATTCGAGCGTATCTTCTCATTTTGTTTGGTACCGTTCTATTTCCCGATAAGAGTGGGGATGTGGTTCAAGTAATCTATTTGCCATTGTTAAGTGATGTCAGTAGATTGGATGATTACTCGTGGGGAAGTGCAGTACTAGCAACATTGTATCGTAACTTGTGTCGAGGGTGTTGTAAGGATGCATTAGAGATATCCGGACCTCTTATTCTTCTTCAGCTGTGGTCTTGGGAACGTATTGCTATAGGACGTCCTATGAACATGGGACCATTAGAATATGAGGATGAGGATGAGGATGAGGATGGAGATGAGGATGAGGATGGGGATGAAGATGAGGATGAGGATGAGGATGAGGATGAGACTATACCTAGTCCATTTGGGTCACAACATATCTATGGGAGAGATGCATTAGGACGTAAGTGGCTTATGATCGATCGGCGAAGAGCTGATAAGATTTTCTCTCTTACCGCTTACAAAGATGCATTTGATTGTATGACTCATGATCAAGTAAGTTTACTTATCCAATCCAATTTTTTGTGACTTTATAAGCATGAAAATAATTTGGTAATTTACTTATTTATTTGTTTTATTTTAGTTTATTTGGCAGCCTTATACAACGGATGTCATCTCAGCTCTCTGTCCGATTTGTTCAAAGGATGAACAAGATTGGTGTGTTTTGGCTCCTATGATCTGCTTTGACATTGTAGAGTGGCATTGTCCAGATCGGGTAGTACGCCAATTTGGTTTGAAGCAAACAATCCCGGTGGACTGTGATACTTCGGTGGCTCTTCATAAATTGGATAGGAGAGGAAATCGGAAGGTAAGTTGGAGTGAAATCCACAATGTCTATATCGATTTATGGAGTAGGCGTCGAGAGAGGGTGGTGGCTAATATCGATGTAGATGATGGCACGATGGATTACAATGATCCGTATATGGTTTGGTATCGAAACCATACTCGTCGTATCATTGGAGCTGTTAAACAATCTCATGGTGGCCCGGTTTCCTACCATCCTTCTTCTCCCTCAATTCAATTGCTTGTAAGTATGATTTATCGTTATTTCAGTTTTATTGAATAGTAAGCATGTTTAGGAAATAATTAGTGCAATGTTTTGATTTTTGTGATTCGGATCATCTGGAGTTATTTTTCCTGAAGTTCTCTGGAGTTAACTTGAAATGGAAACATCACTCTACCATGTAGTGCTTTCCCTTATTTAAAAAAAGACATTCATAAATTTATTTTTCCATTTCAGGTAAACTCCAGGGAACTCTATGAAAAATAACTCCAGAAGATCTTGATCCAAGTGAAAAATAATCTCCTTTCTTTAAAAAAAAAAAATGAGTTGATAACATCCGGCTCTCCCTTTCCTTCTCTTCCCTTCTCTACAAAAATGTGTAACCCCTTTCTTTCTCTACAAGACTGTCACTAATTAATTAGACAGTGGTAAACCCCAATTTCTTACATTGATTGCTCTTATTATACTGTTTGTAATAGTAGTTTATTATACATTCGGACAATGCTATGAACTAACTCTATTAAAAAAAACCTTACATGCATATCCATGCAACAAGGTTAGTTTCAATTCACGTTCTTTGTTGTTGAGGGGGGATAATTCAATGTTCTTTATCCATGTAATAATATACTCTTTTTATGATGCTGTTTCTATCGGGACATTCAGTGAAACTAAGATAAAGAAGAAAAGGGGCGAAAATGTTATGGAGAAAAGCAGCCAATTCATAAGCTTCTAGCAATAAATATTATTCTTGCATGTTTCGATCTGTTGAAATATTGAGCTCATTGAGAATTCGCAAATGTCAAGGTGGTGGTTTAGAGTTATTAGAAAAGAGCATTATCATTTATTCTCGTAAACAAAATGTACTTGAAAGAAGCACAAAAGTGGCGTAAACAAGAAATGGAAAGGGCATATATATATATATCTTACCAAAAGGTGTGTTCTCAGCTAAGAAGACGGCTCACTTTCATGCTTTATTTTCCTCTTCTTTTAACTTCTTTGTTTCTTTTATATCGTGAAGAGTCGTGTTGCGAGATATACTCAAGAGGGGGGTGAATTGAGTATGGACTTTGATTGAAACTTTTTCATTTTTGCTCGAGTTTTTGTGTGTAAAGCAGCGGAAGAGACAGACTAATGTACAGTACCAAAAACTAGAGATTGTAGTTTGTGATGGTACAGTGCACGGTTCTGTACTATGAAATAAAGTACGAAACAATGAATAGAGTACACACAAGATTTACGTGGTTCGACCTCAACCCAAGGCCTACGTCCACAAAATTCACTAGAATTTTCTTCTCTACTAGCTCAACCCAAGATAAGTAGAGGAACCCACACAACTAACTCTAGTTATGCTAGTTTCAACTGTGAAACTAATCCTACTCTCTCAACCCAAGACAATAGGAAACTCGAGTACAACCAATACCCCAAATACCTCACTCTAGAAGAGAAAAGTACAAAGCAATCACCTCGTAATAATGCTTATTAGACAAGCGGATAGAGGTACAATTTAGACCTATGATGAGTATAGTGTAGGATTTCAGTGCATGGAACAGTATGCAGGTCTGTTCTCTCTGGACGTTTTCTTTGGAAAATTAGACTCAAAACTTTATTGTAGAAAAACGTCTAAGTGATTATCAAAACCAAGACTTCTATTTATGCAGTAAAAAGACTCTTGGTTACTTAGGAAACAATTAGAAGATAAAGTTTATTCCATTTAAAACCATAGGATAACATCAATTAAGGATAGAATATAGAGTTTTACCTCAAATGAAATCCTATCAAATATCTTCAAATATATTCAAAATAAAATCAACTTAAAAGATGATGAATTCTGAAACAAGACACCAAAATATCTTTCTAAAATATTTAGGAGAATTAAAAGATAATATTTCAAATAAAATCTTTTCCAAATTTTCTAAAACATAATTATCACATATAAAACTATATTCTTGTTTAATAAATAATATTTTCCAAAATATGTGAATCAAGTAAAATAAATCTTTCAGATATTTGGTATCACTAAAAATCCTTTGTAAAAGATAATCACGTTTCATGTAAACCAATTTCGAAATCAATAGTTTCAGCATTACAGAGTACAGTACTAGGTACTGTTCTCTGGAATAACAGTTTTGCACAATACATGGGACAGATTGCCGATCTGTCTCTTGCACCATTTAGCACTTCCACGCACGTTAATCAAATCCACAAACTCATCTTACAACAAGACTATATGAAAGTATAACTCTTCTAATCTATAGTTTTCGATGTTTCACATCTTGTAGCTCCATTGGTATAGCCGTATACTACTAGATCAATCCAATCTTCCTTCCTGAGATGTTGGCTTACCAAAACTAAACAAGATGTTAGCTCATAACAAGGGAGTAATCAACATCGAAATCATATCATCTTGTCATCATCAAAACACACACTACATGGTTCAACAATTTCCCCCTTTTTGACGATGACAACTAGATGACAAATAAACATAATCCCCCCTTAACCAATGCATGCTTTCGACACCATAATGAACATACAAATGTAACATGAAAGCATATACGAAGAGGAGATTAAGCAATAGAACACAGCATTACTTGTCAACATCAAAACCATACATACTCAACATTATTCCCCCTTTTTGATGGTGACAAGCAACCAAAGTTCCCCCTCAACGCAAGCATACAATAAACCAAGCATTAGAACAAATTCACTTATCAAGAGATCAAAGTATCATTAGAGCATATCATGTCAAAAACAACATCTCATCATAAAACCAAATCTACGCAACCTACCAAAGAGGTCAAAGAGAAATAAGGTTCTTGACAAGGTTTAATATCAAGCAAGTAGGTGCATCTAAGTTATTTTTCCCCCTCTTGGCATCATCAAAAAAGGGATAAAGTAGGAGTGAACCAAACTCGTGAAAGTCACGCAATTAGTCCAAAAGAGAGCTCAATAATCTCAAGCCTAATATCAAACTAGCTACATCAAGAAGAGACCAGGTCACAATCCTAGCTAGCGAGAATTAGCAATAGTTTAATCATCTATAGTCCATTGAGTGATAACCAGAACCAGTGCGGAACATCGTATCAAGTGATCCATCAACATTATCTACAGTGGTATCCTCGAAATGCAGAGAAGAGTGGCAAATAGTATGCCATGGAACCAACCATGTAATCATGATCAAAATTGGAAGTCCACCAACTGAGCCAATGTTATAAATCATGATGGGAGAAATTAATCAGAGGACCAACTTCCATTGACATGTGCCCACCATATGTAATTCCTCCTTCTCCACGAGTCCGAAAGTGTTGCTCTTCAGAACATCGAAATTCCGCCTTAAACTCAGCTCATATTACGCACAAAATCAGCGTTCTCTAAATCCGAGGGAACCCAATAACAAGCCAAATAACCTTCTTTCTTAGGATAAGACCACTTGATACGCACAAATTCACAATAATAAAAAAGACCAACCTGTGAAAACTGAAGTTGACCCTTGTGCTTTCAAAACAATCAGCAGAATATGGAGTCGGGCATGTGGAACCGTGGTCACAGTCCAGTCATGTAGCTCAAGCGGTGGTCTGGTCAACCCGATAGGCGACAAAGAAATATGGCAACCAAGCCGCAGCCAAGAGTGTCACAGCAATAACCTGGTATGGTTGTAGACGAAGCCAAGGTGGCGACCGAAGAGGTTAGTGTTCACAAGGGATCAATTGATTTGGGACAATTCAGGGCACTAACAAAATGATGATGATACGTGTTCTACCAAGCCTTTTGTTTTTATTTTCTTTTCAGCCTTTTTTTTTTTTTTTTTTGTTGAGAACACTCATCAAAACAAGGCAATTTCTGAATTCTACAGAAACAATTCGGAAAAGTTCTACCAATGAAATCTTTGCTTTAAATCAGCAAAAAGAATCAGGATAATCCTCAATATCTTCAATATCCAAAGTCAAAAGATATGGTCTTTACTTTCCATAAAACAATACCTTAATACAGTAGCTAGATCTGTTCCTTGCATGGGATGTAGACTACAAGTGTAGTGCGCAAATTACAATCTCCCTTGTAGTTGCTACCGCCAAATTATCGTGAGACACTAAAAATAATAGATGATCAGTGGTACAGATACCCATACTGTACCATTAGTTACCGCTTCACAATGTAAGGTATTGTCGTCCAAAGATATCTTTCGAACCACCACATAATGCTTTCACAACCCCACATATTGTACCGTAGCGAACCACCATATCAATTCGATCATACTCAAGGCATTGATTCATAAATTGGACTATAGATAACTCAACCACAACTTCAACTCAAAGCTAGGCAACTTAGGAACAAATTCATAGATGTAGCTAAGAGAGAAAAAGGCGAGTCCTATTACTATTAAAGATATGGACATAAAATGCGCTAAACGGGTTCACTGGCACAATATCTAGTATTAAACACCTTTACTAGCCATTCATCGAGAAAAACACAACAAGCAGCGACCTAAATGCAATTAATTATACCAATTTCCAAACGAAATTTCTCAAATATTTCTCTAGCAATTGGCTATGTAAGAAATGGTCAATTCGTCATCAACATTGTATAATTCAAGACAACCAATACTCATATCAACAACTAATCTCTAACAAAGTGAAAATTCAATGCAAGTAGTTCAAGTAGCATACGGGATTCGGAAACATTAAACCACTTTTGGTGACACACAAAATATGCACACACAAAAGACAACATCATAATCCCGAAACACGAACTTACCATGATGCAATAAGGAGCAACAACATAAACATATGAATATACACGAAATACCTTGCTCCCTGGATGAGACAGTACCATATTCTGTCTCTTGCTTAGTTGCTGACCTGAGGAACAATTCTGATGGTACAGAACAGAGTTCTGTTCTGTCTAATAATGTGTCGTTCCCCCTGAGTTCCACATGTCTTCTAATGAACTCGTCTATGAGCAAGTGGATCTCATGAAGGCCCTATATCATCTCTAACATCATCCACCTGCACATTTTGAGAAGTAGAACACAAAGATATACATACTAAGTAACTACTACTTCTTTTACTTCTCACCTTCACTTAATCACGAATATCACAATATGCCCAACTCTAAGGATTGAGAAATACTTACCAATAATTTACCACAACTTGTTAATGGAATGTGTGTGAGATTTACCAAACTTACCAATTCACACGTCCACACATCCATCTTGAAGGCTCTATGTGAGAGGATTATGAGAATCGTCCATTAGCACATGAGCAACGATAAGTTGGTCAATCGTCGCCCTTCCTCCCTCTCACTTTTAGCCTGTAAAAACAATCATTCCTTGGACTTGGGTACCCAAATAAATTTGGGTCCCTTTTGGTTAGTCAATGTAGCACACAAGTCCTTTCGTACCCACACTTTCTTAACCACTTTGTGACTCCTTTCAAGATCAAATTTTTCTGCATCACAAAGGTTAGACACACAACCATACTTACCATAATAATTGTGAGTCAAGGACTCACGAAATCTAGCACATTTTCTTTTATGAAAAACATGTTTATTATGGTTAAGTGTTTCAAGGGTACAGTCCGTCATTCTGTACTGTCTAATAGCACTATGTCTTAAACCTCTTTTTCGAAAATCATGCAAACGTCTAGAGGATTGGTTCAAGACATCACTACTATCATTACTCCACCTATTTGACATAGTTTGGATCTCAACAAGGTTAGAATCAAACACGCTAATTGATTTCAAGAGCTTTTCGTTTTGAATTCTTAACACTTCAAAACCTTCACTTAATTTAGCATGCTCATCATGTAATTTAGTATCAACATAAAACTCAGGTGGAACAAAACTTTTGCACTCTTTTAATTCAACTAATTCTTTAAACAAAGTATCAAGTCGTTTTAAAAGAGTACAATTTTCAGTTTCAAGAACAGTACAGGGAACAGACTGACAATCTGTACTCTCAGCAGAATCTTTAATCAACTTTGCTTTTAAATCATCATTATCACGAAAAAGACTTTCAAGACTCGTTAGACCATTAGAAAGGAAATTCAAATCTTCATTATCAGATCTAAGCCTAAAACAATCTTTTTCAAGACAAGCAATTCGATCAATACTAGTAGACAATTTATCATCGACAATTTTCTTACTCTTTTTCAATTCATAACAAGTAACAATTTCTTTGCTTAGAATTTCAACAAGTTTCCTCCTTGAATAAGAATGCAACTTTTTCAGAATAAGAGTGAGAGAATCATCATGACTTACTTGTGAATCGTTGTCGGATTCGGAATCAACGTGACTTGAACTATTTGCCATAAGACATAAGTTCGATCCTTCGACGGTTTGTCTACCAATAACTTTTCTCTTCTTCCATAAAGGGCACTCCTTAATGTAATGGCCAGATTTGTTGCACTTGAAACACTTGCCATCTTCAACCTTTGATTTGCGCGACATCTTTAGGATCTTTACGCTAGGTGTTAGCCGATCAAGAGCACGAGGCTCTGATACCAATTGAAGAGTCGTGTTGCGAGATATACTCAAGAGGGGGGGTGAATTGAGTATGGACTTTGATTGAAACTTTTTCATTTTTGCTCGAGTTATTGTGTGTAAAGCAGCGGAAGAGACATACTAATGTACTGTACCACAAACTAGAGATTGTAGTTTGTGATGGTACAGTGCACGGTTCTGTACTATGAAATAAAGTACGAAACAATGAATAGAGTACACACAAGATTTACGTGGTTCGACCTCAACCCAAGGTCTACGTCCACAAAATTCACTAGAATTTTCTTCTCTACTAGCTCAACCCAAGATAAGTAGAGGAACCCACACAACTAACTCTAGTTATGCTAGTTTCAACTGTGAAACTAATCCTACTCTCTCAACCCAAGACAATAGGAAACTCGACTACAACCAATACCCCAAATACCTCACTCTAGAAGAGAAAAGTACAAAGCAATCACCTCGTAATAATGCTTATTAGACAAGCGGATAGAGGTAACAATTTAGACTTATGATGAGTATAGTGTAGGATTTCAGTGCATGGAACAGTATGCAGGTCTGTTCTCTCTGGACGTTTTCTTTGAAAAATTAGACTCAAAACTTTATTGTAGAAAAACGTCTTAGTGATTATCAAAACCAAGACTTCTATTTATGCTGTAAAAAGACTCTTGGTTACTTAGGAAACAATTAGAAGATAAAGTTTATTCCATTTAAAACCATAGGATAACATCAATTAAGGATAGAATATAGAGTTTTACCTCAAATGAAATCCTATCAAATATCTTCAAATATATTCAAAATAAAATCAACTTAAAAGATGATGAATTCTGAAACAAGACACCAAAATATCTTTCTAAAATATTTAGGAGAATTAAAAGATAATATTTCAAATAAAATCTTTTCCAAATTTCCTAAAACATAATTATCACATATAAAACTATATTCTTGTTTAATAAATAATATTTTCCAAAATATGTGAATCAAGTAAAATAAATCTTTCAGATATTTGGTATCACTAAAAATCCTTTGTAAAAGATAATCACGTTTCATGAAAACCAATTTCGAAATCAATAGTTTCAGCATTACAGAGTACAGTACTAGGTACTGTTCTCTGTAATAACAGTTTTGCACAATACATGGGACAGATTGCCGATCTGTCTCTTGCACCATTTAGCACTTCCACGCACGTTAATCAAACCCACAAACTCATCTTACAACAAGACTATATGAAAGTATAACCCTTCTAATCTATAGTCTTCGATGTTTCACATCTTGTAGCTCCATTGGTATAGCCGTATACTACTAGATCAATCCAATCTTCCTTCCTGAGATGTTGGCTTACCAAAACTAAACAAGATGTTAGCTCATAACAAGGGAGTAATCAACATCGAAATCATATCATCTTGTCATCATCAAAACACACACTACATGGTTCAACATATCGATTATTAGTAATTTAGAACTAAATAAACCTGGTCGTAATTCTAGCTAGCTAGTTACGTTCATGCATGGTCAGGTTCAAAGTTATTATAAACTAATTAATTACCAATGGCTAAAACCGTCAAAGCATAGACAAGTTAAGTTAGGATGAAATTGTTGCCTATTATTCCTATCTAGTTTCGTTCCTTGGATAATTAATAAGTGTCATCAATTCAAAAGAATAGATCGAGAAAAGTAGATAATTCTGACCTTTTATATAAGCAAATCTAACGAAAATAACCTAATATTTGTCTTATCTTCCAAATATAACTCAACATTTGCTCTTTAATAATAATAACCCGACCTTTGCATTTGTGTTACAATTATATCCTAACGCTCGCCGAAATCAGAATCTTCGGCCCCCTACTGATAATAGATTCTAGTCATTCTACTAAGAGCCGTATAAGGAAGATCATCAGATCCACGAGCGTTAAAAATTACCCCCAAAGAAGAATACTCGAAGATGCTCTCCACTGTGATGATGATCATAACACATGCAGCAAGAACTATGGAGATACCACTTAGAAAAAGACCTTTCTGTGGAAATGTATGCAGGAAATGGGATTCGGAGACATCTGGATCAAGTGGATACAAGGTTGTGTTACTTCTGTGTCATACTCCCTTATTGTCAATCAGGATACTAGCGAGATCTTTAAACCCTCAAGGGGGCTGCGCCAAGGTGACCCGTTATCCCCATACCTTTTCATTATCTGTATGGAAGTATCCTGTCGGTTGATGACAATTCAAAATGAACAAGCAAACTCCGGAATTGGCATCAAAGTAGCCCCTAACACTTTAAAAATCCCATGTATGCTGTTCGCTGATGATAGCTTAGTCTTCTGTAAGGCTACCCCCACTGCCTGTAGAAATTTAAGAAACACGTTCGACCACTTTTGCAAAGCCTCGGGGCAGCTGATTAATTTCAACAAATCTTCCATAGTGTTCTCTAAAAATATCCACAACAGTAGGAGATCGAGCTTGGCATCCTTTTTTAACATGACATCGAAAAATGTGCTAGGTCGTTACCTAGGAGTTTTTAGTGGGCCCCGACCTATGAGTAATGATTTTGGGCATATAATAACTGGGACGGATAAAAAGCTCAAAGATTGGTCTACCAGGTTTCTTTCAAACGCGGGCCGGTGCGTCCTTATTCAGAGTAATCTAGAAGCAATCCCGGCCTTTGCCATGTCAACCGCTGCACTCCCGGGGAAAATCTTAAATTACCTAGATAAATCACATAAAAAAAATTTCTGGAAATCTGATGTATCCAAAAATGGTTTACCTATGATTGCGTGGAATAAAATCTGTAAACCCAAAAGGCTAGGAGGGTTAGGATTAAGGAAAGCAAAAGCGATTAATAATGCTTTCCTAGGTAAACTGGCATGGAAGGCTGTTACTGATAAAGAAAATATTTGGTCAAAAATGGTACGGGACAAATATCTCCGAAATATAAATTTCTTTGATTACCGAGCAAAAGGTAATGATTCCTGGATCTGGCGCCAAATTAGATGGAAAGTTGGCACGGGCAAGAATATCCTTTTTTGGCTGGATAATTGGTGTTGCAGTAACAGCCTTATCGATAGGTTAAATCTACACGTTAACGATGTACAAAATATTAATTTAAAAGTTGAAGAGTGTATCATAAACAAAAGATGGAATATTGATATTCTCTGTACACTAGTTCCCCCAAATATTCTAGATATCATTATTTTGATCCCGATTCCTTTGCTGGATCTGGATGATGAACCTATCTGGGGGCCCTGATGGTAGATTCTCGATCAAATCGGCTACGTGGCTGGAACATAACCTTCAGGGTTGTGAGGAGTCACCCTGGCCGTTTAAATGGATTTGGAAGGCTGGCAACTCCTACAAAACGGACTACCGGTTAGGGGAAACCTCCACTATCGGATCCTCGGAATCGACAGTTTGTGTCCCAGATGTCTTGCGAGTGATGAAAATAATGATCATGTTTTTCTAAATTGTCCACTCTCCAAAGCTCTTTTCGAGCACAGGAGATGCAAGGATTGGATTGATCTCCGTGTACCAAATACCATTGAAGATCTATTTATTGCCCTTTCCCGAAGAGACGATAAAGCTATCCAAAAAACCATTTTTCTGCTTTGGAGCATATGGAAAGGTCGAAATAAGTATATATTCGAATCAAAGCCTTTTCTGCCGATGTCTTGTTTCGTTCGGGCTTTTCATTCTTATAAAGAATGGAGGGCACGGTGCGAGTTGGATATTTTCTCCCCTTCTCCTACTTCTCAATCCTCTAGATCGATTCTACCAACCTCTATAACCCAAATTTGATGGAATCCCCCTACAACATCAAAATCAACTTCGAAGGCTCAGTTCGCGACCTTAAAGCAAGTGGCGGTTTTCTTTTACGGGATTACGAAGGGCGTTTGCTTGACGGTAGGGCTCTTAATTTGGGAAGTTGCTCAGTTCTTCTTGCGGAAGCTTAGGCACTACGCGTGAGCATCAGCTTGGCTATTAATCTTGGTTTAAAAAATGTGGAGATCGAGGACGACAATAAAACAATTATTGATGCAATTATCGGAACAACTAAAGCTCACTGGGCGACTGATTTCATAGTGAAGGACATAAGGGATATGTTGCGTCATTTCGAATCGTGGACTCTGAAGCATGTTTACCGGGAAGCCAATAGAGCTGCTGATTTCTTGGCGGGAGCGGGGCACGATATCCTTAATCTCCAGGATGGTGTCCCAGCTTTAGATATTAAGGATCCTTTGTTTCTTTGTATTCTCAACGCAGATAAGGTGGGTGATCTCCTGGCGAGAAGGATCACCTAACCTTTACCCCCTTTTTACGCTTACCATTTTTTTTTTTAAAAAAAACATTGCTCCATTAAGTCCCAGGAAAAAAAAAAACTAGAAAGCATTTAAAAACATGCATTTGGAAAGAGCTGTTATATAAACGAATGTTATAATTTCATGTCAATTAATGGTGTAAACCTATAAAGTATCAACAACTTATCACATAATCAATTAACGAGGAGGAAAGTCAGCATACAAGAACAATAGCACGCATCCAAAATATACAACATATCATTAAGTTTCAATTAACCCGTGGGTAGCTTTCCTTTTCTGAAGAATTATAGAAATAGACCCCTTGGGGTGTATCTTATCATATACACAATATATATAGTGGTACAAATACAAACGGTATACAAAGAGTCTAAGATACATACAATGAATATGATTAATACACTGATCATAATTATACAACATAAATATATACTTTAACACACCCCCTCAGACGCAGCGGGAGAAGCACGGACGCAAAGGCTGGACCGAAAATCACGAAAAAGGGAAGTAGGAAGTCCTTTTGTAAAAATGTCCGCAAATTGTTGTGAAGACGGAACATGGAGAACTCGGACATGACCTACGGCAACCTTGTCACGCACAAAATGAATGTCGATCTCGATGTGTTTGGTACGCTGGTGTTGGACGGGATTAGAAGAGAGATACACAGCACTAACATTATCACAATAATACACAAGAGTCGCCTTGGGAGGAGAACAATGAAGTTCGGCCAACAGTTGGCGGAGCCAGCAAGTCTCAGCTACAACACGATACTCAGCCTCAGCACTAGAACGAGATGTCGTATTCTGTCGTTTGGAGGAACAAGACAACAAATTATCACCTAGGAAAACACAAAAACCAGAAGTCGATTTACAAGTGTCGGGGCAACCAGCCCAGTCAACATCGAAATATGCAGTAAGCTGGGAGATGGGGCACGAATAAAGTTGCAAACCATAATGAAGAGTGCCCTTAACATATTGGAGAATACGCTTAAGGGCAGCAAGATGAGGCTCACGGGGATCATGCATAAACAAACACACATGCTGAACGGCATAGCTAAGGTCAGGCTGTGTGAATGTGAGGTATTGGAGAGCCCCGGTGAGACTACGATAGGAGGACGCATCAACAATAGGGGGACCAGAGGTGCCTGAGAGCTTTGATTTTGTATCAACCGGAGTAGTGGACAAGTTGCATGAGGATATACCGGCGCGCTCAATAATCTCTGTGGCATATTTCGATTGAGAAAGAAACAAGCCACGAGAATTTCGAGTAACAGAAATGCCAAGAAATTAGTGGAGAGGCCCCAAGTCTGTCATGGCAAACATACCGCTCAAAGCAGTAATAATGCGTCGAAGAAGAGCATCGGATGAGGCAGTTAAGACAATATCATCCACATACAAAAGAAGATACAATGTGTCATGACCAGATCGATAAATAAATAGAGAAGTGTCACACTTGCTGCCAACGAATCCCAAAGTGAACATGAAGGAAGCAAAGCGCTGGTACCAAGCCCGAGGAGCCTGTTTGAGGCCATAGAGAGCTCGGTTCAGCCGACAAACATAATCAGGGTGAGTAGGGTCTTGAAAACCGGATGGCTGCTCACAGTAAACAGTCTCAGAGAGATGGCCATGGAGAAAAGCATTTTTAACGTCAAGTTGATGGATCGGCCAACTCTTAGAGAGAGCGAGGCTGAGAACAGTGCGAATGGTGGCTGGCTTTACCACCGGACTAAAGGTCTCATTGTAGTCAATACCGGGCTCCTGAGTAAAACCGCGAACGCACCTTGTAGTGCTCAAGTGTTCCATCAGACCTGAACTTGTGCCTGAAAATCCACTTACCACTCACAACATTAGTACGAGGTGGACGGGGCACAAGGTCCCACGTCCTATTCTTAATTAACGGTGTATATTCGTCTAACATAGCATTGTACCAATTGTTGTCTTTAATGGCTGAGCGATAGGTTTTGGGAATAGGAGAGAGTGACGTGGCGTGAAGATTGAGTTTATCAATTGGTTTAAAAATGACATGTTGAGCACGAGTTACCATGTGGTGAGTGGGGTGGGGAGGATGAGGTGGTACGGGGGAAGGAGTTGTCGATGGTGGGGAGGTAAGGTGGAAAGGCACCTGGGAGGTGACCGGTGAGGCTGGCCAGGGGAAGGGGAGAGGGGTTGCCCCGAAGAGGCCGAATGGGAAGAAGGACTGGGGAAAGGATCATGGGTAACCCCGGGAGAGGGTTGTTGGTGAGGTGCGAGCGAGAGAAAATGACCCATTGACATGAGAGGAGGGTCGTTAGAGTTACCGCAACCAAGGATGTTGTAGGCCGAAGAGGGGGGTGAAGGCCGAGAAGCAAAAGGGAAAACAGACTCGTCAAAATTGACGTGACGAGAGATGATGAGTTTATGGGTGTCGAGAGATAAGCATTTGTAGCCACGTTGGTGAGAGGGATAGCTGAGAAAAATACACGGGGTGGAACGTGGGGCTAATTTATGAGGTGAGGTAGCCGTGAGATTGGGGTGACAAAGAGAACCGAACACACGAAGATGCGTATACGAGGGAACAACGCCATGGAGCACCTGATGAGGTGTTTTATTTTTGAGTGTGGTGGTGGGTAAGAGATTGAGGAGATGGGCCGCATGAAGGAGAGCATCCGACCAATATTGTGGAGGAAGGTGAGCTTGAATAAGGAGAGTGCGGATAACATTATTGATAGTGCGGATCATACGTTCGACTTTACCATTCTGTTGAGAAGTGTGGGGGCAAGAGAGGCGAAAAATAGAACCATGGGTGGCGAGATTATCGATGAATTTGTTGTTAAGGTACTCCCGACCATTATCACATTGATTTGACTTTATTTCACATTGGAATTGAGTTTTAACATAGGTTTGAAAGTGAGAAAAAGTTGGATAGACATCGGATATTTGGCGGAGAGGATACACCCACAAATAATGAGAAAAATCATCTAGAAAGAGCATATAATATTTGTAATTAGATATACTAGAAATAGGAGAAGTAAAGAGGTCAAAGTGAACAATATCAAAAGGAGCGACGGTGCGCGACAAAGAAGCAGTGAAAGGATGTCTAGTGTGTTTCCCAAGTTGACAAGCCTCACAAATACGTTCTGAAATATTTTTATTACAAGAGATACTATTATGTCTACGCATAAAATCTAAGATAGAATCGTCGGGATGACCAGGTCGGCGATGCCAAAGTTGGCGAGGAAGGGCAGCTGTAAGGGCGTGATGAAAGGATGGAGCAACGGAAGCAGGATCAGTGAAGGGGTATAGGTCGCCTTGGCTATTACATCGAAGTATCACCCCCTTGGTCTGAAGATCCTTCACAGAAAAACCACATGGATCAAATTCAATGGAAACATTGTTATCGGTAGTGAAACGGCGAACGGAGACAAGATTTTTAATGAGGGACGGGGTGACCAGGACAATTTTGAGGGGTAAGGTAGTATTTCCAATATGAGTGATGGGAAGACGCTGGCCATTACCGACAACAATAAAATTAGACGAAATACGACGTAAATTAGAAAAGGACGAGGAAAGCCACCGGGATTATTAGTCATGTGTGATGAGGCTCCATAATCCATGTACCAAGTGCCTTCAGAAGGGGGTTTCAACGACATGGTGTCGAAAGCAGCAACAAGAGCAAATGGGTCGACATATTGGCCATAAGGCCATGCTGGAACAACAGATTGAACAATAGACGGACCAGTGGATGGACCCGTAAACAGACCAGTTGACGGACCAGCGGACAGACCAGTTGACGGACCAGCGGACAGACCAGGAAATGGAACAGTAGCAGACTGATGTGCAAGCAAGGCCTGTTCGGCAGGCTGGTAACCGCGAGGAGCAGGTCCAAGAATAGAAGGCAAGGAAGTAGGGCCGGTGTTGTGCATAGGAACCCACGGACCAGACGTGTAGTGCCATGGGGGAAGTGTGCCCCAAGCGGTAGGAGGCGCACTCCACGTCTGATTCGAGGAAGTATTGTTGTTGTTGCGGCCACGGTTGTTATTGTTGTTGTTTCGATTCTTATTCCAATTATTATTTTTCCCTTTGCCCCGATAATTATTATTATTGTTCCGATTGGTGTTGGTGGAAGTAGAAGAGGCCGAACCAGTATTATTTTGATGTGCAGCAACAGGAGCAGAGGAGGACATGACATCGACAATTTTCTGTTGAACATGAGATTGTCGTTGTTTTTCCAAAAGGAGCAGCGAGCGGGCCTTGAGATATGATGGGAAGGGCTCTTGCATTGGGATGATGTTGACAAGAGTATTGTACTCGTCTGGAAGACCGCGAAGGATTTGAAGAACCAATTCTTCATCACTGATCTCGTGGCCGACATCGGCAAGAGCAGTGGCGAGTTGCCGCATATGTTGACAATAAGCAGTGATTGACAACTCATTTTTCTTAGTGCCATGGAACTGATCAAGAAGTTGAAGAGCACGTGCCTTCTTATTGTCGCGGAAAAGTTGCTCAAGTGATGCCCAAACCTCACTGGCCTTGGCATCATGTTTGATGACCATTTTTAACATTTTAGAGGGAATTGTGGAGTAAATCCACGAGAGAACTAACCGATCAAGACGCCGCCATTGAGTATCGGTGGTGCCGGAAGGTTGAGAGGTGCCATCAAGATGACCCTCAACATCGAAACAACCGCAATGATTTAAGAGGAGATTGCGCCAAGTAGAGTACGAGGTGGTGTCGGTGAGAGACGGTTGGACCGTGATCCAGTTGCGGATGTTGCCGACGGTGAAAGCGGGGTGAATCAGTTGAGAATGAGGAGGAGGGGGAGGAGGAGGAGTATTTTTGGTCATGGTGGCCGACTGAGTAAGAGAAGATCAGACTAGAAAAGGGAAGATGGATGGTCGTCTGATACCATGAAGAATTATAGAAATAGACCCCTTGGGGTGTATCTTATCATATACACAATATATATAGTGGTACAAATACAAAGGGTATACAAAGAGTCTAAGATACATACAATGAATATGATTAATACACTGATCATAATTATACAACATAAATATATACTTTAACATTTTCTAATAATCTTTGTTCAACCCATTACCCAGAAAACGAATAGATACAATCAACAAAAACACATAACTAGGGCCGGGGTGGCGTCGTGGCGGAGATTATGATTCCGGCGAGCGTTATTAAGATATAATTGTATCACAGATGCAAAGGCCGGGTTATTTTTGTTAAAGAAAAGGTTGGGTTATTTTTAGAAGATAGGGCAAAAGTTGGATTATTTTCGTTAAATTTGCCTATTATAAATGTCATTTATATTTCATAGAAACGCATTTTTTTTTTTTTTGTATCAGAAAGATAAATTGAGTTTTTTCGACGGTTCTTGGTTATTTACTTGTGTTATTAGAGAATGAAGTAGCTCATATATACATACCACAAAATGGCCCTTTAATATAAAATATTTTCTACATGACTACATACATTATCTTGATAAATGATAATTGATAAATACATGTCTAGTGACATTTAAGCTTCTAAATTATAATTAAATCAAATAAAAGTCTTGTTAATTTTGCATATTAATATATTAGTTCAAAACAGAAAAACTACTTATAGACCAGGTATGAGTTAAAAGAAAAGTATGAAAAAAGTTATGTAGGAAATCTATAAAGCAGAAAGTAGTACTGCTAAATTGCAAAAAAACAGCAGCTAACGTCCATGCATGGCACATTTCTCATGGAACGTACGTAGATGGAATTTTCCTTTTTTTTTTTTTTTTTTCTTTCTTTTGGATTACTTCATTATTTTTGCATGAAATTATTAGGCCATGAAACGTCCATAGATTGGCTCGTTGGCCTAACAAAGAAATCATAATCCTAATAATTACCTATTCAAAAATAATTTTACCTTTTTTCACAACTTTTCATACAACAGAGAGAAAAGCAGCGTCGAAAAAGAAACTAAAGACAGTAAAAATTGTAGTTAATGAAAAAGTGAAGAGAGATTGGAGTAACCGAGTAGATTTTGTTGAGCTGGTTTTGCATGGATTTTTATACCTAAAGACAGAACCCAACGCAATTTGATGCCAAAAAGTTGAAGTTGGAAGAACCAAAATCCGCTAAAAGAAGACATTGTATCGTGTTATATGTACACTATAGAATCTGATACTCTATCCTTAAAATCCCCAATTCAAGTAGATATATATGGAGTATACATACAAAAGGTTCTTGACTAGCTGGGTAAAAGTAACATGACTATTATGACCATTTTTGGTCAATTTATGGCTAAACAATTCAGTTTATGGCGTATTTATTTGGTCTGAATTGAATTTAAATGTCAAGATTTCGAGATTGCATAGAAATAGAATTGAGTTGAGCTAGGTTAATTTGATTATTGATTAAAGGGGTTTTACTTAGTTATGTGATGTTTAACTCTTTATAACACGCAATCTCGTATTTATGTTTGTTACATTGAAATTCGTGGAAAATGTCATAGCTAGTGCTAGCTTTTTGTGAAAACTTTGAAAAGTTCATGTGTAGATATAAATACGCAATTGTTTGAATTTGAATCCTCTCCAATTTAGACGGTTAGATCTCGGTAGTAGTATGATTTGTTTACCTATATAATTAATTGAAACCAGCCATCAATCCATCAACAACTAGAAAATTTAGGAAATTGGAGGAAATGGGTGAAAATTCCACACCTTCTAACCAAGATTTCAAATTGTGATGTAGACTTGTAGAGGATATATATTTCTCGTCATATGTTATGTATAGGCTCGATATAGTTGCTACAAATTGTACATAATTATATACATGGTAGTGGTACAAACCGATCTTCCATAAAGCCAATAGAAAGGATAAATTGAAGTAAAATGTGAACTAATTCTATAATTAATAAAGAGAAAATACGTTTCATTGCTTCATTTTTTTGTTTAATTTAATTTGTGATGAAATAGCGACAACATTGACCCATATAAACATGAATGGGGGGCAATTGATGCCAATTTCGAAAATAAAAGAAGAAAGGTAATTATTTTCAGGAAGTAAAATTTAACAACTTTTGATATTAAAACAGACACTAATATTTCACTACAGCAATTGCTAGCTAATTTGACGTTTCCTAGAGAAGATTTTCTGCCCAGGAGCTAGGATAGCCATGGGATCAAACATCGACTTGTTTTCAACAAATCTCGGCCATTGGCTCCCAAAGTGTTGCTTCCAATCTTGCTGTGTTTGGTAATGAGGAAAATACAATTTGAAATCATACCCTTGCTTTGTGCATTGTCGAACAATCTCCTTGTTCTGAGCCACTAATTCGGCCACCGGAGGACCCTGAGGGTACGGTGGGGTGAACCGGAGCAAGGCCACTAGGTAAAAAACTTCTCCTTCGGGGATTGCAACTGAGCTTCGGCTATCCCACCTGATTGATCAAACAATTATAATCGATTCATTAATATGCTGGACCGTGCAACAAAAACGACAACAACCAAGCCTTCTACATAACAAATGTAATTGAGAAATTACTTGCACATCCATTAAGCTTTTGTAAACAAATTTTCGTGGGATTTAAAATTTTACTTAGGTGAAAAAAATGAACAATTAAGGGCACAACTTAAAAGACCCATATTCTCAAAGGTGACATCTAAATCGATCAGATAACTAATATCATATTACAAGGAGTACACGACGAATTCAAACTAAACGTTAACCGTTTAAAAAAACAGGGAGGAGTATGTCTGCAAGCATAGAAGTATAACAATATGAGATCTTAATAAGGGATACTCCTGCATCTGGAATGTCCAGGTCTGCTACAGCACTTGGCATTTTGTTCAGAAAGTAAATGAAAATAGTAAAACAGAGACCAAAGTGCTTAAGAAATAAAAACAAAAGTAAATGTCAGAAGTGCCCATACGCAGGTCATTACGTAGGCCAAAAGATGCATAAGTAAGCTGTTGAAGGAAAGGGTCACTTTAGGAAAGAGAGAAAAATCAGCCGTTGGGAGTATTTATGGTGCGTCCTCTCTAGCAAATGGTTTATCAAGCTTCATAAATACTCTTGTCCTATCTGAAATGGCAAATAAAATTGACCAATCATAATAAATGCTCCAAATTCTGATTCTTTTCCCCTTGTCATATTTTCTTTATCCATAAAAAGTTCATAAATCCTAACCTCCCCAGTCCCCACCATGGTAAATTAGTAAAATACTAGTCCCGAAACCTAACCTATTGTGTTTCTCGGACTGGACTACAAAAGCCGAACCACCAAAAATCCAACTAGGTTGCATACGAGAAAATTATTCGCGTTCTGTCATAAGATGAAGCACCATCAAGTAAAAAGAACATACGGAGTACAATAAATTTCGGAAAGAAGGGGTTTTTAAAAATGGAATAGCAGAAAAGAAGAGAGTTCGTGAAGTAAAAAAATCATGATTTTATGTGAGTAACTGTGTATCATGTTATTGGAAGGAAGGTGGGGTCAGAAACCAGAAGTATTTAGGTACATACTATTTGGGTGTGTATGGGTACACCAAGTATCCAAACATGTGATGCACCAAATGTCTTGTTTTAGAATGTGAGATTCTATGGAGATACTGAGACAAGAGTACAAAGAACACCAAACAAATATTGTATATTGCATGACCTAATTAGCGTACAATCTGAGGTGTGTGCTATGCAGGGGGAGGGGGGTGGTTTCACTCTTTCTATACATATTGGTACATTACATACAAGTAACAGATCCATGCATGAACATATAATTCACGACAAATTGTATCTCGGTTTACAAGTTTAAGTTACCTTGTTCCCGATTCAAAATTAGGGTACGCTACATACTCTTTTTAACAGTTATTACGATGTTGTGGAAGTGCAAAATCAAAATGCTAAGTTCTAGAAGCAAGGTATGTGAACTTGGGATACCAAACATGGAGAATTTGGAAGAACTTTACACCATCAAATAAAGTCACGCAAGAATCTTAATTGACTAACACCTCTCAAATCATAAGACAAATTAGTTGGCATATCAATCCAATGCAGTCAATTTCAAGAGCAAAACCTATCGAATATTAGCCCCCCACAGGTTACCACGTGTCCAAGCTCGGAATTTCACGAAATGGAAGGGCGACACGTAGGAAATCACCATTGTTGACCCATGCTTAAAATCTTAAGATCAAAGGTAGTTAAGATCACGATCATGACTAACAAAAACCAAAATGAGAGAGGTCCACTCCAAAAATCAGATAACCCAATAAAGCTTCTCAATGAAGTTCTTTGGAAAAGGAAAGTAAAGTGGATAGGAGTAAAATTTAAACAAGGAGATCTTTGAGCACAATGGGCAGCATGTAGTACTCCTACAATGAACCATAATCATTCTCTTTAAATAAAAAATGACCCACCAACTTTTTTTTTCTTCATTTTGTTCAAATCAATCCTCCATATTCATCCCTTTTCCATATCAAGTAATTTGATCTTCTTTTGTGGTCCATTTCGAATTATTTCAAAGCCAAGTGTAAAATTCTCCGAACTAAGTATGTAGCAACCTTTTAAAAGATGCAACACACCAGTCAAGCAACAGAGAAACTATACTCAATTTCGATACCAATCTCGCATGTTAAACGGAGGATACTTTAAAAGTAGAGCAAAGAAATGAGGAAATGTAAGAGAATAAAAAATCACCTGCTACGCAGAAGAGGGTAGACAAGCATGGGCCCGCCAATGCCATCTTTGAGGATGGTCTTAAACACCGTCTGATCAAAATCAGCAATGTCACGCTTTGATACAAACAAATTTAACCAAGGGTGTGGAGCGTCCCATATTCCACTTGCTGTAGCTTGTTGCTCAGCCTTCTTTACTCTGAGCAAGAATTCCATGTAACTCACGTCCACCTCAAACCGTAGACCCTTCTCAAATTTAAGCCGTCCAAGCAATCTATCCACCTCCTGTGATTTAATTTCATACCATTTTCAGGTTAATTACTCATTTCACAATTACATTGTTGTTTCAAACAAATTACTTACACCCTCCGACTCAAATCAAATATAATCATTGATGATCATCACTTTTCGGAACACGACTTAAGGTATGTAACAAATTAAACTTAAGGAACAATGCTAAGTATTCTAATCCAAAATAAAGCATTTCTCTACCGTTGTTAATTTATTCTATGAAATAGTTGGGAAACAAATGATGATAATTGGAGAACGTATATTTCTTCTATTATTTTTTAATTGGAAGGGACGGGGGGACCAGGACCAGGACCAGGACGTCAAGGAAAATCTCAATCATCAGCAAGACGACAGCAACTGTTGTTGGTGGGAGAGTGAGTGAGAAAATGACAAAAATACCCATGAGTGGGGAGAAGATCATGAGACAAGCACCACACAGAAGTATATCAGACCGGGGTATAAACGTAAAATCAGAGTTTGGAATTTAGTGAAGGGGAGGAATCAGTTTCTTTGCATGGCAGTTTCGATACGTTATGGTGTCAGAAAATCCAATGCAAGATTACATTACATGACCGTATAGTCTGTTTCACACATTTTTCTTCTTTTCCATTCTATTCTTCTATAACCAATTTGAGCCCGCAACTCTCCAACTCTTAACGTCTAAAACTCGCTTCAACTAATCAAGTTGCCTATAACATTACGCGTTTGCGTTTATCTCCTATTACCAACTCAACTGAAAAATTCAATGCTTTCGTAAACTTGAGACCCCCTACATTCGACATGAAAGACGAATTTAGATTTTACGTAGAAAATTAAATTACATAAAAGGACATTGTAATCTATGTGACTGACCCTCGTGCAAGCGAGAATGTTAAAAAATGGAAAAGGGCCGGCCCCTACCCAGTCGGAGTTCGTGGTCAAACAGGTGAAAACGGGACCCACCACCTAGCATTGACCCCACAGTAAAGTAAACCCCTTTTAGATTTTATTTGTTTTTCAGGTCAAAGCCAAGTCTTCTTTTCACTTTCATTTATTATTACTTAATTAAAAAACAAAAATAAAAAAAATTACACGCCCAGAATTTAATTTTAACCCCCATAGTATGTGTACAAAACTACTCAATTTTTGTACCATAGAACTGTTTTTCTCACCCCTGATTTTGGGGTTGTTGGTAAAAGCGGGAGCATAATATTACCACATTTTTTAACTGTTTAACCTACGGTAAAAATGAAAAGTGAATTAAAATGAAATGTAGCTAGGGAAAAGAATGTGGTAATTACCGCGGCGACGGTGGATGGCGGATCGTGGTGGTTGAAATGGAGGGCGAGTTCGAGACAGTAAAGAACCGGACCCGAATGCGGAGGGATTAAATCCGGGTTGAACCATTGGTGAACCGGGTCAAGTGGAACGGAGGGCCACCCATTCACCGGGTCATCGCTGTTGACGAAGACGAACCCTTCCACATAATCGAACGTTTCGCCTTCGGGTTGACTCACTAAGAACTCGGCATCCCGAGTGAACTCGTCGAACTCGGCGTAAACTAACCTTATCCACCTCACCTAACAGAACACAACAGTAACAGAAAAAATATTTAATCAATAAATTAATTAAAAAAAAGGTGGGGTAGGGTGAAAATTAAATTACCAAAATAGGAGTGTGAAAAAGGGGAAAATAACTGACCATATCGGGGGCATTTTGGAGGGGAATACGTGCCCGAGTGACAACCCCAAACTGCCCGAGACCACCAAGAGCGGCAAAGAAGAGGTCAGGATTAACAGAGTGTGAGCAAATGACGGTTTCACCCCTGCCCGTAACAACCTCCAACTCCGTCACATTCGCCGTCTGCGGACCATACCGGAAACTCTGTCCACTAACCCCGCCGTTAGATAAGGTCCCACCCACCGTCAACGCCAGGTAATCCGTCCACGACCTAGGCGCCAAACCGTACCCGGACACACACCGCGTCAACACATCCTCCCACAATGCGCCGCCGCTGACGTCGGCGTACGCGTCGCTGCTTGAAACGACGACGTTTATTGGATTGTGGTCCCCGAGGGCGCGCATATCGATGACGAGCCCCCTGTCCGCCATCGCCTGGCCGTTGATTGAATGGCCATTACCCCTCGCCGCAACAGTCAGATTCGGCAACGTGGCGGCTGCTCGGATAGTAACCGCCACGTCAGACGTATTAGCCGGTCGAATTACGGCGAGTGGCTTACTCTTAGCCATCCCGCCGAAATCCTTACCGGCTAAAGCGGTTACCACGGAGTCGTACTCCACACTCCCTTGGATATCCTTCAACACCTCCTTCCACGGCGCCACGGCGTCGTTTTGATCGCCTCCGCCGCCGCTCTCGACGACGTCGTTTTGCCGGGAACTGTGCTCTATGAATGCTATCATATTGTTGAGGTATACAGTATATATATACACTCTGCTTCTTTTTTATTATTAATAGCTGAGATTTTTGGAGATTGAATAAAGAAGTTATTACTTGGTAACTGTAATTGGGGGTGAGCGGGGGGGGGTTTATATAGGAGGGGAGAGGGAAAGAGAAAGAGAGAGAGAGAGAGAGAGAGAGTGAAGGAGAAGCTAAATAAAAAATTGGAGAGTAGACGGCAAATGGAAGGGAATTTGGGTGGGTTTAAATAATAATAATAGAGGGCGGAATTAAATTGATGAAATATTTTTAATAAATTAATTTATGGTTTGACATTAATGAAAAATGATATTTTAAAAATGGAAGGCATGTAAGTTGCATATTTTATTCATGGTAGAGAGGGAGGGGGGGGGGAGAGAGTATATGTGAAGATAGTATGAGAGGGAGGCCGGATATACGTTTCAGAAACTAGTTGGGGGAAGAAAGGTAATTTATGGAGGAGTTCTTGACATTTCTTGTCTGCCACTTTGATTTTGATCATCGACCCTTTGATTTTTTTTTTTCTTTCCATTTTTACTTGATTTCATTCTTTTTGGCATAACAATAACAATGATTTTTGATTTCCATCTCAAAATCATCATTATACATCAAGTATTTAGCTACCATGGGCCTATTATATCATTATAATTCGTTTTTAGTGAGGTTCGGTTTTCTACAACTGATCCAATATCTAATATATCATCATAGTTGAGAACATATTGAAACTTTTTTTCAGCTCAAATTGAACAGGCTGCCTATTGTCACCCTATTGTATCAATTTAGTGCGTTGTGTATGTTTTGTTCAATTAAATTCGAAGGATTTAATTTCAGATTTTCAGGTGAATTCTAGATACATTGTTCTAGCTACCATCAGTTATTAAGGTGATTTGGTCGTATTTTGTTAGTTTAAAAAGTATTCCATTAAAATATTCATTGATATTGTCTCTTTTTTTAACCTTATTCGATCAAATATGATACTTTGATTTTTGATTAGAAATCAATAATGTATGTTCAATCCAATTAGAAGTATTTCGGGCGAATTCTTATTATGCTATCTTACCTTTTCCTTTCTTATGGTTAGAATTTTGATTCCATTTGGTTCATGTATGTTTATTAGTCTAAAGAGCATGTGATTAGTATATTAATTAATATTGTTGATAAATGTGAAATTGATTTTTTTTTTTTTTTTTTTTTTTTTTTTTTTTTTTTTTGGTCAACATGTTAAGACACTACCCGAGAGCAATAAACCTCTTTTTGTCAAAGCGCAAACTATTTAAAGCTAATTGAAAAGTAATCATCCAATACATTCAACATAAGACACTTTATCATCAACTAATTCTCAAAGTACAATGAGATTAGATATACACCCTAGCCCCAAAAGTATGCTTCAATTGAGAGAAAGCCATCTTTCCATACGGTCATGTTTCATCTAAATTGAACTCGTTAATTTTGAAGTTGAGTCATATATACAGGCTGTAACTCATTCACTTGAGATTCCAATTGATTTCTTGGTTAATTTGTCAAATGAGTATCTAGTATCTAAGATACAGCACAATATATATTCAATTATAAATTTCGCCATCAAAAGTACAATTGCATTTAATTGTTTTATTTAGTTAACCTCAATTTCAACATACATGATACGATAAATAACTAGTATAATTCAATTCTAATAAACTCAATCGAAAACAACACGATATGAACCACCAGTCCACCACCACCATAAACTAATCATAAAAGTACATCAAGATATGATACAACACCCAAAGTGCCAAAAGTATGCTTCAAGTGCAAAAAGATTATGTGTTCATATATACTTGCTACCTATCTATCGATCTATCTATATCTTTGATTTGTAAAATGAACTCCTCCGTATAAGACAAATAACAAATTCTAAACATTTTAATTGTGTTGTTGCCCATGGATTGAAGTATTTGCTTTGATTCAATCACATCTTTGGCTTTTGCCATCCCACTCAATGATGAACTAACATTGAATGAGATGCAAGTAAAAAGAGTTCGTAGACTATCCATTATCAAAAGAAAAAGAGGAATAAATATACAATTGAGTATCAAAGCTTTTCATCAACTTTTTTTGGTAACTAAGCAACATTTATTTTTAACAAGTTAAACGTAATACAGCTCTGATTTGCACTTGATTACGTTGATTATTATGTCATGTAATTTGTAATCTGCTGTCCAGATTTACTATTTATGGAATTGGTGTTTTGCCAGATGATCGAGATTAACAATTATAAACGGCGCTCTTCGAGCCAAAAGTAGGATTCTTACATTTTAATGCAATTGAGCTTGTTTAACATCAATGTAACTTTATAAAATGATAATGTTTGGTACAAACACAGTACCAAATTTGGCCAACAAGCTAAGGTCATAGCATGTCATCGAGTTTGTGATACGTGGTCATGTGTTGAAACACGATCGGGCCTGGACCACACTCGTAGGAGGAGAGAGAGTCCGTTTCATAAACCCAAATAGGTTCCATTCTAAAACCAATTGACAATAGGTGGAGTAACTTCTTGATATATAAACATATCAACTCTCTCCTCTTTTTCCAATGTGGAACACTCACAAGTGGAGCTCACTTTAAAACTCTCCCTCATGTGTGAGTTCTCTTTTTACTCAACAGAGTGGGATTCGGGGCTAACTGGGGCTCTTCTACCTCTCTTCGGTTCCCACATATCTTGCCCATCTGCGCAGACTGAACCTTCACAAGCTCACCGGGGCTCTTCTAACTCTCTTCGGTGGCATCGCAAACCGGGGCTCTCCTACCTCTCTTCGGTTGCGTAAACTTGATCCATCTGCAACGGGCCAAGTTCATCCTCTTGAGTCTCAGGTCTTTAACCATCGGCTCTGATACCATGTTGAACCATGATCGGGCCTGGGCCACACCTATAAGAGGAGAGAGAGTCCGCTTCATAAACCCAAGGAGGTTCCATCCTAAAATTAATTGGCAATAGGAGGAGTAACTCCTTGGTTTATATACGCCTCAACTTTCTCCTCTTTTTCCAATGTTAGACACTCACAGGTGGAGCTCACTTTAACATCATGTGTCTGAGAGAACAGATCCAGCATATGTACCCTCAGTAACTAGAATCCAGCATATGTACCCCTTTTGCATTCGTTTTAAGTTTTAAAGGTAATTGAACTCAAGACAGGGAACAGAAGGCACTCGTTCTAACTTTAACACCCCTCAATTTTAAGGAGTTAATATAATTTGGGTGTTACCGTTTAAATATAATTTTCGGAATTTAATTGAGTTTTATAATGTAAATTTGGGATTTAATTTAAAAGAAATAAAAAGGGATTTATTATTGATTTGTAAATTGTTTTAAATTTTAAATTTACATATCAATTACCAATTAAACCTCAATTAAAATCCCATAACTATTTCCCAATATCCCTCCTCACTTTTAATTACCCACTAACATTCTTGATCTCCTCTTTACGTTACACAGCCTCTCCCTCCTTTATATACTGCCCATCCGTCCCTTTCATTTTCTATTCACATCATATCACCTTCTCTACTCTTCTTCCCGGTTTTATGCTTCTCCGGCCACCGTCGCCGCTGCACTTGTCGCCTGCCGCCCGTGGACGCCGTTTCTTGTCACCCTCGGCCTTAGGGCTGTTTGGTATTCCTCTTTCCTCTTCTAAATTTGATAAACCCTAATTATTGGTTTTATGATTTTGTGTATGAATCTGAGTTTATACCCAAACTTATGGTTTTAATTGATCCTTTATACTATCATTATACTTTATAAATCATAATTGATGTTCTCTATATTTGAGTAATTGAATTTTGGAATTTTACAAGACTTGAGATGGTATTATGTGATTTTTCGCATAGATTTTGTAACTCTCGTAATTTTGTGATTTCTACATGTAATAATGTTGTTCTAGCGATATAAAATTAGTGTTGGGTCAAGCTTTGTTGGTTGGTTGCCTAATTGGGGGGGGGGGGATTGTGTAGAATTTTGAGAATTGGGGATTGGTTTGCTACGTGCATATATGTTGACCGTATTCGTCGCCGAACGTCGTGGATTATTATGTTGTTGTTCGGCTGCCTTAGACACAATTTATGTGCAAAGGTGTACAGCTTGGTCTTATCTCGCATGGTGTATAATTTATGTGAGAATTTGGGGTTTTGCAGGGGCTGATTTGTGAGCTGTTACGTACGTGTGGTGTATTAGGGGCTGTTGTTGGGTCTGATTGTGTTGCTATTTCGCGTAATGTTCATGTCGAGTTCGGAGTCTAGTTGTTGTAATCGTTAGCCTATTGGTGTGGGTGCAATTGTGTGGAATTTGATAATGTTTAAAGGTTGTTTATGGTGATTTAGTAATGTTATCAAGGTAATTAGAAGGTTGTTGTTAGGTCTGGGGGTTGTTTAAAAATGGTGAAATCCGGAATAATTTTTGTGTTAAGTTGATGGAAATTGTTCACTAGGGTTGAATGTTTGTTGTTGGGTTGTTTTGGTGTAAATTTGGAGATTATAGGAGATGATTAACGTTGATTTAAGGTCTGATTTTTGTGGTTAAAGTGATGTAAATAAGTATCGTTATGGTATGTGACTCTGTGAAGCTCGTTTTAGAGTAATGTGATTTTGGGGAATTGTTTGGTCGAATTTTGTTATACTTTGGTATTGAGTTGGGGTTGTTCTTGTGTTAATTAGCTTGCGGGTTCAAAGAGGTACCATTCGCGGATTTTGGAAGAGGTTGTTAGCGAGAAGTTTGGCAATGCTGGTAAGAACGTTGACCCTCTTGAGCTTGAGTTCCGCTTTGGTTCATACGAACAATCGTTATCTAATTTTGTATACATATGAATATGATTATAGAAACTCGTCGTGGAAAATAAAATGAGTACGTACGTAGTGCCTTGATTAATTATTCTTTTCTTGGTATGCTTATTCGGCCTACGGCCTTTGTTGTTGTTTCGACAGAAGGAAAAAAAAAAAAAACGTATGTTTTTGTGTATCTTGCTTCTTATTTTCGTACGATTGGTACTTCTCTTTACGGTTGGAATTTGATTATTGGATTCGTTTACTTACCCACTAGAGCGATGTTGTCCATATTGTTGGGTGACACGTCTATATATATGGCCAATAATGTTATAAGTGTTGTTCGGCTAGGTAGCTACTAGTTGCCTATAGACGTCTCCTATGAGTTTGGTTCATCCTACTGGCCCTCGTAGGGAAGTGTGCGCATACTTGAGTCTTATAGGATGATTATGGTAAAGGTGAATGCTCTATTTGTGGTTCGGTTAGGGGTAGGACCCAACCTATAGTATATGTGATTCGGAATTGGTTAGTATTCTTATTATTCGAAATAATTTAATATATAGGTTGTTGGTCATGTGTGTCATTCTTTTGAGCTAAGCCTAATTTGTTCAGCTACGCGCCACTAAGGCGCGTATCTTCTTTTTGTCTCTCTATTGTTTCTTACTCAGCCTGTTTGATGACGTGCTTTGTTTGGGTTTGTTCCCTATCCTATTCTGGGGCCTGTGTCGTTCTTGGACGACACAGTTGGCAGGTGTGTTTGAAGACGGTTTGCTTGGATTGCGTGTGTTGGGAGTCCTGCATTCATATGGGAATAATAAACGAACTTTCGTTTTGGAACATTTGATTTTATTTCGGATTTGATTTTGTTTGAACTTGTAAACTTTGGTTAAAGTCTTCTGCTAGGCTATTCTTGTTATTTTGCCGGTTTTGGATAATTATTTTTTGGTGGATTGCCTAGCAACTGACCTTGTGGGTTAATTGTGGCATACCGACCTTATATTTTCTTATTAAAATGTTTCGAAAATTTAGGGTTGTTACACTATCGTTGATCGACTAGAGGTACTAGAAGTCAAAGGCTAAAACTAAACGACCGTAATGTTTAGGGATTAGCTTAGCTCGCTTGGATCTCTAAGGGATGAGATTCATTCGTTCATATATTTTATTTTCGTACTTTAAAACACAAAAACACCAAAAGAACAGACCCGCGGTCTTTACTATCCTTCTGTCAAAATTGTTTTCAGTAACAGGGAAGAGAACCTGAGTCTGTTCTGCCTATTCGTGATTTCCGCTGCGTACTCGTATCAGTTTCCATGTGATCTACAATTTCCTGATAATAGTTGAGAGATAATTAATTGCGATAGGTTTAAACGAGCTGAACCAAACCCGAGCATCGTATGTTTGGATATGGCTCAGTACTGCCATTTTGGGGGTCGGGCTCGGCGAGCTCGCAAAACCCAAGTTTGGGTTTGGGCTCGCTCAAACTCGGTCCCTATCTCGTTTCCATAGTTGTGTGCATGCGCACCAAGAATGCAACGTATTTTCTATATACTACACTAAATCATACAACATAGACACAATACAATAAGTTTAACGTATGAACTAGTAAAATTTGAGCATAACTTCCTAAAATATAAAATATTACTTATAAAAATTAGATATTTTTGGAAAAAACGAGCTTTCGAACTTTAGCGAGCCGAGCACCAAGGTGCTGGGCTCGGCTCGTTTAAGTGTGAGCTCGGCTCAGGCTCGAGCTTGGGCTCGATTAGTCCGAGTACGAGCCGAGCTTTGACCGAACCGAACCAGAGGGCTTGGCGAGCAAGCTCTGTTCGTTTACACCCCTAGATGCGCTATAAATTATTAGTACTCCATATCCCTCGATCGATCAACATTTTAATCTATATGGAGTAGCGTGTTTGTTTTTTCTGTTATCTCCCCATACATGACGGCTCTAACATATGCCCTTTCAAGTCTATTATTGGGGTTGACCTATGCGGCTATATTTTGTGTCCTCCCTATACCCGTTCAATAAGATTTTAGGAATACATTAAATATAAAAAGTAAAATGAATTTCTTAAAGTTATAATATGAATTTCCAACCTTGTGATTGGAGGAGCACAAGTAGTGAGACACAAAATAGGAAAGATGATCCTCATTGACTATGGCCTATAGTAACACGCACCAATTAACGATTTAGCTCCAAAGAAGATGGAGATCAGAATGAGAAATGTGTGTTCTCATGTGAAAGCCAAATTACATGCATGCTACAAAGTTAGGCATAAAACCCAACAAATTAATTAAAATAATAACCCTTCTCATATATATATATATATATATAACTAGCTTTTGGCCCCGTGAATTCACGGGATCATTTTAATTTATTTGTAAAGTTGTACTAACATATCAACTATATCGAAAATAGAATCAAAATTGTCAATCACAATATCGAAAATAAACATGACCAAGATGATCATATATTTGAAAAAAAAAAATATCTACAATATAAACTATTAGCAATTACAATAATATCGATTCGCAACTTATCATCATACTTTGATAGTAAAATATATATATTAGAACGTCTTGCTACAAAAAAATACATAAAATGCGCTCTAAATATATATATATGTATCTTCCCATGTCTAAAAATCTCTCTTTGATGAACTCATTGTACATGAAATGATATTTTTTTCACCGAAATCCAACAAATCATAACACATATATATTGATTTGAATTAAAACGTAACCGATACAATTGGCAAAAGAAGAGCCAAGAGACACCATATTTAATGTCGTTTTTATGATGAATAACAGTGATGAATAATGATTAATTTATTAAATTTTAAAGAGATTTATGTTAAGAAGTTGAAGTGAGTCATAATGTCTAAATCTGCATCCCAAAAGAATAATAGTAACAGTGTTGTTAAAGCATCTGCTAGTCACACGTGGCTTTTCCATGTGGCCAAGCCCCCAAAACTCGTCAGAGAATGCCACGTATGACGTTGATGCTAGACTATATGAATTATGATGTGAATATTGAAATTTATGAAAATTAATTTTAAAAAAGTTGAAATGTTTTCAAACGTCATCATGAAGGCAATTTAGAAGATTTTATTCACCTAAATTAATATTGGATATTAAAGGGTGTATGACATGGAGGAGAGAGATCTGAATTGAACAGCGGGTCACACGTAGGGTATGAGATGGATTTTGTTTTTTGCTACAGATGCGTTCCAAGGCTGTCACGTAGGCGTGAAAATTATCATATTAAAGGTATAATATGGATTATCAGTCTTCACCTTAGCTTATCTTGTTGCATGCCTATATGTTGTGAAACGCAAATCCTATAATTGTCTCACTTGTATATATTATCAAAAAAATTGTATTGAATATATACCTAATTACTAGCTATACCGTACCAAAACTCTTTCTCATAGAAAGTTTTTTGATAGCATGCATTAAAGACAATAATTGTCTCACTGTTCTCAACAATTATTTACATTAAGCCAATTGAAATTGATATAATTTTGATTTTATATATATGATCATCCCACGTGCGTTATGGGATTTTTAACTGACCGTGCATATTGAGAGCATTATGTAGACCAATTGAAGAACACTAGTCTTTATACCGTGTTACGCACGGTCTTTATTGATTAGCATATTTGATTTTATTCGTAAAATAGTAAAATAGAGAATTTACAATATTAGTCATCGGCGTATTCAATATTCTTTAAACAGCATACTAAGCCTCTAACTTCCCTCTCCACTTTATTGTTATTTCAATATTTATTGTCACCACAATTTTGAACGATATTATATACCACTATTTATATCAATCACCCCTAAATTATTTTGATTTTTATGTATGTATATTTATTTATAACCACAACATTAATGCCCTTTATATATAATTATGTTAATAAAAGCATTAACAAAATCAATTGGCATAGTGGTTAATGTGTTTCAATTTCACATGGAGGTCACGGGTTCAAGTCTTTGTAGTCTCATTTTTGCGGTGGATTTGTCTATGTGGCTGATGAGGTGGATTCGTATGTTTGACATGCACGTTTGCCTATCACCTATGTGGCACGTGAGGTGGAGGATGACGTGTCGCACCCACACTGTTTTCATCCAACTTTATATATATACTAGTTTATTGACCCGTGCAAAATTGCACGGGCTGTTATATGGCATCGATGTGAATACTATCTTATGATAAAATTAATAATCTACTCATGTTGATTGGTGCATCTTAAATTTAATAAGATGCGACACACAACATTAGAGTTGTCAAAAGTTTCACTAACCTCGTAACTCAAACTGTACCAACCCATCTTTTATAGGCCATCAATTCGTTTTTAGTAAATCCACGGCCCGTATTCACCTAAACATGTTATGACCAACACATTTCATGGTCAAATCCAACCTGACTCTACATGATCAAACCCGTCTTTTAGAATCCACGATTCATATTGAGCTCGCCCCGTTTTGACTAACACACCTTTGGGTCAACCCCAACATGACCCGTTAGCACATAAATGAACTAAAAGAATGTAAGGTTCCCATAATAACTTAGGACCAGTATTAATTTTACGAATGAAAATTAATATTTAAAGTCATACTTATATGTATACTCTTTCAATTCATAGAGGTCTTCCGGAATGATTATGCAGGATTTTTATTGTAATCAATAACATGTGGCTGGAAATAAGAGTTGAAAATAGACGTTCTTTCACCAGAGTTTCAATATTAATATAAGGTGAATAAAAAAAGGCAGAAATCATAATGTACATTACACCGGTATCAACCTAACCCGTAATGAACCTTTGTTAACCTGACCAGTTGTTGTTTACCCAAGCAAAGTTGCACTGGCTCTTGTATGATATTAGTGATAACTCGTTTATATATTATATGTTTCATTATTTGAATATTGGCAATGTCTATTGAAAAATAAAAAGTTAAATTAGTAGATGTCACAAAGTTAGACATACTAAAAAAATAATCTAAGTCTTTCACTCGCTTTTTATGACGCGTGGCCCGTTCCATTTATGTCATAATCCTATGTCCAGTGAGGGGGTGAGCCATATTAAACCAAATGCTTATTGACAGAAATGTTTACAATAATATAGTAGCAGTGTTGACCCGTGAAAATTCCACTGATTGTTATATAAAATTTACAATAATTTGTTTTATACAATATGTTTAATTATTCTATCTTTTTTTCTCGCTTTATAATATTGTTTTTGGGTTATGATCCCGCTTTTTATGACCCATGATTTGTTGAGCGAATATGGTCTAGCAATTATATATTTGAGTCAATATTCTATTTGAATTATCATTGAGTTAATCCATAATTAAAAAAATTGTGCCAAAAAATGCAATTAGAAAAAATATAAAATTAATTAATAAGTCAAAAAAACTAAAATTAGTCTTGTGATTGTATATGACCCATGACCTGCTATTTTTGTGTCATAATCCTAATTTTATGTCCATTGAGAAATTAGCATTATCAAAACAAATTTGTTTTGACACACATGTATTTGGGGAACTCTAACCGGACTCGTTGGCTCGTAATAATTGAGTTAAGAGCGATAAAACAACATATAATTCAAATTAGCTAATAATTTGTCCTTTAGATTAAATGAAAAAATAGCATAGGTCTCTAATTAATTCACATAAATAATAATATTGTCCCATTAAATTACAAAAATCTATTCCATAATAAATAGTTTTTGTCCATTTGTTATTACCCGTGTACGGGCTATCATAAGATATTCTTAATAATTGTATTTTGTTAGACCTGTTAAAACTTAAAAGTTTAAGGTTTTGTGCGATTCAACTTATTAAACATTGTTTTCAAATCAAGGCAGATTTATTCAAATCAAATCAAATCAAATCAGTTTAATTCAAATCAAATTAAATCAGATCAGAATTATCCAAATAACAATCAATGAACGTAGTGTACTTCTAGTTATTAATTCGTTTAAATGTAGTTAATTTATCAATATATTCAATTCAGATCAAATATATTCAAAAATCAAATCAAATCAGATCAGTTTTATTCAAATCAAATCAATTTAGAAAAATACAGTCCAATCGTACAGGGCCTAACTAATCGAGTAGCTCAACTCAATCTAATCAATTTTGGCTAGGTAATGACAATACTTTAATTTATACAACCCGTGACCCCTAACGACCCGAATATGTATTAGCCCGCATATTTCTTTGTCTAATTTGACCCGACGCATTATTATTTTTAGAAATACTTGATAGTCTAGCTTTATTTTAGGAGGAAAGAATAATCCATTTTATTCTTTCTCAAAATATGAATGCTTTGATTTCTTTTCCATTATATTATGAAATTAAATTACTGGATTAGTTTAATTTGCATACACTAATTTTCGATATATGGTGTTACAAAATATGTATGGTAATCATCCCTATGCTTGTCACATAGATTACACTAATTAAGGCAGTCCTTGTCATTGTGAAAATGGGGATAATAATCACGAATAATTTGTTGTGTCTAAAATAATACGGAGTATAGCTGATTTATAAGGTATAAAGATTTCAGCAGTAAGTATCCATGTAGGCGAAGATTTCAGGTTAATTATGGGAATAAAGATATGATGCATATTATAAGGATGGAAATCATATTTAATTGTACTTTATTATTTCCTATATTTGATTCATTTCGCATAATAACATTATTATTGATTAGTAAACATTCTTGTATGCATGTGAATACATATATTTCAATATATTTTTTCAGTTTAGAGCTAGATTTAATAGAATTATAAATCCGGTAGATTTTATTTACGGAAATTGTTGTTTATTCGGTAGATTTTATTGCCTAAAGTACAGAGTGTTGACGTCATCGATGACGTGGCGCTGATGTCAATGCTGAGGTGGATAGTCTAAGGAGCTTTGAATTGTACCGGTAATTATATAATATATGATATATAGATAGATTTAAGTTCTGATAGGAACTTCATGTATATAGGAACTTTAGAAACCAATCTGGACCGCATGTTCAAGTATATCTAACGGTTGTGGTCAAACGCGTTTAATAGTTTTCCCGGCAATCCCGTTAATTAAATTTACAAAAAAAGCAAGACAAATATAAGAAAAGTCCCCACCAACTTGGCCACCATCACTCCCAAAGTTCAACCTTTTCACATTTTGTAAACTATTTTCATCAATTTTAAGCTCAATGTTCATCACTTTAATTGACCCACTATATCTATCTCCCATCTCTGCAAATTAAATTTCGAATGTATGACTTAACATTGATGAACATTGACTTAATTTTGATGAACATATAACTTAAACTTGATGAACATTGAGTTAATTTGGATGAACATATATTAAATTGGTGAACATAGTATTATAATTGATGAACATTTAAATCTGGATACACTCTTGATTAGGACATATCATAAATGGATGAAGACTAAACTTTAGTCGGATGAACATTTAATTATTGTAGGACATAAAACATGACGAACACATAACTTCTTGAATACATAGTGGAGTGTATCTGTAAATGTAGCATAGGAGAGAGAAATGATGAGAAATGGAGTAGTTGGCCAGAAATGGCGACGCGCAATTGGAGAACTGGAGGCGGAGGAAGGTGGTGGACGGTGGGCCTGCGGCGAGTTTGGTAGTGGGCTTGTGGCCGGAGTATTCTGATGGAAGTAGCGAAGGTGGTGCTGGATGGTGGTCGGGATTTTGGGGAAAGCATAACAGGGAAGAGAGAGAAAATTTGGAAGCTTAATAGTATATGGATGGGGGACCGTTTGATTAGATTTTATCCTGTAGTTAATAAATGGTTTCTAAAGTTCCTATATAACTAAGGTTCCTACTTGAACCTGACCCTGTATATATATATAGGCGAGATCAAGTGTGAACTGCTACTCGCGTGAGAACTGCGCACCAGCATAGAGTGACACACAGTTTCACATAGAATGACACAAAAAGTCTATAGAATGACACCAACATACAATGACACAGAATGTCTATAAAATGACATGAAAATTTAGAGCTCATGTAGGAATTGAACCTACGACATTCATGTATGTACACAAATGTTTTACCAAATGAGCTATCAAAACACCACAACCATAATCACCACCACCACCACCACAACCACAACCACAATCACAACCACAATCACACAACCACAACCACAATACACAATACACAATACACAATAGTGTCCATCAATTGACACCAACTCCCCATACAATGCCACAAGAGTGTCCACACAGTGACACCTTCATACAATGACACGAGAGTATCCATACAATGACAAAAAATTGTCCATACAATGACACTAACAATCCATACAACGACACCTACTGTCCATCCAATGACACTGATTATCCATACAATAACACCGATTATCCATAGAATGACAAACACTTATAGTAACAGCCGCCGGAGTATGAGCGCCGTCGAAGTTCGCAAATGCCAAACGATTTCGCCGTCCTCACTCACCACAACCGGAGAAAATGATCGCCGTCATCCCTACAATTCGAAAAATCACTCAGTCAAATCATCAGATCTACAAATAAAAATCATCAAAAATAAATTAGAAACCCTAGATTTTGATCTAAACAGAAAAAATTGGAGAATCAAAATGTCTAATTAAACGAAATTCAAAATTAATCGCAAAATCGGCAATCGAGTCGGACCACCTAATTGACGATTCAAACCAAAATCAAAATCAAATTCAAATTCAAATATAATCACAAACAAACAAACGCAAACATCAAATTCAAAAATCGATGAATTGAAATCGAGACAATTAGACCTCTTATATCAAATCACAATCAATTAAAAACAATGAAATAAAACAGATCGAAATCAGGAATAATCTGAGAAAATTGCACCAATAAATGAATTAATTGAAGAGGAACGATGAATAACTAACTTGAGACCTCGCCGATATCGATCACGTTGTCGGAGACTCACCGAAAAAGCTTCTTAGAAACGACGAGGATACGCCATCTTCGCCGGAATTTATGAGAGAAAAAAGATGCAACACCAGCGGCGGCGGCAAGATAAGGATCGACGGTAGCAACGAGAAACAAAACCGACGGCGGTGGCGAGGAGAGAGAGAGTGGTACAAAGAAGAGGCGAGAGAAAAAAGGAGAGCAGTGATAAAATGAGGATGAGAAATGAAAGGAGAGAGAAATTCAGATGGGAGATGGAGGTTTTTGTTTAATAGTGCAAAATTACATGATTGCCCTTTATGACGTGTATAACCTAGCGATCATTGGATCATTATCATCCAACGACTGTTATTGGGTCGCAGTACTCACTTAAGGATGGGTGCTCTTACGATCCTCACCCTATATATATAGGGGGCCTATCCAGTGAGAAGTGATAATTTGGTGAGAAATGAGAAATAATCTCAGCCATTGATTTCGCATAACTGCAGTAACTAAACTGCATAACTCCAGTCGTAACTCCACTAACTAAAACTCTTAACTCCAGTCACTTAACTCTACTAACTAAATTGCGTAACTCTAGTAAACTAATTCCATAGAGTAAATTGTCTAATTTGAGTATCATTATTAACTCCACCAAATCCAACGAAAATTCATTAACTCTAACGTAACTCCACTAACTAAAACATGTAACTCCAACATAATTTCCTTTAATAATAAAACACGTAACTCTAATAACTCCACTACCTAAATCACGTAACTCCGACTTAACTCCATCAATTAAAACACATAACTCCAACTTAATTTCATCAAATAAAACACGTAACCCTAATAACTCCAGTACCTAAATCACGTAACTCCGACTTAACTCCATCAACTAAAACACGTAACTCCAACTTAATTTCATCAAATAAAATACGTAACCCTAATAACTCCACTACCTAAATCACGTAACTCTGACTTAACTCCATCAACTAAAACACGTAACTCCAACTTAATTTCATCAAATAAAACACGTAACTCTAATAACTCCACTACCTAAATCACGTAACTCCGACTTAACTCCATTAACTAAAACAAGTAACTCCACTAACTAAAACACGTAACTCCAACTTAATTTCATCAAATAAAACACGTAACTCTAATAACTCCACTACCTAAATCACGTAACTCCGACTTAACTCCACTAACTAAAACACGTAACTCCACTAACTAAAACGCGTAACTCCACTTAACTCCAATAATTAAAACCACGTAACTCCGAATAATAAAAATACGTACTCCAAAAAAAAATGAAAATGACAAAATAAAAAAGAAAAACAATCTTCTACCATTTTCTCTCTCCTCCCACACCACCCAACCCCAACCCTACCCCCGCTACTGCTCCGCCCCAACCCCGCCCTAACCTACACCGGCCGTGACTCAGTCGCCGGCAGACCAAGGCGCAACCTGCCAACTCCACCATCTCCGCTCTCTCATTTCCCCTCTCTTTCCTCGCATTACCACCATTTCAATTCAACTAACCACGGCGAAAACGAGAGGCGATGTCGGAGTTGTGTAGATCGACGACGGCGAGCAACCGCGGCGGCCGGCGAGGGTTTAGAACGCCGGCGCAGATGGACGTCGGCGGCCAAATTTAACAAAAATGAGGTCAAACAACGTGAAAGAGAAGCGTGTTTTGCGGCGGAATGATGCACGTCAGAGGCCGTTATTGATCGGCGAAGACACGGTTGGGAGTAGGTGCGGAAATTAGAGAGGATTCCGGCGATGGTGACGATCGACGGCGGCTGCGAAATCCGGAAAAAAACGAAAACGAAAAGAGTGAAGGAGAAGACGGTTTTCGCGGCCAAACGATGCTCGACGAAGGAGTCTCGTGTGCAACGAAGACTCGCAGTAGTCCGACAAGTCCGGCGGTGGTGTCGGCGCTGGAAATGGTGGTCGCCGGTGGACACCGACGGCGGCGTTGTGGTGGCCGGGGGGGGGGGTTAGGGCCGAGGAGAGAGAAGGGGAATAAGAGAGGAGAGAGAAAATAATGTGAATGATTTGGGGTTTGTGTTTATTTTTATTTTTGTTTTCCTTTTATTTCTGTTTTTAATGTGAGTCATTAGATCAAGTGAGATGGATGGCTGACATTACTTCTCACTTCTCACGAAATTAATACTTCTCATTTGATAGATTTCCTATATATATATAATTCTAAGTACATAAAAGAAAGAAAAAAAGAGAGAAAAAAAGAGCAAATACATACGTTCATCAATAATGTGGGGATTCACTTAATATTCAAAATTAAGTTCGACTTTTAAGTGAAAATGGTGAAGAGTAATAATTACTATGAGTCAGCACGAATATGACTAGTAATTGATTAGAAATTTTAAATGGGTAGTTAGGATTTTGTGTCAATTTCATGGATTTGATTTGAATAAGGTTGATGAATAATGTCAAATCATATATTGACCGTGGGATCGTGGGATTGTAAAATCGTAGATTTGCTTACCGCACAAACGCAACTGTTAGAGCTTCCCTTGTTTCTGTTCCTTTGGAAAAAGGATCCATCGACTAGCAAGGACACGATATTATTGACCGACAAGTAACGGATAGTAAATTAAAAATGAGAAGCACTAAAATTTGTAATTGAGAAACAATATCAGACAATATGAGTTTAAAAGTTTGTTAAATCGTATTAATTCATCTAAATCTAAATTTGGTTAATTGATCAATAACTTCAAATTAAGGCTGAACTTATATATATATATATATATATATATATATATATATATATATATATATATATATATATATATATATATATATATATATATATATATATATATATATATATATATATATTGTATCAGGTCAGAAGTAAAGTTATGTCAGAAGGTCAGAAGTAATCTCAGCTACACATCTTGATAATCCACTAACTCTCATAACTTTAGTTGCTCCGTAACTCCAGTAATTATAGCGCATAACTCCAATAACTTTACAACTCTAACTTAACAATATTTAACTAAAATACGTAACTTCAACTTACCCGCAATAACTTCAACAACTAAAACACGTTTTTTATTATAACTCTTTATAAAACACGTAACCTCGACTTAACTCCAATAAGTTTGATAACTCCAATAACTTTAATAACTCTAATAACTATAAACACGTAACCCCGACTTAACTCCGATAACTTTAATAACTCAAATAACTTTAATAAAAAAAAAAACAGAAAATAAAATTAAAAAAAAAATCAGAAAAATGAACATTTTTTTTCTCTCTCCTCCCATTCCCACCCACCACCACCACCACGAACCACCTAACCACTGCCGGCCACTTCACCGACCACCACCTAAGGCGACGACACCACCACCACCCGACTCGCGCCGGTCAGCCGACTCGACGTCGGCATCAATCTCCCTGCGCCACCTCCTCCATCGTTCTCCACGCCCCTTTTTCTCATTTTCTCTCTCCTCTTTCACTCCCTTCCCCAGCCCCTATCGTCAATCGTCGCAGCTCAAACACCGTCCCCCAACCCTCGCCCTACGTCGCCGACCACATTCACCACCATAATCGCCGCAAATAAGGATGTTAATGGAGATCGAAAAGTTGGTGAAGGGAATAATGGGGGAGAAGGAGGGGCCGGGGCGTCGCGTGTGAGCGGAGTGGCGGTCGCCGAAGCCTCGCGATCACGGTGGCAGTGTCGCCGCAGTCTATGGTGGTGGTTGGCGACGGCCTCCGGTGGGGCTTGGGTGGTGGGGGGGGGGGGTGGGGGGGATTGGGGGAGGAGAGAAAATGTAAGGGGAGTGGGTTTTTTCTTTTTTCTTTTTGTTTATTTGATTTAATATTCACCATTGATCTAGGATTAAATGTGAGGCTCAGATTACTTCTGACCTTTTGACATTAGTTTACTTCTGACCGGATGCAGCCCATATATATATATATATCACGTTCAAAAGCAAGATACTATCACGTAAATCACACCTGCGACCCGTGAGTTTAGAGAAAAGTTAATGGAGATGACAAAGAGTAGTTAATGTAAATGATGGAAAGGCTTTCAGATCAACCCTAATGTCATGGTTGAGTTAGTAAATGTATCTGAATTTTTTTTTTTTTTCCTTTCTCTAGCTAATTGGTTTAATTTGTGAGTAGTGGACTAGTATTACTTAGCTTGTACGAGTTTGTTCTCGTCAAAATTTGTCGAGATCTTTTGATTTAAGGGTATGCATGTTATTAGCAGCAAGTCCAGCAAGTTGATAAGAAATTGATATTAAAAACTTTGAAATTGATGGTTAAGATTTTGTGTCAATTTCATGGATTTTGTAATGAGAACAAGGTTGAATTCAACTATAACCGTGGAAATATGGATCGTTGATTCGCTTACCGCACACTCAGAAGATGGAACAGTCTTTTTCCTATTCGTTTAATTGACTGCCAATTCAATGACGAAATTATTGGCTTAAATATTGTGTTTATGGTAAATAATACTCATAATTTACCGCAGGTTTTTTACCCTTTGTTTGTGTTTTTCATACATATCCGAATCATACATGTCTAAACCCATACCGAAAAACCTAATAATATAGAGGAAGTAGTTTAAATTATTTTTGTTTGAGCAACAATCAGGAATAATGTTCCATTGAGCAAAGAGATTTACTGTGAACATTTGAAACTAGTAGTCTAGTACTATTGGTTTCAAGATAATTGAATTTGTTATAATGTTTTTTTTTCAAGTAATTAGTAGTCTCTTTATTCATCCACAATGGGGGAAAAAGAGATCAAAGCACTTACAAAAATAAAACCACTAAAACTTCCTCATAAAACTCCTCCTACAAGAATCTCCTAGTGATTCAAGCTCTCTAAAACTTCCTCATAATGACAAGATTTTGCCCAAGCAAGAACTCGAACACTAACTACAAACTTAAGCTTACTAATTAAGAAATCAGCATCATGATGTATATCTGCAAAAAGCCTAGAGTTTCTTTCTAACCAAACCACATAGACTGTAGCCATGAGATCGACTACAAGTGTTGGATATAATGCTAAGTTAGTGGGGTGTGTTAACTAGGTTAGTGGGGATTACTTTTTCCTCTTAGCAATCCCCCCATTAATCCTATTAATATGCCATTATATCACCCCATTAACACCATTATTTAGCCTTTAAGTAGGGGGAGTTTTATCTCATAACCCCTAATTGTTATGGCTATATAATTGGGTGTGGGAGAAACATCTGAGACACACCTCATATCCCTCCTCAATGTTTCTCCATGATTCTGAGCATGCCCTTAAGAGTTTCAATTCCCCGTGGTTGAACACACAACCTAGGGGAGTGTTGTGTGGCCTTGAGAATGACATCCATGAGATTGTGCCGTGGTCGGGGCGAATTTCGTTTCTCATTCAATGATCACCGATCATGACACAACGATTTACATATTCCTATTCTCTTATAATTCCGCCCCATACAATAACTAACCTATATTTCCAACAATTGAGAAATGAAATTTATGGTTATTGTATTATTTGGCGTTGGAGAGAGTGATTGTATCAAGATGAAGTATTCTTGGTTCATAATTTGATCAATCAAGCGTGTGCCGCAATAGTTGATTAGGCGATTATTCCACATTGAAAGGGAAGTATTACTTTTAATCTTCCATTCTTTTTATGAATTTAATATTTTGTGTGGCAATAAGGTTTTGCAGCGGCAAGTATTGTCCCTAAGCAAGAGTATTTAATGCTTCCCTTGTTTATTTTGACATGGTGCAAGGCTATTCTGGAAAATGACGGCCATCGAGACCTGTTCATGATGACTGATTTCGTACGTGCGTGCACCAATCTTAACGACAAGCACTCCGGCCAGTATTACTATGGAGTATTATTCTTGTTATTATGATGGTGAATATCGTTTTTTGAGGAGTGCATATGCGGAAATGAGCCATACTTCCCTATTGGTAATTATATCATGCAATTCTATGTCTCACTTTTATGGAGTATGTTATATATCGCGACTTGAGGGACTCTAGTTATGATCAAATCTATTCGTTAGCATGTCGGCACATGTTTTGTGTGTGATAATTCAATTACTTGTGTTGAGAATATAATTGAGATCGCCTCATGTTCTTGGGTATACATGCAATATTAACTGATGAGTTGGCTCATGTTATATACTATCGGGGTTTGGCTTTTCTTCCATGTATATATGTACTCTGACTGTTATTATGTGGGATAATTAAGTCGTTTGAGCTTGTAAGTGTTGGTAATGCCAAGCCATTGTTTATGGTGCTTGTTTAGAATTGCCTCTTACTGTTGTACCTTTATAATGTGTATGCTTGTCATATCATTTATTAACGAATGCAGTAAAGTGGATTAGATTAGCTCAAGCATTTGGCTTTTGTTATTTGTGTAATTTGACCGTAGACATTGCTTTGTCCATGTGTGCTATTTATGAGCAATGAATTGTTTTGAATGGTCAAATGTGTATTTGCCATAAGGTACGGAGTTGTAACAAACTTGTTCTATTTGATGATGGTCAAACTATAATTTGCAAGTCAAAAGATTACACACTTGAATTCTTGTGTATTGGCCTGGGTTTAATACTTCTTCGACTCTCAAATTAAATACTGTGATTTTTGTATCACTTGAAAATGTGGGGGAAAAGTAACTAAAAGTTATTTTTTTTCAAGTGATAAGAGTATTGTCGACCTTATCAATACAAGAGCTCAATTTGTGTTGCTTATAAATTGCCAGTTTTGTGTATTTCTCGTATGAGATTTCTCGTGTCTATGTATCAAAGTCATATGAGTTGACTAATATATATAGTGAAATCTGATTAAGACAAACTTTGTGGACTAGATGTGTTTGTGGTGAAGTCTAAATGGCTAATAGAACTCTAGTAGTGGTGAGAATGTTTGTCTATTATTAAAAGCCCTAATGTGTATATGCTAGTTTTGAGATAATAATCTACTTGGGGTAGATGATATGGCTCGTGGATTTTCATATACACTAATGCGAGAAATTTCTTGTGCGCTAGAGTGGTTCGAAATATTTGTGATTTCGCCTTTCTCAATCATAAAGTGTGGAGAAATATTATTTTAATGTTCAATATGAATTTATGGTAATTCAATCATATACCTTTGCTATACTTTGCCTAACTAAATGAGTGTAATTAAATGGTTTACCGAGAACCCTTTTCTTGTGTTTTATGGACTTTAACATTGAGCTTTTGAGACGCTCTTATATGTTTATTTGTTGAGCTAATTTATTAGTTAAAGTCTTGTGTTGTGGGGGTTCGCTATTTCGATGTTTCACTCAAAATTTGGTTGGCATTGATAGAATGGTTGAGAGGTTTACTAGCTTGTACACCATTGTGGGGGTAATTACAAACTAGTTTTACCTATTTCTCTATGATTGTGGTGTTTCACGAGTATATATATGTTCATGTATTGAGAATGATGTAGTGTGATATGAGATATTATACACATTTTATACATGTTATATCAAGGTAATGATTGAGAATTTGAGATTGAAACTCACGTGCTTGAGTTTATGAGTTTTGACAGGAACTTCATTGCTAGTCTTTTACAAAGAAAGCTAGATACGTGGTTAGTCCCTGAGCTGTCGAGGGGAATGGGGTAACGCCCATGGGGTGAGGAATTCATGGTTGATACCCGAACTTGCTTTCGCAAGGGTGGTCTAACGAAGCCATGGAAAGACTCACTTAGTACACACTTCCCATTCCTATGACATGTGTACTTTGATAGGTTGAGCGCTTAGCTCTTAATGAGTCCATGGCCTTCGGGTGGTCCTATTGAGACGGACTTGATGGATTCACCGAATGTGATTGAGGTTGAACACGTTGTTTGTGTTCTTAATGATCTTATATCCCTGATTTGGGTGGTCCTAGTGAGACGGACTTGATGAGATCACCGTATGTGGAGGTTGAGATTTATCTCTTAATGAGTTTACGTCCATATGTTGGATGGTCCTATATTGAGAAGGACTTGAACTCACCGCGTTATTTTTGTGAGGATGAGCTTTTGCTCTTAATGATTCCGTAGTCCTATTACAGATGATCTATGTAGAGATAGACTAGACGGAATCACTTACATGAGTGAGAAGGGTTGGCATCCATCTATGAAAGACTTGGGCGGTCTTTCTAGAAGCTCTCATGAGAAGGTCATTTGCCAAATTTGCTTTATAGCTATAGGTCCTTGTGGATGAAGGATTTTCGCGGAACTGAAAAGGGATTTAAGGTAAGACATGTGTCCGGAATTTACCCTGGATTCTAGGAGTTCAAGACTTAGTTCACTCACTAGATAAAAGAATCGTTTCGCGTCACTACGTGGGGGTTCAAATCGAAAGATACCCACACTTAAGTGTCAAGCCTTTCCTACATGCTCGGAATTGGTTGCTAACTTTGCATTAGTGGGGGATTGTTGGATATACTGCTAAGTTAGTGGGGAGTGTTAACTAGGTTAGTGGGGGTTACTTTTTCCTCTTAGGATTCCCCCCATTAATCCTATTAATATGCCATTATATCACCCCATTAACACCATTATTTAGCCTTTAAGTAGGGGGAGTTTTATCTCATAACCCCTAGTTGTTATGACTATATAATTGGGTGTGGGAGAAACATTTGAGACACACCTCATATCCCTCCTCAATGTTTCTCCATGATTCTGAGCATGCTCTTAAGAGTTCTAACTCCCCGTGGTTGAACACACAACCTAGGGGTGTGCTGTGTGGCCTTGAGAACGACGTCCATGCGATTGTGCCGTGGTCGGGGCGAATTTCGTTTCTCATTCAATGATCACCGATCATGACACAGCGATTTACATATTCCTATTCTCTTATAATTCCGCCCCATACAATAACTAACCTATATTTCCAACAACAAGCTCTCCATTTTGCAGTCCAGTGCCTAGAATTATGTCTTCTGGAGTGCCATTGCAGCTCCCTCCTTAGACTCCAAGCAGGTTTCCGTGTATTCATCCACTTTGAGATTTCTTTCCAAATACTCCCAGAAAACTCACAAGCAAAGAATAGATGAGCTTGGGTTTCAGCAGCTTTTTGACAAAGGCAGCACCTGTTAACAGGGCACATCCCTCTACTATTGATATTATCCACTGTAGGGAGCTTGTTCTGAGATACTAAAGTGCCAATAAAGGCATGTTTTGGCATCACCACTGAATTCCAGATAACTTTGATGTCATTTCTTCTCCTGTATTTATGTCTAAAGAAATCAAAAGCCTTAGAAACTCTGAATTTACCTCTTGAATTTGTTATAATGTTCCTGACTTATACATGTGATTTCTTAGTTATATATTCATCAAAAATTTTGTGATTGATCATCAAAAGATTGTTAGTTTCTCATTCAAATATTTTAGGGGTACTCATTTGTAATAAAATTATCTTCTTTTATGTTTAATTACAAATTGAGTTTGAGAATATACAAGTAAGGTGGAGTATTGAACCCCCCCTCAGTTGAAAAATAACTCTAAACGATAAAGTTTACTTAAAATGGAAAATTAACTCTATCATGTGTATATATCTCTTACTTTCATGTATACATTTTCAATCATATTTTCCGTTTATAGTAGACTCTACCAACTCTATAAAAAATAACGACAGGGAATCTGAATCCGTTATTTATGTGCATGATACGAGTCAGAACTCATATATTATTTACGTTCATTATACAACATAGACTTATTACATACCAAACGTTGGATTACTTTTTTTAATTTTCCTAATATAAATCGCGCATAGGAAGAAAAATAACCATATTGAACAACTTTTAAATTTCAATATATAATAACATTTTGAATTTTCAATCACCGTGAAAATCGAAAATAAAAATGATACCTGATACACACCACTTAATAGTGGTAAAATATGGGTTTTTATGTATTCAAATGGTTGGTTTTGGATCAATTTGTTAGTTATGTAACACCCCGTATTTTTGGGTAATTATTTAATAAAGGTGTTACTTTTTAAATCGATTATTGGAAGATAAAATGAGTTCCTATAATTGAGTTTGGGTCAGGTTTATGGATCACTCATCTCACCCAACGAATAAAGCCCAAACCCGAGTCTACCCTCATATCTATATATACATATAATAAAGAAAATCCTTGCTTTATTTCATAACCATTCGGCCTCCTTCTCTCCCTCTCTCTTCTTTTCGTAGCCTCTACCCGCATAAAATTCCCAGCATCACTGTGTCAACTTAAAACATACATAATTCTCTCATACGATCTCTAATTGGAGCGTGGTTGGTGGCGTTAGAACCGTGCTTTCGATACAAATTCGGGAAGATGTAGATCGTGCCAAGATTCCATAGGATGCTACTTGTGCAGCTGTTTTAGTGGAGATGTGTCTATCTACCCGAGAATCTGTTCCGCCCCTCGGTATTTTAAGGATTACCGTCGACTCCTAAGGAATTTGAGAACGATATTTTTTGGAGATGTTACTTACTCTATAATTGACAATATATCAAAAATTGGTAAGATCTACATCTGTGGATAAAAAGTTATATTATATTTCGTGGGTAACCCTAATTCGTGTTTATGGTTCAGTGTGAGATTGATTCCCGTTGATCCACTTGGAGTTTGTGGACAAAATTTGGAGAAAACATTCCTGACATTACCCTTTATGTCATACTAAATTTTGGTGGTCATATGATGTCGGAGGTAGGAGTTATCTATGTTTCAATACCACTGTCTTCTTTTAGATTCATGGTATATTTGTAAAGTTGTGAGATTATGGCTTATGATTATACCTTGTGAATTAGGGGATCATCGATTGATTTTGTGATTGATTGGGCGTCTAGATTGTGGATTCGAGGAGGTGTAGTTCATTGACTTGGTTATAAGAGTTTAATTTAAGAATTAGCGTTGAAAGGTAAGAACGTTTGATCATTCATCTTTGAACTATTCTATCCTCTCACTTGATTCACATGTTCACTTGCTCATTGTTCCTATGTTTGATTCATAACCATACACTTAATTCAATTTGCCTACGCTTGTTTCAATGTATATATATTCGTTCATAACCCGTTTGAGTTTGCTCGACCTCGGCCTCTCGGCTTCCTTACTCGGCCTCGGTCTTTTGTGATCCGAGCCTCTCGACCATTCGGCCAGTCGGCTTCTCGGCCGAGTGGTATGCTTTTGTTGATCTTGGCTTGTGTTTTTCGATTGTGTTGAATTATTGAATCCGACTGTGGCCATTTATAAATTGTATTATCGAATAACGTACCATCAAATAATGAACATAAAACGGATGAAAGAAAATGACGATATGATTACCACCTAGAGTGAATGTGATGGGGCACGGACTGATCACTGTTTATACCTCTGATCAAGGTACTGTTTCTGTCGGAGTAGCTACCGATTGCCTATTAGGCTTTCCTCCTAGAGGTACGCATCCTACTGGATCTCTAGCGAGGGGTGTGCACATTTTAAGTCTTTAGGAATCGTTTATATGTACTCTAGCTCGCGCCGATTCGAGATTGTGGTGGCTGCGGGGTAGGAGCCCAGCCGTGTATGATAGACAAGACCGTTTGTCTCGTTAGCGATACGTGACTATCGCATTGCCGTGTCCCGGTGGTACTCTGTATTCATTATTATATCCAATGCTTATTATTTGTTAGCTACGCGCCTCAAGGCGCGTATCTTTGTTTCTCTGCTTTATGTTTCTTACTCAGCCTGTGCTGACGTTCTGTTTTCTGGTTTGTTCCCTACCTTATTCTGGGGCCTACGTCATTCTCGATGGCGTAGTTGACAGGTCTTGATGCTTTGGATGCTTGCTTGAGGAGTCGATTTGCATGTTGGGGATTCACAAACATTTATTGAAACTTTATTTCTTTTGGATTATGTAATTTGAGTTTGGTTTTGAGAATTGTAGTTCGACAGTTTTAAGACTTCCGCTGTATCTTTCTTGTTTAGTTTGTTGTGTCTGAATTTATAGCCTAGCAATTGACTCGATAGTCAATTGCGGCGTGACAATTCTATATATTTCTTTGAGCAAATTTTAGGGTTGTTACAAGTTAATTTTATCATTCGTGTATTTGTGCTTTAATAGAAGAATTAGTGGTTTTTGAATGTATTTATGGCCTCAATATTTATGTGCGATTGTGTGGAACGACAATGAGGCGATAAAAGATGATCCAAGGAGCGAGATGCCAAATTTTGGACAAGTTTGGAAGGAATTTCAGTCCATTTACGGAAGGTCAACTTTGAAAGGTTCATAACTTTCAAATGGATAAGAAATTTGCAGTGAAACCAACGGCATATTAAAGTTCATGATATAGCTTTCCAGGATGTGGTCACACGTCCTCACAGACCAAGTAAGGAAGAAGTTATGATCGTTTGGAAAACGTCCCCAGAACCAGTCCGACGACCGAAACAGAGGCCTTAAGACGAGTCGTCCTAAAGCCCAAACTAGTCGTCTCTATGGAGGCGAGTCGTCCCGCTGCTGTGTTGGCGTATTTTCGGATTTGCTTAATCCGTTTAGTAATCTTTTAGCATTTAAACCTAAGTTTTGTCTATTATTGATGACATTCAGTTTTCAGACTATGTTGTATTATTTTCAAGACTATGGAAGACCAAAGACCTTTATTCTCGGATTTGATTAATTGAAGCTACAAATTCATCCGGACAATTGTGAGTTTTACTTATTCCAATTATAGTTGAGTATTATCATTCTCTTTGGTTCAATTTCTATTGATTGATTTATCGTTAATTAGGTGTACAACTAATTAGCCCTAGATTAAATCATATTGCTAAAATCATTTATCAAAGGACTAATTGTTTGTTTAATTGATTCACTAGTAGAAACTAAACCTTAATTCCGTGATGATCATAGATCTAGGGTTTAGGAGAGAATTGATGTATTGATTGAAGATCCAAATCGCGTGTGTTTAGATCTTATCTATCCTAGTTGTTATCGTTCTATTGCTTATTGCTTTCGTTGAATTGAATTTAGGCGCGCGTTTTTGTAATTCATCTATTAGGGCTAATTGGTAGGGATGATCTCTCTTGCTAGCTATTAATTAGAAACCATTGAAAACTCCATTTTCACAACTAGGTGCTCAACAATTCAACATAATTGATCTAAGTGAGGACAATGATCAACTGGATGAACTGAACTGTAGCTCGTTCCCACCTGTCTTCTTCCCGCTAGAGTGGATATTAATCGTCCGAGACTTTTCCCTTAATTGAATTGCAATTTACTTCTTTCCGTTTGAACATGTGATCAATACAAACTCAAAACCCCCAATTTAGTTACTTTTGCATACATAGACAATCACCGTTCTCTGTTGATTCGATACCCGCTTACCCATTACTAAGTTTTAGGTTCGTGTTGGTACTTTATATTTGTAGGCATATACGACTTTAGCCAGTCAATACCCTCGAGCTTGACATTTAAGACAAGAGTTAAGTGACGAAAACGTCTGTTAACTTTAAGCCTCATCCTTAACTTACGGTAAAATTTAAGTCCTTATTGTGTTAATTGACTCAATCAAACAAGGGAGTATATATTACGCCATTACGGCGAGGTCATTAGTATCTTCATCAATATATAAGTTGACTTCAACAAATGTACGTGATAAACCTTTTGTTCTAATTGGTTGTAATTTGTTTGAAGGCTCAGCTCGTGTTTATGGACTAGTACTAGTATTACTTGTATAGTTGTATTAGCTCGTTCTCATCAAAATATGATCAGATTTATTGACAAATGCTCAAATCTTTACTACGTAAGACATAGTATCACGCTACCTTAAGATCGTATGAAATCATAGTTGTTGAACACAATCCAAAACTGGACTTTTTTGTGAGAAAACTGATTCACCTTAGCTTGATAGCATACATGTGCTTAAACAGGAATTTTATATCTAATTAAATAAACTGATGACATACGTGGATGGCGAATTTCTATATCGTTAAACTCTAACAATTTGCTAAAAAGACGATGGCATTTACCGCTCATGTAGCCATATGTTACCAACTTTGATAGTTTAAAGTATATTGCAATAGAGTATAAGCCGTGTATTTATATTATGAACAATGTGAGAATTCACAATTGTACCTTTATACTTATATTATATTGATGGTGTACGCGGTGAAACCGCTTGGTATGTTTGAGTTTAATTTAGTCGTCAAGTTGCTCATACTATCAAAGGTCATTTCAACTATTTTCAGCTATGCTGGTGTTGTCATGAGCTAAATTCGATAACCGGTTGATTTTAGCGGAGTCGTGGTACCCATTGTGCTTAGCAGGCGTTGCTTAGCAAAAAAGTGTAACAACCTGTTTCTTGATCGGATTCTTAAATTCTTAATTTTCATTAATTTACAAGCTTTTGTTTGAAATCGTAATTTAAAGTCTTTATTATTTATTTCTAACTTTGTTGACCAACTTGTTCGCACGCACACACGTACTCGTCGTCTTGCTTGTCACTGAATTTAAAAATCCCCTTTTCAAATTATGAGTGAATAAGATAAACAGTTAGGACTAGATCATATACTTGCAATAAATAAATACATAAAGAAATCAATATTTTCTTGAGAAGTCAAATAGATTCCGTTTAATTACATGAGATATATCATTTTGAAATTCTCTTATGATAAGTTTGTCTCCTCAGTCAATTATTAGATAATGGTTTTTCTACTAGTTTATTGGCCCGTGCAAAATTGCATGGGTTGTTTTATGAATTTGGTTATAACTCTATTTTGTTACTCATAATTAACACAAAATATTAGGATTGTAAAAAACTTAATCGACCAGATGTGACCCGTTGTTCAAGGTTAATACCTATTTTTTTGCTGATCAAATTCTGGTCATAGATAACTCAAACCCGTTTTGACTAGTATTCTTTTGGGTTAAACTTGAGATGGCCCGTTGTCCCAGTTTTTCTAAAATTAGACGTAAAGCAATGTGTTGTAATTTGGTATCATCTTTGAGAAGTTATGTTTGATTCAATTAAAACAATTTACGGAGTAATAAGTATAGCGAATTTATTTCATTACTTTATGTTTATGTACTAATTACAATTTATGACCCGTGACCCGCTATTTTTGGGTCCCGTTTTTGTGAGTTGTAATTTATATTAAACTCGACTACTTTTTAACACACTTTTTTTTCCTAACTCTGACCCCACCCGTTGACCCGTATTTTGAGTTAAAACGAAACAAACCCAAGATGTGTTATTTCCTAATATATTGCGCCTATATGTTACTTCCTAAATTATCTCCAAAAATAAAATGATTTGATATGATTCTAATTATCTCGTCCAAAGTTGTTTACGAAATTATCTCCTAAAATATCAAATCCTTTATATATAACTTTGTTAATAAAAGTATCAAAAATAACAGTTGGCTTGGTGGTTGAAGTGTTAAAATTGTGACTCAGAGGTTATAGGTTCAAACCTTCACAAGCTCATTTTTATTAAATGAGTGATGATGTCATCGATGGCATCACTGATGACGTGGATAGTGTAATTGAAGGCTAATGGGGTGGCTATTGGTTAAATTAATATTGTGTGTCCAATGGGCACACAATGGAAATACCGTATCCCACATTACCTTACCTTTGTACCAGGAAAAAAAAAAAAAAAGTGATAGTAATTATTGTAGATGTATCTTTTCTTACACAAGTTAAATCGTAGATATCTATCTAATGTTTATTGTCAAATACAAATTGTACTATATGAATTTTTTCTAAAAAAAAAAAAAGACATACATTCCCTCTATTTCTTTCCTTTCTTTTGATTTTTTCTAACATATTTGAATCAAAGCTAAATATTTCGATTAAACAAAGGTAGCATAAATTTCAAATAATAATAGTTTTTTTTTTTTCACTTTGTGTTTGACAATAAAGGGTAGATATCTACGATTTAATATGTGTAAGAAAAGTGCATCTACAATAATAACTATCATTTATAAAGAACAATAATACAAAGGTAATGTGGGATATATGTGATTTGTCAAAATAAGTAAACTTAGATCCATATACATTTCGTGTGTGTGGGATATTTGTCACAACTCATATAACGTGCTATAAATTTTCTTTCTCTAACATTACCAAACTTTTTTTTTTTTTTTTTTTTTTTTTTTTTTTTTTTTTTTTTTTTTTTGACGGGACCAAACTTGTCATGTGATGCTGTATGACTCATCACCATCAACCAATAAATAATCTATTCTATGAACAAAATCAGAAGTCAAAATAATAAATTGGATGTTTGATATAAATCGTGATCAGCAATCAATTAAGTTATCAGTTCACTTAATCTGAGAGTAAAAATCAGCAGATTCTTCTTTTGATTGACGTGATGATCGTGAAAGCTTAGTTGACGTCGGCTATAAAATACACTTTTGGTCGGAATTTATACTGCTTATTAGTACTAATTATTTTCAAGGAAAAATTAGCTTTTTGGATGACAACATCATATATGCTAGAATATAAAAAATTAGTGACCTTCGCATTTTCCTTTGCACGAAAATATGACATTCGAGTATGAGTAATAAACAATGTGTTTTCGGCCATGAATAACTACTCAATATAGAAGCCAACTTATTCAATATAAATCCAATGAATTTGTCTTTGATAGTATCTGTTCAAGAGTTATTTCAACTAAAAGTCTACACGTATGATTGAGACTCTATAATTGGTTATATCTTAACATTTCCCCTCACGTGAAAGTCCCTCATGTAAAGGTCCATTGGGCTTGAAATGTGTACTGAAGCCACTTAAAATGTGAATGATGAATGCACAATTATACATAAAATGACATTGATGGAGAGTAATCTTAAGGATGGCCATCATATGCCACGTTATATTCCACTCCAGACGAATCCTATCTTCATCACTTATACGAACTACTAATAACTATCTTCACGGATCAGATTCCAATCTTACTAAGACTCTTAGGCCCTGTTTGATAGGAGTTAATAAAAGTAGTATTTAGATCAGTTAACAATCATTCAAATTAGATCAGATCAGATCAGAATCATTAAATTCAGATCAGATTAGTTCAGAAATGTTCAAATAACCATTAATGTATTTGGTTCATAATTGATACTAATTCGTTGAAATTCAATCAAATATTCAACAAATTCAGATCAGATCAGATCAGTTCACAGTCATTCAAATCAGTTCAGAATCATACAAATCAGATCAGATCAGTTCAAAAAGATACAATTCTATCAAACGGGGCCTTAGTTGCCTAATGTCTCATCACCCACAATTAGCCAGGTCCATTCCAATAAGGCCTCCCACGGTGAACAAAAAAGATGGTCAACCACTGCTCAACCTAGCTTTGACTATTACGTAATTTTTTTTTTTTTTTTGGTATATAACAAACATATACGTACAAAATTGTACAACAAGTACATAAAAACGAAAACAAGTAACATTCGATATAAAATACACGATAATGAAAATAGATTTACACCATACATGTACTCCATCCAGTGTGTGTAAAAAAAAAACCCAGTTTTTGAAGCATTTTAGAACCAACTGATATATACGTTGCTAAACTAACAAATCAGGTCATCTTTCAGTTTCGACTAGCATGTCATCACCTATAATCATAGAAATGGGAGAGATTTTTTTTTTTTTTTTTTTTTTTTTTTTTTTTTTTTTTTTAGAAAGGTAAGCATTACAATGAAAGAAGAAAGTTAGGTGACTCTTCTCTTCAGGGTATCACCTAACTTATCAGCAGCAATAATACAGATCACTAAACCAAGTGGACGGGACACCATCCCGAGAATTAAGGATGTGGTGTCCCAAAGAAGGCAAAAAATCAGCAGCACGATTCGCTTAACGAAAAATATGCACCAAAGGCCATTGATCAAAGGATTCACACATCTTTCTGATATCTCTGACAATGAAATCCACCGACCACGAAGCACGACCAAGCACAGCTTGAATAATAACTAGATTATCACCTTCAATTTGAATCTCCTTATAACCCAGATCACGAGCCAAAACACCACCACCACGAAGAGCCTGTGCTACAGCGAGTAAGATCGAGCAACAACCCAAATTCATAGCACCTCAATCAATAAAATCTCCGGTCGAAGAGCAAAGTATGAAACCCGCATCTGCCTTGTTATCCCGAACCGACACATCGAAATTGATTTTAATGACGCCCGAGAGAATTGTACGAAGGAAACATTGTAAGTTTTATTATAAATCCATTAGAATACAATTGTAATACAACATGTGATTATATACTACGATTTCTAATAGGAAATACGGAAGGTGACGATATTACGAGATAATATCGAGAGATATTATGGAGTAATATGGTCAGCAATATTTTACCATATACGTAGTTATGGTAATATCGTATATATCGTGAATATCGTAGATATTGTGAATATGTACGAAGTACATTTATGATAGTTTGTATTTAGGAAAGTTGTATTACTTGTAGGTTAAGACGATGATTTGTAACTAGTATAAATAGGATGTATTATTGATGAAATCAACGAGAAACCAGATATTGAGAAACTTGTACATGAGAAACCAGAGACGACTGAGAAACGTTTCGAATGAAATCCGTTGCGTGTGTTTCTCCCCATGGACTAGTTTCATTGTACCGACCGACCCGAATGCCAAACATGGTATCAGAGCCTCGTTCCTAAGGACTCTCGAACCTAGCCGACAACCGAAACACGAAATCTAAACCGAAATCCAAACCAAACGAACCCTAAACACAAACCGAAATCCGAAATACGACCAACAGCCGATACACAAAACTTGAGAGAATTCGACCCCTTGCGACGATTCCAAATAGGGATTGGATGAACGACACACGATTAAATCCCGATGACTTTGGCGTTGACTGATGTTGATTTTAGAAAACAAAACCAATTATACTTGTCTTTATCCGACAAGTACCGAAGCACAAACGAACAAGGCCATGAGCTTGGTTTTGATCAGATAATCAATTGATCATGATGATCTGATACAGACCACTTAGTAGTGGTAAAAGATGGGTTTTTATGCATTCAAATGGTTGTTTTTGGATCAATTGTTAGCTGATTTTTATCATTCGTGTATTGTACTTTAATATAATAATTAGTGGTTTTTGTATGTATTTATGGCCTCAAGATTGATGTGCAATTGTATGAAACGACAATGAGGCGATGAAAGATGATCCAAGGAGCGAGATGCCAAGTTTTGGACAAGTTTAGAAGGGATTTCAGTCCATTTACAAAAGGTCAACTTTGAAGCTTCATAACTCTCAAACGGATTGGAATTTTGTAGTGAAACCAACGGGAGATTAAATTTCATGATCTTAGCTTTTCAGGAAGTGTTCACACTCACAGGCCAAGTAACGAAGAAATTATGACCGTTTGAAAAACATCGCCAGAGCCAGTCCGTTGAAGACGAATCGTCTGACTTAAGACGAGTCGTCCGGAACAAGACGACTTCCAGACGACTCCCGCAGAAACTTCAGCAAAAAGTGAAAAAGGTCAAGACGAGTCGTCCAGAACTAGACGAGTCGTCCCACTCGTCCACTGCTGTGTCGGCGTATTAACGGGTTTCCTTAATCCGTTTTGTAATCTTTTACTATTTAAACCTAAGTTGCGTCTTTTATTCATTATTCAGTTTTCAAAACTTTTAGAGATTATTTTCAAGACTATGCAAGGCTAAAGACCTTATTTCTCGGATCGATTAATTGAAGCTATAGTTTACCGACAATCGTGAGTTCGATTCTAATTCTTTAATTCATTTGAGTATTGTTTATTTCTCTCGTTCTTATTGTTATTGATTGATTTATTGCTTAATTAGGTTGCAAACTAATTATCCCTAGATCTATCATATTGTTAGATTCACAATTTACGGACTAATTGTTAGATTGTTGATTCACAAGTAGCAACTAGCCTAGTATTTCTATGCTGAACATCGGTATTAGGTTAGAGAGAATAAACATATTAATTGAAGATCGAAACCGCGTGTCTCTAGATCTTATTAATCTTAGTTGATATCGTTTAATTGCTTTATACTTTCGCTGGATTGAATTTAGGCGCGCGTCTTTGTTATCCACTGATTAGGGCTATTAGGTAGGGCTGATCTCTCCTCTTAGCTACATTTAAGAAACGATAGGAAATAATATTTCCACAACTAAGTGCTCAACGAATTAAGATTCGTTGACAATTAGGACCAATTAGGTGAACGATAATGGACATTAATAGACCGAGATTCTTTTCCCCAATTGTTTACGATTTACTCTTTTGCATTTTGAATACTTGATCATTTGCACTCACAAAACCCCCCATTTGGTTACTTTACATACGTAGACGATTACCGTTCACTGTGGACACGATCCCACTTGCCCATTTACTACGTTTATAGGTTTGTGTGGTAATTTATATTTGTTCGGCATTCGACTTTAGACGGTCAAATTTTGGCGCCGTTGCCGGGGAACGGTTTAATTTGTCTTTGTGTGTAGTCATGATCCCCTTTAAATTTAGCCAATATGAGAATGAATCTTTTCAGAACTATTTATCTAGATTTAAGGAGTATGGTAGTTATTTCAAATCTCGTGGTTGTGTTTTCTCTAACTGGAGATTAAGTCTTGTCATTAAGGTAGGCATGAACCCTGAAACTCGTGCATTGGCTAATTACATGAGCAACAAAACACTTCTTTCCATGAATTCTGTTGATATTTGGGATTTCTTTGAGTTTATGGCTTATTAGAGTTCACATGTTGAGGAGTTAGATAAGATGGAGGAACTCTTACACGTCAGTCATGTCCATGAAATTGATCAATCCCCACGAGATCACGTGCCAGATCAATCTAAGTCCATGTCTACGGAGGATATGATCCGTGCGTTGACCTCCACTATGACCACTATGCAAAGTTATATGATGCAGTTTCAACAGCAAACCCAAGTAAGTATCCAAAACTTGGAAAATCAATTCGAGCAAATTTTTACTACAATTGCACGATTGGAGGCACGGGATTCCATAAACCATAAGACTGAACTTGTTGGGGCTGATGATGAGTTTTCCTTGATTAATAATTCACGAGATGATCCATCACCTAGACTTCCCGTAGATGTAACATTGGATGATCGAGCAGATACAGTCCCTTTAGATAAGATTGAGTTAGGAGTCAATGACAATGTCGATAGAGTTGAGACTTCCCCATTCAAGGAAGAGTCTCCCATACCATCGATGGGAGTATGTTCCATGTTAGCTCCTAAAACTCCCCGGATCATAAATCATTCCCCTTTGCACCCTACTCCCAACTTACCGATTAGTGAGCATATTGATGGTGACATAGAAGATAAATTTGAACGTGGAGGTCTAAACAATCCTCATCTACATGATATTGCGGCCTCTATTGTTTGTGCATTGTTGATTACTAACATTTTCTATTGTCATATTTTTGAGAATTATGCCAGCTCATTCGACAAATTTCAGAGAGCAATGAATTATTTCGCTCTTAAGCCAGGTCATTTCACCTATGCTGGGTGATGCAGGAACATACGCATGATATGCGTCGAGCCAACGACGTTAAACAAGTGCGCTTCTTGGGAGACAACCTAAGTATTGTTCTAATTTTATTTTCTTTTTCCTTTTGATTTGTTTGTTTCTTGTGTAGGATTAAAAAAAAAACCCAGAGAAAATCCAAAAAAAAAAGATGATGATCGGGTATGCATTCTTTCTATCCTTTTCTCCTCCTACTTTTTCTCACCTTTCTTTCCCACCTCAATTCTTTTCACCAGTTTCTATAGACCATCTCTCTTTGTTCACACCTATGATATAGCACTTTTTTTTACTTAACCCACTACCATTTGAACCCTTGCACCCCATATTTTTATTTATTTATTCCATTAATGGTGTTCTTGGAGGGTGGATTTGATGTTTACAATGTGATTTTGGTGTATGTATGCTACATGATAGTGGTGAATAGGTCCTTTAATTGTTTTGGACTTTACTATTTGAGGGAGTATGGAGGTGTTGTGAGGAGAGTGTGCTGGATTGGTGACGACTTTTTCTTGAGGGTGTTTGGGATATTGTGTGAGGTGAGTGTGGCTCTACACCCTGTTTTCATTTTCTATGAACCCATTGCCTTGAGTAATACGATGACGAGGAGGTGTTTGTTTTTGCATACTTTTGGAGTGATGAGGGAGAGTGCATCTTTTAAGCTTGTTTATCTTTTCCCCTATATATTGTTGTCCTATTTTATTGTTGGTGTGCTTCCCATTGAGGACAATGTTCGATTTAAGCATGGGGGAGAAGATGTCATCATCTTTCTTGTATTATATGTACATGATTTTACTATTTTCGCAAAAAAAAAAAAAATGAAAAATGAAAAAAGAGGAAAAAAGAAGAGAGAAGAAAGTCAGAAAAGAGAGAGGAGCGGAAAAGAAAGTAAGGAAAAGACACGAGAGAAGAAAGTGAGCCGGTGAGCATGAAAAATTTAACGAGAGGCTAGGTGAAAACCCGAAAGGGAGCCTAGGCCAAATGAGTGGAGCGTGCTACTGTACCGATGGGGTAATAAGAAGGATGTTCTGAAGGTCGTGTCTGGGTAGGTCTCTCTTAGCTGATATAAGGAAGATCGGTTGGATTATATAGTTCGTTGATAGGACAGAAAATCCTCGATTCCCTTGGATGTTTGGGGCGGTTGAAGTTTATATCGAGGTGGTCTTTGATCCGACGGTGTTATTCCGGACCTAGGCTCACGAGGGTGTTGGGTGTGAGCGGCTTAGGGACACTTAGGGCATTGTAGATCCCTTTGCCATTTGGTTATTATTTGTGGTTGTGTTTCATGATGCATAAGATGGTTGGGGCCCGTTGTAACACCCCATATTTTTGGGTTACTTGAATTGTACGAGGTATTGGGAGAATCTCGTTTTAAGGGCGTGAAAATCTATTTTGGGAATTAGGTTATACCTTCCGTTTAGAGACGTTTTCCTAATTGGGCAACGGTTTGGCGAAATTACCGAAATACCCTTACTAAACCCTTCCTATTTTCTACAAAGGAATAAAACAAACACCAAATCCTCCCCACTCCCCCTCACGGCAGCAGCAGCAAAAAGAAAAAAGAAAAAAAAAAAAAAAAAAAAAAAAAAAGAGGAGAAGAAGAAGAAGAGCGCACGACCGAGGCCGCCGCCGCACCCTTCGCCGCCGCCGACCGCCCTAGCGCCTCCACCGCGTCTCTTTGCCCTTTCTTTTGGTTTTGTAACCAAAAGTTGTAAGTTTTAAACCCCTTTAGTATGATTTTCAGATTAGGGCTTTTCTATTATTCATGTTAATTGAAGTTTAAGCATGAATTAAGTGATGATTAGTTATTGGTGGGTTCTTAGTTGTGATTAATTGTGTTTTGATGCATGAAATATTAAAGTTGTGAATTAGGGTTCTCGTGATTGAAGTTATAATGATTTAATGATGATTTTATGATTAGAGTTGTGTAGTAATTGGAGGGATTGTTTGATATGATTTGTAGAATTCGTGATTAGGGTTTAGAGATGTTTTATGATATTTTAATGGTGGAAAAGACATGCTGCCCAGATCTGGTCTCACCTTAATTTGAGTATTATCATCATGGTTTTGATGAGTTTATGATGGGTTTATATTGTTGGTATGTTTAGTAAGGTGCTGTGCGAATTTGGTTACGTTTGGAGATCGTTTGAGTGTTGGAATATGAATCTAGAGGTGTCTTATTGGTGTTGGTAATGTGATGGTTGATAATTGGTGATTTGTTATTTGGTTTTTAGGTTGTGTGTTCGAGGAAGTACCATTCTAAAGTCTTGTGTTGATTTTGTGACTTGCTAGTAAGGTAAGAACGTTGATCACAAATCTCTCACTAACCATTATCTTGTTTGATACACTTTGCTTGATCATCGCATGTTCTTGCTTTACACATTCATTCTTGTTACCCGTTTCGCTTGTGCTTAATTATATCATTGAGCATATTTTCCTTCCATCTTATCAATGTTCGTTTGCGGTCTTTCGACCACATGCTCCCCACGGCCCTTCGGCCTCTTGCCTTCCTTCGGCCTCTTGCCTTCCTTCGGCCTCTAGCCGAGACCACCACTCGGCCACTCGGTCGAGTGGTGTGTTTGCTTATTGCTTGTGTTTTTGTTTCGCTTCAAATATTTGTCGATCATGATCATTATAATTTGTATCGTCGAATAATGCATCTTTGAATAACGTATATAAAACGGATGAAAGAATATAAATGACTCCACCTAGAGTACGATGTATTCGGCTCGGCCGATCATCGTTGATATACCTCTGATCAAGGTACGTAGGGTCGGATTAGCTACCGACTTCCTAATAGTCTTCCTCCTAGATGGGAGCTCGTCCTACCGGCCTGTCTTGTGAGGGGTGTACACACTCGGGATTATTAGGGCGATAATTACAACTCTAGCTCGAACAAAGTTCGTTAAGTGGGGCTATGGGGTAGGACCCTGGCCGAATAATTAAACAATATATATATACTGAGCGACGATGCTCTTTTGATAATGCACTCTGTTGCTATTGTTAATCCTATGTTATAACGTCAATTCATTCTTGTTAGCTACGCGCCTTAAGGCGCGTATCTTATTTGTTCTTTATGCTTGTTATTTCTTACTCAGCCTGTGCTGACGTTCTGTTTTCTGGTTCGTCCCTACCGTGTTCTGGGGCCTATGTCAATCTTCGATGGCATAGTTGACAGGTCTTGATGATATGGCTGCATGCTTACGAAGCTGATCATGTTGGGGTTTTCGAAAGACTTTGTTTTATCTCAGACTTCATTTCGTTCTGATTTTGTAATTTGGATTTCGTTTTGAGAACCATAGCTCGACATTTAAAGACTTCCGCTGTTTTATTTTTCGTTGGGTAATTGCAGTTGAATTTCTAGCCTAGCAATTGACTTGGTAGTCAATTGCGGCGTGACAATTCTAAATTCATTTCTATTTATAGTTGGTCAAAATTTAGGGTTGTTACACCCGTTGCGTTGAGATTACATCTGTGACGATCCTTAACTAGGAAGACGACGACCATAAACGAAATAGAGGAGATAGGTAGATGTCTATTCTCCCCGTGGTGCTTGTTAAAAGACTTTGGAGACATTTTGCAGCTGATTGTGTTACTCGAGGATGAGTAAAGATTTAAGCATGGGGGAATTTGATACACACCACTTAGTAGTGGTAAAAGATGGGTTTTTATGCATTCAAATTGTTGTTTTTGGATCAATTGTTAGCTAATTCTATCATTCATGTATTGTACTTTAATATAAGAATTAGTGGTTTTTGTATGTATTTATGGCCTCAAGATTGATGTGCAATTGTGTGGAACGACAATGAGGCGATGAAAGATGATCCAAGGAGCGAGATGCCAAGCTTTGGACAAGTTTGGAAGGGATTTCAGTCCATTTACAAAAGGTCAAATTTGAATCTTCATAACTCTCAAACGGCTTGTAATTTGGCAGTGAAACCAACGGGAGATTAAATTTCATGATCTTAGCTTTCCAGGAAGTGGTCACACATCCTCACAGACCAAGTAACGAAGAAGTTATGATCGTTTGAAAAATATCGCCAGAGCCAGTCCGTTGAAGACGAATCGTCTGACTTAAGACGAGTCGTCCCGAACCAGACGACTTCCAGACGACTCCCGCAGAAACTTCAACAAAAAGTGAAAAAGGTCAAGACGAGTCGTCCAGAACTAGACGAGTCGTCCCACTCCGGACGACTCGTCTGCTGTTGTGTCGGCGTATTAACGGGTTTCCTTAATCCGTTTTGTAATCTTTTACTATTTAAGCCTAAGTTGCGTCTTTTACTCATTATTCAATTTTTAGAACTTTTAGAGATTATTTTCAAGACTATGCAAGGCTAAAGACCTTATTTCTCGGATCGATTAATCGAAGCTATAGTTTACCGACAATCGTGAGTTTGATTCTAATTCTCTAATTCGTTTGAGTATTGTTTATTTCTCTCGTTCTTATTGTTATTGATTGATTTATTGCTTAATTAGGTTGCAAACTAATTAGCCCTAGATCTATCATATTGTTAGATTCACAATTTAAGGACTAATTGTTAGATTGTTGATTCACAAGTAGCAACTAGCCGAGTATTTCTATGCTGAACATCGGTATTAGGTTAGAGAGAATAAACATATTAATTGAAGATCGAAACCGCGTGTGTCTAGATCTTATTAATCTTAGTTGATATTGTTTAATTGCTTTATGCTTTCGCTGGATTGAATTTAGGCGCGCGTCTTTGTTATCCACCGATTAGGGCTATTAGGTAGGGCTGATCTCTCGTCTTACCTACAATTAAAAAACGATAGGAAATAATATTTCCACAACTAAGTGCTCAACGAATTAAGATTAGTTGACAACTAGGACGAATTAGGTGAACGATAGTGGACATTAATAGACCGAGATTCTTTTCCCCAATTGTTTACGATTTACTCTTTTGCATTTTGAATACTTGATCATTTACACTCACAAACCCCCCCATTTGGTTACTTTACATACGTAGATGATTACCGTTCTCTGTGGATACGATCCCACTTGCCCATTTACTACGTTTATAGGTTTGTGTGGTAATTTATATTTGTTAGGCATACGACTTTAGCCAGTCATAATCATAATTTATGATTCCGAACGACGATTTATGAACATCAACGACCCCGAATTGAAGACGATCCGACCACGAATCATGTTCTGTCAACGACCACGACATACTTGTTGTATGTGTACGAACCGAGCACAAAATTGGTGCATGTTGAATATCAAATTACCGAGCACTCTGTTTTGACAGATTGTTATTCGAAGAGATGGCTGAGGATAATTGTCAGCATATTCTTTGTCCTACAGATCCGACCGCGACGAAACCGACTATGAAGATGATCACCTGGCTGCGCAGGGAGCGCTTCCCTCTCGCTCGAACCGATGACGATTTTCTGGAAGGCCAAATTTGACGTAGTGCTATTACGATCAGTATCGGCGATGATGATTGACGAACCCGTATCCGAACTCCATATTGGAGCATGACAAAGCTGAGTTGAACCCGACTTGACGAACACGACCCGAGGCTTTTGAACGACGACACGGATGGGATTGATTTATTTATCCCAAATTGAAGGAATGCTCAGATTAAGACAAGTCCTAGTCTTTGAGTTTGATCGTTTCTTTGTTTATCTCGAAGAAATTGAAGTGACCTTCAATTATGGAATTGAAGCTGGTTCACGCATACGTGTGAATTATGGGGATTATTCCACACGAAAAAAACAAAAAACGAAGTGATCGTGGGAATTGAACCACTTGAACAAAGCCGAACCGAACCGAATTGTTAATTCGAATCCGATCGAAACAAGCTTGACCCCACTTGTGAATTGAGCCTGACCCGACTTGTAATTCAAACTCGATCCGAGACGAAACAAAGCATGACTATGGAAATTGTCCGACTTGAAGACTCGACCCGACCCGACTTGAAATTCGAAACCAATCTGAGACCGACACGAAACCGATCCGATACTGGCACGAGCGAACGACGATGAAGACGACGAAATACGAAAGATGATGCGGTGATACGAACGATGAGAAAACGAGGAAAATTACCATTTTTTTCCCCTCTTTCCTTCTCCTTTCCGGACGAGTTTTGGCAAACCCATGGAAATTTTTTCAAATTACCATGAGTTTGAGGGGGGTAATAGGAAATACGGAAGGTGACGATATTACGAGATAATATCGAGAAATATTATGGAGTAATATGGTCAGCAATATATTACCATATACGAAGTTATGGTAATATCGTATATATCGTGAATATCGTAGATATTGTGAATATGTACGAAGTACATTTATGGTCGGTTGTATTTAGGAAAGTTGAATTACTTGTAGGTTAAGACGATGATTTGTAACTAGTATAAATGTGATGTATTATTGATGAAATCAATGAGAAACCAGATATCAAGAAACTTGTACACGAGAAACCAGAGACGACTGAGAAACGTTTCGAATGAATTCCGCCAACCATATTACTCCATAATATCTCTCGATATTTTCTTGTAATATCGTCACATTCCGTATTTCCTATTAATTTCCTATAACCGCTTATAACATACTAGTAATTCAGTTAGGAATTCTGCCATGATTGCGTGTAATCTAGTCAGCATGACAATGACGTCTGACTACCTAAGCTACTGGTAATGGTGGCTTGTGACTGCTGCTAGCTGCTGGATTGTATTTGCACTAGAGTCTTCTGGAGCTGCACTTGCAACCTTGTATACTCTTCATCCCCCCTTCAAGATGGAGTTTTCGATGAAGACACCAAACCATGTTTGGCAATAAAAAACTGGTGTTCATCTGCGCCCAGAGCTTTGGTGAAGATGTCTGCATTTTGAAGTTTGGACTGGACATGACATGTGTGGTGTACCGAAAACCTTCCTCCAATTTCTCCCTTACATGATGACAATCCAAACGCAGGTGTGCCTTTGAGATAACGAACCAGGTGTTGTGCTGCTTGAAGATGAGGAACTCGAGGACAGTTGAGAAGTTGACTAAGTTGCTGGACACCGTAAGTTATATCTGCCCTGGTGAGATTCATGATATTTATAAAAGCCGACCAACTAACCTTCTATATACTTCAGGATCAGACATTGGTTCACCGTCTTCAGTGGAAAGATGAAGATTTCTTGGGAATGGGAAATCTGTAGGCTTACAATCAACCAGGTGCATATCTTCAAGAATGTACTGTCCAAGATGTACTTTATCTGATTAAGTACAATTCGACAGGATGATCTTGCAACTTCAATTCCAAGGAAGTATCTCAACAATCTCAGACCTTTGATTGCAAAAGCATGATCAAGAGCATACTCCGTATTTAACTTGTACAATGTGATGATTTGCCTGTAACAATAAGATCATCTACATAGACTAGAATAACCGTAAAAAAAAAACCTTTTTCTTTGTATATGAACAGAGAATAATCCTATTTGGATATGGAAAAACCTTGTTTCAATACAAATCATGTTAATTCAATGTTCTATTGTCTTGATGCTTGTTTCAGACCATAGATAGACCTTGTCCGTCTGCAAACTTCTACTGGAATTGCCTTGTCATACCCTTCTGGAAAAGACATGTACACTTCTTCATCTAAGTATCCATGTAGAATGGCATTGTTAATGTCCAGCTGGTGTAGGGGCCAATTTCTAGATGCAAGGATTGTCGTCACCAACAACAACAACAACATCCAAGCCTTATTCCCAAAATGATTTGGGGTCGGCTAATATGAATCGTCGTCTAATAACCGTCTTATGCGCAAGGATTGTTGTCAAATCCTATCAAATTACCACTAAAAATTATTTAATAGATAGGATAAGTAGGTATCGAATCACGAAGAAGAGGGGATAGCCTAACATGCAATTCTAGGCCGGAAAAGAAATAAATAAAAGAAAATGCAATAAAAATGGATTTTTTTTGTTTTGTTTTAAAATGAATTAATATTGAAACAACACGGGTTGAAAACAATGATAATAAAGACAACTCACTGTGTTATCTCACAACCAATTATGCAATGCAATTCAATCAATTCCCTAATTATGCCATTCATGCCAAATCCCGATATTAGTCAATTAATCCACTTTTGTAGGAAATTTGAGCAACCGCTACCAAATTTTCCTCCTTTGATCCTAATTTGTTTACTGACCACTCAAACAAATTACAATCAAAGGCAAATTAGCACAAGGATTAATAAAGGAAATGTAGCAACCCAAACTAGTATCTAATTAGCCGCAACCGCGATACTAATAAAATTTAATCTATTAGTTGTCTAATAAATTCCACAATCACTAATTACTCATAACCATACACTAGTCATGTGAAAGTTGTTTCCTTTAGATCATTAATCATATACCATCAATCAATAAACCAATCAAATGGAATACCCAAATCAATCTAATTAACCAATTAGATAAAACAAGGATAAATAATGCACTAAAGAATAAAGAATTATTTACTATGAAATTAAAGGCACAATTAAAGGAAAAGAAATCCTTACAATTGCATAAAAGGATGATTGATTACACCATGAGTCTTGGTAGGGGATTAGCCTCACATCCTAATTATCACACTAATTTTGGGATTAAAACACATAATTATTTTGATGATATTTAAATAATAAAACTTTCTCTAAAATTCTCTCTCTAAATTATATGCAACAATACATGATAAATGAGGGCTTCTAAGTCCTCTTATTTATAGTATAGAAAAAAAGCACTAGAAGACAAAAAAAAAACGCATAAGAAATCCGGATAAAGACGTAGAATATTCCCGAAAAATACCCCAATCTCGAGTCGAGATAGGGTATCTCGAATCGAGATTAGCTATATTCTCGACTCGAGACATAGGTATGTCGAATCGTTATGTGTTCCTAAAAAATGGCTCCCTGACGACTTTTCTCGAGTCGAGGGGAATGTCCCGAGTAGAGAAGGGTTTCCTCGAGTCGAGGATAAATATCCTTGAGTCGAAGGACTGTGCTGGTGGAGCTTAGTCACACTCTCCAAATTCAATATACAATATTCTCCTACAATTATGTAGTAGGGAAGTAAGGTTCGAATCCACGGGGAATTAAAGGGCTATTTGTAATTAGATGCGTGATTAAATAGTGGTAACAATTTGGGCGATTTGATTGACTGAGTTGTGAATTAAACTAATACTAAAGCAAT